>CM046659.1:82366124-82966124 GCA_025594165.1 Tamias sibiricus
TCCTTTTCACTATTGCATAATATATTTCATTAGTGTATCTGTGGGTACTGATGGGTTTATAGAACTCGATTCCCAAAAGAGGAAGGTTTCCACCAAGAGGAACACAATATTCCCATTAAACTATAAATTGAAACTATTTTTTAGAAATCTTGGGCTCCTCATGCCAACAGGCAGAGGAGCCATTACTCCACCCGCAGTAATGATTTATACAATCTATCAAAGGGAAACACATTGCTGCTTCCCAGTAGGAAAACAGTAACAGAATCCACCAGGATACCTCATAGGACTTTCATGTGCAATAGAAAGTGGAAGTTTCCAACAATTGAATCAAGGCAAGACCACTAAATATCCATATGCTTCATGAAGAAAGATTTGGATCATTCTACCAAGAAAACAATCTGGTTAAGATGTATCTGAGTGTAAGAGAACAGTACAGAAAGTGGAAGGAAATTATGAATATGGTTTCATGATTTGCTACAGAAATGGACTGCAGCAGCTATGTGCACTTTTGCTGTACATAAGCCTGCAAACATTAATGAAACACCTATTTATTTCTCCTTCCTTTACTATTTTTTTGACAAGTATTGATGAATCCCAATTTTAAAATTTTATTCACATACAGGTAGTCAGGAAGCTACATATCACCTAGAGAACCTGCCTTAGATTACAGTTACCTGGTGCCTCTGTGTTTAGGGAAAGTGGGGAAATGTTTTTTTCTGTATTAATGACAGCTGCCTCCTGGTAGATGGAAGCAGGAAGTCATTGTGCAGACATTAAGCATGGTAAAAGGATGTTGGATGACAAAAAGAACAGACTAACAGCCATTCTCATTTTAACTTCCAATGCATTTCCTCTTTTCTCCACACTCCTATGTATCACAGACAACTAAATTTCCCTGGTCCAGAATATTTAACCAGAAAGATGAGAGGATGGAAGAAATGGAGAAAGCTGCCTACTTTGCCCTTCTCTCCCTGCTCCAAGGGCACCTCCAGCAGCAGCTGCATCTTCTGTGGGCCCAGCCTATATAGCCCCCTCCATGGATCCAAATGTTGCTGGATGACCCTGACATCTGCTTCTATTTTTTTTTTTTTTTTTTTTTTTAATGGTACCGGGGATTGAACTCAGGGGCACTGGACCACATCCCCAGCCCTTTTTTGTATTTTATTTGGAGACAGGGTCTCACTGAGTTGCTAAGTGCCTCGCCATTGCTGAGGCTGGCTTTGAACTCGTGATCCTCCTGCCTCAGCCTCCCAAAGTGCTGGGATTACAGGCGTGCGCCACCGCGCCCGGCTGCTTCTATTAATACTTCTTCCCTTCAGCCCCTCAGGTCTATGAAAGTAGTAGGAAACATTTTTTAAACTGTCGATAATTTAAGTTGCCTCATCCTCTTTGGCTTCTCAACTCCTGCATTAACTATGCAATAAATTCCCTTTGTCATCTGTGTTTCAAACACTTAACAGTGGTTTCTATTTATTGATGTTCTAATACCATTCTTAAGTATAAAATGAAGAACACTATGTAGTATGAACAATGATTTCACCCTAGTAAAGAAAACACACATAACAACATAAAATTATATCTTCCCAGAACTGTTTTTAAGAGTTACCAGGGGCCAGGCGTGGTGGTATACGCCTGTAATCCCAGCACTTTGGAGGTTGAGGCAGGAGGATCGCGAGTTCCAAGCCAGCCTCATCAATGGCAAGGCACTTAGAGACAGGGTCTCACTGAGTCAATAATAAAATGCAAAAGAGGACTGGGATGTGGCCCAGTGGTTGAGTACCCTTGAGTTCAATCCTCAGTACCAAAAAAAAAAAAAAAAAAAAAAAAAAAAAAAGAATGACCAGGGAACTCAGCTATTTCCAAATTATGTTCAATAGATGAAACTTACTTTAAAGTCCCGAAGGAAATATATTAAAAGTCCTTAATTTCCAGCAAATCAAAATTTTTTTTTTAGATTTGATGCCAAATCCTAACTTGTAGTTCTAGTGAATGACACAAGACCATGTGGGAATTTGTTTTTCCCTAGCCTGGAGGGAAACCTAGAGTCAGAGTATGATAAATGGCAGAGAAAGTGAGAAAAGATGATATGGAAAGGGGGAAGAAGAAATAAGCCCATTAACAAATTTTTCAAAGCCTAGTGCCACAGTTTTGAATTCCCAGGAGCATCATTCACAAGAACTACCTGCTTTCCTGACAAGGAAGGGTCTCTCCCAAGGGATTATGCAAAGGATTGGGGATGGGGCATGAGAGTTTTAGAGAAAGTTGAAGGACAGGCTAGGAGCTCAGAATGCCCAACCCAGGTTCAAGTGCATGGGCTGTGAAGCAGAGGTGTGGTACAGTAAGAGGGCTGAGAAAACTCCAAGACACTCCAGGCCCTTGTGGAGCAAGGGGCAGCAGCCCCAGCAACTGGGGAAGACCAGGACAGCTGGCAGAGACCTTCTCTGAGGCACAAATATAAGCAAGCTCCTGAGGGCAGGGGCAGAGCTCACTTGTTTACATTAAGCTCCCACTCACTCAATGAGGGAAATCATTATCCTGGAGATAGGCCAGGAACATACTCCTTTCCCATCACTGTGTTGAACTTGAGCCCTTCATCCTCTTCTAGTGGCAAATCTTCCTTACTAGATTGAGCTCACAGTACCCAGATGCTCTTCTCAGGATGAGATCCTCCCATGGGGAGTTCAGAAGACACCAAGATCTACCCTTCTCAGGACACCCTGTGCTTTGGGGATGGCATGCACCATCAAGAGCTCCCAGGGACAAATAGTGGCAGTCCTATTCCTCTTGCCAGTGGCTGCTTCAGGCATCAGCACATGAGGCACTTGTGCTCCATGAAACTCAAACAGTGGGAAGTCTGCTCAAGCTTCTGGAACATTTTTCCTTACTCTTAAGAAGCATGAGAAAAGATACTCTTCAAAATACAGTCACATGTGGCCTTCGCCCTTAGACATGCTTCAGCCCTCTCAATTCAGACGAATGCCTGAGGATAAGTCCAAAATTCTAAGGACGGCAAAGCAGAAAGAATGAATCTGGAGTCTCTTATGATGTGATTTAGTCATTAAATTAGCCAATGCTGACATTACCCTACTATTGGTTTAGGAAATATCAAATATCCTTAAGTCAATTAGACTTGTAGCTTTCAGTTGCTCACAGCCAAAAACATCCTAATTGATACAGGAACTGTCACAGACCTTCTGCTGGGAGGTGTTTGTTTTGTTCTATTGTTTTGTGCTTAACAGCTGTATTGAGATAATTGATATACAAAGAACTATGCATATTTAATGTGTGCAATTTGAGTTTATACATATGTAAATACCCATAATATCATCATCACAATCAAACAGGCTGACACTTCCCCAAGTTTCCTTAGGTCCCTTTGCTGAGTGCATGTGTGTTAGGAACACAACATAAGATCTTCTTAAATTTTGAGGTACACATACTGCATTTTTAACTATAGGCACTATGTTGAACAGCTCTCTAGATCTATACCGCATAACTAAAACTTTATACTCATTGAACAATAACTCCCAATTTTCCTTGCTCCCAGCCCCTTAAATACTATCATATTCTTTGTCATGTTCTCAACTTCTATGCCTATTTCGGATCCTTCAGGTAAGCAGAATCATGCAGTGTTTGTCCTTCTGTAACTGGCCTATTTAACAATATACCCTCCTAGTTTGTCCATGTTGTTAAAAAAGAAGGAAATCTTGCTATTTGTAAGTTTAATAATATTCCAGTATATTAATATACTGCACTGTCATTCTCCAGCTGTTGGTAGCCACTGAGGGATGGTATTTTAGTTGGAGTTGTAAGTGCTAGTTTTTCTTACAAATGACTGAAATATCAGTGGTTAACATAATAAAGGTTCATTGTTGGCTCACACGCAGTCTGATAAGATGCTTGGTAAATCCACAGCGGTTCAAGGAGTCTTACTTCTTACAAGGTCTGACACAGGTACTTAAATGACCACACATTTCGTTTTCTAGGCATATCAGTATATTTATCAGGTTTGTGTTTATCTACACACTGATTCCCTTTTACTTCCTTTAACTCTGGAGCCCAACCAATCAAAATCAACATCTCATTTTCTTTAATATCAATGAGTTGAAGGAATTGAAGATTTCAGATTTGCTACCTCACACAGTTGTAACTCCACTTTGCCTGTTCAAGTCAGACAAAGGTTTGACTTGAGACAACATAGGGTGGGGTGTCTTTTCAGCCAAGGCATTTCCTCAACTGGAAATGGGAGTCAATTGATTATGTCTGTAATTCTGGTTAGTAAGAACAAGAATCAGCAGTTCTGATCTCCCTGGGAACTCACACATAATTGAAGAGAAGCCTCTGGGGCATGCAGTTAAAGCCACTGCTTACCATGCAACTTTGCCCAAGATGGAGAAGGGGCCGAGAACATTACTTTGCAGTCACTAATGTGTTTTTAGTTCAATTACCTAATGTATCTTTTTTTTAAACTATTTTATAGTTTTAGGTAGACACATATCTTTATTTTCATCTGGTGCTAAGGATTGAACCCAGTTCCTCATGCATGCTAGACTAGCACTGTACCACTGAGCTACAACCCCAGTCCATACCAAACGTATCTTTAAAATATTTTCTACTCTATGGAAGAATGATATTAGATCATTGAGAAGACACAAAGATATGTTAGACAAAACCATCTTCAAAGAGTTAAGAAAACCAGTGGCGCACACCTATAATCCCAGCAGCCAGGAAGCTGAGGAAGATCACGAGTTCAAAGCCAGCCTCAGCAATGGCAAGGTGCTAAGCAACTCAGTGAGACCCTGTCTCTAAATAAAATACAAAATAGGGCTGGGGATGCAGCTCAGTGAGCAAGAGCCTCTCAGTGTTTTCAATCCCTGGTGCCAAAAAAAAAAAAAAAAAAAAAAGAAAGAAAGTTAAGTATATTACATATTCCAAAATGCCCACAATACAAATTAGATAATGAGCATAATATATATGTTTAAAAAATAGAGAGCATAGAAAAATCACTTCCTCTGTGTTTAGAAAGGTGATTTGGACATCCCTCTGGGTCCTGAGCATGGATAGAATTTTGATAGGTGATTGTAGAGAGGGATTTCAACTGGAAGGAAAAGGTAAGCATGTAAATTTAGGGGAAAAGTTGTGAATTCTATGCCCATAAATATAGAAAATACTTGGAAAATACAATTGACAGCATGAGTTGAGACCAAGTTATGGGACCAGATAAGCCTATATCTTAAATGGTTTGAATTATGTGTACCTATCCTAGGTTATAAACCTGATAAGAAAACTTTTTGAAAAGTTTCATCTTAAAGGGATAGAGGAAGAATTTATAATTACAATTTTTAAGATAAATGATCCAAGAAAAAGGAGGTAAGTAGCCTCAAGTGAGGAGGAAACCTGTCTAAAGCTTACTCAAGCTGAGGGCAACATGGAGGTTGTCTTGGTCAAAGCCTAAAGTCATTAATTATGGCATGTCTGGGAGAAAAAAAAAAACAGGGATCTATATAGGTCATGGCTGGTTCATAAAATATGGAACAGAATCATAATTTATTAACTGGTTTTGTTCAATATTATGTATCTTTTCAATATTCATATTTAAGGAGATGAACATTTTAGATTGATTATATAAGTTTTTGTTACAGTGGATCTAAAAATTGAAAAGCATACTGTTCTCAAAATGTATTCAATGTATATTTCTCACTGCATGCCAACAAGCATGTGGTGCTGGGTGTTAGAAAAATGCTGAACAAAGTTAACTTAGCCGGGAACACCATGTTAGTGAAATAAAAGGGTTTATTGGGGTGCCACGTGGGCAAGGGTAGGGAAAGGAAGGGAAGGGAAGGGAAGGGGGGTAGGGAAGGGATGGATGGGAATAGGGATAGGTAGGAACAGAGAGCGATTTCAGTCCGGGGCTGGCTTAAATAGAGTGGGGGGTCAGAAAGCCCCCCCTGGAGTGAGTCCTTGCCCTATAGGCCAGCAGAGGTCAGGAGGTAGTGGACAGGGCACTTGCTGGTCAGGTTTGCTGGTCATGCTGAGGATCTTGGGAAGTGTAGTTTTTCACAAAGCACCTGGGGAGGTGTGGCCTTCTGCCTGGGAGGTGCAGCCTCCTGCCTGGAATCCAACACTGGGGACGCAAAGACAACATCAACAGCAGAAAGTTGCTTCATTCCACCTGTTCCTGAAATCAGGAATGTTGTGTTTACTTGGCATTGTTGCCAGCATGGGCATATCTGGCTGTTCATTAAAACTCTTTAAGAAATCAATGGCATTAGCATAGTAAGTGCTGCCCTCCTTCCAGTGCAACCCTGAGTTGTGGGTGTCACCAACATGAAGGTGAGAAGTTAAGATTATTTTCATAATTGCTACCTATTCTCACGGCAAGATACAGTGGACTGCTTTTCTCAAGTGTCAGTGAAAATATCTCTAACATATCATTTGAATGATTCATAAAGCACAATGAAACTTTGCCCTTGCTCAAAGGCAAAGAAAACCATTTTAAAGGAGAAGTTAACTGGTAGAAGAGGGTTTAAAATAGGGTTTTAAACAAAATATTGTGTGACAATAGGTGATGGTAAGTGACACTATCTCTAAATAACTCAACCCCTAAGATCACTCAGTTCTTTCAGAGAACATCAGAAATTTTCTACTTACTTTGTTCCAGCTTTACAGATGGAAGACAAAGTAGGGTTCAACATGGAAATTATTTCCAAAAATATATTTTTGTATAAGACACTTCCAAGAAAAATCTTGTAGTCGTGTAGCAAGAAAATTGACTCCCAAACTTATCAAATATTTAGTCTATAATTGCCCTCCAAAATTAGGTATTAGATGAATATATTTGGTCTAATTCCACTGAATTATTTTTAATAGGATATTTAAATCATCCCTGATTCCTCCTATGTTAACAATTTTCTCAGATAATTATATGAATAATGATAATCCTCAGATTATTTTTAAGGAAGAAGAAACTACCACATTGCTATTTAGAGCGATTTTCTCTAAATAAATGGGAAAGAGAAGTTTGGACTTGTGAAAAGAAAATATCCGAGTAAGTCAAATTATTTAGGAATTTAAAGTCAAATAAAAAATCTTCAGCTTTTTATTTGGTTTAGTTCCATCTTAAAAAATATATATATGTGGGGCCAATATCCAGATGGAAACCACTTGCTTCCTTATTTTTCTTGCTGAACTCAGGAACCCTCCTACTTCTTTGAATTCTACCTTTCAGAAGATAAAGCAAAGCCTACAGCCAACTGTGAATAAGGAATCTAAAGGAAATTCTCCTTCATTAAATTGAAATCCAAGTGGGAATCATATTGACTGTAAGGGTGAAAAGGAAATAAAAAGACAATCATAAGAATGCAGTAGTCTCAACCTTGGCACTGGAAAATGGAGGAAAAAGAGCCCTTGGGAATTGGTAACCACAATCCAGACCTCATACACATCTGCAAATAAAAACCATGCAATCTGTGTGATCCTTAAAAATTTAACTGAGAATTTGGGGATTCTGTATTGGGCATTGGTAGTAACATAAACTGGCAGAAGCAAGCACAAATTACCTATGAAGACCTCGAAAACATTCCCATAGGGAAAATTCAAAGCAATATTAAAGTCCAAAATCATAAAATATACAAAAAGCACTATAGATAAAAGCAATAAAAAAATAAACTTTAGGATCAGGCCTGAAAAGAATTTTGAGATTCTTAAATAAGTACTAATGTTCCTCACAGAATACTAAAGAACTATTACAATAAATACATAAATATAAAAGGAATGGTTTAAAATATAAGCAATAAAATTATGAAATGGCAAAATACATATGAAACTTAATGGAATTTCTAAAAAATAGGTGGTTAAAATTAAAAACACAATAGATACGTTAAATAGAATACTAGACAGAGCTAGAGATAAAAACAAAGAACTGAAAAATAAATACCAAGAACATGACAAAGATTATAAAAAGTATTTTTGAGAGAAAGGTTACAGAAATAAAGAACATCTGACACACAGGTGACTTCTAACCTACAGACAGTAGAATGCATCTGATATAATTTTCCTATGTACGTATATAAAAAAAAAAAAAAAAAACAACTAAGTGAATCCCACCATTATGTATATCCACAGAATAAGGTCCTAATTAGAGTAAGATATAACCTATGCATGTAAAATTTTATCAAAACATTCTACTCTCATATATAACTAAAAAGAATTAAAAAAAAAAAAAGTCTGACACACAACTAATGGAAGTTCCAGAAAAAAAAAAAAATAGGGAGAATTTTGAGGAATATTAAGATAATGACAATATTCCATAATTTTTGAAAATCTCTAAACATCAAATCTAGGTAAGCCTAATAAAGACTGAATAAAGAAAATTTTATTTTTATATAATTTCCACAATTAGAGACGGTGCTTATTTGGGGAAAAATACAGAACATCAAAGCCAAGAAATCTTAAAATTAGCCCAAAAGATGATAGATCATTTTGACTTTTTCCTTACAATAAAATCTAGAAAGAGTATGCTCAATGTTCTAGAAAAATGAAACTTCCAGTCTAGAATTTTATAACCAGTCACAAAATCCTTCACTATTAAAGACAAAGTAAGTACACTTTAAGGCAAAAAATTGAGTTTGCTTCTGGAAACCTGCATGCATCAGTCAGGGTTGTCCAAAGAAATTGAAGTAGAATGCTTCTACATATATGTTTACACACATGTACACACAGTGATTATGGGAATTAGCGCATGCTGTTACTGAAAATGAGGAGTCTCATGACCTGCCATCCATAAGATAGTGAACCAAGAACACTAGGGATATAATTCAGTCTGAGTTACTGAGCCCAAAGGCCTGAGAATCAGGAGTTCTGAAGTCCAACAGCAGCAGCAGCTGGATATCTCAGCTCAGAGAGAAATATCTAATTCACCCTTCCTCTCCATTGTTTTTTTTTCTATTGATGGCCTCATCTGCCTGGATGATGCTCCCCCACACCGGTCAGGGTAGCTCTTCTTCAGTCTACTGAGGAATACTACTGTCATCCAGAAACACTCACAGATGTACCTAGAAAGAAGGTCTTACCAGCTATCTGGGTATCCCTTGACCCAGTCATGCTGACACATAAAACTAACTATCACACTGTATAAAAAGATTCTAAAGGATGTATGCCTCAGAAAGATATAAAATATCCCATATGAAAGAGCCAAGATTCAAGACGAAGACCAAAGGCAGTGTAGAATATGAAGAAAAATCTAGATAAATATCATAAGAAGCACTAAGAAAAAAGTCGTCTTAAAATTTATGAATACAAAAAATCACAATTGAGAGGGAAACAAATTGAGTTATGGTGTTATTTTCATTGCACAAATTTATTGGGTATAGCATGATTGTGTGATATACATGTTGAATGTGTAATGATCAAATCAGAGTAGTTAACATTTTCTTACATATTTTAAATTTTTGAGTAACATAACAATTGTACTTATTTGATAGTGAGATATATATAACATATATATAGAAAAAAAATATATATATAAAATATATATATAAATATATAAAATATATATATAGAAAAATATTTAACAAGATGAAGAGTATAAAGTAAAATAAATTCATCTATGAGTATATTATTACATGAAAATTACATGTATGTCAAAACATACATGGATAATTAATGCTTCCATCTCCTTAGCATTCCTTTGTGTTTGAAGCATTCAAGCTCCTCTATTCTTTTTCATAAAATCATCACTCCCCTGTGTTACAGAATCCTAGAATGTACCACTTCTATCCAGTGAATTAGTGTCTTATGGAACTTGCATTATCCTGAGTAGAGATTACAATTGAATATAAGGACTTATGTTGTAATTTGTATGGAAAACAGTAAAATAGATTATACAAATTTTAAGCTAGTGTTGGGTCGGGGTACATAGGAGGATTAGAGGAACACTAGAAAGGTCAAAAGGGAGGGAGGGGAAGGAAAGGAGAAAGTGGGTATGAAGGGGAAAAAAAAAGAAGGTGGTAGAATAAGATGAATATCATTATCCTAAATGCATGATTTTTTGAAGACTTGAATAGTACGAACATACAAACAGTGTTGTTTAAAAAGATGTTCTATATGTGTATTATGAATTGTAATACTTGCTTCTGTTACAAATACAACAATTTTGAATTTAAAAAATGAATAAAGAAAAAAGAATATTAAAAAAATACAAAAAAGTATGCATGTACCTAAATATGTACCACACAGCAAAATTTACTGACACAGAAAAATATATAACAAGATGATGAGTATAAAGTAAAATAGATTCATCTATGAGTATATTATTACATGAAATTTCAACAATGCAGGAAATTGTATAATTTTTTTTATAATATAAAAGAAATATATGTGTATTATGTGACACATAAGCATACATATAACCCAAAATATGAAGATACATAAAATTTGAGTCACAAAGTAGAAAAAGTACTAGCCAAGTTAAGCTACCCAGACAACATCAGGCAAAGTTAACAGAAAAGTATAAGGGGTAATGATAGTGATGGAAACTGATTCATCAGGACTTCCAGCAATCTTAAATCCATCTAATGAAATGATCTCAACGTAAGAAAAATTGACAGACTACTAGTAGAAATTCTACCACCACCACAGTGGCAGGGAAAAAAAAAAATTTCTTTCTCGTTTATTGGTCCTTACACAAAAAGTTGATGATGCTTATTAGTAATCAGAGAAAATACCTATATTTACATATGTGTTTTTAATTGAATATATCTTGGCATAGCAAGATAGAATTTCACCAGTTTGGTGGAAATTAAAGACTGAACAATAGAACATGGAGTAACAGGAAGTCTCGACTTGAAACTGCTTTAAAAAAAAAAAAAAAAAAAAAGGAATCTGACACGTGTATTCCCTTGATCCAACAATTATATCCATGGCAACAGACCTTAGAGAAACTCTTATGTGGGTATCAGAAGAAAGGCATATAAATGAATATGTATGTATTTCAGCATTTTCAAAAGCCCAAAGTAGAAACAGTAGAAAGGATAAAGTGTGGTATATTCCCACAAAGGAGTTATAGAGCAACAACAAATGAAACAATGAAAATAAAATACAGCAATCACTAGACTATAATACAATCTGGAAAATATAATACTGAGTAAAAGATTCAAATTACAAATAAGCATATAAATTATGATTCCATTTAAATAAAGTATATGGGTCTGGGTTGTAGCTCAGTGGTAGAATACTTGCCTAGTGCACACACAGCCCTTGGTTCCTGCCCCAGCACTGAAAAACTAAAAAATGAGTGAATACTGGATAAAACAGACAATACTATTGACTATGTGTGAGTATGTGCCTGCCACAGTCTGGTACAGGGGCTTGCACTGGGCCAAATAACCATATCTACTAACACAACTCAGGAGAACCAAAACATCTGGATGTGTCAGTATAGACCTCAGACAAGGACTGCCAGAACAGAAGCTGCAGGATATTTTTTAGTCTTCCATGACCACCCTAAGTAACACAGACGGTAATAACTCAGGAAAGAATTTGAACTTCAAAGGAATTCAACCTCTGGAAGGGAAACGGGAGGCTATGACCTAATAAACAAAAGCCATACGGTTTTATAAAAAAGTCCTCGGTGTTAATCACATTTTCTCCAAATCCTCCTCTTCTTCCTCATTTAAATACCAAACCCTTAGTATTCTGAATTCAACTCGACAAAACAGAATACTTTTCTCTCCAGCTCCACGCTTTATCCACTCCTGTTTTTTTAACTATTGTTCCCTTTCTAAAACCCCTTGTGGTGCATCTCATCATGTCAAACTCCTGCTGGACACTCAAGGTACAAATGAAATGATGCTCTCTGTGAAATGCCCCCTAATCCTCCTAGTTAGAAGGAAGCTCTGAACTCTCAAAGCAGGAAGAAGCTTTATTATGATACATAATATTTTCACTCTTGCTTACAACTTTAAAATCTGCAGCAGTGGAACCTATAATCCAAGGAGAAAGAGTTCCAGGAGTTCTATTCATACAATCACCTGCTTGGACTCCTGGCAGATGTAGCAAAGACTTAAATCAGATGTGGTGACTGACATTCCCCGAAGAGGAGAAGAAATAAAAGGTTAGCCCAGACTACTCTTTGGAGAGGCTCCCCAGTGAAAAAACTCAGCTTTGGGAAAGCTAAGGTGTAGGGCTGCCTAACTCTAAGACCCAATGTCATGGACACCCCAGATCTCTCACATCTGATTGAAAATTACATGTATCAGCCTATCAACTTAGAACTCCTAAAAACTAATTATGTCATCCTAAAGCTCGTAAGTCCCAACCCCAGTGTAACGGTACCAGAAAGAGGGGCCTTTGGGAGATAATTAGGCTCCAATGAGGACATGAGGACTCCCCTTAGTTGAATTAGTGCACTGATTAACACACACATACCCCAAAACTTCCTTTCTCCACCATGTGAGGACACAACAACAAGATGGTCATTCCCCCAAGAACTGAATCTGGGAATACCTTGATCTTGGCGGTCTAGCCTCCAGAACTGCGAGAAATCAATGTCTGTTGCTTAATCACACAGTCTATGGTACTTTGTTACAGCCACCTGAAGAGACTAAGATAATGACTCTAAGACGATCACACACTAATGGAACAACCTAGACATCAAAGAGAAGCAGCAGTGAGATATAACAGAAAATTACATAAAATGAGCAAAGGCAGCAGCTGCAGAAATATGAATTGAGGGCATCAAGGAGCAGAGAGCACTGGCACTTTTCTCAGGAGAGGTGAACAGACTTCACCTGTTTCTATTAACAGTTATAGAATACTTAGATAAATGCTAATAAATGCAGAGAAGTCAGTTTTTGCAACTCTAAATATACAAGACATGAAAGTTGCACAAGAATGAACGCTGAAAAGTGGACATCACCTTATGTCTCTCCACCTCCTTCATGTACAGGAAACAAGGGTTTTTATTATTTAGCACAAAAACAATCCAGGCTGAAGTCAAGAATAAAATTAAGTGCCCATATCTTAACCCAATGATTATTACGTTGCTTTGAAATTCCAATTTTGTTTCATTAGAAACCCTACTAACGAGGGGGGATGAGTGTGGCAAAGCTGGGCTATTCATTTGAAATCTTCAGTCTAATATAATAGGATGATTAATACAAAAAGATAATATAGGAGACTTAGGAAGGTGATTATCAAAATTTGCAGAGGTAGAGTCATCTAGCTATAGCCCAGTCATTATCATTGCATAAATATTCAATCTGTGATGATGAATAGGGAGTAATAATAGTAGCAGGGTGAATGCCAAATATTTTAGTAGAAGTTTTAAGTCCTTGAAGAATAAGTTTAGCCACCATGGAGGTATATGACTCAATTATGCTTTTAGGAGAGACAGGCAAATGTATCCATAATAAAGGCCCTTGTTGCCAAAATACTCCTGTCGGTGTATATCGTGAAGAAATAATAATCAATATCAGCGGTTGAGTGTAAATCAAATCTGTCACAATGAGCTCCTTCTATGGCTTTTTCTAACTACCTTTAAAGCTTTCCTAGCATCAGGAGTCAATGTTCGCGGTGAGGATGGATCAGGGGCCCCTCGAAGGATATCAAATAAAGGTTTTAATTGGCCAGTAGTGAGGTTTAGTGTAGGGCGAAAGCACTATTAATGTCTCCCAGTAGTTTTTGGAAATCATTGAGGGTGGTTAATGTTCTTTATTTATTAAACTTTTTTGGGTCTAACAAAAGTATCCTGATTTTAATATCCTAAAGTATTTAATATGGGAGATCTGGTTTGAACTTTTTCTTCTGCTATATATTAATCCGTATTTTTTAAAATTTTCTACCTATGTCACTGAATTCTATTTAATTATAGATTTTTTGATTAGGGTGGGGCCAGTAAAATTATCCATCCTTGTAATGTAGGACACATGAGGTTTGGATATTTATTTTTAATGGGCTTTATTGAATAGCATTGTTCCACATATATTTGGCCATATGGTGGGGCTTTTAGCCATTCCCTGCGGGCAATAATACCTTCCATTGATATCTCTGATCAGGGCCATTATTGTTATATAGAAGGAACTGAAAAAAAGTCAATCCTGGGGGCATCCAGAGGATGTAGGGGAATAGAAAATGATGCAAATCCTTTTATATCAAGGACTAATAACATGGGAAATTTTTTGGAAAATAGCTATTAGGATTCGGAAAAGTCCACGTTGAGTATGGCCCCAAGAATCTTGCATGGTTTTAATAATTTGTCTAAGATCAGGTAATAAATCGCCATTTTCCTGATTTTTTTTTGATCACAAGTATGGGGGAATTCCAGGAAGAGGTTGGAATGTTCTATATGTTCCTGCTTTTAACTTGTTCCTTAACTAGTAGGTTGGTCCGCTTGTAATTTCATCTTTAAAGATAGGGGGCCACTGAGGGACCTACACTGGACTTATCAGAAAAGCCTTGGTATTTTCAAAATGTTATGTTCTCAGTGGCCCCAAAGAAAAATGTCTTTTTCCTATTTGATAATGATTGTCTTTTAGGGTTAAGCCTTACCCTGTTTTTTTTACTTTTTTGATGATTTCTCTTAGGGTTAAGATTACCTGTATGTTTTTACATTTAAACCACCTGCAGGTTTTGGTTGCAAGGTGTACTCCCATTTTGTTGTTAAATATCTCTTCCCCATAAAGTAACGGTAGATTAGGTAAAACATAAGGCTGAAATGTGCCTTTATGTCCTTCATCATCCTCCCATTTTAAAATTACCGCACTTTTTTCTGGGAGGTTATTATATCCCCAAGCCTCTTAAAACTGTTGAAGCTTTTTGTAGAGGCCAGTGTTTGGGCCATTGACGTAAATTAATGATGGAAGAATCAGCTCCAGTATCTATAAGACCTCCATTTCTATTCCTTGGATTTTTATTTTACACATAGGCCTCCTTGTACAGTCCGAACCCAGCAAACCATGGGTTTCGAATCAGTGGAACAAAATCCTCTATTGTTCCTATTTAGAGGCATATTCATTTTAAATGAATTATGTAAATTTGGAAGGAGGAGCAGCTGAGCAATTCTATCTCCCTGATTAATAGAACTTATACTTGGGGTGAGCTAAGCATTTTTTTTATTTCCCCTTTATAGTCTGAGTTTATTACGCCTGGGGTCCACTTGCAAACCTAATAAGCTTCAGGACTTTGCCCGTGCGATCGCCAAACCAAGTATTGTCCCCCACTTAATGTTGCTTTACATAGACGCTTCCAGTCTGCGGGGGTTAAGCTAAAGGTGTTAAGGGACTCCAGTATACTCAACGTGAAAGGAGCTTGGGGTCCATAAGTCATTACTGCCTCTTTGAGATTTTTTATTGTTTTGAAATCTATTGGCTGGTGGCCCCTCTGTCCATTTTCATATTCAAATACTGGCAGTTCCCAATGTATCTGTGAGTTACCCTCGAGAGCGCATAAGCGCTCAGAAAGACTTTTTATTTCTATTTCTAGGGTATGCAAACGTCTAGTGATACCCTTCATATTTTCTGTAATCGATTTCACCCATGGGGGAGTAGAGGACACAAATTCCTCCACTTGATGATCCCTTATCTTGGTCTTCCTTAATTTCCTTTTATTCATTTTCTCAAAATCACCTTTAGTTAATTCCTCCTCACTACTACTACTCTCATTGGTCCTAACTGACTCAGTAACATCCTGAGTCCCAGGTTCAATTGAGACCATGTATCCTTGAAATATCTCTAATAAATCTTGAATAGCTTTAGCAGCTCGGATCTTTGTAATTTTGGGGACACTTCTAATACTCTCCTTACTGGTCTTAGTTGACTCAGCGGAATCTACGCTTTTATGATTGCCTTCACTGTTTTCTAAATCCTCCTCACTAACGACAGACTCATCCATATCAAAGAATTCATCAAGAGCCTCGTACACTTGGGTCTTAGTTATTTTCGAACCCATTTTAACCGCTCTGACTAGAGACTCCTGCGAGGTTTCTCAGTTCTTACCTGCCGTGCTGAATTCCCCGTACGGGCCACCAACTGTTAGCCGCCGGAAAGGGATTGCAGCCTGGAATGGCAGCGCCGCGGGAAGGAGTCCGGAGACAGGATGGAGACGAAAAAATTCTTTAATCTTTCTGTCTCTGTCTCTTGTAATTTCTAACACTACATACACACTCTCACAAGAAACCAACCACGTACTCTTACAAGAAACTACAATGTATCTATACAATAGCGATAACCCTGTCCTTTCTCTCTCTGGTCTCATCCCATGCGCCCGAGCAGGAATGGTGCTTGCTCGATCTGCTGAGTCACTCCTCAAATCTCTCGAGATCCTGGCCAAGTCCCGTGAGACTACGGAAGGCGACAATGCCCAAAAATGTCAATCTGCTGAGTCATTGCTCAAATCAGTGGACATCACCTTATGTCTCTCCACCTCCTTCATGTACCTCTTTCTGAAGTCAGTGATCAACAGCTGAAACCCTACCTGAACACTCTGCAGACTAGCTCTCAGGAGACTTTGATCAGCTCAGTGAGTGGGTTGAGGCTCATGGGTCAGGAGTAGCTAGGGCATAGATAGCCCATGGTGTGTGTGTGTCTATAGTAAAAGACATTAACTTGGCCTTTGGCAGTATACAATCAGCTCTCCACATCAGCAGATTTAGCATCCTCCAATTTGACTAACCTCAGAAAATATTTCCAGGGGGAAAAAAAAAAAAAAACTATCTACACTGAACATGTGAGCAGCTTTGTCTTGGCATCATTCCCTAAACAATACAGTATAACAAATATTTTCATAGAATTTACCTTTTCATAGCTATACCTAGTAGTAGATATAAGTAATCTCAAGATGACAACCTATGGGAAGATGCCCATGGATTACATACATATACCACACCATGCCATTTTACATAAGGGGCTTGAACAAACTCAGATTCTGGTATATACATGAGGTCCTGGAACCAATCCCCTGCAGATAAAAAGGGTCAGCTGTATTACTTGCAAACAACAATTTGAGTCCTTTCTCAAAAGGCAAGCACATTCATCTCTCCCTCTGGCCATAATCATGAGTCTATACACATCTGCTTCTAAGGTCAAAAACATTAAACAACATTACAAGTGTCATATTATTAGGACTAGTTCTTGCCATGTCCCATTTAATCCAAGCACTGCCTTGGTGGTGGCCACAGGTCAATTGGTTGTAACCAAATTTTCTTTGGGAAATTTCAAGCAGCCAGGGTGTATAGAAGACTTGGTGCACCATAATATTTAATCAAACCAACCTATGAATATTCAATTGCCTCAAAAGTATAGCCAAAGTGTATTACTTTCATTTCTGTCAGTTACCTGCTGCAAAACCAACTCAAAAATACACTATTGAAGCCAGGCACGGTGGTGTTCGCTTATAATCCCAGCTCTTGGAAGGCTGAGACAGGAGGATCATGAGTTCAAAGCCAGCCTCAGCAATGGTGAGGCACTTAGCACCTCAGTGAGACCCTGTCTCTAAATAAAATACGAAAAAGGGCTGGGGATGTGGCCCAGTGGTCGAGTGCCCCTGAGTTCAATCTCCGGTACCCAAAAAAAAAAAAAAAAAAAAAATTACATTACCGACCTCCCAATTTTTTTTCAGCTTTGATTAAACTCATAGATCCTATGTTTCAATAGCAACTGATAAAAATTTTAAGTAAAAAAAAAATCTGTTTAAATAAGTGGTTCTTGAGAATGTAAAGCTTGCATTATGAATTACCTTTGTTGAAATGAAAAATGAGAACATTAGTGATATTTGCATATTAGTTGCCACAGAATTTTAATGAAACTTGTGCTTATTTAGTATCTTGTAACATAAAATTCACTTTTTCCTTTATCTGTTCACTATAAGTCAAAATGTTTTTCCCTTTATAGCCTTTAGATTATAAATTTTTGTAATCAGAACTCTATTTAGACAATGTCTGGGGAAGATGATTTTTCTCACCTACTTTTATTTTTTAATAAAAATTTTAATAAAATTTTAATAAAAATTTATTAAATATTTTAATAAAAATTCAAGTCAATTTTATTTCTGTATATCAGCAATGAAGACTTGGAGTTGAAATGTAAAGCACAATACCACTTACATAGAACCTAGAAATAGAAAAATATGAATCTGAAAAGATCAATATGATAACATATAATTTTCTGGAAAAAGAAATGAATAGAATGTAAATAAAAGGTAAGTTAACCTATGACCATAGACAAGAAGCTTCGATATTAAGATATCAGTTATCTACAATTACAAAAATATAAACACAATCATGATAACAATCCTAACAAGTTGTTTCACAAATACCAAAAGAAAATATTCTAAAGGCCTAATAACTACATATACCAGTAAAATTCTCATGTATTTTGGATATTTTTGAGGTTTCATTTTTTAGATACACATGTCAGTAGAGTGTATTTTGACATATATACATGGAATATAACTTATTGTGGTTGTACATGATGTAGGGTTACATTGGTTGTGTGTTCATATATGAACAAAGGAAAGTTAGGTCAGAAACACTACACTGTTTCCTATTCCCATCCTCCCTCCCTTCCTTTCTTTCCCCTTTGTCTAGTCCACTAAACTTCTATTCTTCCCTTCCCCAACTTCTATCGTGTGTTAGCATCCACATATAAGAAGATTCAGCATTTGGTTTTCTGGGATTGGCTATTCTACTTAGCATGATAGTCTCCAGTTCCATCCAATTGCTGACAAATGCCATAATTTCATTCTTCTTTATGGCCAAGTAATATTCCATTGTCTTACCTACTTTCAACTTACTATGATTTCACTGATCTAGCTCTACTTTAGTTAATATACAAGAATAAAAATATACACTTAGGATCACATATATAAGAGTTCAACTTCTGAGGCAGCAATACGAATACCATGGACCCTCTCATCCTTGATGCAACCATTCAAGTGCTGGCAACACTACCAAAAAATCATCATCATCATCTCTGAAAGGGCACACAGCCAATTGCAAACAACTATTCAAGAAAAGCTAGTAAATCCTAGTAAGAGTGTTAAGAGCCTGAAGCATTTGAGCCATGAGATCCTCACATCTCACTTCCCCCAGGCCCAGCTCAATATGACAGCAGCTCTGGGGTAGGCATACACACCAAGGCAACTAGCATGGCTCCCTACCCAGCTGCCAAGTGAGGACAAATGGAAACAGACATTTATGGGACACTTGATGAATAAAATCAGGATACATACTCTTCCCTAGTGCGTACAGAACACCCTCCAGGGCAGCCCACATGCTAGGCCATAGCAAGGTAGATGTTACCACAGGAAAAGATCAAGAAAGTTGTAGAGAAAGCAACTGTGACTTCACTGAGCCACTGAACCAACCCCAGCTGCCACCTACTTAGAGTTCTTGCTGTGAGGTGAAAATGTCTTTATTAACCTGATGTTGGGCCTTGTTTTTATTTTTAGCTGAAAGTATTCCGGAGTAATTCTATTGCCATATAAGAAAGGGGAGACGATGACCATGCCTACAATTTTAACAGGAGATTCTAAGGCTTCATATAGAAAGTGCAAAGGTGCTATGGAACTCAAGTCCATTTTTATTTCTCATTAGACCAGTCTATTAGGCACCACATTAAAAGTCACTTGCACCATCTCACCTATTACTATGCACAGCACTGCGATACAGCAGCCAGATCATCCATCCGTCCTGATGATTGCTCAGGCTCTCGGAGTACACGTATAATGATAGTTAATCCTTCCTGTTAGTCTTCAGAGCTCTCAAGTTGTAGTTTAAAGCCTTTGAAAAGGTCTAAAAATCACTTTAACTTGGTCAACAAACCGAAAAAATTTAAGTCAATTCTGGAAAGTGGTAATTGGCTTTGCTAGACTCTTCTTATAAAGAGGGTAAATTTAAATCCCAAAAGCAAATGATCTCAGAGTGCAGTCCTGAAATCAGCTGCACCACCATCATCTGGAGCTCACTAGAAATGCAAATTTCCAGGCTTCCACAGACCCACTGAATCACATGGCAGAAGTTTGAGAACCACCACCCTGTAACAGAAGCATATCAGATGATGCTCCTCTTCATCCCTTTGTTAGTCTGTGGTATTCAAATCCATCATCTGATCTCACTAATTGCCAAGCTGAACACTGACCCCACACTAAAGTTTATGATGTGGTAGAACAAAATGGAAACTTTAGCAATTTCAGACCTGACAGGCTGTGGTTTTGTACCCTGGCACACAGAAGCTCTGCTTACTGACATTTAACCATACAGACTTGAAGCAGCTGACAGATACCTGTAACTGATAAATAGGTAACTGCAGTAGCAGAAGCAGGAAACAATGTAGTAGGGACAGAAGGATCCCCTTTAGGCTTAGTGCAGTGAGAGTCCCTGAGCTATATAAGCTAAGAATCCTGTTTTAGTCAGCTTTCTTGCTGCTGTGACTAAAACATCTGACCAGAACAATTTTAGGGAAGGTAAAGTTTGAGGGCTCGCGGTTTCAGAGGTCTTAGTCCACAGAAGGCCAGCTCCATTCCTCAGGGCTCGAGGTAAGGCAGAGTATCATGGTGGAAGACAGTGGCAGGGGAAAGTGGCTCATGAATAGAAAGCAGAGACAGACTCCACTCTCCAGATACAAAATATATACCGCACAGCCACGCCCCCAATGAACCACTTCCTCTAGCCACATTCCACCTGCCTCCAGTTACAACCCAATTAATCCCATCAGACATTAATTCACTGATTAGGTTAAGTCTATAACCCAACCATTTCTCCTCCGAACCTTCTTGCATTATCTCACATGTGAGCTTTTGGGGACACTTCACATCCAAACCACAACAAGTTCCTAGGTTGCCGACAAGCTTGTACCCATATAAGGAATATAGAATGCACCCTCCAATAGAATTACACCAACTCCCTTGCCTTGATGTACCCAAAACTTGCTTGTATGTAAAAGTAAAAACCCTCTGTGCTCGGGGCTCAGACTATGGGAATTATCCCTCTGGGCTGTGGCTCCACTAATAAAATGTTATTTCCAGACCTTAGTATCCTGATCCTCATCTCCTGCAACAATTATAGCTTTTCCACTCAAACCAGAAATACACAACCCAAAGCCCACCCTCCAAGTACATAACTATAGACTGTCAACCCAGGAGGTAAGAATAATAAAAAGTCCCAATACATTCTGCCTCCACCACCAATAAAGACAGAGCCTCTTTCTTCCTTGAACATATCCTGAATCATGTACCTAGCCTATCATTTTTCCTTCCCTCCTCCTCTTTCTCTTCACCTAGAAGTCAATCAATTCTCACTCCATTTTAAAAATAGCTCTTACCAACAACCCTACTGCATTTCCATCTCAAGTTATTATCTTTGCTCTGTCTAAACTTCACACTATTTTCATTTCTTTCAGCTGGAAAGTGAAGTCTGAGCTTCAGTGAAGTGTGTTGTGTGTGTATCCTGAGATTCAGCCCAATTACCTTGTGCCACAGACAACGTATTATTGTTCCATCCATTTTTAATAACTGTCACTGCCGTGAAAGAGATGATCACAGTATGAACCACCACCACCCCAACCCCAGTTACCTTTTACTGACCTCTGATTTATGTAGATATTCTCCAGGTTGTTTGCTATATCCTCCTCACTGTGTATCCCCTAACAGACTTTTCAAACATGTATTTTCCCTGTTCCTGGAAGAGTTTTGAAAATGCGATTCTGGTTATATGTTCATTATTGTCATCCGGCAACAACCTTCCAACTAGACACACACAAGGACATAGAAGACAGACAAAGCCATGAGACCCCTTGGCTTGGACATACAGTGAGCTCACCCAGTTATCAAGTGTCTCTAAGAATTTGAAAAACGTTTGCTGTAGGACTGGCAACTCTCCTTGGGTGACAACGGTGTGAAGCAAGATCAGCAGGGTATAATGCAAATAATATCTATATTGACTTTTCCTATCCTATGAACAAAGCTAATTCTATTCTCCTTTCTTCTTTGGTGCTGATATTTCCCTTTTTTTATTTTACTATGCCCTTTGAAGCAACCAAAAAATAGAGAAAAAAAATTATAACATCAATTTATTATTAAAAGGAAAAGTGTATCTTGCTTTTAGTAACAATGAAAATGACAACAGCATACTTTACACACTGTTTTTCAACATTTCATTTTTCTAAGCATTTCATTAACATTTGAACAACAGAGTCTCACAGTACATCTGGGAGTAGGGAATCTTTTTAATAATGAGGAATTAAAATGTAGAGGTGTTGATACCAGACATGGGGATCTTTAGACCCAAAGATAGAAATGAAATCACTCAGGAGAAGGAACTTTCAGGCAAAGCTTTTATTGGGGTCTCCACTTGAGGGGAGACAGCTCCAACAATACATCAGGCTGGCTCCCTGAAGCAAAGAAGGGAGCTCAGTTTACTGGTCACTTACAGGACTGGGAATGTTCATTGGACACTCAACTCAAGCATTTTGCCCTGTGCTAAAGTTTGTGCAGCCACTAAAGAGAACACAGGCACTGACCTCTATGACCCAAAGCTGACACTAATTGAGGGTGGCACACAACAAGCCTCCCGACACCTGCTGTGAGGCCATGAGCCCAGAAGTGCATTTGCCCTTTGTCCCTATGGTGTCCCCTGTCTCACTGACAAAGTCATGCATTTAGATATTAACAAAACACCAGCAACAGCAGCTTATCACATTTTCTGACTACAAACAAAGGGTTAAACTCAATATAGGATTTGGAGTTGGGAGACCTATTTCTCTAAATGTCATATTCCTCTCCAGTACCCTGAAAGTAAATAAACTACTTAGGATTATCAATAAGAAGAAATAATGAAAGCCTGAGTCATGATACACACCAGTAGTCACTAGCACATGCCAGAATATTCACTTAGTTGTTCCATTCTGTATTTAATTATAGGACAAAATAGAAAAATATTAGTGACTTAGGATTCACCTGTGGCAAAGCCAAGATCAACTACTATTCTCATCACATGCTGAAAATGCCCAATTACTCCCACTTAAAATCATTGTTTCTGTCTTCTACTCCAACATTAAGAGATCAAACTAGGTGCTTACACTTTATTTTATGGATCTTGGTGGGTTTGCCTGTGAAACAGCATTATTGGACTAGATGATTGCTAAGTTTCCCTAATTCTAATAGTCTCTACTTCTATGAATAAGAGATAGGCAATTTGACAATTCTTGAAAGGTAACAACTGAGAAAGCCACGTTCAATGATCTCCAAATTGGGTATGACCAACCTCGGCTCAATGATTGCCACACTAGCATCCAGCAGAATCACCTGAAGTGTGTTTCTTAGTCCTTATGTCAAACTCTGGTCCAAGGACCATACTATTTGGTGTGGACTCTCTATTTGGTGAGTCACCTGAGTGATATCTACTTCCTTGAGTGTAACCAGAGTCATCAATCATCTTAGATCCAGGTGAAAACATTAGTTGCTGTCAGACCTTTCAATGTTTTTTTTGACAATGAAGCGAATTTGCCTCTCTAACAATGTCTTAATGAAAAATATACTATATAATAAAACCATCTGAAGAGAATAAATTTACTAGAATAGAGATACTCAAGCATTCTATGTATTTAAGACCTTCACAAATATTAAGACATTAAAATAGATATTTCACTTTCATATGATTATTCTCAATCTTCAATCTCAATTCAATACAAAATAATAAAGTTAACTAATTCTTAGTATTTTTTCTCCTCCCATGATACTCAGGATTGACCCAAGAGTCTTCACCTCTGAGCTACATACATAGCCTTTTTTATTTTGAGACATTAAGTTGCCGAAGCTACCTTTGAACTTCTCTTTCTCCTGCCTCAGCCTCCCAAGTAGCTAGGGTTATAGGCATCCACCACAAGTGGTTTAATTTTGAATAATCTTAATGAATATTCTTAATTATTATAATAAAGGTTTGGTTGTTCCATTTAAGAAATGTCAACACCTGATTGAGTTTGTATGCAAAATTTTACTCTATCATAAACTCATCAGCAAAAGAGAAAACTGGGAACATATTGAACATTAAAGCTTTGGAATTAAGGGATTCCCAAATGCAGGGTATATCCCTATAATACTAAATGAGTGGGTATTGTAAAATAGAAGGTATGGTGAAAAATGAAGTCAGCTTCTCTTTGTGAACTCATTCAACTTCAGTAAGGAATTAAAAGCTAAAGGAGGCTCTCCCAGTGCCGTGCATTTTGTTAACAATAACCAAACAGCAACAGCAGCTTATTACCTTTGCTGATTGCTAACCAGGACTTAAACTCTATTATTTTACCATCACATGGAAAGAAAGCACATAAACCACAGAGAAAATAAGCATAAATAAGAGATGTCATCATCTTTGAGAAATGAAAAATTAAATACAGAATTAAAAATGCAAGGTACAAGATGCCAAATGATTTAAAAAGAACAGTAACAACACAAGTCAGAAACAAGAAAACACACCATTCAAGTAGGAAAAGTAATTCATGAAACTATTACCAAATATGTGTCTGGAGGGACTGATAGAATGTGAACAGTGAAAAAGTCATAGTTAGAAGACACTTTTTTAAAAATACCAAAAGTCTACTCAAATGCATAAAATTTAGACAATATTAGAGGCAACTCAATTTATGTGACAAAAATTTAGTAAAAGAAGTAAAAGCTGAGTAAAATATACTCAAACCTAAGAGAAAAATGTTTAAAGTCTCTTAAAAGAAGCAGCCCTGAAGAAATAGCCATTTCTTGTTCTTGGCTATATCAAACACATAGGTTTTTCTTTATAAAAATACATTAAAAAAAAAAAAAAAAAAACATGGGGCGGGGGTTGTGGCTGAGTGGTAGAGCGCTTGCCTAGCATGCCTGAGGCACTGGGTTTGATCTCCAGCACCACATAAAAATAGAAACAAATAAGATAAAGGTATTGTGTCCATCTACAACTAAAAAAAGAAAAAGAAGAAAGGAAGAAAAAGAAAAACCTTGTCCCTTGTTTGCTTGGTTGTTTTGACTGGCCTGAGGTTGGACTGGGTCACAGCTCCCCAGCTTCAGAGCTGCTGGGTCACTGAGCCTCAGAGGATAGGATCTAGGGTATGCCTGAAAGGAGCTAACAGGAAATATTGGAGCTCAGGAAACAGGGCAACGGTTACAGATCAAGAAGTGGAGTCGCACACGTGCCACGCTCACCCCAGCCAGGTCTGGGGCAGCTTCACTCCAAGCCACCGCTCAGGGCTGGGCCGCGCTGAGAGATAGAGGCCTGGGCCAACAGCCAGCAGAGCCCCCTGCAAGCAGCAAAGCAGCAGCTTTGAGGGTGGTCCACACCTCAAAGCGGGACTATTATTTAGACCCAGAAAGCCCCTCTGAGTTCTCTGAACAGTTGAAGAAAAAGGAAGCAGAGGCAAGGGAGAAGTAATGCATCCTCTGAAATCTGCTAGGAGAAGCTGAAGCCAGTTCAATCTGTTCAAACTTTAATTACTGAAACCGGTTTTAACATAATATGGTGGATTTGGGGGGCAAAAGCCATAACCACTGTCTCAGGTTGGATTCACTGTGGGGAAGGCTCCCAGAGATTTGTGTTTATTGGGGAGTCTCACCTGTAGCAGAATGAAGCAGGAAGGATCAAAGGAAGAGTTGAGCAGTGCTGCCAACGCCAGGAAGACCTGGAGGTCCAGGGACCTTGCTGAGTGGTTTAAACTGATCTAGGCCATGCCTTTGCACTCCCTAGCTGGCCAGCTCTTGGAGAGGGCCTTTATCCTCCGGCAAAGGGCAAGGGGCTCCCAGGAACTCAGGTGAGAGTCTTAAGCAGCCAACACTCCAGGTGCCTGGGATAATGAGGGTCTTCTTGCAGCTTCCCAGTGCACCTCCGCACCACGAATGGCCATGGAGCAATTCATAGGCCCTTGTACATGCCCAATTTCCTCATTAAAATGATAAAAATCTATGTCTATACCTCTCTGTATTCTCCACAGATTTTAACCTATGGAATGAATGTTTGTGCTTCCTCAAATTTTTTGTGTTAAAATCTCAACCCACCTCCCCACCCCCCACCAATGTGAGGGTGTTAGGAGATGGGAACTTTGAGGGGTAACTAGCCCTCAGGAATGAGATTACCAAGAAGAAAAACATACAGGCACTCCCCTCCTGTCCCCTTTCTCTTCTTGAAGGTGGTGCCCTCATGAATAGAATTAGTGCCCTTTATACAGACTCCTGCAAAGATTTGTCCCTTCTCCTACCCACCTCCCCTTCCACCACATGAGGATGGGACAAGATGGCCTCTACAAAACAGGAAGAGGACACCACATTTACTGGCACCTTGATCTTGGGCTTCACAGCCTTCAGAGCTGTGAGAAATAAATTGTTGTTCTTTAAGCCACCAAATAATGATATTCTGTTTCAGCAGCCCAGACTAAGACACCCAATGATCTGCACTTATTACTCAATAACTAGTTATGTGCCTATTCTCAAAGAATTTTCAAGGCAGACTAGTGGAAAAAACAGATCATGAACAACAATAAAGGAGCCAAAAAGAAAAACCAGTTTGAGAAGAAAAGAAGAGGAGAGAGGACCATTTGGGATAAAGACAATTTAAAGTGACAATGTAAGGTTAAGTAAAAATGTTCAAAAGGGGTGGAAAATGTAGGATCATTGTCTTAGGAGATGTCAATGCTACACAACAGAATTTGTGACATCTTTTACTCAGTTCTTAAGTATATCCATGGGATGAAAGATAAAATAGTGAAAACCTTTCCCTTCATTATTTTTTAATGGAAGATACAATATAGTTAAAATGCACATCAGGGGTATTCTTGCAGGGAAAAACAAGGTAAAAGTTGAGTCCAGAAGTTCAATTAAAGTCCAACATGCAAATAATTCTATGCCATCTGTTTTAGGATTCAGTCTGCAAATGCAGGTAATACAATAGGAGGGCATGGCCAAGAAAATACCCAAACTCAATGCCCCAAATTCTCAACCACATAAAGAGCTGAATGTCTCAGCCTTTTATAATATATATTTCTAGTAACTGTACATATTTATGGGACACAGTATCGTATTTCAATACATGTATCCAACTTGTAATGATCATAGTAGGGTAATTGGCATATCTGTCAACTCAGGTATGTATCATTTCTCTGTATCAGGAACATTTGAACTCTTCTCTAATAGGCTATTTTTATATGGGCCTTCTCTTCTCCAAACACTTGAAAGACTTCCAGAAGAAGTGCCCATGTACATTTAAATGGCTCCTGTGCCTCCCAGGATTGGGCCCTTAATAAAATCTCTTTATCAGAATCTCCAAGGGGGTGGGCAGCATTTTATTGAGGTAAGTTAGTCAAACAACATCATAGCAACTACTCACAGCTCAGCCATAACCCCTGCTTCAGTATCCTCTATTGATGCTGGTCCTGACCTCTGCCATCTTGAAGATGCTCATTAGTAACCATTGGCCCAGAGACATCTGTGGCTTATTCTCTTCAGCTACTTGAAAACTGTTTTCCCTTCTCTTGTCCACTTCTTCAAAGACAGTCTCAGAGTGGCACTGTTTCCAACCCAGACAATGGCCATTTTTCCTTCACGGCACTCAGGAGCACTTAACACAGGGTTATCTTCCTCACATACTTGATGATCACTGGTAGTAGAGAGTCAGATTACACAGGTGGCCTCTCAGTGTCTTAATCAGGTTACTGGTTCTATTTGTCAGTACCTTATGTAGCCCTTTTGGCCTCAATTACCATTTTCTTCCTCCTCTTTTTCCATTTCCCATACTTCCTTTGGCCCTTTTAGGTATCCAAAGTTGCTCCTAAGTATGAATCTCACAGTAATGTCCTCAGTTTGGTATTTCAAGACCAATTTCAGAAGTTTCTTTGCACTAGGCAAGTTCAACTTAAAAACAAAAAGTGCAATCTATTTTCAATAGGAAGAGATAATGTTGTCTGAAAGCCTGAGGACAGCAGTTAAACCCATTGAAAATCAATAAAAAGCCCTTTAAAGGCCACCATTCTCTTTAATGACATTTTTCTTAATGCTGAATGTTCCATACAACCAGGCAGTTAGATGATAGGATTGATTTTTATATAACTTGAGTTCAGGAACATGCATAGGGAAGATAGAAGGACTGAGAAGAAAAGGGAAATTGAATTGCTATGCCTTCTCCCTAGCACAGCCACACGTTGCTTTTGCAGGAAATAACTTTTGCACATACAGCATTAGGGAGCAGAGTTTTTCAACCACTACATTTGGGTGATGGGTACCCAGCCCGAATGTTGCAGGAAACTCCAGATTCCCAACATTGCCACTGATCTGCAGTAAAAGGTGTCCTCACTTAACTTCCTTGTGAGTATAGAATGAAAAGAAAGATAACCACCCATCACAAGTCAGCATCAGGATCCAGCCATATCTACAGGTGATTTAATACAATAAAGTAATAGTTTCATAGAATACAGGAGATTTTTAAAAAGGGTTGTCACCTCAAAATAATTTGTAGAACCATTAAAATTCTCCAAAAGCAAGTTTTAATCCAGGAGGGAGCATGATAAAGCATTCTCCAGAGTCAAGCAAGGGGGAGGACAAGCAGTTTGCCTTCCATCAGAGAGACTGATCCTAGGCCAATTCCATTGACTGTAACCCAGATATCACACCTCCACAGATGGCCATGAATTTTTACAACCAATCTTATTTTTCATTTCTACTCTGGTTTCCACCTTTGACCTGAGACTCCTCTGACCTTCAACTTCATCTCCCAGCTCACGTCTTTATCATGCTGGCTTTGACATCCAATAACTACCGTCATCAGGCCCTAGGACTTCTCTTATGAATGAGCGGTTAGGATCCAGTGTGTTCTGACTTCCAAAGGTAATGTTTGTAATGGAAACATCCAAGCAAACAGAAGCATCAGAAACATCTTTAGGAAAGCAGGAGCCTAGAAGAACTAGCAAATAATGACAACAGAGCAACTCAAAGACAATCTGCCACTCTATGAATAAAACCCAGTCAATAGGAACAGAAATCTCCAAAAACTAACTGTGGAAAATATCTGAAAATAAGAACCAGTGAAAAATAAATATTTGAGTGGATATTGTTGTGGTTTATATATGAAGTGTCCCCCAAAAGCTCATGTGTGAGACCAGGAGAGAATTTTCAGAGGTGAAACATTAGGTTATGAAAGTTGTAACCTAACCAGTGGATTAACTGATTAGGATCAATCACCACTGATGGATTAACTAGGTGGTGTCTGTGGGCAGGCAGGGTGTGGCTGGAGGAAGCAGGTCACTGGGAACAGGCCTTTGGGTTTATGTTTTGTCGCTGGTGAGTGGATCTCTCTCTGATTCCTGGCTCCCATGCTGTGAGCTGCTTTCCTCCTTTACATCTCAGGCCCAGAGCAAAGGAGTCAGCCATCTATGGACTGAGACCTCTGAAACCAAGAGCTCCAGATACTCCCCCCCCCCTCTACCTTGTTCTTGTCAGGTCTTTTTGGTCAGAGCGATGAAAAGCTAACTAAAACATGACTCCATGCAATAGTTGGATGTTCAACTTCATATTCCTGTCAGAGGAGATTTTGAATTAGTGTTTGAGTTCTGCGTCTCCTTTTGATAGTGTTCAACTTACAAAGAAATTGCTGCTCCTTCTCCTACCTGTCCTTCTTTTCCTTTTCCCAAACTGCCACAATTCCTCTCAACTAGCAGCCTTTCCAACTGCCTCAACCCCTGTCTACTAAAAAAGGAGAATTACAAACCAACTCAGTGCTCTTGGACAGCTCATGGGTTCCAAAGAGAGAAAAGAGAAGTTTTAAGAGCTGTATGTATCCATTATAAATGTTCATTTGCAGTTAAACCAAAAATCTGAGTAACAATAGACATTTGTTGTTTTCTTAACAAGAAATCCAAGGGTAGGTAGCCCTGAGGTTGCCCAACAAGTCAGAGATCTCATCAAACACCTTGTTTTGCTCTTTAGATTCCACTTGTACTTTGAGATGTTTTCTCAAAATGGTCTCATCACCATACCCAGCCAGTGCCCCAGTCGTATCTATACACAGTGACTCTTGCCTAACAGGTGAATTTCTTCTCTACTTGATACAACGAGAGGGCAAGAATGGGCACTGATTTCTGATTCTAAAGGCCCCTGACACACAGTTGTGGAGAGCAGAGAACTTTCATTCATTTGTTTTATTCCAAGAAGGTGAGTTACCACCTGAAAGTAAGAGTGAAGAAAGAAATAGAGTAGAAACAAGAGGGTATTTAATTTAATTCACACCTAGCTCTAACTTTTTGTTGAATGGAATAAAAAAGTGTACTGAAGAAAAACCCCAGCGTAACATGCTACTAAAGGATATACAGAAGAGTAAGACAACGTAGAAGAGCTAGTGCAGGTGCACATGTTACTCTGATCCAGGACACACAGGAGAGGTGCCAGTGGGCCTCTAAAGGACAGAGGATGCTGACTGGGGAGAAGGTGGCATCTGGGTGGACTTCAAGTGGTTAGTAGGATAGAAATGCAAGCTGAAGCTGGGGGGTGGGCATTATGGAGACCCTTGGATGTTGAACCTTGAAAGTTATGTTCAATGAAATGAAGGCAAAAAAGGAAGACATTAAAAGTTGATCAAAAGAAAGATAATGAAAGTTCTGCCATAAAGGGACTAATTTGGAACCCACATACACCATGGAGTGGTGGAGACCAAGTTCAAGAAGTTCAGTTAGAAAGAGATCGTAGCAATCCAGAGGAGGAAAGAATGAGAGGGCAAGAGAACTGGAGCTGATACAGCTAAGAAAGGAAACTGTAGGGACTGAATCCTCAGCCCTGATTGCCAGCAGAATGTGCAGGAAAGAGAAAGGAGAAAGCCAGAGACTGACCTTAATAATTATGTCTGCACCAGCACACCACCAACGGGAATGGTCAGTAGAAACAACAACTTATGGAGCCATAGGAGGGAAAGTGGGTGAGAAGTTTCATTTTGAAAGGTTGATTGATTTTTTGTGTTTACTGGCATAAAGATAAACGAATAGATGTGAGCCTGGAGTTTGGGAGAATAGGGTAGGGAGTGCATTTAAACAGGGAGTAGTTGAAGGCTATGATGAGGTAGTAGGGCGACAAGGCAGAAGAAGGAAGGCCAGAGAAGTGGCTGCCAAATATCAAAGCCTCACAAATGCCCATATTTAGGAGGAAGATAATGTTCTCCCCATGTTTATCACACTATATAGAAATTACTTGAGGGCAGACACTGTCTTGATCACTAGCATGAACCCAGGGTCTCCCACAGTGCATCTAAACACTTAATAAATATCATCGAATGAACAAAGTCAAAGGAAAAATATATTAGATCTGGAGAGAGTGAGCGAACCACAAGAAGACAAATACTGCACTATCTCTGCAAGCAAGGGGAGAATCCCAAGAATAAAACTGTCTGTAGTATAATTTCCTACATTAAAAAAAAAAAAAAAAAATGAGGATTGAGAGAAAGCTCTTGGATTGGGCAATTAGGAATTCATTCAGAAAGGCTAGGAACAAAGTCAGCAGATTTTCATAGAAAGGTCAGAATAGAAATCATGTTGCAAAATGTTATCTGAGGACCATCAGTTTTATTTTTTTTTTAAGTACAGATAGATAATATACTTTAGACTTTTAAAAACTTCAGCTTTAGAAAAATGCAAAGAGAATTTAGCAGGTCACAGAGCCAAGGGAAATATGTGCTTAAAGCAGAATTTCCCAAAAGGTGTTTAGAGATATTAATAAGCATTACCAAAGAAGGCAGAAAGATTGGGTTTATGGTTAAATAATTTTGGAATACACAGACTAAGCAAAAGTAAGCAGATTTCATTTTTGCAGAACTTCTTGGAAACTTTAACAAGCTACTGTGAGTTCTAAATATTCAAAAGGGAGATAGCAGGATATAGGATGACTCAAATTTATTTAACAAAATATTCTTTTTTTCCAATGAGTACCTCCTAAAACTAGCATTGGGCAGATAGACTTTGGGAAACATGGCTTAGAGTAGGGGAGAAACTCAGCAAGGTCCTAAGCAACTTAGACCCAGTCTCAAGATATAAATTTTAAAAAAGGGTTGAGGATATGGTAAAGTGCCTCTGGGTTCAATCCCCATTACCGAGAGAAAGAGAAAGGGGTGGTGGTGGAATATGGTATGAGGAAGGAAGAAAAAGAATTTTTTAAAAAAAGGAGAGACTCAAGAAGCATTAGAAAAAAGAGACACCTGGTGGGAGAAAGTCCCCAGAAAATGTAGGGTAGGGTAGAAAAAACTGCTCCTTCCTCAGGTGTCTGAGGAGAAAAGGGAGTCAGGGAATTGGTAGTAGAACAATTCATTCTTTTCAGAAAAGCAAAGGTTAACTATGCAGAAAAGACAAAAGGCAGGGTTGACTAAGGGGAAGTGAAACAAAGCCATTGGGTCCTCAGAGAGGGCACCACCAACAAGAAAATCATGAAAAAGGCAGTAGAGCATTGTCAGTTTCAAAAAATGTGTTTTTATTAACTACTGAAATTGTAATTATACATAAGCTTTAATGGTAAATGTTATCATAATGGAATTTGCCACATATATGCTTGTATACGTCTGTACTTGCAGGTTCAAGGATGTTACAGCTTTGTTTACAATAGGAGAAATTTTTTTGCAAACACCTATAAGTACATGAATTGAGGGTATATAGGCCAAATTCTTACATCAAAACACCAGATAGGCATACAATAAAAATATACTATCTTGGCTGATGTCCAAAATATTAAGGGAATAAATTAAGTTATAGGATAATATGTATAGTGTTAAAATAGAAGATACTTCTAGGCTATAGGCTGGTAGGGAAAGGAAAGGTATTACTTTTTACTTACTATCCTTCTGTTTGGATATTTTACAGTGAGCACATATCACAGTGAGCACATGTCAGATTTATAATTATTACGTTTGTTCCTCCTAGGTCTGCACTCCTGAGACCCTCTTCCTCTCCTGCAGCATGACTTTACCTCCCAGCTCTCAAGAAGCCAGACCAGGCTGTCTTACCCTGCTGTGCCCAGCCGTCCCGAATAAGGCCTCCTGAAAGATAGAACCTATAGGTTTTTGCTGATAATTCACTTTGGAACTTCAGTTTGGGACCAATTCTTTCCGGGTCTCTGAACTTCAGACCACAAAAATCACATCTAGCTTTCACTTTGATTCTAATTCAGTGGAAGACTAGAAAGGGCTATGCTAGACCAGTGGAAAAACATTAACTTTGTAGGTCAAATAAGTTTTTGTTTCCAACAAATAATGTAGAAGAACTTCCTGTAGCATAAATGTTTGTAAGTGAAGAGAGATTATGCAGGACAAAAAAATAAAAAAACAGATTTAGACATTATTTTCAAAGAAACACAATTTTCCTGAATTTCATTTGTAGATAAACTTATAATTTTTCTCTCATTTCTGTTTTATTTATTTTCAAGGAGGAATTCATTGTCTGAAATTCACTTTTCAAAAAATCCAGGCAAAATGTGCTCCTACAATGAGCTGTGCAGATGTTTCCTATAACCACTAGGGGTCCCACTACTACATTAATACAAACCAGCCCAACTTGAAAAGCATTCTTTGAGGGCCATGCAAACTTATTTTCCTGCATAAAAACGGAAGACTGGCCATTTAAAATAAACATTACATAAAGAAGATAATGATAAAGAATGAATTTGACAATACAGACTCAGAAAATTGAAACTATTATACATAATAAATATAAGATAATAAAGAAGTTTCATCCTTAATAAAAATTTCAGTTATTCACTTGCTCATTCTGGTTGGCAGGACATTACTTCAGTCTAAGAGAGCCTCAGATTTGAGGATTAATCACTGAACTGGACAAATGCTAAGAGAGCAGAAACAACTAAAATCGTGAAACTGTCAGCAAAAAAGAAGAAATCCTCATCTATAAAGGATGGGGTGCATGACTAACAGAGGATGGAGATGGACAAAGAAACCCGTTTCCAGTGTGTTTTGGCCATAGTAATAATAAATCTTAATAATCTTACAGCAACAAGAGCTTCCAGGCGTGGGCAGAGAGTGGCCCTGAAGTTGGGCCTCTGCTCCTGTCCTGGCTCTGCTGCAAACTGTCCCTGAGCCCTGAAAAAGCTCCTTCTCTTCTCCTGGACTTAATACATCTGCAGAATGAAGGAGTAAGATCAATCTTCAAACCCTAAAATTAAACCAAAGTGTTTAATAATATTGTTATATGGAAGGTAAGAAAGTGAGGGGAACACTTGCCAAAATTTAAATAGTTTAAAAAACTTCGTAAATGAAGGTCTTAACTGTCATAATACATTATTACAAACTTTCTTCATTGAAACAATGGAACAAACTGAGATCATAGACCGTATCTACCATTAGTTAGTCAAAGTAATTAACCAAATATCAAACTTTATTCACGATTTTATGGCAGTGCTCTAAAGTAAGTACTTTAAATGTAGTGACAATATATGCTGATGGCTCCACAGAATGATTTAAAAAAAATAAAAAATGTTTTTAGAGTGCGGTAGAAATGAATGGATATAGGTAGGGTGCATGTAAGAAAAACTAAATTTCTTTATAAATTGTTTTTTACCATTTCTACCCATGTGGATGCATTACTTACTCAAAATTTTTAAATTAATATAAGAATTATATTAACTTATTCTAATAGGACAGAAGTATGGATCAATCAAAAACAAACACAATTGAAAGTGAAAATCCTGTATTTAAGTCTTTAATACCTGGGTTAGGAATACCCCCATTTAAGTCTTTGGAACCTGGGTTAGGAATAAACAGAGATATCTGTTGCTAATACTCATTGGCAATAAAACAGTGGTGCTGTGTTTTAAATGGGCTGCACCAAATTTCCTCAAATTGGCCAGGCCAAAAGGACTGTATCCAAAGGTCATATCTGCCAGTTTTATCACCTTGGCATCAAGCTCTGATAGAGCTGCTTACGCCTGACCCCTCTCCAGAGAGACACTAGAGTAGGTCAAAGAAAAATTCCCTATTTCTTTGTGAATTTGTATGCTTGCACACACACACACACACACACACACACACACACACACGTGCATGCACATGAATATGTATCATAATGAATATTAACGTGGGCAAATAAATAATAGAGGGTCACCGGCAAATCATTTCTGCAGATAGCCCTGACTGTTTGACATACAAGATTGACACAATTCATGTCACGATTCAAGCAGAGAATTTGTAAATATAGACAAGGTTATTCTAAAAGTTAATATGGAAAAGTAAAGGAAGTAACTAGACTAGATAAAACAACTTTTTAAAAAATTGATCTACTTTAGTTCAACTTATTCTATTGCTACAGTAATCAAGATTACATGGTACTGGTGATGAAATATCAATGGAATAGAATGCAGAACCCCAAATAGATATACACAAATATATTCCATTTATTCTTCACAAAGGTGCAAAGCAATTCAATAAAGAAAGGATGGCCTTTCAACAACAGTGCTAGAGCCACTGGACACTCAAGGGCTGAGAAGGTGAGCCTTGGCTTAAACTCTACACATTAAACCAATATTAGGGCTGGGTTGTGGCTCAGCGGTAGAGCGCTCGCCTAGCACGTGTGTGGCCTGGGTTCGAACCTCAGCACCACATAAAAATAAAAAGGCATTGTGTACAACTAAAACACATAAATAAATACTTAAAAATAAAAAAATTAACTCGAATGGTATTAAAGACTTAAATGGAAATGTAGAACTATAAAAATTTAGAAAAAAACATACAAGAGAAACTTTTCAAAATCTAGGGTTAGGCCAAGAGCTCTTAGACTTGACACCAAAGTCATCCGTAAGAGAAACAAAAATTGAACTATAACAAAATTTTAATTAAAAAATAGTGACAATAACAAATGCTGGCAAGGCTGTGGAGAAACTGGATCACTCATACACTGCTGGTGGGAATGTAAAATGCCTCAAATCACTCTGGAGATCAGTTTTGCAATTTCTTAAAATAAAATAAAGATGTGCCACTGTGGAACCCAGAAATTGCACACTCCAGCTTTTAGCTAGAGAAAAGAAAACTGTATTCACACAAAAACTTGTACGTGAATGCTTTATTTGCAATAGCCTAAAATTAAGATGTCCTTCAATAGTTATACAAAATCTGGAATTTTTTTCCCGCATTGAAGATTGAACTCAGGGCACTGTACATGCTAGGCAAGTGCTGTACCACTGAGTTACACCCCTAACCCTGGTATATTTATACAATGCAATACTATTTCACAGGAAAAAAGGAATGGACATGCAACAACTTCCAGAGAACTGTACTAAGTCAAAAAAAGTCAATCTCAAAATGTTACATAACATATGATTCCACTTATGTAGCATTCTTAAAATGACAATATGACAGAAATGGAGACTAGATTAGGGATTGCCAGGGGCAGTGAAACTGGGGGAAAGGAAGCACAGCTACAAAAGAGCAGCCTGAGGACACTTGTGGTGATGGAAATGATTTTAGTTTGACTGTTTCCAGGTCATAATCCTCCATGTATTATTGTCCTACCATTCTACAAGGTATTGCATTGAGGAAAGAAAGGGTATGTGGGATTTCTCTGTATTAGTTCTTATACATCTATGTGACTATCTTAAAATATTCATATATAAATACACACACACAACTTATGCACAGAGAGTCAAGAGTTGATTAACAATGTAATACATCCTGTGAGATGGGTCATTAGGCAATTTCATCATTGTGTGAACGTTATAGAATGTAATTACACAAGCTTACACAGTATAGGTCCATCACTTGAAGTGGAGAAGTAGACTGGGATGCAGTCAAGAGAGAAGGTGAATACAGAGGTAGGAGCCTGCCGCTGGAATAATGTGGTATACGGTTTTACAGTAAACTATTTTTTTGTAGAAATAGAGGAAATACAAAATTTTAAATAATAATAAAAATCTAGTATAGTAAGTACATAAACTAGCAACATAGCTGTTTATTATTATTTATGTATTAAGTACATAATTGTATATGCCATGTTTTCACATGACTGGCAGTACAGTAGGTTTGTTTGCAGTAATATCACCACAAACACATGAGTAGTGTGTTCTGCTGTGACATTACAAAAGCTAACCTCACCTCACTAGGTGATAAGAATTTTTCAACTCCATTATACTCTTACAGAATCACTGTGGAATATGTCATCCATTGTTGACCAAAACAACATTATGTTGCGCATGACTGCATATACGTGTGTGTATACATATGTGTGAATGTGTGTGTGTGTGTGTGTGTGTACACACACATGTAAACTATGGCCTCAAGTTCAGTTACAGAACTGAGAGCTATAGCAGCTATGCATATTTTTTCCTTGCTGGTTATTTATGTGTGTGCAAGCTATTACGCAATAATATTCCAATCTACCCTGTGTTCTGCTTTGTGCTTCTGGGAGTAAGACTCCACAAACCACCTTTCTGCTTTTTTGGCTTCTTTCCTCTTAAGCTCCAACAATAGCAGGCAACAATGAAAAACTAAAAGACTGCAGGACCATGAAAAGCTTCCACCTTCTCATTTGCTTCCTCTAGGCTTCCTCTGTTTCACACCCTTCTGAGCATCATGCAATAATAAGGCTTCCTCACCTGAGAGTACTAGCAAGCCCTTCCAGCAGTAGCAGTTGAATCTGATTTGCGTTTTTCCAATACTTGCAAAACCAGTCATATGGAACAGCTATCAGCAAACTTTTGCTACAAAGGACTAGATGGTAAATATTTGAGGATTTGCAGGTCATATATTCTTATAGCAAATACTCAATTCTCAATTGTAGCAGCAGCCACAGACAATATTTAAGTGAATGAGTTTGGCAAGTACTACTTTGCTTATGGATATTGAAATTTGAATCTCATATAACTTTCACGTGTTGTGAAATATTATCATTGTTATGAGTCAAACTGCATCTCCCCAAAAAGATGTGTTGTATCCCTACACCCTCGTACCTGTGAATGTGATCTTTCAGAAATAAGGTCTCTGCAGATATAATCAAGTTAAGGCAAGGTCATTACTGGTGTTCTTGTAAAAACAGGAAAACATCACGTGAAGACCTAGAGGCTCAGAGAGGACAACACTCTGCCAAGGTGGAAGCAGAGATCAGAGCAATGCAGCTGCAAACACACAGGTGCCAGAATCGACAGCCACCACCAGGATCTAGCAGGAGATAAGGAAAGATTTCACCTTCAGTCTTAGGGAAGCACAGCCTGGCTGATAACTTGATTTTGGACTTCTAGCCTCCCAAACTGTGAAAGAATAAAATTCTGGTGTTTTAAACCATCTAGTTCATAGTACTTTGATACAGGGTCCCTAGAGAACATATAATTATTCCTTCAATTTTGCAATCATTTTAAAATGTAAAAACCATATTTAAAAAAGATTGGACTTGGCTGTTGGCCATAGTATGCAGAATCCTCTCCCTGCGACTCCACCCAAGTCAAGATATAACACAGACCAAGTGGTGCCCCCTCAAGTCTGAGTTTTAGGTCCATTTAACTCAATTTTAATAATTCCAACTTCCTCCCCTCTTTCTCCACCCTTAGGTAAGGTAGATAATTCTTTAACAGCTGCTTGCATTATAATTTCCTGCTCCTTTCCTTCTTTAATTGCCTAGTTGGTAACTTTATATGCAGTAACAATTATTTATACAAAATTCACTCTGTTAAAATAACTGTGATTTCTTTCTCTTCTCTGGACCCTGACAAGGACAATTTCCTTTCTAAGAAATTGTTTTAAGATTTTGAATGAACTACACTGACCTTTAAGAATTTTTTAATGTCTAGATAATTATTAAATTTAATTTTAGGTAATTAAGACAACTCTTTGCAGAGTTGGGATTCCTGACATGAAAATTGCACTTTGTCACAAATTTTAATTAATAATCATTCTTGCTTTAATATACTCATTCCCCTGAGAATCCCCAAGTACTTTAGAAGAACTAAAGAATGACACCATGGCTGGGCACAGTGGAGCACACCTGTAATCCCAGCAGGAGGATCACAAGTTCAAAGCCAGCCTCAACAAAAAAGTGAGATGCTAAGCAACTCAGTGAAACCCTGTCTCTAAATAAAATACAAAATAGGGCTGGGTATGTGGCTCAGTAGTCAAGTGCCCCTAAGTTCAATTCCCAGTACTCCCCCCAAAAAAGAATGATACCATGGTACCCAGAAGGAACAAAAGCTGCGGGTGTCTTACAGTTAAACATACTCCTACCCTGTAACCCAACAAGTCCATCCTGAGTATTTATCCAAGAGAATAAAAAATACACATTCACAAAATGACCTGTACAAAATATTCCTGTAAGTCTTATTTATAACAGCCCCAAAGTAAATATAACCTGAATTCCCATCAGCAGGGTATGGAGTACCCACCAATAAACAAGAATGAATCTCTGGTACACAAAGCAACACAGAAGATCTCAGAAACATTATACTGAGCAAAAGAAACAAGACACCCAATCCACAATGTTATCCATAGTCTTCAAAATGAATATTTCAATTGATAAAAACATGTTAAAATCAAACTGGAAATTGCACTCTGTGAATAAAGATGGAGCCAGGGAAAAAAAGAAAGAAACAAGACAAGATTATGTATTATAGTGAGATAGGAATTAGATCTAGTGTTCTGAAGCACATTTATTGTTGTTTGTGCTCTTGATAGCTGCCATTCTGACTGGAGTGAAATGAAATCTTAGAGTAGTTTTGATTTACATTTCTCTAATTGCCAGTGATGTTGAGCATTTTTTCATGTATTTGTTGATTAATTGTGTATCTTCTTCTGAGAAGTGTCTTTTCAATTCCTTAACCCATTTATTGATTGGATTATTTGTTTTTTTGGTGTCAAGTTTTTTGAGATCTTTATATATTCTAGAAATCAGTACTCTATCCGATGTTCATGTATTAAATATTTGTTCCCAATTAGTTGGCTCTCTATTCACCTCACTGATTGTTTCTTTTGCTGAGAAGAAGCTTTTTAGCTTAAATCTATCCCATTCATTAATTCTTGGTATTAATTCTTGCGCTACCGGATTCTTGTTAAGGAACTTGGAGCCTAATCCGACATGTTGGAAATTGTAGCTTACTTTTTCTTCTATTATGTGTATTGTCTCTGGTCTAATTCCTAAGTCCTTGATCCACTTTGAATTGAGTTTTGTGCATGGTGAGAGATAAGGGTTTAATTTCATTTTGTTGCATATGGATTTCCAGTTTTCCCAGCACCATTTGTTGAAGAGGCTATCCTTTCTCCACTGTACATTTTTGGCAACTTTGTCTAAAATAAGATAGTTGAAATTATATGTATTAGTCTCTGTGACCTCAATTCTGTACTATTGGTCCACCAGTCTGTTTTGGTGCCAATACCATGCTGTTTTTGTTACTATTGCTCTATAGTATAATTTAAAAGTCTGGTATGGTGATGCCACCTGCTTCACTTTTCTTGCTCAGGATTGCTTTGGCTATTCTGGGTCACTTATTTAAGAACAATAGGATAGCTACAGTTCACAACTTATAATGTATTTTTTTAAGTAGAAGAAATCAAAGTTTCCCAACACAGAAAAATGAGAAATGTTTGAGGAGATGGACATGCTAATTCCCCTAATTTGATCTTATACATCATGTACATGTATAAAATTATTGTACTATACCCCACTAATATGTAAAGTTATTAGGTGTCAATCAAAAATTAAAATCTAAAATAAAAATGTATATATAATTTTGTTTATATAAAGTTTAAAAACAGGTAAGACTAATCTACAATGATAAAAACTAGAAGAATGGTTGCCTTAAAGCATATTTTAGGATACCTATTTGCAATCTGTATATTCTCTTCAAAAAATATGTCTGTTCATATCTTTTTCCCATTTTCTAATTGAACTTTTTGTTAACTTTTGATAGTTGTTTATTGTGGAAGAGAATGCTGACTCAAAAGTTGCAGGAGGGAATTTGGGGGTGATGGAAATATATCTTGATTGGGGAAAGGACCTATGCATTGGTCAAGGCTCATTGATCTGTGCTCTTAATGTATGCTTCCATATATATTAATTTTACTTTAAAATTGAGTAAGTAAAAAAATTAAAGCAAGCTGAATATCTGATTTTCAGACCTGAGATCCAAAACATAACCTTTGATATTACATACTCTAAACCTTGAGAAAATAAGCACCCAAACTCTCTAATGTATTTCACATCCATTTTGATTTTTTGCTTAGGATTGAACCCAAGGTCTAGGCAAGCACTTTGCCTGAGCCCCAACCCCAGACCCTAACATCTCTCTTACCATAATGCAGCATAAATATGGTAGCCCAAAAGTGCTAGTGTTAGCAGCATGAGTCTTTCTAAACCATGTGAAGAAGATATAGCTTCCCCTCCCCTTTTTTTCTCCTCTTTTGTGGTTACTGGGATTGAACCCAGAGCCTTGCACAGGTAGGTACACACTCTACCACTGAGCCACATCCCCAACTCTAAGAAGGTAAAGACTCCAAATAAAATCTGTATAAGAACTCAAGTTTGATCTCCTCTCCCATCCTCTCTCATTCTGAAAAGAATTTGAAAATCCTTTAGAAGCAAATGTATCAAGACATCAAGAAAACTTGTGTCTCAGAGTTTAGAAGCCCTAGCAATGTGTTCATAGAGTCAAATGTTTCTGTAAAATATTGTGAACGGTAACAAAATTAACTGCAGCGGGTTAAGATCACTGCCTCTTTCCATTTTGCCTTTCCCTTCTGCCACACCTCCCCCTGTATTGAGTGCATGGCAGAGACTGCAGACATCCTGGATACTAAGCTCAGGTGGGAATACATTCCTTTAGGATCTCATGTGGCACATGCATGTTGCTTGCAGTCATTTCCTCGTATGGTTAGCTGCTAGGATCCCTGGTAGGAATGACTTTCTGGAATGCTTCTTCTACCATCTTACTACCTGCCTCAACTCAATCAAGAGTTCAGGATCAGAGGTCATATTAGGATTTGAGGGCATTCTAAAGACCAGAAGTTGGTGGGTAGTGGAGAAAAGAGTTTGAAATATACCAAGGTAGAGACCCATCTTTGAGAAATTCTTCCAATCCCCACATGAATAAATTTGGCAAGATTCCATTTTCATCAACACCTAGTCTAACCAGCTCTGTCCTGTCAGGAATGTTTCCTGTAGTGCAGTATATGCTATCATAAATATGCCATACAACTTTCTTTTTTGGTGGAAATCATATGCACTTTTTCTTACTGGAAATCTTACATTTTCAAAATGCAAATCAATAAAGGTGTTATACAAATTAAGTATATTTGTTTGTGAAATTGCACCTTTTGTGCATTCCAACTATCAAAATTAAGTGTAAATGCTTAAATACATCATGTAGAAGAAAGTCTTAAATCTCTTCCTGTTCTTTCTGTAGAGAATATCATTATAGAATTGTTGTCATAAAAAGAGGTGATCAAAAATAAATGGGATGTGGTAGTACAAGCCTAGATCTCAGCCACTTAGGAGACTGAGGCAGGAGAATCACAAGTTCAAAGCCAGCCTCAACAACTTAAGGAGACACTGTCTCACAATAAAAAGTTAAAAGGACTGGGGATGTAGCTCAGTGGTAAAGCACCTTTGGGTTCAATCACTAGTACTGAAAAAAAAAAAAGCATAGCCAAAACAATGTAGAAGAAAATTTTTATTTAGGTGTGACGTACTATTAACGAATAAGCTGGATATGATGTTTGTGGTATTTGTTGACATTTTTAAAATTAGCATTTGTTATTTTTCTTCTTATTCTACATAAACATTCACTTTTAAACCTACCTGTATTTTAAAGATTTTAAACATTCACTTTTAAACCTACCTGTATTTTAAAGATGACTGCCAAATTTTACAAACCCAGCACCTACTGGAATCCGCCTCTGAATGTCAATGTTAATGATCTAAAAGACAAAAAAATAAATCAAACTAAACAAAAAAGAGAAGATATAGAGAAATAAACCATCAATAAGCAAGAGCCTGAGGAAGGGAGGTCAGGGACAGAGGTGATAGCACCCCCTTTTCAAGCAACACTGTTTCCCCTTTATACCCATCTACTTACTTCAAACTTGGGTGATAGAAACCTCAAGTACAGGCTGAAAGATTCTGAGGGATGTTTTTTTCTCACTACATTTTGCTTCACAACAAGTACCCCCTACATAAAATAACTCATTTAAGGAAAACACTCTCCCTTTGGGAGAAGACTCACCAAACATTTTTCATCTACCAAAAGAATCTTACAATGGCATTGACAATGCGAACAATTAAAGCTGCTCATAAAATATCACCTACCACTGAAAGTGTTGGCATTGTGTTCACACCAACTCAGTTATGATTTCCTATACACCAAAAGATCAATGTCAGGTTGAAAAGGGGTCATAATTCAACAGTCCCTACTGAAGTCTAGTCCAAAAATGTTATGGGTAATCTGTGCTGTGTCAATCCATTTCCATGTAACCTTTACCTTTTGGCATGTGTGACTAAGAGTTCCCTTTTTTTTTTTTTAACTATACATATTTACAGATAACAAGTTTTTGTGTTTCTGTGTATGTGTTTTAAGACAACTCACAGAATAAATTGGAAACATTCTGATTGGTCATTAGTAGGGGAATTAGTAGGATGATCATGGAAAATATGCAGATTTTTTTCTTTTGTACATTTAATCAGTGTCATGAAAACTTTTCCTGGATATGAAGTTATGATAAAGGAATTCACAGAAAGGTGGACAGAGTATGATCACATTATGTTCAAAGAATGAACATTCAAAGAAATGAGATGAAGGAGCCCTAATTAGGAAGGGTTGTTGTAGCTAACTGAAGGTATATAACCGGGTGAAAGCGGTCCGAGTTAGGAGAACGGAGAATTCAGTCAGCCGGGCAGTCACTGGTCAGAAGAATCAGAGTGGCCAGAACGTAGGCAGAGCGGTTACAGAAGAGAAACCAGATAGAAGAAGTAATGACTGGCCAGAGTTAGGCCGAGGCTCCAGAGGACTGGTCAGAGTAAGGCCGAGGCTCCCGAGGAAGACAGAAGACAGAAGACAGAAGAAGGAAGAAAGAAGAGAGAAGAAAGAAGCTCTAGTCTTTCTCTAAGCTAAGCTCTATCTTTCTTTAAGCTAATAAATCTTTCTCTAATAAAATCTTTCTTTCCCTCTCTAAGAAAGTAGAAGTAAAAGTAGTAAAAAATGCCCCCGAGAACACGGTGCTTACAAAACTTGCATTTACTGAAAAAGGATCCATTTAAATTGTGGATGTGGTTAGCTAGAAAGGAATATGAAAAAGAAAGTATGCAGGAGGATTCATACCCATATTTCATAATCAGCATGTAAATCCAGTTTCTGGAACAGTGCTTGATACAGAGTAGACAATAAATAGTTGTTGAATAAGTTAATAGCTTAGTTAGCGAATTAATAGATTCAGATTCTATAACCTTTAAACCAAAGATATTCAATTAAAAAAAATACAAATAAGTAAAAACAAATAAAAATCACCTAAAACCTGCCACTGGAAGAACTGATGTTCATATTTTCGTGTATACATGTATACCCATATGTTTCTTTTATTCATTTATTTTTTAATTGGTAAAAATCATATCATTTATGATGTGCAACATGATATTTTGATATATGTATACATTGTGGAATGAAAAAATCAAGCCAATTAACATACATATTACCTTATGCACATTTTTGCATATATTATAAGAACACTTAAGACCTACTCTCAGAAATTTTTAAGTATGCAATAATTGTTATTAATCATATTCATATTATGCAGTAGATCTCCTGAACTTATTCCTCCTAACTATAATTTTATGTCATTTATGCCCAACTTTTAAAAATATAGTTAAAACAATACACAGCATTTTGTAAATTATTTTTTTTCCAATCAGATATATCTCAAGTCATATTTTATGCCAATAAATAAATATCTGAGTGGGACATAGTGGCACATGCCTGTAATCCCAGCAACTTGGGAGGATGAGGCAAGAGAATCACAAGTTTGAGTCCAGCCTGGGCAACTCCGTAAAACCCTGTCTAAAAATATACAATTAAAAAAGCTGCAGATGTAGCTAGCTTATTGTAGTGAGGCCCTGGGTTCAATCCCTAGTACTGCTAAAAAAAAAAAAAAAAAAAAAAAAAGTGTGTGTGTGTGTGTGTGTGTGTGTGTGCGCGTGCACGCAAAATATTAGCATCTACATTCTATTCTAGCATTCACAGTATTTTACACTAATGCAATTATTTTCCTTAATTTAATGTTTGTTTATTTATTCATTCAGTCAGTGAATAAGTAGTATTGAAAGCCTACAATATTTCAGGAAGATACAAGGAAAAACACCGAACTTCACAGCAACTTGAGTCTATCATGGGAAAGAAATAGTGTGTAAATAAATACAAAAATAAATACATGGTTTTAAGCTATAATAAGAACCTGGGGAGGGGGAAGATGCTCTGAAAACAAAAGATGCCATACATAGTATGAGAATTCAGTTTAGATAAAAGAGTCAAACAGCATCTCTTCGAGAGTATGCAATTTAAGCTAAGCTTGTGGGATCAGTTGATGTTATCCAGGTGAGGAGAGCAGAGAGAGCAGCAGATGGTGGGAACAGAACCAGGGAAGAGTGCACTGTTTGTGGATCAGAGAGGAAACCAGAACTGAAGAACATCACCGGGGCAGGCGTGGTGCTGGACTCAGCTAGAGGCCAGGACTTAGGATGGTTACTCTAGTGCAAAGAGGAGTCTTCAAAGGTGGTTTTGGTTTTTGGTTTTGTCCACTCCACCTCCCACCAATGTGCAGACATAGGTGAAGATTTTTCCTGTATAAGCTCACTAGCCACTGAGAGCAGATGGGTTACAGGAGCAAGAATGAAAGTGTACAGATGAAGAATAAAATGAGGGTTTCCAGGCTCAGAAAAGTGTTAAAGAGCAAGAACAGCTACCCACGAATAACAGTTGTTGCAGAATTATTTGGCAAAGGGAAGAAGGGAAAAAAATGTGTCTTTTATGACATTTGAATGCACACAATATTTTACATACAATTTCAGGGTCTTTGCAGAACCTGTAGGTGGAAAACTACAGCATTAAAACATGTTCCCAATCCCATCAAAAGTATGCAGGGATGGGAGATGCGTGTCATGATTTGCCAATTTGCCCTGGCTTCGGTGGCCAGCTCTGCTCTTGCTGCATTTCTGAACTTCCCTCCCTTCATGTCAGAAGTTGCAGAGACCTAAGGAGCCTCGGTAAAATTATGAAAACTAATTTACATTCTCTGTGCACCTTTGCACTCATAAAAGAAGGAGACTCCGCAGAAGGAGGGCGCTGGGAGCAAAAAGAAACCAATATGGTGCTGAACGCTCACCATGAAGCATTAGGATATACTGTTGCAAACCAGCTTGCAGGAATGACACACCTCCCCAAATTCTCTGGTTGACTCTCTCTGTGTGGCCCGTTGCTATAGCACTTCTATATTGCTAAAAATAGTTTTTCAAACATGCCAACAATTATTTCCTCAGTGTTCAGGGGAGAGGAGGCTGATATGAACCTGAAAGTATTCATTCTCAATAGCGAGATGGTTTTGTTGTTTAGTTTTGTATGGATTTTTCACCAGTCTTTTAAAGCAAAAAACAGAATGTTGCATTTCTCTGGCCCTGACAGATCACTGAAACTTATGTGTTCTCAATGTCCTACAAACATTGAAGAATATGACATGTCTTTTGCCTTAGGAATAAGGGAAATACCAAGACACTTTTCAGTGACCTGAAGAATTGGGTCTCTGGAACTTTCTGCTAAGAATCTAAAGATTCATGCAGCAAATCCAAAGAGCTCTTCTTCATTCAAACTGCTATGGTGCCCCTCTGACTGCTACAAGCCACAGGGTCCCCCTGTCCTCTGAACTCATTCAGCACCTGGTTGCTCCTAGTAGTAGCAGGGGTCTTGTATGGTGTGCCTGGCACAGCTGAGCAAGATCCTGGAGGCTACTCTTACCTTCATCTCTACTCCCCATAAAACTGGTGCCCCGCTTGTTCCCGGGAGGCACTTCATCACCACTATTCATAAAACAGAAAAGTTCCTAAACTTGGGGTTCAGGGTAGAAATAAAGTCTTTTTAAAAGAAAGACAAAAAAGACATTCAGAAAGACAAAATGTTAGAACAAGACACTGGAACATTTCCATGGTGATTAGATCATCCTCTGAGAGCCACGTTCCCAGGCAGAGAACAATGTTTTTCAGGAATCCACTGACTCTGGGCTTGTCCATATGATAGAAGGTGAGGATTCTCACCCCAATGAGAGTGAAGCCCTTGGGAAGAAACCTGAAGACCTCATTGCACCACTGCTGGCTTGGTAGTCAGCCCAAATGTGTCTTTAAGGAATATGGGCCATAGGGGCACTCCAGGCCCACCAGGACTGGGCCCCCAGAAGCTGCACAGATGGCCAAACCAGTGCAGCCTCAGTCACTCTCAAGCTAATGTCGCTAAGCTCATTTTTAACCAGTCAGATCACCACAACCCAAATAGCTTCTCATAAGAGCTGGCTCACATCAGGACAGCTGTATTAACACTGGTGTCATTCCTGTAATAAAGAAAATGGGAACCCCTGTGAACCCACGCCTGGAGGGACTTTCAAGAAGCCACAACCTAAGTAAATGATGACATATTAAAGGCAGACAAGAGGTGAGAGGCCTAAAAACCACAGTTTGAAGAACTGTTAAAGTAAACTAAGAGTGTTTAAGAGAAAGCACAGGAGCCATCTTCTAGAATTTGAAGGAAGAAGCAGCATGGAAGATGTTGACCATTTGGGAGCTAATGGAAGGGCGGGGTTAGAAAACGGTGAGTGAAGGCAGGTCTTAGTCTAGTTTCCTCAGAAAACAGACTCCAAGGCAAAGCTTAGGTATTACTACTTTATTTGGGATACAGTCTCTGAAAGAAATGTGAGTCAGGGAAGGAGCAAAAACAAAATATGTCACCAAGATGTCCCTGCTTCCCAAGAAATACAGCAGGCCACACCTCCCAGCACCATGAAGCAGTCTGATAGGAGGAAGCAGAGCTAGCAAATTCTCTTCTAGGTCCTTCCTGTCTCTCCCACCCCCCCCCACATAGTATAAATACCCCTAAAGTCCAAGGAACCTTCCCTGGCCCCTTCTAAAGGCCAGAGCCCAGTAGGCCCAGTGGGTTCTGACCTAAACACAGGAGATGCCGCAGCTCCCACCACAATGCATGTGACCAAGGTGACCTGAAGCCCAGCTCTCTCCCCTAGGAAAGTCAGCATAACTGGAGTCTAAGGAGGTGAGGTGACCTCAATGGAAGCAGCTGCCAAGGCTTCAGAACCACAGGAAGAGCAGCCGAGAGCTAGCAGAAAGGCTCAGGACAGGTGAGGCTGAAGGGTCAGTCCACAGGCCACATCTGCACAGCAGGCTATGTTAGCAGGCTTTTCCTAATGTCCCAAATCATCCATCAGTGAAAGAGTCCAGTGCTTCTCGACCAGGATGTGTGAAGGAATGCCTGGGGATCTTTGTCAAATGAGGCTTCTGATTCAGCAGGTCTGGGGTAGGGTCTCAGAGTCAGCATTTCTTCCTAACTCCCAGGTGATGCTTCTCTGCAGCTTCCAGGCTACACTTCGAATATTAAGTGGATGTTCTGCTTCACAAAGTAGTGAATTTTACATCCTGAGGTGTGTTTTAGCAGATCCTGCATTGATTGATCTTCTGCCAAAAAAGTCAGGGATTTTGCAGAAAGTTCTCCTGCCTTGGATAAAAGGTTGAACTAAATGACCACTATAGAACCATCCAAATCTAAGATTTTGATTTACTTTCCAAAACTTGATAAATACTAAACCTATGGTGAATTAAACATTTGTTAACAAAAGAAATGCCCACCTTGGCTCTTATTCATTGCTCACTTTTCCATGACTGCTTATCAGACTCAGAGCACAGTTAGCCCAGAGCCTAATGGAAACTTCGAGCTTTACTTAATGACACTAGACCAGGAACACATGTAATTTAGTCAGTAATTTATGTGACCGATGCTTTTCTCATCATCTCCCTTTCAATATCTTTCCTCTTTCACAAGAAACTCAAGGAGTAAATACAGAGATGTTAAGGAGTATAGACAGGACGTTAGGATCATTAGGGACTTTCTCCTCCAGAGATTTATTGAACTTGAGTTAAATTTAAAGTGAAAATTTCATCATTTCACTTCATTCTCTGATAGATGAAAACTGAAACTCCATCTCCTCAACCCAGAGCCTTACAGAACAAGTTTCTGGATAGTCGAGATTTCTATAAAGGCAAAAGTTAGCCTTTTATAACTAGATATATTTTCCCCCTGATTACTTTATTCTAATTACCACTTTGAACTGCTCTACTTTGAATTACACATAGCCATTTCTCTCAACTTTTCAATTCTCAAATTCTTATTTCTTTCTTCAGAAGGCAATGTATTGGCCAACTTAAACTTCCTCCACGTACACTCTTGGCTTTGTCCACAATGGTGATAGGCTGTGCCTCTTGACACTCCAGAGGGACAGAAGGCTTCAACTTGCAAGGCTAAAGTCGGAGGGCTGGAAACTGCCATTACCCATCTCTGCCATGTGGCGTCACTGTTAATGACTGGCTCCACCTAGTGATGTGGGCCCGCCACTGCAAAGAGCCCGTGCTGCTCTAGACTGAGGTAAGATTTTCTGTGGTTCCCTGAGGAAGCACAATACCATCTTTATCCACTGGCTACAGCAACTTGTTTGTTGCTATTTTGTGACATATACACACTCCCCCAGATACTGGCCAGCCATAGGGATGCTTTTCCAATATCCACCACATTACAGATTCAGAATTCTCTTTCCTCCCCCACTTAGCCTCTGAACCCTCGAAATACAAAAGGTCTTATTACATGTCTCTTTCCTGCACATCTGCATTGACCGTTCTCAGGAGAGTTAACATCTGTGATTCCTAGGAGCCCTAAGCCAGCCTCCTACCCACTTCCCTGGTGTCTTAGACAAGACACATTGAACATAATTTCCCTTCTTATTCATATCTCAAGGCCAAAGGTATGAACATCATCATTTGATTCAGTTTGATTTGAGGTTGGTTTTTTTTTAGTTAAGAATGCAAGTGCCTTTAACATTATAAAAATTATAGATTCAGAGATGTTATTTGACTTAATTCATATTGCAAAGCTAGAAGCTAGTATTTGGGAGAACCTTGATTTCTAGCCCATCTCTGGTCCCCAGACACGTGCTCTGGGCCGTTTTCCACATGACTCCCTACCTCCCTGCCAGGGCTCTCTGACACATACCACCCCTTCTCCAAACTTACTATTCCCTCTTCTTTTTAAAATTTTTTTACATAAGTATTTTTATGATTTGTTAAATTTGACTCCTACTTTTTCTCTAAAAATGAGCTATACTCCCCCATCACTCACTCCTTTGTTCACATTGTTTCTGTTTTCCTAAATCGCCCTTTATTTCATCAATGCCTTTGAATCCCCAACCTTTTCTTAAGTCCTCCTTCAGGTCTATTACCATCCCTCCTACTGAATGTGGTCTCTTCCTCTTTTGGAACCCCATAACATTTTATGCATGATTTTCTTATATACTTTCATTCCTACACTGCAAATATTTGAGGACATCTTGACTCTGTGAACACAGCACTTTAATTTTTATTCCTGCAGCATCTGGAATAGCATCTTTTATACATAGTAGGCATTTAGTAAACACATGCTGAATGGAATTTCAATGCCAAAAGCATCCCCACATCTTTAGTAACATTCTCCCTTGGTCCCTCCTAGCATACTCTAATCCCATGAAAATTAGATACAGAAAAAGAAATATAAAATAAGAATGAAGGATGGTTTGAGGACATTTTTAGTAGACTACAAAAGTCCTAAATGGTTTGGATGGCTAGAAATACCTATTGATATATTCACAGCATAGAGAAAAGTCATCCATCTCCGTAGCTGAGAAAGATAAATGGGGAATTGGGGACTGCAATAAGGGAGGTGTCATTTCATAGAGATGGTCACACTCCCGTCCCTTGAGAACTGTGACAGCCCTCTCAGTTTGCTTTCATCTATCTCACTACTCCCTTTCCTCAACATCTTAGTGCTGGAGTCCCACAGGACTTTTTCTAGTTCTTCTATTACTCTCCATCTACAGCTTCCCCCTAGGAGGGTTACTTTTGCCACCTGAGAAATTTATAATCTACTAGAAACTGACTGGTAAATGCAGAGGTGGGGAGTGAATAATGTCACTTAACCATCATAATGCATTCCCAACTTCTGCCATTGGCAGAGACTTGCAGGCTGTGAGTGACAGGTGGTGAAGAGAGAGAAGAACCAGAACTTTGGCTTGCTTGAATGCCTCCTGGACATGTGAGGCCTTGCACACCTCATAAATAAAATTGAGTATTTATGTTTGCTTACTAGGCATAAGTAGAAACCCTCCTGAACCAACATCTCTCATTCTGCTCTTCTTGGTAATCAGAAAATTCCACAGAAAACTTTGGGCCTCTTAAGGCAACTCACTGCATGCTTATCCACACTAAATATATGGTTCTTTGGGGCTCTTTTGAAGATGGAAGAAAATTTAAAATGCAACAACCTTTTATGCACATGCACTGCCCCACTGATCATTTGAATTCTGCCACTCAAAAAGAATAGAATGCTGATTATTATATATTCTTCTACTGCAAAAGCCAGTAGCTAGGTCTCTGGTACAAAGCCAGGTAAATCTTTCCCTAGGATACATAAATGCTGGGGCATGTGTGTAAGTGTGTGAGTATGTATGTGAGTGAGAACTCGTGTGGGTATACATGCATGTGGGTATACATGCATGAGCATGCCTGAGTGATGTGTATGAAGTCCTCTCCTTACCCAGTTTTACTCACTGAGGATTTGGCATAGAATTGCACTCTACAGGGGGAGCTCCTGGTTTTCATCTATGCAAAATAGTCCAAAACTTGCAAATAAATGAGTTGGTAAGAAATTTTACTGCTTTACAAAGCAGTGCCTGGAGCTGGGGATGTAGCTCAGTAGTAGAACACTGACCTAGCATGCTCAAGGCCCTGGGTTTGAACCCAGCACTGCAAAAATAGATAAATAAATAGATAGAACAAGAAGCAGCACCTGGGTTTTTTCTTAACAATTGTGAGAATTTTACCAATAGTATCGAATAGAAGACAAATGTTAGAGAAAAGACTAACGAAGTTTATTTTCCATGTAGAAACAGATTTGTTTAAATCATCTTAGGATCTATCTTTAAAACCTGAAACCCATCAAGAAAACCTTCATATTTACATCTTCTTATTCATAAATTCTTCCCCCTTAGAATGAAACTGGTTAGTTTAGAACCGTGCTTGATAAATTGCCCTATTGTGTCCGTGGTCTCAAGGACCTGAAATACCCAGGTCTAAGAAGGAAAACTCTAAGCCCCATGATCATTGTTCTGAACCATACATGTTCTGAACCTGTCAATAAAACATATTTAAAAACTCAACCAAATTTATGTGTATGTGTTTATTTGTAAACCATATGCACATACCGTAATATAGACTATATTACCTGTGTAGTAAAATGGAGATAAAATTTTTGGAGCTGAATATTTATTTATTTATTTATTTAAGAGAAAGTGCTGTACCACTAAGCTATATCCCAGCCCTTTCTATTTTTTATTTTGAGACAGTATTGGCTAAGTTGCCTAGATTGGTCTTGAACTTGTGATCCTCCTGCCTCAGCCTCCTGAGTAGCTGGGATTACAGTTGAACAACACAGCACCTGGATGATAAATTTATTTTAATGGTGCATAAAAGCTTTTTTTCTCCTCCTAAAATTCTTATTACTGATGGCAGTATTTTCACACTGTGACAGTGGTGTGATTGAACATTTTACTGTTTGTGAATTCAGTCTGTCTTCACATTCTGAAAGCTTATTGCAAATGCCTTTCTAGTCTCTGTGGTTTCACACCATCATTAACTAATCCCTCCAGGCATGATACACAATGACTGAAGTGCACCCTAATATGACTGGATGTGAATCTGCATTCATTTGCTAGGGCTGCCATAAGAAAGTACTGAGAATGGATGCCTTCAACAACAGAAATTTCCTCTCTCACAGTTCAGAGTCCGAAAGTTGAAAATCAACCCAAGTGTCAGTGTTGGTTCTTTCCGAGGGCCATGAGAGAAAGCTCTGTCCCACGTCTCCTTCCTCACCAAGTAGATGGCCATCTTCTCCCTGTGTCTACATGTGGTCCTCACTATTCACCTTCCTGTGTCCAGACGTCTTCTTTTTATAAGACACCAGTCATTGCACTAGGACCCATCCTTTGGGCTTCATTTTAACTTACTTACCTTTGCATAGATCCTATCTCCAGAAAAAGTCACATTCTGAGAGAGTACAGAATATCATTTCAACATATGAATTGAGTGGGGTGGAAACACAATTCAACCCTTAATGAAATTCATACTTCAAATAGTTTTGTTCTTCTTACTCAGCAATAAAAGAAAACAAATTAATGGCATTTGCAGGTAAATGGATGAAGTTGGAAGACATAATGCTAAGTGAAGTTAGTCAGTCTCAAAAATCCAAGTACCAAATGTTCTCTCTTATATAAGGAGGCTATTTCAAAGTATTGTTGGATGGGGGTACATAGGAGGATTAGAGGAACACTAGAATGGTCAAGGGAAGGGAGGGTAAGGGAAGGAGCAAGAGGGGAGGGAGGGGGAGAAAAAAAAAGGTGGTTGAATGAGACGGATATCATTTTCCTTAATGCATGATTGAAGACCTGAATTGTACGAATATACTTTGTATACAAACAGTTGTATGTAAAAAGATACTAAATATATGCACTATGAGTTGTACATATTAAAAATTTTAAAAATAAAATTTTAAAAAAAATAGTTTTGTTCTTAATTTTGAAGTTTTAGGTCAACTTCTTGTTAGCTGTGATCAGTTCTGCCATTGGCCTAGTATTATGACCTAATATTACCTTTAGTACATGGCTTCAACACAGAAACCTAAGATCCTTGCTCACTTAACCATGCTCATGTAAACTTTAAAACATTACGAGGTGCCAGAAGAAAACAAATGAATGTTGCCAGAGCTGCAGTTCCCGCCCTTCCCATGTGGCACCTTGGCACCTGACATCCAGATCATTTGAGGGTTCTGCCAATTTCTTTATTGCATAAAGCTCCATTCCATGTGTATGAGTTCTCACATATTCTTGGAGTGTGCCAATGGATTGTCTTGTGGTATGATCACACCGCCTGAAGACTTCTGACCCAAACCACATTTTCCCGAAAATATGGCATTTTCAAATCAAACTTGTAAGAAGGGCCTGTGGCTGTGAAGCAGGCTGTGAAATCATACTGCAGTCAAACCAAACCCTCAGGGCCTGCAGAACTTAAAATTTTTTCTATCTCATCTATCTCATTTTCTATTTGATCATCTCAGATACACCAGTATTTAATTGCTCCCTGAGGTTTGAGGTGGTAGACTGAGAACAATATGGGCTCCAGCAGCAGCAATTCATTTACTCCATGGCCAATGCCATTCAGTCCACTTCATTTGGAGCATTTGCTGAAAATGTCATTCAGAAGATATCAACACTGCCTGAGTCATGATTCGATTGAATTTGTACCATAATGTGGTAGGAACTATGTTTTTCACTAAAGTCACAAGACAATAATGGTGACGCAGGTTAGGAATGATAGATGCCAAATAATCTGTTCAATTCAATAAAGCAAACACACAGGCTGATGCACTCAGTGCTCCAGCTGGTGACCTCAGAGACAGAGAAAGAGAATGGAAATATCACCTGTTTCCTAAAGAGCTGCAGAGGTAAAATCTCCTCTGTGCACCGTGAATTTGGCCAAGTATATTCTAGTTCTGGGGACTAAATGGGCCCTCAAAAGAGCAACAATGCAATGGCCAAATGACATTAAGAGGAAATTAAGAGCCTGCCAAAGAGAAAGGAAGCCTATCAAGGAGAGCAAGAGGAAACACTCTGCTGAGTTTTCCTGATGTGGTCCTGCAGCTCGAATGCAAAACACCAACAAAAGCCAACTAGTGCAGAAAGAGTTTGACATTTTTCATCCTCAAATACATTCTGAACTGGCACAGAGTAATTACTTTCTACAATTCTGTGTAGAATGGAAATAGCCTGGGTGGGCATTACAGCTGTACCTAATCAGGGTAATACAAAAGTTAAATGAGACTGGAGTCTTGGTCTCTGTGACCCAGTGAATCTTAGCTCATATCCTGTCCCACCTCACTGACTCTAATTCCCAAACATACCATGCAGCTGGGTGTCTCCTTGAGTTTCAATGATGGTTGAAGGCTAAGTTCATGTCTCTGCTCTGCAAAACTGTCCCACTCAATCCACTCTGAGTACAGTCTGTTTCATTGCAAATATTTCTACAATTATGCATGTCTCATTATATCATACTTTTTAAAAGTCACGCCTATCTTACTAGATTGAAAGTTCATTAACATCAGGGACCATGTTCGATCTTTTTGTTTTCAGTGTCAATACAGATTTTGACATTTAAATAAGTATTCAATAAATGTCTGGGGACTGAATAAATAATAACCTTGTCTGCTGTTGAAAATGCTTAGAAGTTCCTAGTATTGTCAGACACATGTCCTCATGAACCCTCACTATAAACCTGTGACTTCATTATTAACCTTCTCATTTTAAGGACAGGAAAAGTGTGCTCAGAGAAAATAAGTGACTTGCCCAAGGTCACAGAGCTTCTAGCAGCAGAAGCAGAATGCCCACCCAGAACTTCTGCTACCAACATCACTTAGTGCTTTCTCATCTGCCTGCAGTAAGCTCAGGCCTTCTAGTGGGAGAAAAAAATCACCCATGTCCAATAGTAAGGGACATGGGAGAAAAGCTCTGGGTCTGTATGAGAGGATGAGAGGATCAAGACTAAGAGTTGCTTTCTTAGACCAATAAAAGACTGTACGATGAGCTAATGAATAAATGAAGAAACCACAGTCAGACGGTAAGACAGCAATTCTCACCCAACAAGGCGGCCTAGCCCTGGCCTTAGGTGTGAGGCTTCAGAAGTCTGGATCAGGCTTGACTAGTGAGAGACTGGCTCAGAGGAATTATATGAGATACATGAGTTCTCATTCAGATTGAGGCTTTTGCCCCCACAAAATAGACACTGAATTAATTCAGCTTATGATTGTCATCTTTGCCTTGGGTTTCCTTAGGAAATTGCAGAGTAAATGGGCATGAACCCTGAGTGCCCCATGCTTACTCCTGAGCAGTTCTTGGAGGATTCAGGGCAGATTTTCCAGAGTAGGAGTGTTAAAAGATCTCAAGGAAAGAGGCTTTGGAGACCATGAACCTGGATGGAATCCTGGTTCCTCTCTAACTACCTATATGTTATTGGGCAAATTCCTTAACCTCTCTGTGCTCCAAAGCCTTCATCTGTGAAATAGGATTGATTACTAGTGTCTTCCTCATAGGGTTTCTGTGAGAATTAAATGGAATGAAATAAAGGTGGTAACTTGACCAATGTTTCGTAATCTGGAGTCCTAGGACTCCTGAAGATCCTCAGACACTCTTTCGTTCAATGATACTTTGTATTTTTCAGTATGGAGAGTGTGCATTCTAAATTGACCAACCTTTAGTAGTTTATATTGACTTTATTAGTAAAATAGCAAAATAATTAAAATGGAAATTACTACAATTTAAATGGTGATTGGCAATGACTAAAATATTCACAAGGAAAACCTAATCGTGCCCAATGCATAATACTCACACATACTACTAATACACTGAACATGGACAACTAAAGTTTAACTAAAATCTGCTCTTTAAACTGTAGTTAATTTGAATTTTATTGGCTGTAGTTTTATTTATATAAATTTGTAAATTTGTTTTTTTCTAAAATTCCTTACATAAAATTACATATCTATGTATTATAAAAACTTCGTATCACTTTTTATTCTAAAATTCCTTGCAAGTAAAATTATGAAGCTAGATATTTTAGATTATAAAAAGTGATATATAATGATAGAGGTCTGCAAAAATTTATTTCCTTCAAAAGAGATCTATATATATCCAAGATGACTCAAATCAAACATTGAACCAGTGTCTAAAATCCTCTGATGTGGAAACTAATGACGGCAGGACATGGATAGGAGGGATGGGAACAATGGAGTGACCTCAGATCATTATAAGACTTTTCATTATAATCATCACACGATTTTTCTCTTCGGCTTCCTGCAAGGAGAAAGAAAAGACAGCAGAGACATTCTAGATGATCAAGAATGGAATTCTCTCATGCAAATTCAAACTATAAAGGGAAGCATCTCACACTTTGTATGGCTTCATCTCATTATTCAGAAGTCAGTCCGTAGGGAAAGAGCTTGTGTTTACCTCTTTGTCAAATAAGGACTGTCATCCATGGAGAATTCAAAGCAAGCTGCCCTTAACATTTTTGAACTACAAGTCCACACACCTGAGTAGATTAACTCAGAGGCTTGTTGCAGGAAACCAGCTGAAACTTGATTCCAATTGACTGATAACAGCTCAGATTTTTTCCAAGTCTAAACAATGACAAAAACATTCAAACTTCCAGGAAGGGTGGGAAATGAGGAAGTTTTATTTTATTATTATTATTATTATTATTATTATTATTATCACCATCATCATCATCATTTATTTATTTATTTATTGCTGGGGACTTTAAAAATATGTAGTATTTAGGGGCTGGGGTTGTGGCTCAGTGGTAGAGCGCTCGCCTACCATGTGCGAGGCCCTGGGTTCAATCCTCAGCACCACATAAAAATAAATAAATAAAGGTATTGTGTCCAACTACAACTAAAACAAATATTTTTTAATGTAGTATTTAATCTTAAATTGGTGTCTTCTTCACCTGTAATAAGGGGCAGCTTCTTTCATTTATATTCATTCCTTTGGTAATCATGGGGTTTCAGAAAAGGGGCAAAAGTGACAGTAAGAGTGGGACAGCATTCCTACTTTTGTAAACTGTGTGCCAAGTCAAAAATCTAGTCAATTCATGTAAAACTGGGCTTCTAAATTGTAAGAGTCAGACACGAGAGGCCATCAGCATACAGGTTAAGAGAAAAAGGCAGCTGGAAGGACTCACTGCCTTGGACAGCCTGAGTGTCCTGTAGGTGGCGCACTATCACGATGCTGTCCTCCCTCACAGGACAGGAATGGAGCTTCTGGAGTGTTGTGGACTGGAGGAGGGGCATCTAATAGGAGCACCCGGGTGTTCACAGATGTTTGGTGGGAGAGGTTGGCCCAGTAACCGTATAGTGACTCACTGCAGCAAGAGTGTGCCTCTTTCTCAACCATTTGAAGCAAAGGTTCAGATTGAGAGGCAGTTAGTGGTAGATGTAACTAGAAACAAACGTAAAAAGACACTAATGACAGCTTGATTTTTAGACACTAATGACAGCTTGATTTTTAGGATGGTTACTGGGTCCCAGGAGATGCTCTAAACATGTTACATCCATTATCCCATTTAATGCTATATCAAGTCGATGATTTAGGTACAATTAGGACACCAGCCCCAGTCTTCAAGACAAGAAAACTGAGGCCAAGTGCCTTTTATACAGATAATAGGCCAGAATTCTAACTCAAGTAGCCTCATTCCAGGACCCCAACTAAGCCATCATAGTGTAAGCAGAGTGGGGGTAATGTTGAGTTCTGATAAGAGGAAGTAACCTCAGCTCCTGCACCTGAGCAAGCAGTCACTCCAGGTGCTGAGTGACACATCCTGCAACCAGACACATCTCAGTTCCCAGATGCCTCGCTGAGCCTCAGTGCATCCTCACATATACCCTGGCTGTGTGATTCTTCCTGGGCTCCTGTGAAACCTGATCTCTCATTCCAAGGAATATCTTCAGTGCTTTGGATAAACTGGGATTTCTTTTGCCTCTCAAAAGCCTAACACTGGGGTAGGTGCCCAGTGATGATCCAGCAGTGGTTTTCAAACTTTGGTGTCCATCAGAATCCCCTGGAGCTTTTTGCTGAAACAGATTGCTGGACTCTGCCTTTAGAGTTCTGATTCACCACAATTGCCATAAGGCCCAAGAATTTGCATATGATGCTGATGCTATAAATCCAGGGACCACATTTTGAGAACTACTGATCCAAATCCTTACCATCCCATATGTGGAGCACAACAAAAGCAGCAGCCACACCTGTGAGCTTGTTGGGAATACATGGTCTCAGTCCCCACACAGGCTTACTGCATTTAAACAAGACCTCCAGTTCCTTCATATGCTCATTACAGTTAGAGAAACACTGGTAGAAATGCCAGGAAACTTTAAAACACACTGATGCTTGGCCTCCACCCAGAGATGCTGAGTTTGGTACCTGCCCCCTTCCTCCAAGATACTAATTAAGCAGGTTGGGCATGTGGTCAGGGCATGGGCATTTTTTATATCTCTCTGGAAATTCGAATGTGCAGCCAGAGTTGAGAGCCGCAGACCACTAGCTGATCCACTGACAGTTTCTCTTACCCCACACCAATTTACAAGATATGTACTTGTAGAAGGAAAACAACTGGTCACTGTCACATTTATTAAACTGACAGAAGTGGGAAGAGAGTGAAAATAACATGTCTGAGAAGTCCACTTTGGTCAAGACAGGCTTCAGCTACAAAAGATTGGAGAATAAAATGAGATCAACAAGTAAAACCATTTATAACCCAGCAAATATTACTGTAGCACCAATCTGCAGAGACAGCAGACGAGTCAGAAAAATATACTCTTCCCAAATGAATATTTGATCTTAATATGAAGTGCTTCACTACTGCCCCCTTTTCCTCTAAAGAATTTTCCCCCTGCCTTGTGTTGTTTTTAATATGTGGCTTTAGACAAGTTATTCCACTTCTTTGTACCTCAGCCAAAAATCAAGAATCTAGTTTCTTGTGTGAAGGCTGAATTGGATTCCATAGAAAGGGCCCGGTGCTTGGTTGGCCATCTAATGAGAACACAGTAAGTGGTCCACTTGGGAGAACTCCTCAATTAGGGACTTTAGTGATTAGGTAGCTAATGATCTGTAATGCCCTCCTTAGCACCTGCTAATCTCACTTTAGGAAGGAGGGTGTGTCTAACCCTCTTCAGGAAGCCACAGAATCTTTAGGCAGAAAGGTTGGAGGCAGGGCTGGATCCAGACCAAAGAGGCTGGTCAGCAAGTGCTTGAAAGTCAAGTATTGAAATTGTTCCACAGCAAGGTTATGGCAGCCTCAATGAGAAGCAGGCAGCTCTGCAACTCTTACTATAGTCACAGAGCTCTAGTTGGGAACCCACACAGAAGGGCTGTGACCCTGCATTTCAAGGTTTGTCTCATTCCCAGGGGATCTGAGTAGGTTGTGGAGAGAACAATGTTTCCACAAAATCTCTTAAGAGACCATTTGACATAGGAAATAAAGAGATGATAAGTGAAATATAATTCTTTTAAGTTTGTTTCCGCATGCTCCTTCCTTATCCACCTTATTTAAAAAGATATCTCCTCTCAAAAGAAAAAGGGCTGAGGATGTAGCTCAGTGGTAAAATGCCCCCTGGGTTCAATCCGCAGTACCACCAGACACACACACACAAAAAGGTACCTCTTCTAATAGAAGTTTTGTAATGCTTTGAAAATGCTCAGATGTATTTTCCAACTTGGAGTCAATATCCTTTGTATACCAATGAGATACTGCAGGAATGTAATTAGCTGTCTGCAACTAGTTAATTAAGAGATACTGCAGTACCTCGGCCTCAGGCATTATGCAAGTCTAGCTGATACGACCGACCGCAATTGGCAAATAAGAGGATTGACAGGACACCAGGGGATAATGTGTCACTCACTCAGGAATTTGTTTTTCCAGTGGGTAGATGAGCTCAGCAGAGAGTCCTAGGGGTGGATCCTTCATGAGGCCCAATTATTTTCAAGAAAAAATGAATTTTTAATTATAGGAAAAATGTAGTAGTAGAGAATTCTTCCTAAATTCCATCATTATCCCTTTTTCTGTCACTCCAGGACTCAATTTACTAAAGTCTAGGAGGGGTTAAACAGAGATGACACTTGGGCATGCCACCCAATAGGGCCAAACTGGCAAAGACCTTGTGTGAATTTTTTTTTAAAGGGGTTCTTTCCTCCAGCCAAATACAGCCCTTGTCCTATGTTTGCTCCAGCATCCAGCTTGGTAAGTGGGACCTGGACTGGATTCCAGCCATGCTCACCCTTTAGAAATACATGGGCAACCTGCACACCCATAAGCAGGACCTTACCTTCACCCTGTCCTCCCACCCAGACCAAAGGACGATAAGATTTTGGAGAGTAAGCCCTCGGGAAAGAAGGACCAGATTGTCTCTCCTTACCTTTGAAAAGAAGGGATGTTTCCACATTCGAGGGCTTGTTTGCTACTCACCTGTCCACAATGCAAGCTCAATGGCACTTTGAATATTGGCAAAGGTCTTCTTATTCCCAGATATTAGTTTGGAGCAAAGCAGAAACACCTGCTATTTTCCAAACTAATAATCACCTACTGGTGAATGCAGTGGGAAATGGGGGAATAGTTTCAAAATTTGGGAGAGCTTCCCAGGCCCACCTGCAGACTGTGAATGAAGTATGACCCTCACAAGAAAAGGTACTCTCTGACCACCTCCATCTCTTGCCAGTTTCTGCGTAATAAGGTGATGGTAAAAGAGTTCAACTACATGAAGAATATAAAAGTGGAGGAAGAAAGCTAGGAGGTACAGTTTGCCCTTTAACCTAAGCACTGGACTTCTGAATGGTGTCCTTCTCTGTCCCCAGCAGTGCCTGCTCTTTGGGGCCATGCTCATTGCTGCACAAGGATCACTTGGAGAAAATGTCAAACACATCACAGGTCTACTTCCTCAGAATTCCTAGGAGCAGAGCTGGAAATTTACATTTTTTTAACAAGGTCCCCGGGTGATTTTATGTATTCTAAAGTTTGTGAATGACTAATCAACCCAGATAAGTAGCATACATAGTGGATATTTACTAATCTGGTTTATCTGCTTATGACTTCTTTTTAATTTGGAGAGTAGAGAGTGAGTCCCCAATGCCATTTACACAGCTATCTTTTAGGCTAAACCTGGCAAATTATAGTTCTCCTTGACTAGAAAGCACAAAAGAGCAATCTAACTTCCACTGGCCATAAATAACCAGTTTACTAAGCAGTTCCCAGTGAACTTATATGAGATCAAGCATCTAGTTTTGAGGCTACCCTAAAACCAATCATATCTCCAGTACAGCCTCATCATGGTACATATAGTGCCCGCCATTTGGTTTCCAGCTCTTGAGACAAAGGTGCAAAGGAGCTCTCTGCTGAATGAAGAATGAAGGGGTGCTTGGAGTGCAAGGGGAACTGGAAGAATAGGTCAAAACGTCTCACTGAAAAACCTCTGTTCATGCCCATTGGAGACTCCACAGAGTTGGAGAGTACTAAGGCTTTGGGTCAGGCCAGGAGGACTATTGACTATAAAAATAGGGTGTATTCATTTCTTACTGCTGCTATAGCTATTGACCACAAATTCAGTGGCTTAAAACAACACAGGTTCATTATTTACAGTTCTGTCAAGTTAAAAATTGGACACAGATCTCACTAGGCTGAAATTGAGGCAACGGCAAAGCCACATTCCATTCTATAAGCTCTGGCTGGGTGTTTTCTCGCCTTTTCCAGCTTGGAGAAGTTGGCAACACTGCTTGGCTCATGACCCCCTTCCTCCATCATCAAAGCCATAAAAGCAAGGCAAGCCCCATGCATATGACATCACTCTGGATTCCTCTTGTAACTCACTTTCCACTCAGGGACCCTCATGAGTATATTGGACCCATACAGGTAAACAAACACAATCTCCCCATTGTAGGGTCAGCCGATGAGCAACCTCAATCCATGTGAAACCTTAATTCCCCTTTGCCCCATGGAAAGTAACATATTCTCAAGTTCCAGAGAGTAGGGTGGGGAGGGGGATTAGTTCACCTGCTACCTAGGAAAAGTCTGAACCCTAGTTAAGGATGAAAGCAGGTGTTATAAATGTCATGTGTCAGTTCTGATATATGAGGTAAAGCTCTGAGGCTATAAATAGGAAAGAAAATACAGTGTTCAGAAGCGTGAGGGATGGGGACAAAGCAAATTGCAGATGAGGGAAAGGCCAGGTGAATTTGCTCAGGATCTAAGCAGAAGGTGATAGAGTAGAGTTGAAGGCCTACTTTTGTGGAGTGTTGTTTACATTGTCGCACCCGCCATGAGCTTAAAAATATATATAAATCCAGACAAAATATCAACCTGCAATCTGTCATCATCATTTCTCACCATCATCATCATCCTCTTTTTCTTCTATCCTCCAGTTTCCTCCATATCTTCCTTTTAATCCTTTTTCTTGAAAGATAAATAAAAGGACATCATGTACAATGAGGAGAAAATTAACCTTGACATTAGCTTCTGAGGTTCACTTTATACACATCCACACCAGAGACATCTGGTTGGATTAGAACCTCCTCCAGGGCATTGCCTCTTACTCATCTATGAAAATTTTTGCAAGAGTTTTACATGGATTTTAGCGCCTGTTATGAAGAATCTTACAGTGTCATGAACCCAGTAAGCATTAAAATGTAAATTGATGAGAAAGGAAATATATAAAAAAATTGCTCAGGGAAAAAAATAAGAGGTCCATCTGAAGTCTGGAGTCATAGCAATTGCTGAGGAATTGATACTAACGCACGAGGAGCCCTGGCTGGAGTCTGCTTGGAGACAGGAGAACTGGATTCTTGTTCTACCAGTGGCAGTTTTGCCTGGAGCAGTTTTTCGACTCTCATAAGTGGAGCAGATTTCAGCCTGTGTCTATATTTTTGTGGAAGACGCTGATACAGAATTGCCCATGACCTTAAGTCACTGTTCTCTGCCTCCAGGCCAGAAAAATAGTTTGCTACTACTAACTGTTCCTCACTGTTACTTTGAGTTTATTTTAAATTATGGCAGTAATAAATGCTTAATCTGTCCTCCCAAAATTCAGGTCATGCAGAAATGTGTGAAAAGCAGGGGTCACTGTCTCTATCCCTTTACCAGTCCAATTTCTCTCCCCACCAAAACCCACTGAATGATGTGTATTCTTCCAGACCTTTCTCAGTAGACATATGGACACACAGGTCTTCCTTCCTTCCTTCCTTCCTTCCTTCCTTCCTTCCTTCCTTCCTTCCTTCCTTTCTTTTCTAGTTGATTTGTCTTTTGTATTCAATATATTCTGGATGCCCTACCCTGAAAATATGTTTAGTCGACCACAATTTTAATTGGCTTCATAATACTCCTCAGAAAAGCCCTGTATTTTAAGTCATTTTTAGGTACAAATATTTACTTGGTTTCAGGTTTTTTAAAAAGCAGTATTGTGATATCTGTCATTGTGCTCATATCCTTGCACATTTGCATGATTATTTTTGTGAATTGGCCAAAGATAAAATTTATGGGTAAATTGAGTACATTTAATAGGAGTTGCCAACTTACATACCTTCCAACAGCAAATTAGAATTTTATTTTCTCTTCTTAAAGACATTAAATGTGAAAAAAAAACTTTATATTTTTTCTTTATCTGATGGCCCTCAAATAGTGTCTAATAGTTAATTTGGTTTGCTTTTAGCTCCATCTGGAGCTAATCTGTGACAAGGATCCTGGAGAAGTGGGGGACAAACCATCCATCAGTCTCCTTAGGTATCTTCTCCATATCTATCTATAGGCTTCCTTTTTTTTCTCTATCAACTAACAAGAGACTCATGAGAAGTGAATCAATAGTTCTCACCCTGCATGGCATCAAGTTTGGGAAATATATTAGGTTTCTCTAACCCTCATCTTCTGGAAGGATTAGGCAGCAATCCCTAAGAACCCCCCAAATGGCATAAAAACAAGACTATGGATTTTAGTCAATTAAACCTAAATTCACACAGGACACAGTGACTCACACCTGTAATCCCAGTGGCTCAGGAGGCTGAGGCAGGAGGATCACAAGTTCAAAGCCAGCCTCAGCAACTTAGTGAAGCCCTAAGCAACTCAACAAGGCCCTGTCTCTAAATAAAATACAAAAAAGGGCTCAGTGGTTAAACACCTCTGGGTTCTATCTACAGTACTAAAAAGAAAAGAAAAAAAAAAAAAAACTAAACTAAATCCTCCACAAATAGAATTCTAGACTTGATCAAAGTCACTAAATGTCTCTGTTTTCTGTTAAGGATTCTCCCAGATTGAGACAAGAATTAAATTGAGTATATGAAATATTAGATACTCAGTAACTTGAGAGTGCCTTTCCTTTTCTTTACCACTCCCGTCTGGTTCCCTTGAGTGCCTGGCACTTCCTTGTACCCACAGGCCATCAGTGCCAGCTGGCACAGTCTTGTCCCTGCTTGATTTGTGGACCAGGACTTGCTTTTTGGTGTCTGTCCAGTCTTCTGTTTTTATGAAGGTTGAATTTTGTCCTTGTTCTCTCTCTACCCTATATTTAGAAAATTTTCTTGAAGGACACTACTCATCCTACTTGTCCCATCATCTTTTTCCTGTAATTTAGAAACCTCATCTTCTTACTCTAGATGCTAAAGCCTGCCTGACCCTCGACCAGAAATAGCCTTCCCAAGCTTGGATTTGGTTTCAACTTTCTCTTATGCGTCATTCCTCAACACTGCCATAACTCAGTCTCCATTTATACTTCTGTGTCTCCACCTCCCAATCTGGTCCTCCTGGATCTGCCATAGTTTTCCTTTACTACAACAATGAGATGCCACAGTGCAGTTTAAATGGCTCCCAGGAGCTCATGCTGACTGCCCTTCTGGTTCTTGTAAATGATTCCATGAAGAGAAGGGAGTGAAGTTGTTGTCTCTCACTCCTCTTTGTCTTTCTTGCCTACTAAACATTCATGGTGTTGGGGATGTTAACAACACGCCAGTAGATAGAAACTCTCTGGCTGTCTCCCACTTCCTGATACGGGAACTTGGCCTAGCCAAAGGGCGTTCCCCTGACGTATGTCGAGAGGTCAGACTGCCACTAGGGTAGGCTAACGGCTCTGCCAATGTGATTTGCTCATGCTCCCTATGTGCCCCTATGATCTTTCTGCTGATTGGCCCATGTCTTCTATAAAGGCCATCCAACTTCCTCAATAAACCAAGCTCGAGCTCTGCCTTCATCGGACCCCCTGGTGTATGCCTGATTTTCTTCCATTGTGAGGGCTGAGTGTGACCTCCAGTCGACTTCTACCTCTTCCTGATTCTGCCTCACCACTGGGGCATGTTCCCCCAGTCTTCTCTGCCGGCCAGAGAAGACCAAACCCAGGTTTGGGGGAACTAGAAACCCCAGCACATGGTACAAGGGTTTCCTCCTATCCCCAAACTGGGACAATAGATCATTCTACAGGGATAAATCTATGACAGATCCACCTGAGCAGTGACCATGGTGTATACAATACATCATTCTGGGAGCAAGGGGCAGGAGTGAAAGCAAAAGTTACCACCCAAACTCCACGGGTCTAATGTTGAGTTTAAACCTTAGAGAAACTAAGCAAAGCTTTTGCCTTTTTGCATTTGCATCGATTCTTCTCCTTTTTCAGTTGTCTAAGTGCTCTCTGAATCATAAGTACATGAGATTTCTGCACAGCAGAGACATAATGTCCAGCATTCTGCTTTCATTAACACATGTCCTATCAGAACTTGCCTATTTGTCTTATTACTAAGACCATTAGTGTCTTCAAGTGTGAAATAACCACAATAGTAAGGAAAGAAAAGATTTATATATTTTACACAGTGACTATCTGTATTAGTTAGTTCAGCTGCTTAACCAACCAGAGACCAAATCACAATGGCTGAAAACAAGATAAAGTTATTTCTCTTGTTGAAGTTTCATTGAACAGGTTCAGCAGGTAGAAGCTCTACTCCACAAGGTCACTCAGGAATCTGGTCTCTTTCTATCTTGTTCTGACATTACTTTGGGTGTTGTTCTCATTCTCAGGTGAACACCAGCTGACACCCTGCCACTTCCACATATCAACCTATGGAAAGGGTCTGGAAGTTGCCAACATCATTTCTGCTCCCATGCCATTCTCCAGGTCTTGGTTGTATGGCCACATTTTGTGAGGGGAAATTGGAACATGTAATTTCTAATCAAACAGATATGATTAGAATTACATGCTCTTTTACTGAAGTCATACCACATGTACAATTTTAGTTTACTTTGCATTTATTATTTTAGCAATCATTTCCCATGCCATTAATAAATATTCATGAACATGATGGTTCTATAGATAAAAGTATTTCCCTACTGCCAAACATGTAGGTTGTTTCCAATTAGGGATTTCATAAATAATACTGCAATTAACATGTGCTATATTAATCTTTATTTGCTCTTCTGCATATTTCTTTAGGATCTGTCCCTACAGGTGAGATCATTCAATGAGAATTTATACCAATTAACCTTCTCCTCAGAAGCAAGTGAGTGGATCAAATTCACATTACTAGCAATAATACAGTTTTGTATCTTTTAATATTTGATCAACTGAAAATGGTATCTAATTATAATTTTAAATTCCATTCTTTTAATTAGAGTATTTATTTTATTGATTGTGAACTTTAACAAGTTTTGAATATCTATTCACTATATGTATTGCTTCTCTTTGCTCCTTTATTATGATCACTAGGTTTTGTTTTGTTTTGTTTTCATATGTAAAACAGAATAGTACCAGTACCTTTACAATAGGGTGTGTTGAGTATCAAACAAGAAAGTAACAGCAACTTTGTTTCTTCTGCCCATTTGTTCTGGTGTCCTCTGGACCCAGTGTGTATCATGGCTATAGTGGAGTGGTCTGAGGAGCCCCAGTCACTCTGTCCCACTACCCCATCCTACTTTCTTCACAGTACTGATGATTATCAAAAATTATATCTTTCCATGGTATCTCCCTCTCCCACTACAACAAAGCTCTAGTCTTTCTTCTTTTTTATTATATATATATATATATATAAAACAACTATATATATACATATATAAAATAACCATATATATATATATATATATATATATACGTTTTTAGTTGTAAATTGACACAATACCTTTATTTTGTTTATTTTTATGTGGTGCTAAGGATTGAACCCAGTGCCTCACATATGTGAGGCAAACACTCTACCGCTGAGCCACCACCCCAGCCCCTAGTCTCTCTTCTTTACTGATGTTTTTCTACCACAAAAACATCATCTGGCACATAGTAGGTGTTCATTTAATACTTTTCGGATACATAAATGAACCTCCTTTCTCACTGCCAGAATCTCTTGACTATGTTAGAAACATAGTCACCATCTCCAACGACCCTTTCTCCAAAGACAAGCCATGACACCCCACACCCCTCCTCCCATATCTGTGCACTCTCACTTACCCAGGCTTCCAGGCTCTTCTCTGCCCCTATGTGTCGCACTTACAGTCCCAACTCAAAATGCCATCAACGATCACCCCTTGACATTCCACTGCACTGTATCACACTTCTTGCCCAGTTTCTACTAAGATGTGTCATCTCCAATGAAGAAAAAAGAGAAGAAAGAAAAGTGGAGGAGAGCCCTGATCTGGCTGCCAACAGAATATTGTCTTCTGAAGAAAGGAATGCCTGACTCTCTGGTTGGAATCCTGAGCTAGCAACAGGCTGTGTTGGTAACAGAGAGCTTTTTCATATCTTCGGCTGGGTGATGTGTACTTTTCCAAACCAGAGGGTGGAGCAAATAGGGCCTGTGTGCATGACCTTGCATCTCAGGACGCACCACAGAGTGGCAGTTTCTAGAAGTCCTCCCCACCTCTAGGATATAATCTTCCTCTATTCTGCTTATCAGAGATGCTGCAATTAAAAAAAATTCTCATACATTTCAACAGGAATTTTCATGAACTATCAAAAGAGGACAGATGCAGCACTTCCAGCTAGACCAAAAATCTAGCCTAGTAAGAAGTATTGTACATTTTTTTCCTATTTTATTTTTTATTTCAGAACTATTATGCATGTTTTCAAATGTGTTTTAATATTTTGAAATTAATTCCACTTTAATTTATAACTCTTATTGTCCATAGTATAAGAGTAACCATTTTTGAAACCTAATAAATAATTAAGTTTCAGAATTTCTTTGACAAATTAAAAAGCAAGGACAACACATGAATTGTTTTTGGAATTTAGGCCTAATATAACCTAGTAAAAATATGAACCGTCTTTCTGGAGCATCCATGGTACTTGATGTACCCCCAGTTCTCTCAATTCCTGAGCCTGTCCATGTGATTGTCTTCTCCTTTATGAATTGAATGGAAGTCCACTTCAATAAACCTACTTCAAAACCATGTCCTTACCACCCCAAGCCTCAGGCCTCTCCATGTTTAAATGAGAAAATACCCTCTTCTCTCATTGTTCCATTTAAAATGCTGCATGCTAGTTTATAGCCACAAACACTGTACTTCTGGCTTAGAGAGTGCCTGGTAAGGAAATGAGGTATTGGGCAGATAATCAAGCCTCTTTGTGTGTCCCTTCATATTACCATGTCCAGTGCTCATTCGGCAAGGATCTCCTTCATGGCCAACATCCAATGTACCCACAATTGAAGAGGATTTTATTGTTTCTTCCATCTCTTCCAAAGAGTGTTTGGGATGGATATATTGGGAACAAAAACATAGCAGTCTGAGGATAATTAGGTAGGGAAGGATATTTACTGTGACTAACAAGCCACTACCACATGCAGTCTAACCCAAACATCCCCAGTGGAGATGTGATGACAAACTGTGGCCCCCTCCAATCCCTCAAGTGCTACTTTTATTTGATTACAGCTAAGTCCACCTCAATGGTTCAAAAAAATGCTTCAAAACATTCCACAAATTGGTGGCCTAATACTTCATGCCAGGATATTCTTGACTATATTGAGAATCTAAGACATTGTTTTGTTATCATCATGCTTTCAAGGATATTGATTTTTACAATACAGAAAATGTTAGGAACTTGCATGCCTGTGAAACAGGACTAATAAAGCCCATCTTGCCCTGGGTAGTGCAGAAACCATCAGTCAAGGGAAAAGTGAAAAACATCTTTTATTAGTGCAGGGACTCTTCAGTGCCCAAATACAGAGGCTCTAAAGAAATAGAATCACTCACACTGATAAACAGAACCGCTGGGCGCAGTGGTGCACGCCTGTAATCCCAGCACTTTGGGAGGCTGAGGCAGGAGGATTGCAAGTTCAAAGCCAGCCTCATCAATAGCCAGGCACTTAGTAACTCAGTGAGACCCTGTCTTTAAATAAAACACAAAAAAGGGCTGGGGATGTGACCCAGTGGTCAAGTGCCCCTGAGTTCAATCCCCAGTACCAAAAAAAAAAAAAAAAAAAAAAAAAAGATAAACAGAACCCCTGGCATATATATAGAAGCAAAGTAAAATGGCATACAAATATGTGCCATTATGATACAGCCATTCAGGAAGATATTGAAGAGTTTCCAAGATGCTTGGTTTAAAACAACTTTTTTATCTTTTTTTTTTTTTTTTATTTTTTTTTAGTTGTAGATGGACACACTATCTTTATTAGTTTATTTTTATGTGGTGCTGAGGATTGAACCCAGGGCCTCACACATGTGAGACAAGTGCTCTAGCACTGAGCTACAGCCCTAGCCCAAAAACATTTTTTTTTTTTTTTTAAGTTTTAGTACATCAACAAAAGTGAGCATTGGTAAGACCCAGCCAGTAACTAAAAAATCCAAAGGATTCAGTATAGACAGAACCATCTTTTTTTTTTTTTTCACAATATTTGAAAAGACATTAAATCTCAGATGTTCCCAGATTATTCTTTAGAAAAGTTCAAAGAAATGGCTTTGATAGAGATGGCTTTGAATGTGGCAGATCTTCATTTCTAAGAGGAAATCTGAAATGAGGTTGAGGCAATGACCACAAAGAGTAAACGTGGTCCAGGAGCCTGTCGGCAAATCAGTGTGGGTGGAGCAGACTCAGCAAGCAGCTTTCAGACCCTCTCAGCCCCACAGGATTGGGTCCGAAGCCTGGAACATTTCCTTACCGAGATATATAGAGTCCTCACAGTCTGTGCTGGACGTGCCACCTCTGTGGAAATATTTTTTCCTGTTTCAAATGCAATGCATGTTTCTTTGTTCTCCTGGGGTGGGGGGTTCTGGCACCTAGCCAATCCCACTACTATATGTGTCCCCTATGGGGAATGGGGTCCTTCTGCTACAGCAGAGCTGTGCTTGGAGACCAATTGCCTTGAGGCACCTGCCACCAGTGACCTGATGACCTGAGGGACTGACACCCACTGCTTAAGTGTGTCCTACTCAGTCTCGTCTCCATATGAGTAGAGCGCTACTCTGTTCAGTACTTGATTGTGATGTTTTCCTTGGTAAATTCACTGCCAAGATGCAGTGGAGAGAAGTGGCTCTGACTTGTGCTCCTGTCACAGGACATAGATGCCACTTGATGACAGTCATGCTTCAGATGTGCCCGGAGGCCGCCACATGGGCTCCCTAGAATGAGCACAAGTTGAAAATGCTGAGCTAGCTGCACAAGCAGAGGAGCTTCCAAGTTATCTTGCAAGACTCCTACCACCACATAGAGATTGGTAAGATGAGTTCATCCAGGTAGGTTGCAGAAGAGAGACTGAATAAATCTTCTCTTAAAGAACAAGTTTTAGAAACCTCTAGAAAAGGAAGTGAAGTTAACTAAATTTAATCTGTGAACCCAAACTGTGAATGAACCATGAACTCACTGAGGTGCAACTGGCCTTAGCAGCCACAATCTAGATACCCACACTAGTGATTTCAAAGGCTGGTTTGCCAAACAGCTGTATCAGAATTCACATGGGAAATAATTTTAAAAGACAGATTTCCAGGCCGTGCCCTGGGGACTTCTGACTTAGCAAATCTAGAATTAGGCCCAAGCATTTCTATTTTTAACAAACTCCCCTGTTCAAAAAGCAACTTGCAAAGAAAGGAACAGATGAGACTGATCAAACTTACAATCCCAAAGTCTGGCCCACCTACTGCCTGCCTGCGTGTAATTGATGGGCAATGGGCAATATTCCAAGCAGGAAGCTGTGTCAGAATCACCATCAGCCTGGCTGCTATGGTTTGGATATAAGGTGTCCCCCAGAAGCTCCTATGTTAATGCAGGAATGTTCAAAAGTGAAATGATTTGACTATGAAAGCTGTAACTTAATCAGTCAATCCTAGTTTGAATGGACTAACTAGGTGGTAACTGTAGCAGGTGGGGCATGGCTGGAGGAGGGGGGTCACTGGGGACATGACCTGGTAGGGTGCACCTTCCCTGCATTGTCTCTTCTCTCCACCCAACCCTACCTCCTTCTCCCTCTCCTCCCCCTCTTTCTTCCCCTCTCTCCCTCTCCCTCTCCCCTTCCTGGCTGCCATGACTTGAGCAGCTTTCATCAGCCGGGTCCTTCCACCGTGATGTTCTACCTCACCTTAGGCATAGAGCAACGGATTCTACTGACCATGGACTAAACCTCTAAAATCATGAGCCAAAATGAAGTTTTCTTTCACTGAATTGCTCTTCTCGGGTATTTTGGCACAGAAAATAAAAACTGTCTAACACAGTGGGCATCCCAGCCAGCAGCTGGGGCATGGCAGCATGGAGAGCTTCTAGCAGACAGGCAGGCCAGCAGAGCCTGCAGACTTAAAAGGTGAACATGTACTAATTTTTACCTTCCTGGGCCACTGTGTCATTTTTTAAATGGGTGAGTAATTCATCCTCTACAGAGTTTGAAATTATGGTCCTTGGAACATAGTAATGTCTAAAAGAAATTTCATAGTTTCTAAAAGAAAATTCTAAACTTATGTTTTACTATTTTGCAATCTGATGTGTTCAAAAACCTAGCACAGCTTTCTATATCTGGCTAACTTCCCTACCCAGCTTTCTAAGCCCTCTGTTATCCATTCACACTCTCCACACCAAGTGCATTTCTCATCACTGCTCAAAGGCCTATACTCCATGGAAATGAACTCAGAGGTGCACTGGCTCCTTTCCCACCCTCACCTGTACATCTTTCCCTTCCTCCTTCCTCATATAAATAATTAAAATTATGCAGCACATACTCTGTGCACAACACTGAACTGGGCACTTTGTTGGCGTTCTTTCTTTCAAGGGTCATTATCACCCTGTGAGGCAGCTACTATAATTTTAGCCCTTTTACTAATAAGTAAACTGACGCTTTAAGGAAGAGAGAGAGCATGCATTAGATGGTACAGCAACTGGCAGAACTATGACTTGGTCTCAGGTTTACCTGTGCCCAAAACCCTTCTTTCTGCCCCACCCCCATGCCATGCTCTCTGCTGCTGACCCAAGCTGCCTGTCATTCAAAGAGGAACTAACGCCCACTCTCTCCATGAGGTAGAGGGCAGCTCTAGGCTCCAACGGATCAAAGGCAACACCACAAAATTTATTTAAGCACATCAAAGTCTGGAAACCAAATACAGAATCAGTGAGAACACTTCATTATCCCTTGCAAAAGGTGCCTTCAGGGCAAACGGGGAAACAGTGAAACTCACTGAATACATAACTTGTCTATTCCCTGGAAGACATTAGCAAAGCCTCATTTTATTTTTTTCTAACAGTTAGTCAGAAGCATGAAAACAAACAGTGATAAATGCTTTGGGAACATCACTCTAAACTTTGGTTTTAACACTGTTTCAAGTGGAAAGGGTATCTTAAAATGAACAAGTCAAAGTCAGCCCAATTCTTCTCTCTGTATCTGTCTTCTCTTTGTTCCTGCATTCTCAGCCTTGACCCCATTGGGTCTTAGGTGGGAGGTGATTAGGAGCCCTAGCCCACACTCTGACTGGGGAGTGCAGTCACTTGTCATGATCCTCTGGCCCTGATCTTATACTCAATTTTAAAAACTAAGAGGTAATAGAAAATTGATATATACGTATGCATAGATCTCTAGATCTATATCATTCAATAGAGTTATCCATCTATCTAGATACAACTATATGACAGTTACCTAGTAGGTGATTTGGTACACTTTAACAAATATTTAGCCAGATGCAGTAACACATGCCTATAATCTCAGCTGCTCAAGAGTCTGAAGCAGGAGGATGACAAGTTTGAGGCCAGCCTGGGCAACTTAGTGAGGCCCTGCCTCAAAATAAACTAAAAGGGGCTGAGCATGTAGCTCAGTGGTAGAGAACTTGCTACCATGCTCAAGTCCCTGGGTCTGATCTCCCAACACACACACACACACACACACACACACACACACACACGGCCTTTACATGCCAGTTCTTATAATTAAGCACTAGCGATAAAATCAGAATAGGATCTGGTTCTGCCCCCAAATAGTTTATAGTGAATAGTCTGCCCCTAGTTGTTACCTTATTTAACCATTTAAGTAACTCTGTAATACAGTTATTTTGAACAGAATTTTGAGAGAGACCAAAGACATGCAGAAAAAATGAATACCCTGTTCAAGGACAAGAAGAGAATACTTAGTGAATATCTCTGTACCCAAAATACAAACACTTCTAGACTTGATGGTCTGACTGTGAGTCTTCCCAAGATCTGATCTCCCACTTTGATCCTGTTTGTAACAATTCAACTAATCACCTTGCCTAATTCCTTTCCCAGTAAACCTTCCAGAATCCATGCTCTCTGCTGTTATCAGGCCTGACTGGATGTGTTCCAGGTCCTTGCCCATCCCAAGGTGATAATCAACTCACACTGGGCCACACCCCATGTTAACAGAGAGTACCACAAGTTCATTCAATCTTTGGGTAGTCTGTCAATAAATAATTGTAGATATAAAATGTCTCACAGGAAAGGGGTGACACACCAGAGGAGAGTGGACTGGTAGGCTGGAGGGAGTGGTCTGAATCAATGTCTCTTTTTTTTTTTTACACACTCATATGTACACACATGTGCACACTACACCTCTCTCTCTCTGTCTCTCTCTCCCTGCCCCTCACTTCCCTTTTCTCCAGAACTGAAGACCAGAATAAGCAATCCTCACCCAAAGCCACAGAGAAGGAGTTGAGTGATGACTCCTAAACTTTAGGACCTTCTACTTGGCACTGGCCAAGTACTGGGGCCTGTGGAGTGTTCTATGTGGTTACAAGAAGCTGAACTACAACATGAAGCATTTCATGTGAGCATTTCTGATAAATCAGCTGAAGAAATCTCTGAAGAAATGAACGAGAATCTCCAAGGAGCTATGTTATGGTTTATTTTCTCATTCCAAATAAGTATTTACATATGTACCTAAGTTAGTATTGATAATTTTGTGTTATATTCAGAAGGCTTTCCAAATTGAAGAAGTTGTGGACACCAAAAAGCCTAGATCTGCTCCTGAAAAGGGACATATCGGTACTGAAAAAGCAAGGAAATTGAGATCCAAAAACATTAGGGGTGGAATCCAAAGTGTCAGTCCACTGGTAGAAGCAAAAGCAGATAGGAAATCTGCTGTGTGGAGTCTGGGGCTGGGGAGTCCAGTTACAAGCAGAAAAATTGGGAAGGATTTAAAGAATAGCCTGAGTGACCCATGCCTTGCCATGAGGAGACCCCAGTCAGAATAGAGGGCAATGGGAGAGCCGCCAGAGTAGAACAGCTGGGCAAGGTAGGATGTTAGGGACCCACGAAGAGAAGTAGAGTTTTTCTAAGGCTCAAGTCCCAGCCAAGGAAATCAGGACGGGAACACCATTGCACAGACTGGGCAGATATAGGAAGGGTGGGTGAGGGAAGCTGCTGTCTGGTAGCCACACAGACACCACCACTGACCCCAAGACACTGCACCCCCATAGTGGGGTCGGGTACTTACATTTTTAAGCAACATCAGGGACTCCTCCAAGAGGATGCAGTGCTAAGCCTGCAGGTTATTAAGAGGAGCAACAGAATCAACAGAATCTCACCTGTAAAGAGGGACCTACCTCTGGACATCATTGGGATCATTCAGTCTGTGGTGTAGATAAAATGCATGGCTTGGTGTTTTCTTCAATACTAGAGAACCTCTCCAGCCTTCTTGAATATGACCCTACCTTGAGTATGGTCTGGAAATAAAAAGGAGTTAAAAATCTCCCAGTATGAGAGTTGGAAATTCTTCCAAAGGAATATGCAGTAAATAAAGGAGCAACTAGTTTTGCTTTTAAAAAGAAATCACCATCATGATACAAAAATGCAGGGTTTTTTCCCCTTACTGATGTAATAAATTTTTTGGTAAAATTTTGTCTGCTCAGTTGCTTAACAATTGTTTTGTTTCCCTTTATAGTAATAGTAAAAGCTTTAGTGCTCCTCATAAAGGCTACTGTTAGTATATTATATTTTCTAGATTGATTTTGGACTCTGGTATCACACTGTGTCCTTGGGTTGTGTGAAAACATTTAGAATCTTTTCATTTCACTGCCCTTCACCCTGGAATGTGGAGCCTCCTGGAAGTTGACTTGTAGATAGATGTTCACAGTTCACATCTCCAGATCCTGGTCCATCACTGAAAGATCAGCCCTCAGAAGGACACACTGACCCCTCAGCATTGTAACAGGTTTGCCAAGGTTGGAAGTGACCTTATCCATATTGAAGAGTTAGATTCTAATTCTGTCTGATCACAGAAGGTCAAGGCTAAGCCTTATAACCAAGCTGCATAGACCAAAACAAGAGACCCATGGATAAGCTAGCAAAGGATTTTAAAGGGTTAGAGGCTAGAATTTTCATCTAGTATAGATAAAAATAAAAATTAAAAAAAAAAGTGAATCCTTTTGCTTTTTGTCCAAGAAGGAAAAATTTGTCTTATTACAGAAAAAATTTCCACCAACTGCGGTCATGTTTAAAGCATCACAGAAAATACTTTGAACACACAGGGTTTTACTCAGGGAAGAATATTTATCATTTCAGAGGGAAAAGGGGGCCAATCATAAATTTTCCCCATTCTACCTAAGGTTCACAGTCACAATCACAGGAGTTCATTTGCTTTTGCCTAATCCCCATGACAAAGCAATCCTCGCTTGACCTCTGGAATCCTCCTCAGTACAGAGCTTGTAGAACCAGAAGTTAGGGTCGTAAATTCTCCACAGACTACAAAGGTGAAGATGGTAAAGTCTGGAATGTGCAATTGCTGCCTAAGCTGTAGGGCTCTGGAGCTCCTTCCTAGACAGAATCCATAAGCCACAGCAAGGTGCTTCAATCACCCCATCCATTTTTTTCATTTTCTTTTCGAAAGACCTCTTATTTGTTAAAAGGAGAGACATCACATACATACAACATCACAGGTGAAAATAGCCACCACTACTATGTATTATTTTCTAAATTGATTTATAGAATAACACTCAGCATAGATAACAGTAAATTTTAAAATAGAATCATGAAATACAAATGAGTCCAACCCAGTAAAGTGAAAACGAAATCATGGTTCTTTAGTAAATGTTGACTACAAAACCCCAAGAACCCTACACGAAGAAATGAAACTCACCCAGAGCTCAGCCTGCTGCTTTGTATTTAGAATATACCAAGTATTCATGATCTATGTCACAACAGCTCTGACTACCAGTGCACATTTGTATGATCTTGGGTGAAGTCTGTGCAGCTTCCACTATCAGTTAATTTAGAATCATAAATGCCACTGCTAATTTGCAAAACAATACAGTCGATTCATCTTTATCTATCTCGTTGATTGGCATCACATTCCACTAGATGTGTGACCGCAGACTGACCACACAAACAAAATGAGAGTGAAAATTTAGGACCTCTGCAGGTGTGGCTCAAAATCTAACTCCAGGACAGTGTGAGCAGCAAGATTAGAAGTCCTCACACCAGGTGGTCCCCAAGGATTAAAGTGACAAGAAGCTGTCCCTATAGAAATGCCCTCGCCTTTGAAGGAGGAAACCACCACACAGTGATCCTTATGGGCAAATCTTCACTCTGCTATAGAGAAAATCCAATCAGGGAATTACCTGATTGGGCGCATTGATCTCTGCTCTAATAGGTATTGATTACCTGCCAGAACATGGACTCCCTCTGGGTACACTGCAGGGAGAAGCCAACAGACATTTTTCTCACTCTAGCCTAGTGGCTTAATCTATTACCTTACACCGTGCCCAAGGCAGCCTCTGTTGAATACAGTTCAGCCAATTTGAGAAGCTAGTTGAAAAGGCAAAGGAAATCGGTCCAGTCCTTTACAAATGATTCTGACCATGAAACACTGGGAAAAGTTTGCTTAGAAAACAATAATAGCCAGGCATGGTGGCGCATGCCTGTAATCCCAGCACTTTGGGAGGCTGAGGCAGGAGTACCGCGAGTTCAAAGCCAGCCTCAGCAATGGCAAGGCACTTAGTAACTCAGTGAGACCCTGTCTCTAATAAAATACAAAAAAGGGCTGGGGAGGTGGCCCAGTGGTCGAGTGCCCCTGAGTTCAATCCCTGGTACAAAAAAAAGAAAGAAAACAATAATAGGGGAAGCAAAATTTTACTTCTACCCTCTTGGGGTTTTTCAACTGGGCCTGAGAATTAAACTGACATAAAATGAATTAACAGGGGGAAAGCATACCATTTATTTAATGTCAATTTTACATAACACAAGAGCCCTCATTAAGGATATAAAGACCCAAAGAAATGACAGAACCCAAATGTTTTTATACTAATTTGAACAAAGCAGCAGTTGTTGAAAAGTATCTAAACCATGTGAGGAGGCCAAAGGAAGATAAGAATTATTTTAACAATTTTTTTTTGTAAAGATTCTCTCAGTATCAACTTCCCATCCTGATAATAAGAACATTAATTTTCTTCTAACACAGGGGCACATCTTCCATGTGGGGTTTATGTCCTGCTTCCAGGAAGCAAATGGGAAGGGTCAGAACACCCTTCTTGTACCTGCTGTATTTAAGTTCCTTTCATTAAAAAATGATCCTTATGTAAAAGGAGCATTTGGGGAGTGGCATATCCTGTCACTAGTAGGAACCATCAGTACTGTTCCTAAGTGCTCCTACAGTAAGCTGACCTGCTCCATGGCCCCCTCCAGACCTTTTAGTGGCTAGCTTTGAAGTTGGCATAAGTTTTATCTTGGGTTTTTAGACTTTCATTAGTAAGACTGGTTGCTTTTACCAGAAGGACTGGTCATGCAGCCTTCTTGTGGGTTTGACCATCATTTTAGGCAACAAGGAACACACATTCCACAGTGTGATGTGGCAGGGAGAGGAGCCGGCTATGAGTCATGAGACCCAGCTCCAGGCCTGGCTCCACCAGTGAGGATCACATTATCACCCTCTAGGTCAGCTGTTCCATCTTCAAAACGATTTGATAGGCTGTTCCCATATCCAAAAGGATGACTGAGGGCAAATCTTACAAGATAGTTCAGAGAATTCTTAAGAATGGATGGAAATATACGCTGATAAGATAGGCAGGGGGCACAGGTCGTTTGCACACAGAGGTAAGGCAAGGAGGGAATTATCAAACAGTTACTTGCCACAGAGAAGGAAAACAATGTACATACACTTACCAACACTTATTTTTACTTATCTGAGCATTTTACTAATAAGGAGAATTTTGGCTACTGGAATTAGCCATTAGGTCCCTTAAAAATCCCTATTTTACTGTGTAAGGATATCCTCAGTAAGGACAGTATTCTTCTCTTTAGGGAATGAGACAATAGGACTAAAATTACATCTTGCCTTTGGTATTTCATTTCTGAATACTACACATTATCATGATATGTTCACCCAAATGGAACTGCAGAAGGTCACAAGACCCATATGACTGGTTAGTTAAGGAGTGAAGACTCAGAGTCTTCCAGAAAGTGTCTCTTCACTAGTGCCCAGTGTCTCTAGAGTGTCAGACTGAATCCCGGGGATTCCTGGTGATTCTTGCAAAGCATTACAGCTTAGCCCTGTGGCTGCACTGCCAGGATATATACATCAGAATCTTGATAAATTCCAATGCTTTGGACTTAGAGATTTGGGGGATTTTATTGTGGTTATTATCTTAATTTCTGGGGGGAGTTTGTGAAAGTTCTTCTCAAGCCAATAGATAGGATGAGAGAGTGATACATTAGTTTAGCATATAATTTCAATATTACATAGATGGGGGCAAAAAGGAAATGATTAACTTGCTAATCTTGCTCTCTGATTCCAGAAATGAATCTCCATCCCTAGTTTTTCAGGCATTTGATGCATCTATCTGAAATCCTACATTTCTCAATTCATAAGACTAATGTACCCTCTATTGTTTCTATAACTCAGGTCTGTCAAAGAGCACGACAACCTCCATATCTCCATAAAGTGAGTCATTTTTAATAATGCATAATATTTATTAAGGATTTTAATTTGAAACCCTTTATCTTACACTTTTACAGTAGCATTACATAGGAGTCGGAGCTCTATAATTATAACTACAAGATGTTAGAGGCAACTTCCTGAGTATAACCTAATTGCCTAGAGGAAAAATAATGCTGCTTCTAGAAGTACCTTCTGTTAAGATTTCTTATATTCAGGAGAAATTGAACAAATGTGACAGTACAAGCTTTATTCCTATTTATGCTACTATTCCAGAAGCTCTGGGAGGCTCCTGGAAGCTGTCATATTTACCACCAAGTTTCGCAAACTTGGGAGCTCAAACTTTGTTATAATTTACCACAGTGAGGGGTTGGGGCTGTGGCTCAGCGGTAGAGCACTTGTCTCACATATGTGAGGCCCTGGGTTTGATTCTCAGCACCACATAAATAAAATAAAGGTACTATGTCTGCCTACAACTAAGAAAAAATTTTTAAAAATTCACCACAGTGAGTCTTACCCCCAAAATGTGCAGAGATCAAAGTCTTGCTTTCTGGCTTACAAAGGAAGGCATTTATCTAAGCAGTGGCTTTTCCCTTGTCTTAAGAGATGTGTTCTCCCTTCAGCTGCTCATCTCAGCCACCCCAGATAATCCATCCCACCCTCAGGGCGGCCATTCTGCTGCTGGTTTCATCCTGGACCCTGATTCAGAGCAGGAGCAACATGATGTTACACAGGAAACCAGTATCAGCCAGAGAGAAAGAGAGAAAGAAAACAAAAACAAACAAACAAAAAAAAAATGGTCTTCTGGCCTATCAAGTCTTAATCTTTTTTAGTAAAATTTTTGCAAAGATACAGTTTGAATCATACCAAGAACCCAGCATTGTAATTATGTCCAGAATTCCAGACCAATAAACATTGGTTTGTTATAGAGATGGAAAGAAAAGCATGGTACAGAAAGATATGGCAAAATCAAGGAACTTGTTGAAAATTTAATTCTGATGAAAAAAACTGATTCAAAATAATATGACTATATATCAGGTTCCAAATTTTGTGGGAAAATGCCTTCTTAGACCTATATAAGCCTCAGACAACACACACGCACATATATTGACCTCAGTGTTTGTTTATAAGATCTAAAATGGGGGAGGGAATGAAATGCACATGCATTGCGTGTGCACATGAACACACACACACATACATATATAACTATATAAGATTTTAAGGTTGCCACTATCCTTGCCCCCAAAAGCCTTTATTGGTCCTTTCTAATTTTTTTGGTAAAATTCTCTCTTCTTTTTTGAATTTATGGTCATACTAGAAAGTAGTTTTGCTTTTTGTTGTTGTTTGGCTTATTTTCTTTTTTAATTTGGCAAAATAAAATGTTGGAAACTTGATCATCTCTAAATTTGGGGGTGACACGCATTTATTTCTGAGCCTTGAAATTCGTACATTTGGAATGTAAGACCCAGACAGCATGTATCAAATTCTGATGACAGAATGCTTCTTAACAACTTTTATCCATTAATTTGAGTTCCAAATCCTGTAGTCACATAGACTCAGTTTTCTTTTTCCAAATTAGGTCTTCTCTATATTTGAAAACAGTGCCTCTGTCCCCACTAAGTTCTTTTCAGAAGTAGAAATCTTATTGTCTTCACCTCTCTTTTTGGACCAAACCTCAAATAGAGCCTGCTATGAGGAAAATAAAGACTGTGAAGAGGAGGAAAAAACTTGAAATTAAATAATATATATGTATACTACTATTATTATTTAAGGAAATAAATAACATCTCTTCTGTGTTTTGTAAATGAAGAAACTAAATGCAAGAGATTTAGAGTCGTAACCAAGACCAAACAGCTTGCTAATTACATTCAGTACTCAGCAAGTCAAGGTGCCCTGCTCTCTAGAGAGATATATAATAAGTCAAAGGACAGAAAAACAGTAATAGATGTGTATGAACTCATCCAACAAGCATTTTCAATGTCTGCTCTATGCCAAGCATTGCGATATCTGTGAGGAGACAAGGTAGAAGTCTATGCTTTGGAGGAGCTGGGAATCCTGAAACGCAAACAAAATGGTAAAAGTATGAAAAGTTCACATCAAGCTAACTTCACTGGGGGAAACCAGGAAGGGACAGGAAATGAAGTGAAATTTAGGCTAGGCTATGAGGGATAAGAGGTAAACCATTACCTAACATGTTCACTGAGGAAGATCTTGTTTGGAAGGGAAAAGTAATGAGCTCAACTCCAGAGCACTGAACTTCAGGGAACTTTGAGATTCCCAGAGAAGATAGTTCAGAAGCAATTACACCATGGTGAGGTGGGGAACAGACTTATGAGTTCCATGGACACAGAAAGTAGGGCAAGAAGAAAATTTTTCACTCTACTAAACTGGAAAATTCTTTATATAAAAGTTCAGAATGAGTTTACTTTTAATTCTGATTTAAAAGGGTTTTCTCTTCTGAATCATGGTACAGAAATCCATTTTCATTGATAGTGATAAAATAAAGAATAGGAAATAAGAAATATGAATAGGAAATATATCCTTCAAAGATGTTAGTTTCAACATTGTAAGAATAAAGTAATTCAACTTCAAACTTTCTATCTTAACTCAAAGATAGATGCAATTAACCAACAACCAATAGATTACCAGTGTGTTAAAAATATCTACCCTAGTCTACCATTACTGGAAAAAAGATTAAAGAATAGTCTTAGCTTTCAAATTCCTTGAGACTGCATGCTTAAAATTGTTTTTGGATGAATATGTAAATGACTTCTTGATGTTTGATAAGCACTCTGTGATTCTTTCATCCTAGCAGAGATAGGTAGTTTGGTTTGGGGTCTGGGCTGATCAGGATTACTTGGTGGTGACAGCAACTGCTTAACAACCTGTACTTGCACAAGACAGTCCTTGGCATGATTTCATCAACAGCATGCTCCATGAACCTACATCATACTCCCTCCAGCACCCAAAGCCTCCACTCCCTCCAGCACCCACAAACCTCCACTCCTGGTGTCTCATGAAACAAACTTAGACCTCATGTATGAGCTTCCAGCTGCATTTAAACCCAATGCCATGCACATAGTAGCAGCTCGACTATTTTTTATTTGCTAAGTGCAGCCAAAAACAAGGATATATTTTTCAAAAAGTGAATAAATTTGAGTCAACAATACCTAGCAATGTTGCCTGCTGCCATGCTTAGGATATACATATTCAGAGGTCTCCAGCAGGTGTGAATCCAGAGAAAACTTCCTGCAGGTATTGTTACGCCTTTCTCTTTTACCCATCTGTTGAAAGTTTCAACTGGGAATTTTTAATAATAACCTGGATGATCAATTTGGTTCATGTTAACCTCTAGTACTCCATTAAAACACACTGAACAAAATGATCTGTCTCTGTCCTGAGGCTTCTATTTTGAGTTTTCTCTTGGCACCATTTTAGCATGTACTTAAAAACTGGGATTTTTTTAAGCTTGGATGAGATGCTGAATAATTTTCTGTTATGCATGACTGAGAGGCAGAAAAAATATTTCAGAGAAAGAAAGCTGTCTCTAAGTGGTTATAAGAATAACGTGAGATAGGACTGATAGGGATTTAATTTTAGCAGTATTAATGTGTGGAACAAAATACTAAAATGTTGCTTTCATACTTGGTGGTATATTGATAATCACACCTAACAGCTATGATTATTACATATTTCAGTTGCATTTAAAGAATCCTTGTCTATTTGCCTGCATTATTTTGTAAATACAACTCAAATAAGAGTATTTTACAATGGTGTTGCTTATTATTTTATCACTCAGTCTTAGACAAGGCCCAGGAAAGCATTCTTTGACAATGTACTCTAATAATGACCTTAGGACATTTAATTTATACATAAAAGTTGCTATAATTAATTCTTTTAGTAGGTTGTTTTGCTCCTTGATAGCAAGAAAATTAAGAGTTTCCACCAAAAAAAAAAAAAAAAAAAATGGAGTTCAAAATCAAAAACCAAGACTTAGACACAACCCATTCAAGTATATTTGTCTCCTGGGCTGTTGGTCAGCCTCTCTTCAGTTGAATCTGCCTCTCAGCAAAAATGCCAAGATAGTTTCAGAGGATATTATACTCAAAAATATTGCTTCTATATATATTGGCAGGAAGCAATGTTTGGGAAGGAATATCATCTTGTCCCAGAAGCCTACAGAAATTGTTCAATGAAAAATGATGAAATAAACCCAATGTGGCAAACTAAAACAATGAAAGTAAAGACACATTTGACAAAGCCTTTTGAAGCTAATTGAAGTTTTATTTTGAAAAATTTTGACTCCTGCAGAGACTCTACTCCTTAAGGCTGGGGCAAGGGGCAGGGGAAGTTTTGCTTTTTTATAATGAAAACTCCATGGGAAATCCGAGCAATAACTTGTGAAACTGAGGAATGATCTATCTTAAAGCTCAATTTAGAAGCATTATTTAAAACTTCAATGGACCAGAAGTTTTGCCAGCCAATCACACAACCGGTGTATTCCTTGTTCTCTTTCCTCCTGACTTCTTTGTACTGCTGAATATGGTTAAAGTCTTTGCTTCCTTACCCTTGCATCTAAGCATTTGCCTGTCCCTTCCTCTCCAACCAGCGTTAGTTCCCTCATCACTATGACCTCCAGCCCCCTCTAATTTTAATCCATCATCAAAGCCTTAACAAAATAAGGCTGTGAGAATTTATCTCTTTAACTTTACAATTTTCTATGTCAAATTTAATACCTAAAACTATACACATCATCTTTCCAAAACCTGATGTCCTCCTGACTCTTTTGCTTCTAGCAAAAGGACATGTATGTATTCTTCCTGGCACTTGGACTCGACCCAGGAGCTGATCAGCTCACATGTAAGTGTCCAGCTAGACACCAGCTCTTCTGGATTTATCCATCACAATATATCCTAGCTAGGGCTGGGATTGTGGCTCAGCAGTAGAGCGCTCGCCTAGCATGTGTGCAGCCCGGGTTCGGTCCTCAGCACCACGTACAAATAAATGCATTGTGTACAACTAAAGCAAATAAAAAATATTTTTAAAAACACTCCTAGCTATGTTTTTGAGCCATAAGATTTTGTGATAAGGATGTATTAATTATTGAGGCACACACACAAACTGTGTCTCTAAAACACAGACATATGTATATATACACATACACAATGCATTTACCTATCTGTCCATATATTGCATTATCTTGTTTGCATCTGGGTGATAAGCTTTGCATCCATCATTACTTGAATCCTCATCTCATCCCCAGTATTCTCGGTCTTTTGTGTCCATCCTATCCATTAGCAGCAGATCACTTCACTCCCTACTTGGCTAAGAAGATTGAAGCCTTCCAATGTGGTTCTCCCCACTTCCATTCTTAAAAATTTCAAAAATTCACACTCCTTAGACATTCTTCCTTCATTCATGCTTTTCTCATGACCTGGATTCTTTCTTTGCCTTTATATCTGTTCTGGGATCTTGATTCTTAATTAGTTTTCGCCCCTCCCTCTACAGCATCATCTGCCTCTTTCTGGGACAAACAAAAACAAAAACAAAAACCTACTTCTTCTTCTCTACCTACAACATCCTCAACGACTTCCTCTGAGAACCAAGGCCTTCCTTGGCTCTGCTGACCTCTCAAGCTGTGCTAGGCCTTCTGCCTGTCCCTCACACCACACCACTCCTCTTGAGCAAGCTCTGCCTCCTTTCCTGTCTTCTCGACCCTCTGTGCTGTTTGCAGTCTTGAGTACTTTACTGAAGATTATCATTTAACTCCTAAAAACCAAATCCAGTAGCCGCATTACAATTCTTAGCCTTCTCAACATCTCCAATATACTTATCATTGTCAACAACCTCCTGATTCTCAAAATTCTTTTGTCCCTTGGCTCCTAAGACTCTCCAATCCCCTGAATTCCATTCTATTTTCTGGACAACCGTCAGTTTTCTTGTTTTCTCCTGTCTTATTCTCTCTATTCCTTAAATAAAGTTTATCCCCAGAGTCCCATTATTAACCCTTCCCTTCTCTCAGTATATTCTCGTTCACATCAGTTTCATGGCTCACATACTGCGGGCAACAAATTGGTATCTCTTGCTTCTCTTTTGAAATACAGACCACATTTCTAGCTACTTTCCAAATAGCTCTATTTGGTATTTTGCAAGAACCTCACACTTAACATGTACAAAATGTAGCTTACCATCTTCTCTATAAACTTCCTTTGCTTATCTGAATTTTCCGTTTTATCAATTTTCTTCCATAGTAAAATAGAAAAGAATATAGTAGGATTATTCTGTTTGATGTCCCCAAACATTTCAACAATTGCTTCCTAGGTATTTTGTACTATCCTCATTACTGGAATATATTGCTTCTTTCTTTCCAGCACTGAAAATGCTAGATAACTTTTCAGATCCAGGAGCCAAGTCCCTATTGCTCCATGGCCTCATCATTTCTTTACTCTGACTCTTACCTCACTTATGATCCATGATCCATTCTTTTTTTTTCCAGTGTTGAAGATCAAACTCAGGGCCTTTGCATGTACTGCAGCACTACACCTTCAGCCTGATCCATCCTTTTCATTAACATTTAACAAACTCTTACTTGTGACTCATTTATTTTTGGCATAATATTTCCATTTAATTGTCATGTGTTCATATTTTATTGCTCAAATGGATTTTTTTTCAAAAGCATTGTTCATAGATTACCTTTCCTCAATCCTCCTCCCTCATGTATTAAAAGCATGTTTATAGTCTATGTTCTTTTCTTAGTCTGTCTGTTAGGCCCTCTATGACAAAATATTATACAACAGGTAACTTATAAATTAAAAAAAAAAATATTTCTTGTAGTTCTGGAAGCTTATGAAGTCCAAGACCAAAGTGCTGGTGGATTTGGTGTCCAGTGGAAACCCACTTCCTGGTTCGTGAACAGCTATCTTTTTTTTTTTTTTTTTATTTTTTTTTTTTAGTTGTAGATGGACACAATATCTTTATTTATTTATTTTTATGTGGTGCTGAGGATGAACTCAGTGCCTCACACATGCGAGACAAGCGCTCTACCACTGAGCTACGGCCCCAGTCCATATATGGCTATCTTTATACATTAACCCTGCATTACAGAAAGGGTAAGGGAGCTCTCTGGGATCTCTTTTATAAAGGCACTAATCATATTCATGAGGATTTCTCTTATCACCTAATCACTTCCTAAAGGCCCCCTTCCTACTACTTTGGAGATCAGAACTTCAACATAGGAATTTTAGGACTATGCAAGCGTGCTAAACAATGAGAATGCATTCTGAGAAATTCATTGTTAGAGGATTTTGTCCTTATCAAATATCATAGAGTGCACTTGACACAAAGTAAGGGGTCTGTAACATCACTAAGCCATATAATCTTATGGGACCACCAACCAATATGTGCATGGTCCATCATTGACTAAAATGCCATTATGTAACACCTAACTGTATTAATATGCCCAACACAGTGTTACATAATAGGGAAAGACATATACGACAAGTTATAGGCCATGGAGAAATTTGCCATCTACAGAAGAGTCAGAAATAAACCCAGTAGGTACATAAATCTAATGAGTGTTGTGTTAAAGGTATGTGCAGTGTGCTTTGGACACACAGGGGGAAAAACGCCTTATGGGAATTAAAAGTCATACCAAAGATGTCTCAGGTTTTCTTAAAAAGAGGAATAATAGTTAAAAAGACAAACAATGTGAAAAGGTTTTCCAGGCAGATCAAAGGTAAATAGTCCAGAAAAAAAAAAAGATAGTTCATTTGCAGAAGACAAGTTATTAGCCATGGGTGGTTAGGGGATAGTAACAGGAATTTGGAAACATAGGAGTCCTGACAGGCTTTATGTATTGTGCTAAGAGTTTTGACTCTATCCTGGAGATGATGGGAAGCTATGGGAGGATTATTAAAATATAACCTTTTCATTTAAGTCATATATACAGAAAGTACATAATTCATATGTTCACAGCTCAATAAATTTTCACAAAGCAAACACAGCTGTGTAATCAACACGTACATTAAGAAAACAAATGCTACCAGAACCATTGGAAAGATCTTAAGCAATGGAAATACATTATTAGACTTGGGTTTCAAAAGAACTTTCTGGTGCATTGAAGAAAGAAACAGTTATCAGGGATATCATTTCAATTGTAAAGGCAAAATAAATCATACAGGCCTTAAATTAGTGGCTTTATGAATATATTGGAAGGGTTTTATTGGTGCATTGTAATAACAAATAATAACAGAATCCATTATGACATATTCACACATGCTCATAACATAATTTGATCAATCTCATTTCCCAGTACCTTCCCTTTCCCTCCCTTCCTCGCTTCCTCTGATCTACCTGTTCTACTCTACTGATCTCCTTTCTATTATTATTATTTTAATTATATCATTATAATTGTATATATATATGTATATATATGGGTTCATTGTGGTATATTCATACATGGTCATAGCATAATTTGTTAGATTTCTATCACAAGTACTCCCTGTGGCCTCCCCTCCTCCCTCTCTTGCTCACTCTCACTCTTCCCCCCTCCCCTTCCTCTACTCTATTGTTTTCCCTTCTATTATTGTGAGATTATCCCCACCTTTTTTTTTTTTTTTTTTTCTGTAGAAAGAGTGGGGGGAGAGGGGCTGGGGTTGTGGCTCAGCGGCAGAGCGCTTGCCTTGCACGTGTGCGGCCCGGGTTCGATCCTCAGCACCACGTAAACATAAATGCATTGCACTGTGTACAACTAAAGTAAATAAATAAAATTTTTAAAAAAAGAGTGGGGGGAGAGAGGGAAAGAGGGAATATTTGACTCTTGCCTTTCTATGTCTGGCTTATTTCACTTAGCATGATATTCTCCATTTCCATTCATTTACCAGCAAATGACCTAATTTCATTCTTTTAAGAAATATTTAGGAGGCAGAATTTACAGACTTCTCAATGGTTCAGTGCATGAAGTGATGGAGAAGAGTGGGCTAGGGGATCATTCAGAAAGCAGAATGTGCTCTAATCAAGGAATGTATCTGTCCTGAAACAGAGGGAACTGTAAGTGTACCTGGCTAGACTTCAGAATTCCTATATTCTAGTTATTGCTCTGTGTTTCCTGTTCCTCCCCCTTGTGAATGGGAGTATCCATTGCAACTTTCTCTTTGGGTTGTGAAGTGTAGATAGCTTGGTTTTTTTGATTCACAAATCTCTGGAACAGGATTCATACCCAAGAGTTAGACCAGGGATCTTCATCTGCATGTAATCTACATTTAGATGATAATATTTTTAAATTTTGAGCTTGAGTCAGAATGGGATGAGGCCTTTTAGGGAAGAGTGAGCATATTTTACTTGCAGAAAGAATGTAAATAACTGTGGCCACAGGGTAGGCTATGGCAACTAGCAAGTACTACCATATGATTGTGCAATTCCTCTCGTCAGATGGTAGAGTCTTTTTCTCCTCTCCTTTAGTCTTGGATGACCTTATAATTTGCTTTGACCAATAAACTGTGTCAGCAATGATGTGCAAGTTTTGCAGCTTAGACCTGAAGAAGTATTGCAGTTTCCACTCTTGCGTCCTTGGAATAGTGCCATGCAAGCAAGCTGATACAACCTACTATAAGGAAAAAAGAACATGGCAAGGGAGACAGTGGCATCAACATTTCAAATAAGGCTCTGTGGATGTTATGGTTTGGGTAAGTGTCTACCAAAGGTCCATGTGTTAAAGGCTTAGTCCCCAGCCCATGGCTGTATTGGGAATTGGTGAAAACTTTCATTTAGGTCACTGGGAGAGTACCCTCAAAGGGAATAGTGTGATCCTGGCCCCTTCCCCTTCCTCTTTTTTGCATTCTGACCATAATGTGAGAGATTGGTTCTGTCCTATCAAGTTCTGCCATGATGCACAATCCCAAAACAACAGAGCTGATCAATCAATCATAGGCTGGACCCTCCAAAACGATGACCCTAAATAAAACTTTTCTCTTTATAAATTGATTATCTCAGGTATTTGTTATAGTAACAGAAAGTTTACTATCATAGCTAGCCTAGCCTGTGCATAATTTATAAAACAAAGTGTAGATCAGTTTCTGAAGGCTGAACTCATATTGTATGCATTCAATGTGTAAAACCAGAATATCAATAAATTAATTTGACTTATGAAACATAAATATCACATGGACCAATTTTCTTGAGTTGGTATGATTAGTGCATTCCTTCTTCATAGTCAGATCCATTTAGAATGTCAATTATAATCATATTTTGTTAGAGATTATAAAATGAGAACAATGAGTGACTGAGTGATGTTCACAAAATTGACACTTCTCTTCATGTTTAGCAGCACCTAGGAGAGCTTGAAGCTACCACCCCCACAATTACATAATCTTGGCATATTATACACAAAGTAATGGACCTATTTATATGAAAAATATAATTTACTGAATTCCTCCCATGTGACAAGTATTCTTTTTGTCACTGAGTCCCCAGCATTGAAAACAGCAAACATGAAGCTCTGCCCACATGGAGCTTACCCTCTGGGTCTATGGCAAAGCCCTCTCTCTGCTTTCTGTGATGTTCTTCTTCAGCTGCCATTGCTAACTTCCTTAAGTTTGACATCTTTCCTTCAAGAATCTAGCACTCTAGCCCATGTTCTTGCGCACCCCGCCCCTGCTCTCTAAGTTTGTAGTACTGGGAATTGAACCCAGGGCTTCAAGTACATTTACCACTGAGCTACACCCACAGTTCACCTCCTCCCAAAAGGAAGCTCTCATTCAAAGCCTTTATCCCTTAAAGTGATTTATAATAGTCCTGTTCTTACTCACTTTGCATAGAATCTCTTTGAGTTAACTATTTCTGCATTGGTTCCCAAGATTAGAAGAAGTGTTTATTCATCTGCCCATACTCCCTTACTACTTCTATCTGGCATATTGCCCACCAAATGATATCACAGGGGATAATAAGGGAAAGACATATAGAAAATAGAGGAAGTAATACATGTAAAATACAGAGGTATACGTCCCTACCTGCAAATTGGTTTTTTTTTTATTATTATCAATGCATCTTAATTGTACAGATTCATGGGTTTCACTGTGACATTTTCCATAGATGCATATACTATGCTTTGACCATGTCCAACTTCTCTTCTACACTGTCTTGTCCTCCCCTTTCTCCCCTTTCCTTCTGTCCCCTTCTTTACCCCAGTAGTCCCTCTTCTACTTTCAGGTCAGTATTATTATTATTATTATTATTATTATTATTATTATTATTTTGTTATTATTATTGTTATTATTATTATTGCAAATCAGTTTTTTAAATGTTGATTTCTATGAACTTAAACAGGTAAACATACGCTTTTCCTATTGCTTTCATTTTAATTGTTTATCTTGTCATTAAGTATTAAATTTCTAAAAAGACAAATAATTCTTGACCTCGGCTGTTCTCTTTTTTCCTATCATCTTTCTAAGTTTAGAAGGTTTCTTGCTTCTCCTTGTAAATATTTAACTTTTGCTGTGCCTAAAAGAAGCTCTGGAATGAAGTACTCAGTGCTGGCCTGTTCTGGAATACCTTTTGTTGATGGACTGCCTACTTATCACTCTTCTTAAGGGATCTGCATGGTGCTCTCTTTCCCACCCCCTAATATTAGTGGGCTGTAAGTGTCTCTCTCTAGTTCTTACCTCTTCTCATTCCATGACTCTCCTTAAATGACAATCTACTTCTGTGGTTTCACCTATGTGTTAGTCTGCATTCTCTGAGAAGTAGAAGCCAGGACAAGATTGTAGGTTCAAGAAATTTATTTAGAGAAGTGCCTATGAGAGAAAATGGAAAAGAAGCTTGTAAAGGCTGGGAGGCCCAACAGGTTGCAGGGCCATTCTGACACCAAGTGGAAGAGAAAAGGAAGGATGAACTGCTGTGATGTTCTAAGGATTGCTCACCAAGGTCCCCAGAGAGTCCTTATGTCAAAGTCTCTTATGGTAGAAGTTCCCCATCTCTCAGCAATGGGCCTTCCCTAGCATACCTTCTACACCAAGGCATTGTCTCGGAGCAGCCCAGGGGAAGGTTGGCCCCATTGCAAGCAAGAAAAGGGTTGCAAAGAACAGCAGCTGAGGCTATAGGTTACTTATACTCCCTATAGCCAGTGATCTAAGAATATTTTGCATGACTACCACAAGCTACTGCCTGACAATCTAAAGCCCTAGCTTCCAGCCCTAGCTTCTATTCTGAGATTTAGATCATAATTTTGATTACCACCAACTATTTCAACAGATACCAAGTATGCATTTCATTAGTATGTATGATGTGATTATTGAGTTCCTATTATACACCAACATTGTACTACTCTGAAGAAGTTTATAGGCTGAACAGGGAGGTAAACATAAATAAATAATTACAAATAATTTGTTAATTCAACAAATATTAGTTGTGTATGTATTATACACCAATCCCTGAGACAAGTGCTGGAGACATAACAGTAAATAAACATGATAATATGCTCTAGTTGGATAAGTAATGCCGGGTGGATAAGTCAAATAAATAACCTCATAATAATGATACAGTAGAATAACATAGAAAAGATAATCTACATTTTAAAATATAAATAAGAGTTGTCCAAGTGACCAATGGGAAGGACAGTTTTTCTAGGTTCTCAAGAATGGTAGTGCTGGGGGAGGAACTACATGGGCTTAGTTGTAGCAACCGGCTATTTCGATAATTTAATTAGAAATAATAAAAACTGGAGTTTACTGTTGGTCAAATAAATGAAAGTCTGTGAAAGGAGGAAAGCAGTACAGGAAAGACATGTAAGAGATACAATTGTGAGGATTAAGTAACAGATTGGGTTTGGAGTAGCCAAAAAGAAAAATCTTCCCCATCGCAACATGTCGAACATGTGTCTCACTTCCTATATTTTATTTCTCCCTAACATCACCACTCCTACATTCTCTAATCAGATACCTTGATGAGACCCTACCTCAGAGCTCAGAATGCATGTGATAAGTACATATTGAGTAAACAGATAATTGAGTCAAAAACATGCCTTGACATCATTGCCTCTGTCATCAGAGTTCTCAACTCAACCACAAAATCTATTCTGGCTAGTACTAACAGAAAAAGGACTTATTAAAGGGTATTCACTAGCTCATAGAAAATGGGAGAGCCATAGAAACAGGCTGGAGGTTAGCTTACAGGAATAATGGTAAACACCAAACCTCAGAACTGCATGACTAGGGAGCTGCTGTTACCATCCCCAACGCTAAGAATCAAATGCTAGGAACCTGATGAAATAGCTCTGCAGCCAGCACCATGGCCACTTCCACAGCAGGCATTGGCTTTGCCACCACTATCAAAACTGGACACCCTGGCTGCCACCCATTATGGCAGCAGCCGACATACCACATGGAGTCTATTTCCTTTGGTTGCTCACTTCTGGCATCAAATCTGTGGGTATGTCTGATTTGGTGGAGCCTGGGTCTCTTGCCCAAATCTCAGCTGCAGGAGAAAGTGAGGAATTTGAGTTTCAGCTTCAACATTAGTGGGACTTTCAATGGGGAAATTCCGTAAATATGTAAAGTATTCAGGCTATGATAGTCAGCCATGCAGATAATGTCTACAACTTCACTCATCTTGTCATTTGAGCTAACAGTTGATTTATATACCTGTTTCAAAGAGACTAGGCAGACAGTCCAAAATTAAAAAGGGATGGTCCTTGTCTTAAAACACACACTTTTATTTTAGAAAGTGTGACTCTCCTCCCTGCTGCAAACAAAGTATTCTCACAAGTTTTGATTTCGACTAATGTGTGGCATTGTTTCAGATGAATGGTTAGGCCCATATTCCACAAAAGGCTCTCTTTCCAACCTTACTAAGTTGGCTGACAATTTCTTCCATTTAGTGGTTTCCATTATTTATCTTGGATTGAATAATAGTCTGTTTTCCTCTTCCTCCTCCAAATTGAACAGTTTGGGAGTGCTGTGTATCATTCTGTCAGCTACCACTGCTAGTTCTTGAATAAAATTTGCTCAAATGTTTTATAGTCTAATCCAGTGCTTCTAGCAGCACTTTCTTAGGATGATAGAAATGTTCTATATTTGTGGTGTCTGATCAGAAGCTGCTAGCTACAGGAAACTATGAAGCCCTTAAAGTGTGGCTTGTGCCACTGTGGGAATGAATTTTTCATTTTATTTAATTTTAATTATAAAAAATTGAAATTTAAATAGTTACACACAGCTAGTGGCTAGTGGATTGGACAGTGCAGATCTCAAGCTTAAATATTCAAAAAATGATCCTAGGCTCTTTAACCCTCAATATTCTTTCCTTTCTCTCTCTTTATTCAAAATATTACTATCCCCTAACATCTGGATTGGGTCATTTCCTGATTTTTTTTTTTCTAATGTCCATTGACAGTCCTTGACAAAGACCTGCATGACTGTCTCTTTTTTGTTGCAAAACATCCAACAATATAAAGTCAGGATGACCTAGATAACTGACTCTTGATAACCACCCTTCTCTATCCTAGAAAAGGATTTGGTGTTTAACACTGAAGTGCGACTATACAAGAAAATTGTGGGAGATGATATATATATATATATATATATATATATATATATATATATATATGTAACCATTTTAACAGTACAAGTGTAGAGAATTCACATTGATTACATGTGTGTCTAGGTTAGTTTCAGAAAAAAAAATGGCCACAATACTACTGAAGCAAATATATATCACAAGAACTGTAGGACTGACCACATGATGTTAAATGAGAATAAGAGCATAATGAAGATACTAACCTAATTACAATTTATAGTTTTTGAAAAGACAGAGGTGATCGAAGACCACACCAATCCTGTGAACACTGACAATCCATCTGTAAAACAATTGCTGCGCACTCACATGTCAACAGAGTCCGCTACTTTGCCAATGTGTGGCAGCCTGATTTCTTAGGAGAATATAGATTCAATTTTAGTTTATAAACACAAAATTTTAGAATGCATTTAAGAAGGCAGTAAAATGAAATGCAAATTTACTGTCCACATAAGTTGTACATCACTTTCCTGGGTAGGGGGGAAGGAAAAACAGTACTACTGACTTAGTAGTAGTGCATTGACTTAGATCTGCAGCTCAAACACTTCGAGAATCCCTCCATTGACCTGACTTTGGACTCTGCTGCTATGTTCTTCCCATTTGGGTCACAGTTTACAGAATATAAATAGGTTAATAAGCAGAATAGATATGCAAGAATCAGATACATGATGTTTACCTGGATTGGACATTAAAATGCACTGATGTCTACACTGAGATGAGTTTCCTCATCCTTCTAAGATATAATCTTCTACATCACGGAATCCTTCTTTTTATTATATGTTTTTACTATTGCATTATAGTTATACAATGTAGTGGGATTTATTTTGACATAAGCATGCATGCACGTAATATTATTTGCTCCATTTCAATCCCTAGTACTTCCTTATTTCCTCCCCATCTCTCTCTTCCTTCATCTAATGGTATTCCTCCTATTTATTTATTGTTTGTAAATTGGTACTTTATAGACATGCAAAAGATGAAATTTACTATGATATATTCATATATATACATAGCAAAATTTGGTCAATTTTATTTCACAATTCCTCCTTTTTCCTGTTCCTCCTCCCTCCCCTCTAACTTCTTCCTCTACTCTACTGATCTCCCTTCTATTTTCATGGAAGTGCCCCCTCTCCCCCCCCCGCCTTATTTTGCTGTAGCTTCTACTTTTGAAACATTGGACACTTGATGTTCTCCAGTTCCATCTATTTACCAGAAAATGCCATAATTTATTTCTTCTTTATGGCTGACCCTAACTCCATTCTGTGTATATACATTTTCTTTATCCATTCATCTGTTGATAAGCCCCTGGGCTGGTTTCATAACTTGGCAATTGCCCAATCAATACATGGGCAATAAAAGAACTAAATAGACATGTCTCAAAAGAAGACATATAAATGCTCAACAATATATGAAAACAATGTTCAACATTCCTAGCAATCAGGGAAATGTAAATCAAAACTACACTGAGATTTTATCTCACTCCAATTAGAAGGGCAATCATCAAGAATATAAATAATAATAAATGCTAGTGAGGATGTGAGGGGAAAGGTACATGCATATATTGTTGGTGGGACTGCAAGTTGGAACAACCACTTTGGAGATCAGTATAGATATTCCTCAGAAGACTAGAAATAGACCCACCATATAACCCAGTTTTCCCACTCCTTGTATTTATCTAAAAGATCTAAAATCAGCATACTATAGTGATATAGGTACATCAATGTTTATAGCATCGCATTTCACAATAGCCAAGTCATGAAATCCTTATTCATCACTACACATGAAATCAGGGAGGAAGAAAAGTAGAGGAAACAGGATCAATGAGAGGGGTCAGCAAGAATGTCATACAGTGCACAAAAGAAAGACATTAAAGCAATGTAGCCCTCTCCAAATACACTGAAGTCTAGCTCTGTTTGTGACGTTCTTTAAGAGAATCAGATCTCCCAGTCAGAAAATCATTTACTTATTAATTCATTCAACAATGTGCCGCAGGGCCTTCCTTTACAGCCTCCTCAAAAGTATATAAATACTTTTGAGGGTTATAGCTCAGTGATAGAGCACCTGCCTAGCATGTGTGAGGCACTGGGTTTGATCCTCAATACCACATAAATAAAATAAAATAAAATAGTATTGTGTACAAGTACAACTAAAAATTTTTAAATATATATGAATACAGACAAGCATAACCACTACTCGTACCTTCAGGGATTACAAGCTGCTTAGCAAGACTCTTCCACCAGGCCTCTTCTGAGCTGAAGGTGACAAAATCAAGTTTATCTTAGCATTGGGTGATACCCTCATTTTTAGGGTGGCACATTGCATCAGAATGTTCCAGATGTTCTAGTTCATTTAACTACTTTTATATTATTAGAGTGCTGAAAAGAAACAAAGTAAATAAAGAATAACTTATCCACAGCAATAATAAATATGATAATGAACTGGATAAAATTGTATTTCTATAATGAAAACTAAATATGTAGAAGTTACTCCTAAATATCTAGAAAATTAAGAAGTCAAGCTTCAGATTCTCTTTCTCTTTCTTTTGTTTTTGGATTGGAGGAGACCAGAGTAATAATATCCAATGTGTCAAGAATAGTTCTACAACCAGAGACAGAGATACTATCTAGAAAAAAAAAGATCATTAAACTAGTTTTAATATTTCTGTGTGGGAAAGATAGTGTCCCACATGAAACACGAATGGAAGATTTGTTAAATCTTTCTGACTCTTGCTTCCTCCAGTCTGGTCAATAGTGTGGACTATTAGTGGACCTTTTACCAAGCAGTTCCTTTACTACCTGGAGGTAGAGAACAGTAAACAAATCATATTAATGCATAAATTATCCTTGTGAAAATCCTTAGAATGTTTTCTGCAAAATATTTGTGATACATCCCAAAATATAAAACCACGGACTGCCATCTGTGCAGAAGGACCACTTCATATATATACACTTTAAATATGTAACTCCAGCCTTGGAAGCAGACACAGACCAATCTTCCATATATATTGATGTTCTCCAGCAGTAATTTCTACAGCAAGGTGCATAAGAGGGGGGATACAAGAGAATTCATTAGCATCCAAGAAGAAAATATTAGATCATCCACTTGCACATATGTAAAACCTGAAACACAGATTAAGGCTATAATATCTTCCTCCAGCCTTCACATGGCCCACATGTTAGATGGTCACAACATGTGTAAAACCCGAGAGGTCTCCACAGGAAATGGGGGTTCCATGACACTAAGGTACTGACACCAACTTCACTTAATCTTTTTTGTTTGTTTGTTTGTTTGTTTGTACTGAGAATTGAACTCAGGGGCACTTGACTACTATGCCACATTCCCAGCCCTATTTTGTATTTTATTTAGAGACAGGGTCTCACTGAGTTGCTTAGCATCTTGCTTTTGCTGAGGCTGGCTTTGAACTCGCAATCCTCCTGCCTCAGCCTCCTGAGCCTCTGGGATTACAGGTGTGCACCAACACACCCAGATCGCTCAATATTTGTTTCTGGGATACTGCAATAAATTGTAATTTACATGACCTATGAAGTAAGTGTAAAGGTTATTTTTTCTTCATCAGTAAAATTCCAGGAACTGGGTCTAGTTGTCAAAAATGAAGGGGGTTTAGTCAAAATGACTGGAGCCAAATGTTTAAGAACTTTTGAACAAATTTCTTGCTATGTACTTAACATCTCCCTGCCTCAGTTATCTCATCTATAAAATGAAAATGAAGCCAAATGCAAAATGATGTTATGAGATTAAATGAACGATTAACTGGATTAAAGTGATTAACCCAGTGCCTGGCAAAAAGTAAGAAGCATATAAATCTGTTAAACAAAATATGTATTCATGAGGAGTATTTCTGAAAATATTTTGTACTGTAGAGAGGTTCACTGGTTATCTAGTGGCAAAATATTTCAAACTCTTGTCAAATTAAAGATGACTTATATAGTTTTCGTCTATAGAAAAGACATGTGCTCCAAATTCACAGATCTTTTCTGTGATGCAAAATGGCTGCTAAAATTGAGCATCCTAGCAAACATAAAAAAAAGAAAAAGAAAATTTGCTGACACTTCCTTTGATGACAAATTCTGTCAGAAGTAAGCCTCTTGCAGTTATTAATGAACACACACGCACATGCATGCACTCATGCATGCTAACAAATGCCTTCAAGGTAAAAGTGATACTTTAGTAATGAGTTAAAAAAAAAAAAACCTGCTTCTTCTTTTCTGTGCTGTACAAGCAGTATACTGAAAAACAAGTGTTTAGAAATATTTATATCACTATATGATTTTGTGTGAAAATGATGTGCAAAAAACTTGGCAATGAAAGTTTCTAATTTTTTTAAATAAAAAAGTTGCATTGGAGTTTGGAACTGTTTGAAATTTTAAAAATGCAACAGTATTGCATTTTCACTTCATATATTTAAAAATTTTTAAGTAATGTTTATTTTATTTTGTTGCATTCTTTTGTAGATGTTGATTTTATGTTGTATGCCCAAGCTTTATTAGTCTAGAAGCAACATATATAAAATGTATCTAAGAAATACAGTGGTCAAGCACTTACATAGAATGCACAAGGCCCTGGGTTTAATCCCTAGTATCACCAAAATAAATAAATAAGGGACATATGATGAAAATATTTTTACTGACATAGGTGCATGGTTTTGTTTAAAATAGACCATCATCCTACTATTAGGAAATAGCAATATTGAGTGTTTTCTATGTTCCAGGAGTTTACCATACATGATATTACCTAACAATAACAATAATTTTATTGATAGGATATAATCATATTATTCCTAGTTCACAAAATAGGAAGCTTATGTTACAAGAAGTTAGATCATTTCCCCAGAACCACAGAGCTATAAGGGGTTGAGTAAGGACTGGAAGGCAAAGACATAATCCTGGCCATGCTGAATTGTCACTTTCCTAAATTCAAAGCAGAGAGATTATGGTGCTATCTCACTGCAAAACAACTCCAGCAGATAATGGCAGAACATGCAAGTTGGTTAATTTATGGAAAAGATGTTTAATTGTATTTTGATCATATATGCACAGTCTTCAACAACCAAAGAGTTTGTGTTTTAAACTTGAACATCACTTCTTAGAAATATATATGTCATTTTCCTCTGGCAACAGGATTAAAGATAATCATATCTGAATCTCAGGATTATATGGAATCCTATTTTTTTATGTCTGAATCATTACACATTCACAATGAGAAACAGTAAAAAAAAAAAAAAAAAAAAAAAAAAAAGAACAAAGTTCTACAATGTCAATGCACAGAGAGAATCAGAATATTGGTACTTAAGAAAACACGTGATCTACAAGAATGTGACAACGTATAAGGATAATTTTGTGTGAGTTTTCAATGAATAGCTTCTAACTTCCATGAAATTTTAGAAGTTAATGGCATTATTTCTTCACAATGCGTAATTTAACTTCAAAGTATATAAACTTAATTTTCTTCATAAGGTATATAATCAGTGTTCTCTCATTTTTATCAGAATTGATTAAGGCTGTATTGAGCAAATGAAAAAATGAGGAAGTGGGCAGAGAAACAGAATGTTTGAGAATTTGGTTTTTAATTTGCCTGATGAAATTAACAAAAGTTAGAAGAAAAAGAAGAGTGTGATATTAACAATGGCATGTCTATTCTTGTGAAACAAAAAACACTGTCTTCGGTAAAACTGGTTGACACACAGGATGGAGGAAGGAGACAAGAGCATGACATGTACTTATTCAAACCCTTTCATTGTGGTTCTGCTAGGAGCCCACTGCTCCTGTTTACTGTAATATTGTTTAGAGTGTTTGGATGACATAGTGACCCCTTATCCCCAGGTCTCTAGAAGCTTAGTTGGTCCAGGGTGGTTTGGTTGCTGGGTGTTGGTGATGGAAGTGGATGGGAGACAGGTGACCCTAGTGGCCTCAAGGTGACTCTCAGAGCAGTGAATGACCAATGCTCAAATTATGAGTCCAGAGTTTTAAATTCAGGAAGCAGTTAAGATGCAGCATTGTTATTTTTGGCAAGGAATTAGATGAACAATTGCCACTGAGAGAAATTCTTTTTTTTTTTTTTTTTTTTGTGTGGTACCGGGGATTGAACTCAGGGGCACTCGACCACTGGGTCACATCCCCAGCCCTTTTTTGTATTTTATTAGAGACAGGGTCTCACTGAGTTGCTAAGTGCCTCCTCATTGCTGAGGCTGGCTTTGAACTCGCGATCCTCCTGCCTCAGCCTCCCAAAGTGCTCATTGAGAGAAATTCTTGACTAACTGTCCTTTGAAATCTCCTACTTTTCTCTAGCTCCAAAGAATAATATTAGAACTGGAATGGTTTTTGAAGACCAGATCATTTTCCTCAACTTTTGGAGAAACATTTGATTTATTTCCCATGTCAGCTTCCCCAGGTTGCTGAACTAAGAAATATACTAGCTACCTCCTACCTTTTTACAATAACTTTTAAATTTATTGTAATATAACTTCTTTATTCTCACCCTCACTAACCTTACAATACAGTCCAAATTGGTATCACCCCCTTTCTTCTTGAAACTCTCTTCTCCCTCTTAACTCTTCTGTCCCCAACTTTTAAAATTGCTGTTTATGTCTTCCTCTGTCTGATTTTATACTTGCAACACTTCTAAATTTAAATATCCTTTAACATTCTTCACTCAGTTCTTTTTTTCCTTTAAACTTCCATAGGATATCATCCACACAACTTGAGTAATTACTACCACTGAGTCACTCCCTAAGTTTTATCTCTGCATCTCTCCCATTGATATCTCTTGATGCCTAAAACATCAGGAATCTCTATCAACACCCAATGGTAAATCAACTTGCTAAATCCCATAGATTCTATTTCCTCAATGGTTTTCCCACCAAATCTCTTTATCTGGTCCTTCTGTCAGGTCAGTAATTTTGGCAATCATTATTTTAATACGGGCCTGCTGGTTAACAACTGGAATATTCTCCTTGCTTTCAATTTTCCTCTGTAGACTCTTTTTGCTCAAATAGGGTTCTGCAAGCTTTTTCTAAGCATATAAAATCTTTGCTTAAATACATATACATAAAATGCAGAAGATAGTTAGTTCCAATTCCTTTTGGTATGGCCTTCTGTCCACAACAGACATATAACCTAAGACTTCAATGGGCCAGTTGAGCATATTGGTTAAGTGTATGGACTCTGAAGCCTCATTCCTTGGGTTTGAAACCTACTTGAAACTGGTTAGTATCTTTGATGGGTAAAATTCTAACATGGCCCCAAGAGTCCTGGAACTCTGTTGCAAACACACTTTTCCCATTTATATTTGATTGAATAATCAAATGGTAATCTAGGTATTGCTGTGCAGGGATTTTTGTAGATGCATTTGAGGTCCCAAATCTGTCAACCTTAAGACAGTGAGATCATCTAGGTAAGTCTGATGTAATCAAATGAGCCCTTTAAAAGATGAGAGTCTTCTCTGACTACAATAGAAGAACAAGCCTGAGATTGAAAGCATGAAAAGAATTTGACATGCTAGTGGTGCCTTGAGGATGGAGGCTACATGACAAGGAGTGTGGGCAGCTTCCAGGAGGCCAGAGTGACTCCCAGTAGAGAGCCAGCAGGGAACAGGGACCTCAAGGTGGGGTAAGCAGGGATTGAACTCAGGAGCACTCGACCACTGAGCCACATCCCCAGCCCTATTTTGTATTTTATTTAGAGACAGGGTCTTACTGAGTTGCTTAGCATCTCGCTTTTGCGGAGGCTGTCTTTGAACTGGCAATCCTCCTGCTTCAGCCTCCCAAGCAGTTTGGATTACAGGCGTGCACCACTGCACCTGGCTGGGGGTTTCAGTCTTATGATACCCTGAGAACCCAGGCATACTGTGCTGGACTCCTGACCCACAGAACTTTGAGTTAATAAATGAGTGCTGTTTTAAGCTGATAAATGTGTGGCAATTTGCTACACAGAAATAGATAACAAACACAGTCTTCATTCCATGGCAGCTAACCTCCCTGAGTGAGGAATTCAAGAGCTAGTAAGAAGGTGACCATAAAGATTTTTTTGTATAAAAACAATACCATGTTCTATCTGTTAGAAGCCACCAAGTCTCTAAGACCAGCCCACATGTCCTGGGAGAGAAATTAGGCTTACCTCTTAAAGGAAAAAGTATCAAAGAATTTGTGGACATACTAAAAAAAAATCATTATAATAGTAATAGTTAATGTTTTCCTATTTTTACTATTGCCAGTTAATACCGTATTTAATCCACATAACAACCTTCTGAAGTAGGTAGTATTTTTGCATACATTTTATAGATAAGAACACTGAAATTCAGTGAAGGTAAATAATTTGCTCAAGTTTATGACTAGTGGCTAACTTTCAAATGCCGATCCTAAAATATTTACTCTGAAGCCTGAGCTCCTAGCAACAGTGTTAATTTTAGTGATGCACTGAAAAATATGCTTCATAACAAAATCTGTGGGAAAAATAATAAGATACTGGCCAGTGAAAATGAAAATATAATAGGATGAATTCATAATTAGTTCAATGACCATTTCCAGAAATCACTCATTAATGAATATTTCAAAGTCTACTTGGAAGGAAAATTCTAGTGTTTGGTTAAAATTCTATCAACTATTATTTTCTCTAAAACATTCTACTAATTATTTGAATATCAACATTAAAGGCATACAAAAGCTTCTTCTCAGCAAAAGAAACAGTCAGTGAGGTGAACAGAGAGACAACTAATTGGGAACAAATATTTAATACATGCACATCAGATAGAGCACTAATTTCTAGAATATATAAAGAACTCAAAAAATTTAACACCAAAAAAAAAAATAATCCAATCAATAAATGGGCAAAGGAATTGAAAAGAAGAAGAAGATACACAATTAATCAACAAATACATGAAAAAATGCTCAACATCACTGGTAAATAAAAACTACTCTAAGATTTCATTTCACTCCAGTCAGAATGGCAGCTATCAAGAACACAAACAACAATAAATGTTGGAGAGGATGTGGGGAAAAAGGCATACTCATACATTGCTGGTGGGACTGCAAAATGGTGCAACCATTATGGAAAGCCGTATAGAGATTCCTTGGAAAACTGGGAATGGAACCACTCTATGATCCAGCCATCCCACTCCTGGGTCTATTCCCAAAGGACTTAAAAACAGCATATTACAGTGACACAGCCACTTCAATGTTTATAGCCGCACAATTCACAATAGCTAGGTTGTGGAACCAACCTAGATGTCCCTCAGTAGATGAGTGAATAAAGAAAATGTGATATATATACAAAATGGAATTTTACTCAGCAATAAAAGAGAATAAAATAATGGCATTTGCAGGTAAATGGATGAAGTTGGAGAATATAATGGTAAGTGAAATTAGTCAATCTCAAAAATCCAAATACCGAATGTTTTCTCTGATATAAGGAGGCTAGTTCACAATGTTGTTGGATGGGGGTACATAGGAGGATTAGAGGAACACTAGAATGGTCAAAGGGAAGGGAGGGGAAGGTAGGGAGCAAGGGGCGAGGGAGGGGGGGGAAAGAGAAAAAAAAAGGAAAAGGTGGTTGAATGAGATGGATATCATTATCCTAAATGCATGATTGAAGACCTGAATGGTACGAATATACTTTGTATACAAACAGTTGTATGTAAAAAGATGCTATATGTGTGCACTATGAATTGTAATACATACTACTATTGTAAATTAAAAAATAAATAAAAATAAAAACATAAAAAGGCATACTTACCAAATTAATGAGTGGAAAGAAGGAAGAAGAGTAGCTAATATAACAAATATCAAAATCAAGATTCTAAAAGTTCTCATTGTATGTAATTATAAGGTAAATTTAGCTACATGAAATTTTACATGATAAATATAGAAGTTCAGTCCTTGAGTACTAAATTGAAAAGCAATGACTTAATATTTGCACTTACACAAAACAATTCAGGCAAGCATTAGTTAACTCTGAGCTTCACATTTGTTGAGGGTTATGCCTGCCAAACCTTGAATTGAAGATATGGCCATATTACAAGCAGAAGTAATGCTATCCAGTCCAAACCTAGAGAAACAAAACTCAGTACTGGGTTGACCCATTGAAATAGGGATACTGGAAATTAGAGAACAGATTAACTAGAATTGCAGGAGTCTTAGAAAGCATGAAAATAAGAAACAACTTAAAGTACCCAAGAGCCAGGTGTAGTGTGCATGTCTATAGTCTCAGCTACTCAGAAGGCTGAGGCTGGAGGATCACAAGTTTGAGGCCAGCTGGGACAAGAGAGGGAAACCCCATCTAAAAAAAAAAAAGAAAGGAAGGAAGGAAGGAAGGAAGGAAGGAAGGAAGGAAGGAAGGAAGGAAGGAAGGAAGAAAACTAAGAGTATCTCACCTGAAAAAGCGAAAAGGAGGCTATACTTCCATATTTCCAGCCTAAAATGTTTTTATTTAATCTTATGTTGTTTCCAAAAGCAGAACTAAAACAAATGGACAGAAATTGTGGGGTGGCAGATTTTTGATGAATGAAAGAACTCTCACAATGTCAGTCATGTAACAGCAATACAGGCTTTCTTAGAAAATGGTGACTTCTAGGTCACTAAAGGAATTCCGAAAGCAGCTGAATGGCCACTTATCCGATGCTATAGGGAAGATCTATTTTGTAGATGGAGACTTGCAACAAATTACTTCTAAATCACCTTCAAACTCTGAATGTCTTCAATCCGATCCTACAATACACTGCTAAATCTTTAGCCTTTACTTTCACTGTTTGCCTACTGAACAATGCCAGTCAGCCAAGCATGGATACTCTGTATTCTCTATACCCTTCATTTTTTCATTCTGTATCTTTTCTCATCTTCTTGCTTTCATCTGGACTGACCTTTGCCATTTTTATGAGATTTGCAAAATCATACCCACCCTTGAAGAACAAATGCGCTGCAATGACATTCCTGAGACTTTCTCTGATAATTAATCTAATTATACTCTTCACTCTCAGCACTGTGTTCATCTCTCTGGTATAGCTTTTATGATATTCCATCTTGTATTACCCATTTTTATAGCTCTCTTTATTCCTTATGAAATTGAAAGCTACTTGAAGGCAAGGACCATATAGTTCACATTTCAACATTCCTGTGCAGTTTTAAGTACAATGATTGCCTATGACTGCCCTAATAATGCATGCTTATTAAATTGAATTTGACACAGTTGCTGCAAAAAAATCAATAGTGAGACTGGAAGGATAATTTAAATATATTTTCTGATTAAATGCATTTCTGAAGCAGAATACTTATGCCTCTCCTTCATGGATCCAATTAGGTTTTTTTTCTACCTTATTTTTTTTTATCGTAGTAAAATGTATAATATTTATCATTTTAAAGTATGTAATAGAGTGGTATTAGGTACATTCACAATGTTGTACAACCATCATCATTATGTGGTTCCTGAATTTTTTCATCATCCAAAAGGTAGTCCTAGACCCATTAGGCAGTCACTCCTCATTGCCCCCACCTCCAGTCCTTGGCAACCTCCTTCACTTTCTGACTCTCTCCTAGTTCATTTGCAGCTCGGAGACAATGTCTTTACCAAGTGGTTATTAGGTAAATGTTTGTCAAACTGAATTTGAATGAAAAGGAACTGTCAGAAAATACACAAGATGAAAAGGCCAAGAGACCAATTATTTAAAGTGTAAGTAATTTTAAAAGAATACTGTTTCTGAGCTTAAGATCATACAGAAAAATATGATTGCCAAGCAAGTACTTTGAAGTGTAAAGTTCTATGTAAATCTTTAAAAAAAACATAGCCATAAAAACAAATCATAAATTAGCTGTGCAAAGTCATGTTGGATGAGAGTCTTTTAAAGTCTAATTTTGCAATTAGAACTTCTAGTTTCCCTCAAAATACATATGAATGGTTAGGTGATAAAGAACATTTTAGGAATTGCTCTTGAAGAAATTTTAGGTTTTCCTTATATTCTTCACTGCAATACCTTAGTTTGTAATATCTAAAATATTATTGTTTCTGATCTTGGCTTCTTAAAATGAAAACATTCAGGATTTCTTTTGTAGGTATTTTTGTGATTTCTAAAAGTTGGGGAACGCTGGGGTGAGCTTGTAAGCCAGTTCTCACTTCCAAACAATAATCCTTTTAAAATTCTGCCTCTGGTTTGTAATTTAACTTATTAGCGATTAAATTACATTATTACATTATTTCAAAAAGACGGGTTTTTTAAATTACATTATTTCAAAGACTAGTTTTGACACATGAAAATATTCTTTTACGTTAATTCTTTTACTCCATCAATACTTTTATTTATAATTTTACAATATTTCTTTCTCCTGTTGCCAGAAGATCTACTGCTTCGAACCCCAGTTTCTCCACCAAAGACATTATTCCAAGAGGTCTTGTCGCTAAAAGGAATTGTACATTTTTTTTTTTTTTTTTTTTGCATTCCCCTCTGACTGAAGAGAGTTCACCAAAGTACTATTGTGTGCAAGTGACAGTTTAAGTTAATTAAATTCAGTGACATTAAACTAACCATAAAACTCCCAATGTGTACAAAATGACTCATTTCCAATAAGTTCTTTTTAATATCATGAAACTGTAAAGGGTTATGATACAGATATTATTCCAAACAATCTTGAAAGCAAAATTAAGAGGATTTTTTTTTTTCTGAGAAAGAAGGTGCTTTGCTGTTGATTGTGACTTATTCTCTAGCCTTCAAGACATTTCTTAAGTCATGTTTTTTGTTTCTTTGTGTATCACAGGAAAAATGGAATAAGAGAATTTCTCAAATTGTCATAAATGGAAGTAGAATAGACAATAGAAATAAAAGGGAACAAGTGAGTGGGGAAATATTCCTAACAGCAACTGCATGTTGACTGGAAACTGATCTGAAAGTCACATTGCTAGAACGAATGTAAATGGATCCTACCTCTTTTGACAAAGGTTTCCTTTCCTTTTTGTTCTTTTCTTGTGCTGGGGATTGAATCCAGGGGTACTTACCACTGAGTTCCATTCCTGGCCCTTTTTATTTTTTATTTTGAAGCAGGGTCTTGCTGAGGCTGGCCTTAAACATACAGTCCTCCTGACTCAACCTCCTGAATCACTGGAATTATAGGTGTGTGTCATTGTACCCAGCAAGGGTTTCAAACATGTACATACTATTTGCATTAGCAATATCACTTTGAGGACTTTATCACAAATAAATAATTGGAAAAATAACAAAAATGTGTGAACAATGATGCTCATTCAAGTGTTATTCATAATGGGAAAAAATGAAACCTGAAAACAAACTTGAATATCCAAACAAGGGGCTATGAAATATGAGACAGCCATTAACAATGATTATCTAGCTCCATCTTATTGTCATGGAAAGAGGTTGTAACATAATACTTAGTGATAAAAGCCATTTACAGAATAGTATGCACTGTATGAGTTTTTGTAAAGATAAATAAATAATAAAATTTTAACCAAGATCATCTCTAGGTGGTACATTTCTGGAGTTTGTTTGTTACCTGCTTGCTTTCTATATTCTTTACTTTTGCTACAATGATTATGTATTTCTTATGTAAATTGGATGCACAAATATGAAATAGTATCTTTCTAATGCTAAATTCTTATGAGAATTACCTGAAACCTACCACATCATTTCTAGATGACTATATAAACAGTAAAAGTAGTAAATGTGGATGGATGAGCCCAATGGAGAATTGTTCCCAAATAACAGCATGTTGCAGCCCTTCTCCTCATGCAAACCCACTTAAGAACATTTCTGTTGGGGAACTCTGGTCAAAATATTTGAAAATGAAATGACTATTAATTTTGAATGACCTTATTTTTAAATTTGATGTATTTTGTGTATGTTTATTTCATAAAAGATATATATAAATAAAGTGAGACCATATTATCATGTTAGGGCTGCTACACCAAAAATGCCTTAAATTGGGTATCTTATAAACAACACAAATTTCATTCTCAAGTTCTGGAGTCTGGAAAGTCCAAGATCAAGGTGTCAGTAGATTCAGTGTCTGGTGATGGCTCATTTCCTGGTTCATCGTTGGTATCTTCTGTTTTTTTCATGTTCTAGAAGGGGAAAATGAGCTCCCTTGGACCTATTTTATGAGGGCACTAATCCCATTTATGAGGGCCCCATTCTCAAGACCTAACTATCTCCCAAAAGCCCCACATCAAAACATCATCACCTTGGAGGTAAGAATTTCAACAAATGAATTTCAAGGGACACAAACATTTAAACATGACAGCCCAATTCTTTTTCAACTAAATTACATGACTTGATGCTATCCCCTTTAGGGCTTAAACCAAAAAATTACAATGGCTAAAGACACACACATCAAACACTCATGGATCTGCAGGTGATATGGCTTGGCTAGTCTGGGCTGGTCTGGCTGGGAATTTATGCCTCAGGATGCAGGATGGCTGGACTTGATTCTGGGCTTTGGACAGAGTTCAGGTTTGCTCCATTGGTGTTTGTTCTGGGGTCCAGGATGAAGCAGGCATGTTCTTCTCAGGAAGATCACCAGTATACGAAACTCAAGCCAAGTTACACAAATGTGTTTATAGCCTCTTCTCACTTCCAATGCCAAACCAACTTACACAGCCAAACTTAAAGTCAGTAGGTCAGAGAAGTGTATCCTGTCCCACAGAGTAAGCAAAGTGAGTGAATACCAGCTAAACGGTACTTTTAACTATCATAGTAAATGAAGTCGGTGACTGGGAAGTGATTTACAAGCCATGGCATAGACTTCCATGTGAAAGGATACTTTAAGCTATAGTCAGTTACAAGAGACTTTTTTCAGGACCCTGAACCACCAATATGACTACACATTTGATTGGACAATGTTAAAGCAAAAAGCAGCACAGCAGGCTGCCTCTTCCAGTGGGCAGGGTCAGCAGGCCCAAACCCCCACAGGCAAGCAAACTGACAAAACCAAGAGTAACATGAAAGGTTTCTAAGCATGAATTGAAGAACAGAAGAAGCAGAGCAGATGATTGGAGCAGCATTTGTTTCTCCCAAATCTAGTAATTTTAGTTCATATGTACACTAGCCAGTGGTTGTGGACAACCATTTACTTGGTGTAAAGAACTTAATTTCAGTATAAACTGGTTCTGGGCAGCATTGTTGATGTTTTATCATGAGTTGTAACCACTGTAATTGTGACTATTAACTGAGATAGTGAAACATGGTATGTGGTTTTCTATTAATTTTTTTTTTCAAGTGGAAAAGTTAACTAAATGGTTGACACTCAAATTGGTGGAGAAATTGTGCATATGCCAATTTTTTGTTAAAACCTTTCATTTTGAACTATAAAAAAAGAAAGGAGACTTTAATTTGGGGGTTGAGAGAAACTTTAAGTCAGTTCTCATGTGAGTGTTTCCACTTTCAGTTTTGGCTTTAATTTTCCATCAACCTTCTTTTTCTTTCCTATTCCACTAAATCTTCAAGCAAACCTTGTGCCTGTATGTGAAGCTAATACTAGAGTGGCATTCATTAGTACCAATACAGCTGTGTAAGGACTGAATGTCTGCATAAGCCCAGATTTTATGTCAGAATCCTAATCCCCAACACAAGGGTGCCAAGAGGCAGAGCCTCTGGCAGGTGATTTTTTTTTTTTTCTTGTTGTTGTTGTTGTTATTTTTCTGGCATGTGAGAATAAAAAATGAGAAGACAGAAGTCTGCAAGCCAGAAGAGGACCCTCACCAGAACCTGCCAGGCTGGCATCTGATCCCAGACTTCCAGCCTCCAGAACTATGAGAAATAAATTTCTGTTGTTCTTTGTTAATAGCAGCCTAAACTCACCAAGACAGTAGTTCTTGGTAGGATGAAAAATATCTGTTCTGAACATAATTGAACAACTTTGCTGCTGGTCTACCTCCAAGAACAAACAAAATCAATTGAATATTTCTCTACAAAGAGAAGCTGGTTGATGATAACAGGTGCCATAGAAAGGTGTGTTTTCCTTCTGTGATCTTGGAGGGCTCCTCCAGTAGTTAAAAAGAAAATCAGAAGTTAACATTAAGCTCTAGCTAGGTGAAAATTAAAATCCAATATGCCCCTGGGAAAATGTGAACATCCCTGCCTATGTGCCCAGCTCAACAAGACCCCTTAATGTTGTTTGTTATTCCTTAGGGCTGAAAAATGTGCTTTTTTCTAATCACTCTAATTTTTTCTAATTCATCTAATATTAATATAATTTTCAAACAGATTTATTTTCTGAATTTCCATACTTGTATACTAAATATTTGACCCTTCCATTTTTCTCTGACAAAATCTCAATTTTGTGTCCAAAATGTAGCTTTACATTTTCCTTCCTAAGTTTCTTTTTTTAATTTATTTTTTATTCTAAGTTGTTAGAAATGACAGCAGAATGCATTACATTTCATATTATACTTGTAGAGAACATTTTTACATATCTCTGGTTGTATACAAAGTATATTCACACCATTCGTAACTTCATACATGCACTTAGGGTAATGATATCCGTCTCACATACCAAAAGTGAAAGACATCATCATCTACCTGTGATTTAAGATTGTGATTTGGAGGGCTGGGGATGTAGTGGTAAAGGGCTTGCCTAGCATGCATGTACAAGGCCTTGGGTTTGATACCCAGCACTGAAAAAAAAAAAAAAAAAGAAGTAACACGGAGAATACAGTTAACGTTTCCATGCCTAGTCCCAATCAATGAGTAAATTTGAAATTTGACTTTTCCTCTCTCTAGGATATAGCTCAGTCTATATACTTTTCCTCATTTACCCAGTTTCAAAGCTAGTCTAAACCACTTTCATCTGTCTCTACTCGATTGCTACAATGATCTCCAAAGTGGTATCTCTTCCTCTACTCTTGAGTTATTTCAGTCCATTTAGCCATATAGCCCAAAAGTGGTCTTCAAAGGTAGATCTCCACCACACCTCTGCTCATAAAGCTTCAGTGGCTTCCCATAGGATTAGAAAGATAAATCCTGAGGCATCACGTGATCTGGCCTCTCAGCCTTCACCATTCTCTTCTCCTTATACTTCAACCATGCTGGTCCTTCTACATCTGTGGTGATGGCCTCAACCGCTTTCTGCCTTTGTGCTTCTGTTCCTTTGTTTCCATTTGAAACACTTTCTCCCAGTCTCCCCTTGGCTAACTGGTTTTTCCTTCACTTCCTCAGAAACTTTTCCTTGACAAACACCACCCCCACCCAACCAGCTTAGTTCCCCTATTATGTATCAACACCCTTATCTCATAGCATGAGTCACAGTTTATAACTGTATATTCACTTGTTTAATATCTTTCTCCTTCATCAAACTGTGAGGTTCATATGTAAAGAACCATATTCATCTTTTTCACTCTGTATCCCCAGTCCCTAACATAGTGCCTTGTATATAGTAAATTTTTAATATTGAATACATGATTAGTTGCAATAATACTTTCATATGATTTTATGTTCTGATTTTTTTTCAATTGAGCTGGTTTCATAAATATTCTCATTAGGTATCCCATTTGTTGTTCATAAAAGGTACATAATATTCCACCAAATAAATAAGACAAAATGCACGTAAGTATGTCCCCATTTCCTGAAAAGTGTTACCCATTTTTACTATTATAATCAATGCTACTATAGCAGAACTGTCTCCTTGAGAGAAATGTACAAAAGTAGAAATCACAGGATCATAGTTTCTTGATATTTTTCCTGATAGGATCACCAATTTTTCTTTGAAAGTATTAGAATGAATTACAAAACCCCCCAAATGACAAATCTTTTAATCATACTTGTTTGTTTTATTTTTATTAATGTATTTATTCCTGAGACACAGTCTTGTTATGTTTCCCAGGTTGGCCTTGAACTGTAAGGCTCAAGTGATCCTCCTGCCTCAGTCTCCTGAGTCCTGGGACCTCAGATGCATGTCCCTTCATCTGGATTGGCCATATCTTTTAATGCTTATTTTAAAAATATGTATATTGTCTGTGAACTCCATGTCTGCTCTCCATGGGGCCATATACTCATTTTACAAGTTGCAACAATATTGGCACTATTGAAAGTCTAATTTTTTATAAGTCCTTGGAACAATTCCCACTATATTTTATGTGTAGTAAAATTATAGGGACACCAGGATGTCTGTTGGAAAGATATGTTTCTTGTGAATATGACATCATAAATCTGATCTAAAGTTGTTAATTGATTCAGCTATCAACTAAAAATAATAAAATGATTTGTTCTTTTAATGTGTAAATTGCAGCCAAAAACTCATTGCCTTTATTCAAGGATGCTTTGCAAATACTTTAATTATGAACATGATGTAGTTTTCACAAAGACTTCTTTACAGAGATGCTAGATACTGACAAAGCTTTTCAAAAATATCTTTCTTTTTCTTAGAAAATAAAATGACTACATTAACTTTCAGGTGGGAATATACATAGGACAAAAAGTGGTCAAGTGATGGTCTTTTCATACCCCACATCATGCTTACCACCAGGGGTTAAGGCCCTAGCAAAGAGAACTATGATTGTGTTTTTAGAAATTCATCTGCCTTGGGCCACGTCTGCTTGGTAAGTATTGTAACAGGGGTGATTTGAATATGCTCCAATCTAGGCAGTTTCTGAAAGCCCCAGAAATTCCATGCCACAGTATATCAGGCTCTTCGGGGATGGAAGTAACATGGTTCCCAGGGTCCTGTATCATACTGGCTCTAGTCCACTCCAGGGCTGAACTAAGTTTTCCAGAACCATTTACTCCATCAATGGAATTCTCTCTCCCCAACTCCCTTCCTTTATTCCAGCCCTACCTCCCAAATCCTATAAAAGATTTAAGAACAGGTCCAGCAAGGCCTCAACAGGACAGATAGCCCCGAGTATACATACATGTGCGAGTACAAGCAGACCACAGACTGATACATGGAGAGGAAAGATTCAGGTAAAGGAGAGGGAGATGCCTTGGGCTGCCACAGTCAGTGCAGATTTCCACAAAGGCAGCATATCAGACTGCAAAGAAAGACAGGGTAGGATTTAGAAATACAGAGATGGGGCTTGGAGATTAGAGTAAGAAAGGGCATCAGGGGCAAAGAAAATTGATTGCACTTTTAAAGTGCTTTTTGTTTTTCTCAGGTTTTTCTTGGCTGAGTGTCCTCAGGCAGTGCTTCTTGAACTTTCATGTGTAAATGAATTACCTGGAGATCTTGTTAAAGTTCGGGTTCTGATTCACCAGGTCTGCAAGTGTGGGGTGGGCAGGAGAGTGTGCATTTCTAAACATGCTCCCAGGTAATAGGAAGGGGCTAGTCTGAGAAGTGTGCTTTGAGTAGCAACATCCTAGGGCTTATGTTTCCACAATGAGGCAGGAGCAGTGAGAAGGGACAGGGCTGAGCAGGTCCTTCAGGCCTGGAAAGCTTCTGGGGACCCAGCAGCAGGAGCTTCTGTCATCTTTAGTCTCCTGGGCTGTGGCGTGGTCAGGGACCATAACAAAGAAGAGAAAGAACTGCTGTACATAATACAGGAGACCTGTCCATCTCAGGCTGTGGATGGATTGTGTCCTTCTCTCTTCTCTAAACCAGCAGCTCAGAAATTCTGGGTGAGATGGTAGCTTTGTGTGGTCACTGACTCATTTGTGTCCTGGCAGAATAAGGGATTCTTTGTTAGCTTGAAGCCTAGCAGCTTTTCTGGATCTTGGTGGAGACAGAGTCATTTTAAAACCAAAAATCGGTCTTTCAAACATATTACTGAAATAAAAGGAAGCAGTGATTAAGATGCTTCAGTCTTCCAAACTTTGAACTTAATACAAGTCACATCCATGTTAAGATGAGACCCTGCTGCTCCAGAGGGTGATTCCAACAATCTTGGTATATTTTTTATTTTTTTCTGCTAGATGCTATAATACTTTTAATTCAAGTAATTCAAGAAATGAGGGGAAATGAGCTGTATTTAACTCTTTTGGACCAAAATTCATAACTAGTCACTGTAAAAGACTAATATTTGGTATAGAAAGAATTACTTAGTCTTAATTGAATCATAAACACAAAGGCTGAAATCTCTAAACTATTAATCTACATTATCTTTCCAACTGTAGTAACAGGTGGAAACACAAGGACACCTGGACAGGAGAAGCTGTAAATTTTTTACAAAGCACTTTTTATGTATATAAAGTTGTTTTTGTAAAAACAGTGATGCTATTCTGCATCTGTGGAGATAAAATATGATTGCCTGTGGGGGAGGCAGTGCTTCAAAGCAACAGCTTGGGTTGGAAGTTCAAAACACTCTTGGTTTTATGTTCCCATTTTACTTGAGGTTCCCTAGATGGTGGTCATGGGATGAAAATAGCAATATTTATTCAGTGTTTTCTGTGGGCCAGGTATAGTATAAGTATATTATGTATGTTTTCCCTTTTAAATTTTTAAAAATTTGTTTTAATTAGTTATACATGACAGTAGAATGCATTTATGCGCTTTGATAGATCATACGTAGATGGTATATAATTTCTCATTTTTCTGAATGTACATGTTGTAGAATCACTTTGGTCAAGCAGTCACATGTATACATAAAGTAATAATGTCTGTTTTGTTCTACTATCCTTCCTATTCCTCTCCTTCACTTTCCTCTACCTAATCTAAGGAAACTCTATTCTTCTCTAGTGCCATGCCTCCCTCATTGTGAATTGGCATCCGCATATTATAGAAAACATTTGGCCTTTGGTTTTTGGGGATTGGCTTATTTCGCTTAGCATGATATACTCCAATCAAAACCATAAATAGATAGCGATATGCATAGAGATAACAAATCTAATGGTTAGATAAGTTGTGGATTTTGCCCAAGATTCTGAAGTAGGAGTTGAAACAGAGTTTCAAACCAAATTTGTCTAATATAAAATCCATGTTCTTTTTCCCATATTACACTGCTTCTTCACACTCGATAGTTTGATGTCTCTTGCTGAGGACAGTGTGCCTCTTTATGGTAGTAGTTCTTATTAAATGTTGAGTTGCATTGGAAAAGCTGTGAAGTTAGTGATAGGTTAAACCTAAAGACCTTTAAGATCCCTTTCAACCTTTACATATACCCTTCCAATGCAGCACTCTTGGACATGTTGTATTCTCTGCCTGAAATTCTTTCTTTACCTCTTTTTTGCCTGTTTAACTACTTCAGATTTATTCTTCAGACTTCAGCTTAATCATTATTTCTTCAAAAAAGTCTTTCTTCCTTTGACCACTATTTTTACTCTGAACTTTTAATAGCACAATGTACCTTTGGTTGTAAAACTCATTGCAGATACAATTTTACATTTATAAGTGTGTCCTAAATATCAGATTCCTTATCTCTAAAATGAACTCTGTTTCCTGTCCCTGATGACTCACCCAAATGAAGACAGGTTGTAATCATCATTTTTTGATGGGCTCCTGCCTCTGTGCTAAGCATTGGTTGGGGGGAGGGGGAATAGAAGACCCCTAAGACTGTTCCCTGTACTCAAGGAACTCACAAGCTACTTGGAAAGATGTGGCTAAGAAATTTAAAACTATTATAGAATAACCAAGTTCAGGATGTAACTAAGTCTTTTTTGCAAGACAAAAATTGCTTTGGTTTTATTTTTTTCTCAAGAAACCATCACCCTTCCTAGTCTTTGTCTTATCAGTATGTTGATATATGAAACCTGAAGCGGCTTAGGGGATAAAGTAATATAATTAGAGAAGCAGAAAGAAGTTGGAGGTTAGTAGAAGATTGTCAAAGGTGAGAGGGAAGAAACAAGATCTGAAATCTGCCATGGCTTTCAGAAATATTCCTTTTTCAAGTGTATATGGTAGTGGGCTGAGGTAGTCAGATTTGATGTCAATAGTCAATACTTATGCTAGCTCTTTTTAAAATTTCCTTCCTTCAGTATTGGGAATTGAACTCAGGGGTGCTCTATCACTGAGCTACTCCACAGCCATTTTTAAATTTTATTTTTGAGATAGCATCTGCTAAGCTGCCTAGGCTAGCCTCCAGCCTTGGTGATCTTCCTGCCTCAACCTCCTGAGTAGCTAGGATTAGAGGCATGAGCCACAGTGCCTGGCTATGCTGGCTCTCAAAAGCATAGAGGATAAAGAAACTGTATTTTTAGTAAATTAACGATAGACTATTGTATAACAATTCAGTCGTAAAAAAGGTGGACTCCAGTTATAAACCAGCTAGCATCCTTAAAGTTATGATAAAACCACAGACCAAGGCTAACTGTGTGGGGAACAGAATAGGATCTCAAGCACAAGCTCCAGGAACCCATCTGAATTCTGCAGATCTCCCAGCCCTCACCATATCAATGTCACTAAAACGGACAGATTTTATTCCCAACTGACAGATGACACATACATTCGACAGCTACCACTAGCCTGGGGACTCTCGCTGCTACTGCCAAGGGAGCTATTAGGAAAAGCTAAACAAAACCTAAAGCTTTAAAAGAATCCATGGTTTTGAAGAAGGAGGATGAGAAGAAGTTATTAAGAGTAGAATGATAAGGAACCCAATTTCTTCTCTTCCTCAATATGTTCTTTCTGCCACTTAATTACAGAATTCTTGTTATTTGTTTTTTTCCTCTTTCTATTTCTTCTCTGTGTGTGTATGTTGCTGGGCATCAATACCAAGGCCTCATGCATGTTAGGCAATCACTCTACTACTGAGCTATACCCTAACCCCAAATTCCTTTAAGAACACAAAATACTCTTATATTGCATATATCTTTGGAAAGGTTGATAACCTTCTACACATGAATGTGAATTAATTTAATTGAGTTAGTTTACTTAGTTCTCACTTGAAGTATATTAAAAAGAACATTGATTCTTAAAAATAGGAAGTAACAGACAAGCTGAGATAGAAAAATTAAGGCCAGAATGAAGAGGACAGATACATGGGAAAGGGATTCAGGAGAATTCTGGGGAAGCAAGGTGCAAAAGGAACAGAAAGAGGCTGACAGTATTTCTACCCATTGCAAGACCAATAAAAGCTGTGTTATTCTCCTCAAGAGAGAGAGAAATTTCTTCCTCTTTGTTCTGCATAGAATCAGCCCAGCAACCAGGACCTGATCAGGTCCCATTATAAACCTCAGGAATCAAATAGATTGCAACAGCACTACCTTAGTGATATGGCTTTTGTAGGAAAATGAATACTATTCCAAGCAACTTACAGGAAGGATTCTTCTGACTCTAAAAACAATGACTACTTTGGGGGAATATAATGAAGTTTTAACCATATGAAGTTCCACATATTCAAGATACTGTGACCAACAAAAATGACAGTTTGATATGGTTCAACCTAAAAGTGGATAAGTTGATGAATTCCTGATTTTCCTTATCTGAAGTCACATCATAAGAATAAATAAATTGAAGAGCTACTAGCTATGCTGGATAGTACAGGAGTTTAAAAATAATATATAGACTTTGCTAGTCCTGAAGACTTACTGTGATTGATGATGTTATACTATAAATGATGCTGTTAAAAATAGTTATGTTATAATGCCCAATTCCCTGGATCAAGCTCTCTGTGTCCATCTCAATTCATTCCATTTGCTACTTCGACAACATGTCCATCCATAGCCCTAAGCAACTTGAGATATCTAAATTCATAGGTGTTTTAGGTTGAGGTTCACAGTGGGAATCAGGGATTTCAGGGTGACTCTAGCTGAACTCTTGCATCACTAAATGCTCACAGGGGAGTTTGCCATGTGGTCCCATGTCCTTATAGCCATGAGTTTACTAGCACCACAGGCAAGATCACTTTTATGTTTTCCTTTTCTTTTCCACAATACAAGGACATTTTGAAAGTCTCTAACTTGGCATCTAGATGAACTATAAGATTTTTTTTTATCATTCTATCATTTCATGATTGCACTTTAAAAAATGAAAAGAACAACTATGCTTGCAGTGACATGCATGGGGTATTTCTATAATTGTATGGAAGAAACAGGCAACAATAGTAGTTCTTGGGGAGGGAAACCATTTTTCTTCTGTACTTTTTCTTCTGTACTGAGCTGATTTTTGTACTATATTTCCTTTAATACCATGTATTATACAATTAACTTAAAATTTAAGCAGAGAGAGCTGGTGGTGTAGCTCAGTCCTAGAACATGTGCTTAGCATGCATGAGGCCACGGTTTTATACCCAACACCCAAACAAAACAAACACATGAAATGTAAGAAAAGCATTTTACTTGTAAAAGCACAGAACCCCTCCCTATATAAATGTTTACATCCTGTTCTTGTTCTTTTTGATGACCTTACCATTATTGTGATTTTTAAAAATAATAATTCTTAGGAACTGTGGGAGGTAGAACAGAGACAAAGAAGATTTTGATGATGGAAATTGTTATTTATTTTGCAAATATTTGTAACTACCTGTTATGTGATAGGTTCTGGGCTAGGTACTTCCTCCTTTCCATAACTTCTGGAAGGATTCTTGTGCAAACACCCAAGCATTCTTTTCTTCTTCGTTTTTTCCTTTGAGAGTTTGGAATGCTTAAAATGCTTCCCAGAGATAAGTGCCAGTCTGGTCTGTTCCCCATGAATGCAGCAACTGATGTGCTCACCTGCAGAGAAAAATCACTCACAGCACAGCACTGAGGTAGGTCCCAGGTGTCTGGAGGAGGCAGACCCTACAGTGCTGGCCTGCATATGAGTTAGAAGGCACTTTGTATGCAGGGGGTGATCTTGATGAGACCTTCAGTATTGAGAAAGGAAAGATTAAAAAAAGAAGATGGTGAGGAAGAAAGGGGTGACTGGCAATAGGAACTAGCATAGTATAAGAATGTCTTAATTGACAAAATTGTTCAATTACCCAAAAGATGATTCCAAAGTATTATAAACAGCATCCCAACACATTAAAATAGCTTGTTAAATCAATGAAGCTTGCTTACTTAAAGACAACTTTTGTAAAACAGTAGGAATTTCTTACTTCAATTCAGATTTGATATAGATGATACATAGGTAAGAACAATAACTTTTATTTGCTTAACTCTTAACATTTTAAAACCCTTAGACATAGTACTGTTTCTCTAAATCCTCACATGAACACTGTGAGAATTGTTTTCCATTTCATAGACAAGGAAAGCACAGATTAGAGGTGGAGTCACTCATTCATCTCTAAACATGATGGGGAAATGGCTGAGGTTAGACCAGGACCTGGAAGATCTTCCTGGTGGTACTAAGCTAGACCCTACATGTGTCCTTCAGAGACTGGCAAAGCCTACATGACTTTATCAGAGAAATCCCTCTGATTTTCATGAAACAGTGAAGTTGCTTTAGGTATCCCCATTCTTCCCCTCCAGACCATCTTCCTAGCTCTACTGTTGGGCCCATCTAACCAGAGTTCAGTTTGGATTATGCCACTTTCTTCTCCCACTCTCTTCCCCACAGAGCCTACAAAATTGTAGGCTGCACAGACTGGCAATCAGGTCCTTTGCCTGAGATCCCATCCATTTCTGCAACCCTCTTTCCTATTTTGGTATGCTAATTCTTGCCCCTTTTACTCCAACCAAGTAGGGCCAGTCTAGGGTGAAGTAGGACCCACAATTTGAGGGTTTGCTGATGTAATGAAAGTTAATAATTTTTTAAAAAAATTTTTAGTTGTTAATGGACCTTTGTTTTATTTATTGATACGCGGTGTTGAGAATCGAACCCAGTGCCTCATATATGCTAGGCAAGAGCTTTGTCGCTGAGCCACAACCCCAGCCCCATGAACGTTAATACAATGCAACATTTGAAAAATTCTAAATCAGTGAAAAAAGGAATGATGAAAAATATTTCTTGAAAACAATTTCAAATAAAGACAGGATTCATGTTCACTGATATTTCCTTTTGCTTCAGATTCCAAAATGCCTCTCACGGGCTTTGTTACTTATCTTGCAGTGACTTTCCACACAGGTACTTTTATCGATGATGCTTCCTCAAACTTAGTACTCACAACCACTTTCTACATTACCTACCTCTCCTTGGATGCTCCAGCATTTATCAGTAGCTCTCTGTCAGGAAAAACCTATTTCCCCTAGTACTTTGAAAGCAGTCTGAATCATCTTGGATCCTTTCCAGAGCCTTCCCAACCACAGTGGGCACTCAGTACCTCTTCAGTACAAGAATGCAGAATTCATTGGCTCAAACTGGCTGAGCAGGGAAGGGACACAGCTATGTTCGGTTTAGTTTTTGAAAACAAAATTGTATTTGTTATCAAGATTTAATAACAAGAATATTTTACATGGAAAAAATTGACATCTCTGCCATTTCTTGAAAAATATCAGAAAATCCAGCAAAATTCGGTCTGAATTCTTGCACGACAGCAATGGATATCTAGAGCAGAACGGTGGCCTTGCCCTTAAAGATCTCTCAGTTTGCCTCTTCCCACTCATTTCACTAATTTACACTGACTGCTAATCAGGTCCCCTTAGCTCTTTGAGTTTGCCACCCTAGGCATGAAAACTGGATAAAAACCTATCTGCAGGACCCACTCTTTCCCGGAGAATAAATATTTTCTGGTTGTTCTTTCCAATATAGTCTTCCAGAGAGGCTCGCAGAAGCAATCCACCTTTCTAGCCCACAAACTTCCCACAACCCATGAAACTCTCATTGCCTTCCACACAACTGACCAGTTTGTTCCAGGTCCTTTGCTTGGGGCCGGCGCTCTAGATCCTCCCTTCCTCCCCTTTTCCCCTGCGCTCTGTAGCCTGGGGCGGGTTCCTGGGCCCTGGCCGCTGCTCTTTGCCCCGGGCCAGGGCGCTCAGGCTCGCCCACGGCGGCACTGGGCATGCTCAGAGGCGACCGCGGGGGCAGGTTTGCTTTGCAGGCGCTCGCAGTCGGCGGCGGGCGGGCGCGCGGCTGCAGCTGGAGCTCCAGTGCCCAGAGTTGGAGTTGCCGGGAGTTTCCCCCGCACCCCTCCTTCTTTGCGCGCGGCAGCAGGAGCCCGCGCGGGAACCGCAAGCAGCGGCGAGCCAGCGCCAGGGCCGGCCGAGCCCTGTCCGGAGCCCGGAGCCCCGCGCGGGGCAGCCCCCGGGGAGGAGTCTAGCCGGCTGAGACGCGTGCCGCGCGCTGGCACCGGCCAGGGCACGAACCAGGCTGCACGGTAGGGCGAGGCGGAGGCCCGGCCCGGGGGGATGCGGTTGCAGCTGCAGCTACTGTTGGGGAGCCTGGCGCTCGGTCGGTTGCGGGCGGCCAGGGCAGGGGCTTGGCTGCCGGCGGGAGGAATAGGCAGGCACCAGAGAGATGCTTTCAAGTTGGCGGGCATCGGGAGAGGGGCTTTGTGAGCGCGGAAGGGGATTCGATTACTGATTCTCTCCCAACATGGGACTCGGGGTGTGGGCAAGATTGGGCAAATCCCGGAGCGGAGCAGTTCCCTCTGAGAAAGTTGAGGATGGAGCTTTTCTTTTCTTACTGTCCCCAGGATAGTATGATCCCCGAGGGTGCTGTCTGGAGGGTCCCAGCTTGGGGAACTCGGTGGGTTGCTGAGCCCTTCGGGTGAGTCCTCCTACCCCAGGCTAAAATCAGAGAATCACTCTGATCTTTGTGAACCGTGGCGTCTTCTAGGAAAATCGTTGCTGCCAAAACTGAGGCGGGCTCTTCTGGCAGGCACAGCTCTCTGCCCCCAGGACGTTTAGTACCAGGTGATGCCCCATCCCCAACCTCAGACCTAGTCAAGGGCGCCGGGTTCGGAATTCGCTCTGGCTGCGCGCGCTGAAATCTAGCCTCACACATGGCGGGGCAGCGTGGCTGGAGTAGGTGGATGGCCCGAATTTTCCTCTGGCCTTTCCTTGGGTCTACAACACTCCACAGCCCCACCCTGTTCATCATCGCAGAGTACAGACCTGGAGGACCAGGTAGAGAATTTAGAAAGACATACTGTTCCTTAGGAGAGGGTGTGTGGGGTGTATCTGCCTTTGATTCTGGCCCAGGACTTCATAACGAACCCTTTCCCGTTTCTATTCTTCCTCGGGGACTGGGTGTGAAAAAAGGGCTAGCGGGTCCACAGAAGGTCTCACTCAATCCATCTTCTCTTAAGGGCCAGTTCTAGGCGACCCCAGGACTCCAGAACTGGCATTGTGTGGATTGCAAGGGTGTGGAGGATGCCCACAATCTCTCCTGGCTCCACTTTTTTCACTTCTTGTTTTTGAGTTTTGGGGTTTTGCCTGCGCACGAGTCAGAGCTGCGCTGTCATAACCCTGATGGGGCGGGGGGAGGCGGGAGGTGGTGGAGGAGCTTCAGCCCTGGCTGTGAGCCGCTGTTGCCTCGGAGGCTGCTAGTGGGAATACGTCCAGAAATGATTATGCAGGCTAGAAATATGCCTATTTTTTTTTTCTTTTTTGGCTGAACACCTTGGCTGTTGGGTTTATGTGTTAAGTTCTTAAAGGGGCACCCACACACTGTTCAAGTGCCATGTTTTAGAGTCCCACCATTTCTACTGAATGATTTTCTCCTTTGTTTTTTCCTTGGGGATAGTCCACTTTGGAGTGACTTTCCAGATGTGGGGATCACTTAGGGTGGATACACTAAACAGGTTCTAGAGTGAGGTAGACCTGAGGTCAAGTTGCAGCTTTACAGCTGATGATAGGGCTGGTGGACAAATTATTAGCCTCTCTGAACTTCAGTTTTCTCTTCTGTCAAACGGGATAATCATGGCATTGTCCCTCGCCATTGCAGGGTTGTTGTGAGACTTGGATACATAATGGAAATGAAAAGTGCTAAGAAAATTTTAAAGCACCATTCATGTCTTAGATATTGTCTCTGAGCTCTTTACTCAGTTTTTTTTTAAAGTTAATTAATCCTTAATTATAACAAACACTTGAGTCTTCTCCCCTCTACCACTCTTTACCAAGGGACTTAGTTGCTCATGTCTTTGGAAGTAGCTATTTACTCCCTCACTTTTCCTCCAATCCACCTCTCTTTTGATTTTAAGGATTGAAACTTCAGTCTTCATATTTTTCTGAGGGAGGCAGTATGGTATAGATTAGATTAGGAGACCACCTGGAATGCCTTATCAATGTTCATGGTCCTGAGTCACAGAATTGTCATGTCAGCAAGGCCTTGCTTTGAGATTCAAGGTTGCTGAAGAAGACAGCAAGCCCTGGGATAGAGCTCTAACTTGGCTTTTCACAGTGGCCTGGAACTAAGGATTCAACTCCTCATTGGTGAAATCAGATTGTGAGATTAAAAGCCAATGCCAGTTTGAGGCAAGGAGAAGAAAGATTGTCCCTTGGTTAACAAGGATTTAATCAGATTGCTGAGACACCCCAGATGTACATCTTCCCTGATCCTAGATGAACATCAGAATATCTGGGTTGGCTTGTTAGATTGAAGATTGTTGTGTTATATATACCCCAGAGTCTCTGATTCTCTAGGTCTGGGATGAAGGTCCAACAGTTTGCATTTCTAACAAGTTTCAGATGATGCTGATGCTGCCAGTGCAGAGACCATGCCTATAGAATCACTTACAGGCGTGAGGATGGTTCTGAAATTCATTATTTTAGTACTTATGTATAGAGACATGTTTTCTTCCAGGTGTTTTAGGAAGTTGTTTTAAGAATGTTGTATTCCAGTACCCATGTCACTTACCATTGTCCAGTTTTAATGATTCTGATTGATCTTCAAATAAAATGATTTTCACAAAAAGCTAAGATTACACCTTCTTTTCATACTATAAAATATGTAGTCTCTGGTTTCTGGATCACTTTTGGGTCAGACTGAAATTGGTGACCCTTAAATTGATAAATCCAACAACTATTCCCTTTTCTTTGAGACTCTTAGATTTGTAGAGAGGAGGTTGCATACAGTTCTGACAGTTTGAAACTATGGTTGAAGGCCAGGTAAAATCACTTGAGAGCAAATTTAGAAATAATTCTTAGTGGTATCTTCCCTCATTGAAGGCCTTCTGGGGAGTGTGAAGTGCACCCCATTATGGTTGCCCCATAGTGGCCAAAACTGGCAAAGGCCTTCCATGCCTTCTGAAGGATGGTAGCATTGATTGACAGTAACTGAGGCCCTCTTTATTTCCGAGGGGGAGGAATGCAGGCATTCAGGGGCAGCTGTGCAGTATCAGCAGGATGCCGTGGGTAAACTAGCTTATACTTAAGCACTGTTTGGGTTCCACCCAGTCAAAAGTACATCTTCTTGTCCCCCAAACCATCCAGGGTTGCCATGATTTGCTGTGACCTAGATTGTGGCCTTGAGTTTTAACTGCTTTGCATCAGAGAGGCTTCAGGAGCCTGCTTGAGTCAGGATTGTTCCTAAGATAACATCCTAAGGAAGAAGTGAGGTTTATGTCATGTGTCACCCAAATGGACTAGGTGAATGGGGAGGTCAGTCAGCACTTTAATATGCTTTATCTCACTTTCCATTTGTGTTTTGTTTTAGTGTTGGAATGACTAGCACTTAGAGAAACCTATCAGTAAATCAAAAACCTATTCAAAAATTCAAGTGTACCACTTACGTGTTTTAGTAGATAAAACTGCAAGGCCCAAACCTGCTTTCCTGACAGTAATCAGCACTGAGTGAAGGGACAGCCTTTGGGTCATAATTCTTCAGATCTGGTAGCTCATTTAAATAGTTTCTCCCACTTAAACTAAGCAGGGAACATTTCTGTTTTAAAATTCCTTCCCATAACTTGATGTTTATGTTTTGGGTGTTACCCCTACTTTTTGCTGCTGGCATTTTTTTCCATCTTGAGATTAGCCTTTTTCTTTATCACTTTTGTTTACTTTTCTTAGCAGTGATCCTCTTGTATCTTTTCTCCCTGTAATAAATCTGTTGTGAGACCGTCATTGTGATATTTTATTTCTCTTTGGTCACTAGGACTATTGTTACCAGCTCACAGAGAGTCAAGGCCCATTCCTGGCACACTATTCTCAACCTTCCTAGAGGCTGCTTTTAAACAAAAACTCTGGGTATGCTACACTAGCTTGGTTCTAAGATACACCCTGCACCCATTTCAGTATTTTCCAATTTCAGAAATACGAATGGGTCTTAAACATTATGATCACATCTAATGTACTTTTTTTTTTTTCCCTGTAACCTAGGGTGTCAAGAGTGCCTACCAATTGATGGCATCTTAAAGCAAATTTATTTCCTTACTCCAGTGGAAAATATGGTTTTCTACTCAGTGCTGCCCAGCTGATAGAATTGAGCAGCAATTGAATTAGCTCAGCGGTTTCAAGAGTATGTTGGAAGAATGATGTTGGGATGTGTGTTAATAGGTGTGCTCTTGTAAAGGGCAAATCAATTTGAGAAGCACTGCTTATTAGTTTTTCCTCTTACAGAAATTCTCAAAATGTGCATCATCGTATCAAAGACTGAGAAGTACCACACTTAACAGTATCAACAACAAAACTTGGTTGTATTTATTTAAGTCCATGTTTCCCAGAACACAGAACATTTGTGAGGTTATGTGTGTATCTTGGGACTTTTTTTTATCATTGAATAAGCACATTCCAACAATTCTAATATGTTAATAACCAGCTATGGGTGAGGTAGTTTCACTTAGTACATCCCCCAAATATAGGGACATTTTATAGATAGTAGTTGGTTAATGATCTCTATAGTGATTTTTTTTTTTTAAGCACAGAGAAAAACATTTTAAACTGTAGTGGCTAAGAAAGTCTCCATGAAGGGACTGGACTCTGATAACATAAATGATGGGATCTCACTTTTCTGGAGAGAAAGAACATTTTAGGTTGGTGGTTTCATGGGGCAAGAGTGTGCATACTTCTAGTTTTGATTGCATGTAAATAATTTTCAGAGCATACAAGACAAAGGATTGTGCCTTGCATGGTGTCTTAGTGAGTCTGTGGTGGTGGTCAAAGTACCTATTTTTAAATTCTTTTTGGATTCTGTAGAGGAGTTCTAGTGATGACAGTACAGCCATTTGTGGATAAGCAGGGGTGGAGGCACAACACTTGGATGATGGCAGGTATGCCTGGTTCAGAAAGGGAGAGTGCCAGTGTTCCTGGCCCTCTAGATAACAGGGTTCTGGTAAAGAGGGATTCCTTACAAGGTGGGCTCAGTTGAAGAATATTGGATGATGAGGGAAGAGCTTTCCAAGATGAAGGCTCCTGACTGGAGTTTCCAAAAAGAGCAAAAAGAAAGAACTCTTACGACTCAACAATAAAAAGGCGAATAACCCAATTTTAAAGTAGGCAAAGGATTTGCATAGATATTCTTTGAAGAAGATGTGAAAATATGCTCAGCACCATTAGTCATCAGGGAAATGCAAATCAAAACTACAATGAGATACCATATAACATCCACCAGGAGGGTTATGAGCTTAAAAGACCCAGGAGCAACAAGGCATATGGTGGCACATGGAGGCTCAGGACAGTGTCCCAGCTACTTTTTTGAGAATGAGGAAAGAAGTCGCAAGTTTGAGGCCTGCCTGGGCAACTTAGCTAGACCCTGTCTCAAAATAAAAAGGGCTGGGGATATAGCTCAGTGGTAAAGCTTGTGCCTAACATGGGTTCAATCCCTAGTACTGGGGGAAAAAAAGATATAGGAAAAATTGGAACCCCCATATAGTATGTTGATAATGTAAATGTAAAATGTGTAGCCACTTTGGAAAACAGTTTGGCAATTCCTCAATATGTTAAAACATTTGCCTCACAAACACCAATTTCACTCCTAGGTATATACTCAAGAGAAGTGAAAACATGTTCACATTGAACACTTGTAAATGAATGCTCACAGAAACATTGGTCTTAATAGGCCAAAGATGGAAACAACCCAAATGTTCATCAACCAATGAATAAACATAATGTGGTATATCCATACAATGAAAAACCAATTATCCATAAAAAGAAATGAAGTTTGGAGTTTAGCTATACCGTGCTTTCACGTGTTATCTGAAAGCAGCCAGACACAAAAGGCCACATGTTGTATGATTCCATTATGAAATGCCCAGAAAAGGAAAGCCATCGTATTGGTTGCCAGGAGTTGAGGAGAAGGAGAAATATGGAGTGACTGTTCCTTGATGTGTATGGGATTTCATTTTGGGTGATGAAAATGTTCTAAAATTAGATGGTCATGGTTGTGCAATTTTGTGAATATGCTAAAAACCATTGAGTTGCACACTTTAAAAAGATGAGAAGTCCATGGGCAGGGTGTCAGTTTTTGGTTGGTTTCTGCTTCCTGGGAGGGGGATATCTGGCTTACTTCTTTCTCCTGGTTTGTCTTTGGGAGCTCCAGTGCTCTCCTGTTAGTCTCTAATCCAAAAGTCTTTTCTCTGAATTAAAAGGGTTTTGTTCCTTTTTTCTTCTGAGTCAGTGGGATAGTTTTCACGGCAAATGCCTTGTGATCTCCAGATTCGTGTGTTTCTGGATTTCCCTCCGGAAACTAATTCCATATTTAGGCTTCCTTGTTATGAGCCACCAGAGAGCATGCTGACTGGGCAGTTTATGCTTAGCTTCTCTCTTAAGATTTGACTGTGGTAGACATTTTAGTGTCATTTACTAATTTGTTTGTGGAACTCTGTCAAGATTACCATCCTCCCAGTTTTTTAAATCTCGGATTTCATTCACACAGGGTCCACAGGGTCCTTGGCATTATGTGAGCATCATTGTGTTGGGGGTAAGAGTCAGGATGCTGAGTGAGGCTTAGCACTGCTGGAGCTGAGGCAGTGTCCCCCTAGGGTAGAGGCCCTTTCTTCTCTCTCTGTAGCAGTGCTTCTCCAGCCCATTTATAGAAAGCATGGAGGATCTTGTTAGAATATTGAATCCCTTTTAGTAGGCTGGAATGGGTCCTCAGGTTCTGCAGTTCCAACAAGCTTCCATCGATGCTGATGCTGCTATCCCATGGGTCACACTTTGGAGTGGAGGCTAATTTAGCATAGAGAAGAAGGCTTTGTAGTGGAACAGAGCTGAGTAGGAAACATGGCTCCATCATTAATTTGCTTTGGTTATCTATCTATCTATCTATCTATCTATCTATCTATCTATCTATCTAATTTACCAGGGATTGAAACCAGGGTGCTTAACCACTGGGCAACATCCCCAGCCCTTTTTATTTATTTATTTATTTTTGAGACAGGGTCTCACTAAGATGCTTAGAGCCACTAAGTTGCTGAGGCTGACCTTGAACTTGTGAACCTCTTGCTTCAGCTTCCAAGTTGCGGGGATTATAGGCATGCGCCACCATGTCTGGTGAATTAATTTGCTTTGGGATCTTAGCAAGTTAAAATCTGGGCCACAGTTTTCTTTTGGGGAAGATAAGAGAAAGCCTGAGTTTATAGACATATTCCTAGCATGATATGCCTGGAATGGTCATGCTATCTGCCTTTTCCTTGCCACAAGGTCCCGGAATTTCATGGTGAGAGCCAAGGAAAAATATATATGGAAGACTGCCAAGGGTTTATAGTTTGTGTGGATGGGGTTGGGGTGGGGAGAGGTACATAAAAGGGGATATGAATCCTAGCCCTTAGGGAAAAATTAATTTGCTTATAGGCCCTCAAATTACCAACATTTTGGTGAAGTCTTGCTGCCAGTCTCATCTGAGTTGGCACCATTTTTAGCCAAGGTGTTGTATCTCTAGTCTGTTTCCATGGAGTGGTTTCTTTGGACCAGAGGCCATCTATGAGTGGCTCAGTTGGTGCCACAGTTGCTGGTGTGGTGGTGTCTGCCCATCCTTGCCTGTGTGGCCCACACTCACTGACATTTATCTCTGACCAGGGTGAGGGGAAATAAAGGGAGCTAAAATGCAAATCATTGAGCTTCATTAGCAGCTCCAGTGAAAGTTGTTGGAATTGAGTTTGCATATAGTTTATTAAATTGTTATCTTCCCAAAGTCTGCAATTTTTTTTTTTTTTTTAGTTTACCTTCCTCCTTGAATTCATTAACTCTGGGAAGATTAAATTGAATTAGGTTGATGGAGAGCAATTGAAGAGGAAGACCTGGGAACTAATACTTGGCATTGTGTGTGAGTCTCCTACTTGGAACCTGTGCTACTTGTCCTCAGGAGCCTCAGCTTTCTCTATGGCTATTTGGGACTAGTAATTCTGCCTCCTAGCTGGCTGTCCAGCCTCATGGGGTTGGCACCAGGGAATTACTGGCACTAAGAGGATGCACTATGGCTCCATAGTAGTGGGTAAGATCATTGCGCCCTCATGGGGTTACACAAGGTGAGTTGGTGGCTTAATAACTTTTGTTCTGTTTCTCTCTGCTTTGTAATTTGCAGTGGGAGGAGGTAAAAGATTGTGTTTACATTTCAATTAAATTGACAGCTCTTTTTACTTTCTTCTGGGAACCAATATGTATAAATAGTTTTTAAGACTTAAACTAATAAAGCCACAAATGCAGTAAATACAACTAGTTTCCAGTCTTCACAGCCTGAAATTCATCGCTTTCTTAAAGATGTGAGTCCTTGTACCGCACTCTTCCCCTGCCACCTCACCCTGGTGCGGTACTAGGGATTGAGCCTGGAACTTCATGCATGTTTGGCAAGCCCTCTCACACCTATCAAGTTACACTCCCAGCCCTCTTTATTTTGAGACATGGTCTCACTAAACTGCCCAGGTTGGCCTTGAACTTGCAATCCCCTTTTCTCAGTCTCCTGAGTAGCTGGTATGTACCAGTGTGCTCAGCCATTCCAGGTTCTTGTTTGACTCTGTCAAGGATTGGTAGATTTGGTCTACCAGTTTGGTCTTTGATGCCTGATGACCTGAAGAAAAGGGTTGTTCACTGTGTTTCCATGCCAGGGCTGAGCATTTAAACTGATATTACATCAACATTAAATAATCGAAGATATGATATTTGGGGTAAAGCATAATGTACTTGGACTCACTGGGACTTCCAGTCCATCAGGAAGGTGGAGGGGAGGAGTCTTTTGGAAGAGGGAATTCCTGATTCTGAGCGGGTGGTAATATGTGCTTCAGTCTATTCACCTTCTATAACTGCGAGGGACTGTACTTGGTCAGACGGGTGTATGTTGGTGAGATGCCTTTGTTTTTAGATTGCTTGGGAGTTGTTGCCTCACAAGCTAAGGTGAAAGCCAGCAGTACCTAGTGGTTGTGAAGTTAATATTATTCTTGAAGAATTTAATCTACCCTATCATTACATGGCAATAAGGAAGCTGTCCTGCTGCTGTCAAGGAGCCAGGAATATAAAACTGGGTGTTCCTGAAGTAAGTCCTTTAAAAATTAAATCCTTATACAGCTATAACAATAACTAAAATAAAATACTCTACCCTAAGGATAGATTGGTACTTATATAAGGAGCTCAAAACTAATAATGTAGAATTTTCTCCCAATTTCATTTACTGAAAAATGAGAAATGAGACTTTCAGATCTTATTCTGACATTGACATTGCTAGCCACACACTGGTCTAATACTTGATTTTTAAGAAATGAAGCAAAAAATTCTAAACTCAGACCACTGTTTTTTTTTTGTTGTTGTTGTTTGTTTGTTTTTTGTTTTTAGTATTGGGGATTGAATCTAGGGGCACTCAGCCACTAGACTGAACCCCCAGCTCTCCTACCCCCACTTTTGGGTATTTTATTTAGAGACAGGGTCTCACTGAGGGCCAATTTTTTAAAAAAAAAAAAGGAAAAAAAAAAAAAAAAAAAAAAAAAAAAAAATAGTGGAAGGGAGTTGCTAAATTGCTGAGGCTGGCTTTGAACTTGTGATCCTCCTGCCTCAGCCTCCTGAGCCATTGGGTATCAGATACCCTCTTTAGGAACAGTCCTTGTTCTCCAACACCACTGAACTGTGAATTCCTTCAAAAAGAGGGGGTCTTCAGTTTTTTTTAATCCCTGAGAATACAAGCTATGTACTTCTGGCATAGGGTAGAGAATCAATAAAAGTATGTTGAGCTAGACAGTTCTTTGTTTCCCAGGATTCCTCTTCACCATCTAGTCTTTTGATCTTTCAATCAGAATATTATTTAACATTTAGATTATAGATTATATGCTAACATGAGACATGCTAAGCACCTCAGGACTATTGATTCTGTGATCTAAGTTCCCACAGCAATGTGTAGCAGTCTCAGTAGATTCCCATTTTCCCCTACTCAGCTCTCAAATATTATTCACCCTGCTTCCTGAGAGTCACAAAGATATGAGACCAAACATGCCTTTCCATCTTCCCTTCTGTCTACCTCTCTTGTCCCCTGTGTGCTTTCTGCCTACTCCCAAGTTCCAGAAAAATGTAACTTGAGTTTTTAAAACAGAGTAACAAGTATAAGATCATGGCTCATTCATGTGGGCCCAGATGTGGGGTGAGGACATTCACAGAGGGGCTTTTAGAATGCATTCCATTACCTGGGTACGGCTGTGACCTCTAGCCCTAGGCCTCTGAGTTTCTCAGTAACTGGCTGTAAGGCCCAGGTCTGTGCCTCTCAAACCTTTATGTATCTATGAATCACCTGGATAACCTGTTAAGATGCAGATTCTGATTCCCTGGGTCTGGAGTGGGGCCTGGAATTTTGCGTTTTAAAAGGTGTCCAGTAAATGTAAAGTGCTAGTCTTTAGCACCTAAGGCTGGAGGAGCCCTGAGTCTGTGGAGAGACAGGCCTGGTATTCCAAGTTCCCTCTTCTCTCAATAAGGCCTCATTCATCACCTGGAATCCAGAAAGAAACATAGACCATCCAGAAAGACATACACCAAGAAAGTGGAAATTGCATGGGGACAATCAGAAAGGAGCCAAAAGACTGAATGAGAGAGACCTGGGAGTAAAGGAAATTGGGTACTTCTAGATAAGGAGTGTACCTGAAAGGCTTGCTTCTTATGATGGAGAAGCTTATTATAGAGTGGCTCTGGTGTTAAAGATGTTAAGATCAAAAAGTATTATAACTTCCTGTTTGAGTTTAAATGAAATTTCACGAAGAACCTGTGCTACTGACTGTCAGACCCTTGGCAGCAACCCCCAGAACTCTAGCTCTCCTGGGTCTCCTCAGGTTCTCCCTGCTCTGCACTCCTTCTGCTGTGCTTTCTGTGGATCTTACAGAATGAATGCCCGGATACCAATTTATGGTTTACAGAGTACTCTCCAAGTACCTCCTTTGAGTCTTATAATTGCCCAGGCATTTATTTTTTTAAATAGATGTGTCAAATTCTCTCAGAATCCAGGCCCCAAGCGACAGAGTTGAGAGAAGGCCCAAGGGTTGGAGCATGATTTGGTATCTTCTACTCTTTATATGACGTCCACTTCTTTAAATAAATGTATGCCTGTGGACAATTTAAATAGTGTGCTAAGTTTGCACATGAAAGGCATCTAGATGAATATGCTTTTGAAAAGTTCTTTTTATTAAAGTATACATACAGAAACAAGTACAAATTATGTAGGTACAGTTCAGTGAGTTTCCATTCAATAAGCACAGCTATTTAATCTTAATACACATCAAGCAAGAAGGCAGCAGAACCTTCCCTTGTGCCCCCTTTTAGTCACTTCCTCTTCTATTCAGGCCACTGTACTGGCTTCTCATGCCACAGATCACTTTAGCTGATATGGAGCATTTATGAACTCTTGTATCCTTTATGTTTGACTTCTTAATTTTGTGTTTATTTTAATTGGCATGTGAAAATAGCATACATTTATTGTATGCCTGAGGTTTTGATATACATTGTATACATGGAGGAGTAACTAAATCAAGCTAATTAACATGTATTACCTCACATCTGTTTGTGGTGTGAACACTTAACATCTACTCAGCAATTTTCAGGTGTAAAATAAATTGTTAGTAACTAATGATCACCATATGGTACATAAATAAATCTTCTAAACTTCTTTCTTGTGTCTAACTGAAATTTTGTTTCCTTTGGCCACCAGCTCCCTCATTCCCCACCCCAAGCCTTCCTGCCCACAGCTTTACTTTCTACTTCTTTGCATTTGAATGTCTGACTCCCTCCCCTGATTTTGTCTGTGGGTTTCATCTACATTGTGCAAGCAGCAGTTTATGCATTTTCGGTGTTAGATAATATTCCTGTGTTTGAACAATCACTGATAGTAGATGTTTGAATTATTTCCAGTTCCAGCAGAATAATACTGTTGTGAAATTGCGTGTGGGCAGCTGCTGAATCCCAAGATGTGAACATGTTCAGCTTTAGTAGTTCCAGCCCGTTTTCCAGTGTGGTCACTTATACTCCCACTAGGTTTCCATTAGAGGTCCATTGCTCCACATTCTTGCAGCCTTTTTAGTCATTCCAGTGTTTGTACAGGGGCGTGTCACTATGGCTTTGATTTACATTTCACTCATCATCTGTTGAAGTTTAGCGTCTGGGCATGTGTGTAATGGCAATTTGGATCTCTTTTGTGACATGCCTGTTTGAGTCTCTTGTTTACTTTTCAGTCTTCTTCCTTGGTACTACTTTTTTTTTTTTTTTTTTTTTTTTTTTCCCCCATGAGAGTGACTTGGAACATGTGTGGAAAATGTTGAAATCTACAGTCAAGGAAGTTACCTGTCACCCAAACCTGACTGTAGTCTCAAATGTTTTGGGGGCGGAGCACAGGGAGTGATATGTAGCATCATAAAACCCTTTAGCAAGGAAACTTCCAGAAGAGTTGGAGCTAGGGCATGTGGCCTGGGAAATTGTTAAGTTATGAGATGGCTCAAAAGCTTGAAATCTTTTAACCTATAGATGAGTTTGCTTTTTGTATAAGTTATTCTGGGAAATAGCAAAAATATTACTGAAAACATTTTTGGAATCACTTTGGGTATATATTTTTTTGAATATTTTTAGTTGGTTCCAAAATGACCTTTGAGCACATATATGATTTAGGGAAATAGCAAAACACCTCTCAGAGCCCAGCCCTGTGAATAAAAAAGATACTTCGTAAGTGACTATAAAAAAAGAGAGCATTATTTGTAAGATTTGTCAATAAAGAGATAGAACTTCCTTTTTTGGGTAAAGACAAAAGATATTAACAGGGCAGAAGAATGCACCATTTCATGGTCTCTTCTAATCTGTACAATAGCCTTTAATGTGTTTAATGTGTTTACTATTTTGAGTATTCTTGTCTTATAATGAAAAGTCAAAAGATTAGAAAAAGAAAACATGATTTAGGAATCAGACCTAGAAGTTCCTTTTCCTCATCTTGCCTTTGTTAGTCAGCATTCCATCACTATGACAAAATACCTGTGATAAATGACTTTATAGGAGGAAAGATTTATTTTGGCCCATGGTTTCAAAGGTTTCAGTCCATGGCTGCTTGGCTCCATTGCTTTGGGTCTGTGGTAAGGCAGAACACCATGGTGGAAGGTCATGGTGGAGCAAAGCTGCTCACTTCCTGAAGGCCAAGGGTAAAAAAAGAGAGAAAGGAAGATCCAGGGATCCTACTGGACCCTTCAAGGTTATTACCCAGTGACCTAATTTGCTCCAATTAGGCCCCATGTTCCTAAGGTTTCTCAATAGCGCCATCAGTGGGGTACCAACGCTTCAACACATGAGCTTTTGGGGAACACTTAAGATCCAAACTGAAACACTGTCTCTCTGAAAAATCTTAAAGGAATTGCCAAACTCTGTTGCAGTCAGAAGATGGGACACTGAAGTCTGGTTTCCATCCTGTCCTGCTACAGAGCCCCAGCACTCTCCAGACCAGTGCTGGCTGGGGCTCCCAGTGGAACAGCCCTCCACGGCCTGTGTCCAGCTGCAGGACACACTCATTCTTCCCAGACATGATTCCGGGCCCCGTTGTTTGTGGGCACACCTTATGGTATTTCAACATCCCGCCGATTCATGGGCTGACTTGTTAGTCTTGCTGTATTTGCTCCTTTTTCTTCCTGACTGGCAAATAGCCACCCAGAAAATCCTTCAGATGATGTTGATGAATAATGTCACTGTTGGAAATTGTATTCTGTGTAGAAAATCATCTTTTTCTGGATGGGTAGTTACATAAAAACTGACGATAGAGGCAGAGTGTTGCTGAGTTCCTGTCTTCAAAGCAAGTCACCCATTACTCTTCCCTGAGACACAGGGGGTTAATGTTGCTGGTATGTAATGAAGACTTTCAGAAATTATTCATGAAAAGAATGCTGTGGACAGATTGCTTTCACATAACCATGGACCTTGTGCCCTTGAGATGGGAAGGGCCCAGGAAAGACAAAGGAAGACCCTTGACCATCCCGAGCTCTATTCTCCCTGCCTGGATCAGGGTCTCCAGAGGGAGACCTTCTCACTGAGTCTGGAAATGTTGTCTAAATGCAGAGTCCATTGGGTACAGAAATGCAGCCTATTTTTCTGGCTGAAAGTGGAAGCTAAGGAGCCTCTGGATGTCTTTTGAGGCTCTGCAATAGAAAAGCTTAGTCAAATGGTAGTTCCTCTATTTTCATCACCTTTAATCCTGCACAGCATTGGTGGTCAGAGCAGAGTCCTGGGCACCAGATACCCCCATTTTCTGTGCAGATTAGCTTTATATTTCATTATTTTTCACTGGATAAAGTGAGACACCTGAGAAAAAAAAATACAAGGACACTTTTATGAAAACTTCCTCTGATAAGACAGTCATTTTCATGCCGCATTTAATTCCTGTGCAGAGTTCCAGAACAGGTGTGAAGAGCTGGGTGTTACTTAGGAGAAGCAGTCTCCATGGCTGTGAGTACCTGGTGAGGCCATCTAAACTCTTTGCCCTATCAGATTATATTATCCTATACATGAGCACAGACTGTGCCTGTCAGGTTGGACTTGGCTGGTGGACATTCTGACTTATTACTCACCTCCTGCCAAAAGAAAGTTACGTGTAAATAGCACTTGGTGTTTTGAATTTTATGGTGCCCTGAGTAAACACAAGCTATGCATTGTGTTGGAAGGAATAAAGGACCGCCCATGTCCTTATTTTTTGAGTGGGTGTAACTAATGACTAGTTCCTGAACAGGTAACCAGGATGTAGGTCAGGTTCCTCGGTCAGCTTTGGCAGAGGTACGGTATACGCACTGTCTCCCTGTCGATCGGCCATGCTACCTTACAGGTACTCTGTCTATGGTTCTTTTTCCTGAGAAGTTTTCTTTTTCCTGAGAAGCCTCTTGGTTTGGGAATAAGGAACTCACTCCAGTCAATATCTGAGTTTTCCTCAATTGTAGTACTAATCATATTAATAGCAAATAGTTGTACGCATATGGTATGTTTGGCACTGTGCTAAGACACTTTGTGGGTTCTTTTGATTCTCTCATTTATGTGCTCTAATTAGCCTCTTTTTACAGAATCAAAAGTCAAGGCTCAGAGAGGTTGTTCCTTGGTCCTAGGGTCGCACAGACCATCATGTGACTCCCAAATTCAAGTTCCTGACTACCACACTGTACTCTGTGGAAGCAGTGAGCAAGTGGAGAGTGTGCTCAGAATCTGGGGCTATCCCTGACAAATTGGATATCAAAAGAGGGAAGATCAGATACTTATTAATAGGAACTATGTCAATATGAGTAACTTCTGCATTTAAAATATACTCAGCAAGGAATAGGGAAATTAATCATGGTATATTTTGAGAAGAAACAAGCTTTTGAAGAAGAAGAAAGACTTCCATTGACATTTAAAAGGGGAGGGAAAAATAACTTGGTTTCATATAAGGTGCTAACCTATATCCTAGTAAGGCTTTCATGGAGAGAGATGGTATTGTGAAAGTCTAGAAGGTTCTAAGGAGTAATTTTACTTGGAACAACTCTCTTAGTAGGTTTGTGAGTATTCCCAGGACCTCTTCCTCCTGCCTTTATCAAAAGTAAACATATAGGGCCAATCCCATATGTAGAGCCCCATTTCTTTTCTAGTCTATTTCATGTCACAGCTTAGGAGAAGAGGCAGGACAGATAAGGATACTGTAGTTCCCCTCACCTTGTGTACTAGGTACCATGTCACAGTGCCAGGCTGGGGGAAGAGACCCTGAGAGAGTCCATAGGAAGCACCTCTTATATGAGGCAAGAAGTCTGCTTTAAAATCCTGCAGGGGGCTGGGGATATAGTCAGTGAAAGAGGCCCTGGGTTTAAACCCTAGAACTTCAATCAGTCAGTCAATCAATCAACATTAAATCCTGCAGGGCCATTTAATCTGCATCTTTCTCAAGGTACTTTTAAAATTTTTTATATTATATTTTTGTCTATCATTTAATTCACTTAGCAAAAGTACCTATTGTGTATGACCAATTTCCACAGTGAGCAAAGCCAGGCAAGATTGCTGTTTTTATAGCTCCTTTTAAAAAGGAACTATATACAGTTATACAGAAATAATTACACAGAATATTATATGATCATTGTTGTAAGTACTCCATGTTAGTACATGTTTGAGGAGCTTTGGCCTGGTCAGGGAAATATGGGTGGCTTTCCTAGAGGTGATGGTGAGCTGAGATCTGAAAGAAAAGTAGAAGTTCAAGAGGGAGGAGATGACTTTACGGAAATGGCAGAATATGCAAAGGCCCTCTGGTGGAAGGGACCTTGGTATGAATGGGGGAACATGAGCAGGCCCCTGTGGCTGGGGGTGGAGGATAATGGGTATGAGAGAGAGTTTTTTCTTGAGAGTCACAAGTGTTTCTGTCATAATTTGAAGTAGTCAGATTGACATGTTTCACTTTGGTTGCAATACAGTGAATGGATGCATGGATTATAGGAGGTCCAAGAGGAGCTATGAATGGGTCAGTTTAGAAATTTGTCTAGTAGTTTAGGAAGAAATGATGACAGCCTGATCAGGATGCTAAGATGGAGAGAAAGAGAAGTGATGTAAATGGATGTGGTGGTGGGTTGGAAGTCAGGGGTGAGAGGGAGGGAGGCATCAGAGATGTCTCCCTGGTTTTTAGCTTGTGTGATTGCATGATGTGGTACTGTTCCATGGACATTGGCATGTCTCCCCAAGTAGACCAGAGGCTGTTTGATTTTGATAGGGTACTTTTCTCATTTAAATGTACACCCTCCAGAGAAACCTATGGTAGAACTCAAGTTTTGTTGAATGTTTTGAGCAGGAGAGGTTTCTATAGAAAGATGCCACCTGTGCTTGGGGGCAAAGCCATTGTATGCCAGTTAGCGTGGTTGAAGAAAAGTGCCACAGTGGGAGTCCAGTCTCAAAGGCAATTAGCCATAGAGAGATGTACCTTCTATTTCAGGAAGCATTTCCAAGTCAGTTTGAACCTCTTAACACTTGGAATCTTTATTTTTCCATTCATGCTAGACTCAGTCTTTTTGATAACTTAGTGTCTCCATCTGTAGACAAGCCTGGTAACACCAGTCTTCTAGGGTGGCTTGGAGAGTTCCTTTTGGTAACTTTATGAAATATGAAGGGTTTTACCTGGAGTGTGTCAATCTGTGCTTCCTTGCCCCTATAGTCCTCCCCACCACTAGTGGGTGCTGTTGCTCAGAGGGCACAGGCCACAGGATGACAGTTGGCTCTTGGCAGATGAGGTAGCTCTCCTGCACAGGTAAATGCATATATAAGTAAATGCCTGTATTCCCTTTTTTTGCCCAAATGCAGTGAAAATCATTATTTATTTTATACTTATAAATATTTGTTTCTTACTTATAATCCTGTAAATGAGCCAGTGGATGAGTTTTGGTTGATGTCACTCTGAAGGCTGAGGGAGAGGTGAGTGAAAGGGAGGTGAGGTCCAGTTTCTTTTTTATCACGATTGTTTTAGGTTTCAGGTCCTGGAGTGTTCAGATTTCAGGTCCCCAGGGTTAAAGTGTGCTGAAAACAAAGGATTTCCTAGCCTTGGTCTGCTTCAACAGGGCTCCCAGAATGCTTTCATGTGGTAGGGACCTTGTTCAAAATGATGTGCCCGTGGATGGTCTGATTCCTCTAATTCGCCTTTATTGTCTTAATAGTTTCTACATAGCAGTCCTATTTATTTTTCTCCATCTCCATCATTTCTCTGTCACTTCAGATATTCTGGAATGATAATACATTTCTGTCTTTAGCACTGTATTTACTCTGAGCTGGGTGTGGTGGCGTAACTGTAATGCCAGCTACTCAGGAGGCAGAGGCAGGAGGATGACAAGTTCAAGGCCAGCCTGGGCAACTTAGAAGGCCTGTCTCAAAAGAACAAAACAAAACAACAACAAACAAGCATTGTACTTATTCTGTCTTTTCCATTCTTCACATTCTCTTGAACTCAGTGATATATACCATTGTCCATTTCATCCCTTTGTTGGAAGCAGGTTCTTTGTTAGGGTCCAAGAGTGACTTTGAGTTATTTCACTCTATTGTGCTGGTCCATTGGCCTAAGTATGTTAATGATAAATAGGTTACTCTCTAAAATTGACTAGAGATGATAGGAAATAATAGCACATGCCAAATATCCTTGTATGTCCTGTATATTAGGATGTATAGAGCTAAGTAAAAAAAAATGGCTTGGGAGATACACATAGGTATGTTTCAAAATATTTTGTGTCACTTAGTCATTTTTATTTAATGAACTGACATTTACATAAAGATAGAAGCTTGTACTGCAGATTTATTGCCCTCTTTTTTTCCTTTGGTTTAAAAAAGCTTTTATTTTTTTAATTGAAATAAGGAATTTGTCCCTTTCTGGAAAGAATCCATTTGGTGTTTAAAGTCCAATGTTTTTGAGCAGTTATATACCCAGTTAACCCTTTTATTTTCTCTTCTTCCCATCCTCCATTCTTTCTGCCCATCTCTATTTCAGAGAGGAGGAAACCAAGGCTGTATAGTTCTACCAGGACTCATTAGTAGTAAACTAAGAACTTAACTGCTGACTTTTCATTCTTCAGCTCATTGTGATTTTCTAGAATTTTAAAATGTTTCTACGACTCTTCATTATAAAATCCAATCAGTTTCAGGTCACTCTCTCTGAGATGTTGTTTCCTTGCTTTATGATAACCAGAGCTTTAATTAGTTCAGTACAAGGGGAAAACCAGATAATGGTTTTATCTTGTTCTGAAAGTAATATAAAAATTTATAGCTTTATAAATAATATTTAATGATCCTGGCAGTGTTATTTGTATGTATGACTAAATAGTATTGACATGTCCCAATATTTTATGTCTAGTTTGGCCAAACTTCCAACAGGAGGAGATTGAATTTGTGTTGAAATGTACTGTTCTTTCTCTGTCAGCTTGGTCTTTATGAGGGGTGAGTCCTTGAACTCACAATTTTTCATTCTGGGTTTGTGTAGGAAATCAGGATGTGTCTAATTAATTGTCATCTAGGGTGTCAGGAATTTCTCATAACAGTTAATTTCAATCCTCCTTAATTAAAAGTAAAGAGCATGTTATGCAGCAACAGGATTTCATTCTTTCTTCTTAGGAGGAGGTGGGAGTCCATGAGTCAGCTGCACTTAGACCATAGCCTAACAGGAAGGAGAAGGCCCCAGCAGCTGTGTGGGTCTTGAGTCTGCTGGTGTTTAGGTGGCTATGGAGCTGTATGTAATGTGATCTGTGATCTAGCTCTCTCCCGTGAAAAGTGGTCAGCTTAAAATCAGTTCTCCTGCTCCCTTGCCCAGCTCAGCCAAGTGTGTTGTTTTCTGTACCAACCCTTAGGATGAAGAACCCTTGGGAATGGTGTCTTGTCCTCAACTGTAGGTCTGAGAGCCAGAATTAATTTGGCAGATATTGGCTTCCTAAAAAAGGTGAGAGATTAGTTATTAGAGTCCACAGGACTTGTGGTAAGAATAAGAGTGCCAGGAGCAGAGTCGGAAACCATGGTAGTAGGAAGGCAGTGACCAGGCTGTCTCTGTGGGTTCAGGAGTGCCTTGGCAGCCCATCTGGCTTTTCCCCATCTGGTAGGGCAGGATGCTGTCCTGGGTACTGTGATCAGGTGGGCAGGGAGGACTGGATGTTGGGGACTGAGGCTGTTCAGCTTTCCTATTCCAGTTTATGGACAGGCTCCATCCCTCTTTCTCAGCTTCATCTCCCCATGGCCATTTGATAGGATTCTGGAGGCCTTGAAGTAACTTCCTCAACCACATTCCACGGTTTCATCATTCTTCAGACCCAGCCAAGGGTCACCACCTCTTGGTCATTGTGATCATTGAACTTCCGCCCAGGACAGAGTTGAACAGTGCTACTCTTGTGGCACACACACTTTATTCTCAAGAATGATTATTAGCTCACAGGTCCAAACTGAAAATCTGAGGAATGAGACTGGTTTCATCGTAAGGGACCCAAAAGGAAGTCATTTCGATATTCTAAGCAACAGGGCTTTTTGCTAGTAGTCCTAATGATCCATTACTTTGTGTAGGGCTCTAGAGCTTACAAATGATTTTCTCTTGCCTTAATTTCTTTTGTGGTAGGTAGCCCTGGCTAGACAACAAGTAAGGAAACAAGTTCAGAGATGTGACTTGCTCAAGGTCATATGGAGAAACTGGCTGTAGTAGTTCTCTTAATTCTACATCCAATGCTGCTTGGACATGATATCAAAACACTTTAATGAATTGCTAAGTTACTAAGAATATGTATAAGTAAACTACCACCTGCACGTCTTTCACCTGTATACCCACTGATTAGACAGACTGCCAGCATCATGAGGACTTACAATATTACATTTGATGTGCCTTTGACAAAGGCAGACTCAACGGGAGATACCACTGAGAATTTGCCGGATTATTTATCCTCCAGAGTCTCCTATGAAGGATTAGGAAAAAGGAACATTTGAAAAAACAAAGGGAATATTATTTTCATTATGAAGCATCTCACATGTACTTATTACCAATTAGTTTTAAATAAAAGGAGCTTTGTTGTAAATGAGGCCTATCAGTCTGGTTCAGATTCCATACGGTACATTTCTTGGCTTTTGCAACAGATTTTCTTTTTAATGAATGTTGGATGTTGAACTCAAAAGGCCTTCTGCATGGACTGATTAGAACTATTAGCCTTACCATTTGCTTTGCATTAATTTATGTAGTAATTAGGTATAAATGGCGCTTTTCCAAATGGGTATTTTTGAAACAAAGAAACAAAAAAATATCATTAAATGGACATAGTTTATTGCAGAAGAAACTTATCCCTTGAGGAGAGGTTTAGTAATGGCACTTCGTAAGCACAAATCATCTTGTGACTCACATTTAAAATTAATAGTCAACTCTAAGTTTTGTGTCAACCCTCCCCCTACTGAATTAGCAGTGAACTTAACGATGCTTTTCTTATACACCTGGTGGAGTATTTGTGCTAGTGGTATTTCTAGGCTGTCTAGGAGATACAGAAAAGACAAGTTCTAAATTATCTTAGTCTTAGAATCCATGACAGTTTAAAAGCATTTATTGAATTGACTCCGTTATGATTTTCCTTTCCCACATTTGTATCAGAAAAGCTTCTGGGGCCCAGAAGGTGCTCTAGAGACCATGCAGTCCTTGGAGCTGGACTGGGGAGAGATGGATTAGAATGCAGAGCCCATAGATTCAAATCCATTCTTCAAATTTATTAACTTTAACTTTGGGTAAAAGGGTGAGCCTCTGGTTCCTTCTCTGTGAAGGGAAGCTTTGGATGTTTTTCACAAATTCTGAGACATATATATTTTTGTTTGTTTTACATTTTAACATATTTGAAAGTAAGACTTTTTTTTTGTTTGTTTTTTAATTTCAAGACAGAGTGTCCTTGTATTGCCAAGGGTGGACTTGAACTTGTGATCCTCCTTCTTAGCTTCCTAAGTAACCAGGAGTACAGGTGTGTGCCAACAACATGTTTTTCATAGTGCTTTGTTTGTTATGTTTTAATTTGTGATGGTTTTCTTCCCTAATGTAGTGGTGCATAAAATAATGGTGTATGTTATACCAAGTGATTTCTTAGGTTTGCTGAAATATGGTAATGTTTGCCAATCTCCCAGGTTGTTGTCAGGATTAAATGATATAATATGTTTGCTAGTAAACTATTGCTCTTCTGACAAACAAGCAAAAGTACCTTTGCATATCTTTTGACAATCTTTCTCTCATTTGAATTTGTTATGGTGAAATTTTATGTATCTTAAAAATAAATTGGAAAGAAATGGAAAATGGAAATTACAAAGTTACATGAATTAAGATTCCAAATATCTTTCTTGAATATTTCAAGTAACAAAAGAATTTCAATGGAGTTTTACAGTTGACTTCCTGAAAGATTTTTTTTATTTTATTTTCAAACAATACCTGAGTACTATTGGTCCTATTCCAAAGGGTAGGGAAAAAAAAAGCCTGTCTATGGATCATGATACAGTCATAGTAAAATGCCTCCGCATTTCATATTACACTCAGTAGGATGTAATTTAACCAAGTTGAAACCATAGTTAATAATTATAGAAGGGATATCTTAATGGTCCCTACTTGTTTACAAGTGAAATCGTTATTTGCCTCCTTGGTATTCTGTCAAAAGTTTCCAGTTTCCTGGCTGAAGTCTTAAAATACTTTTTGGTGACAGGTAGTGCCAGTGTTCAGGTTAGGATTTTGTTTTATGACTCCCTGTTTAAACTGCTTTTCCAGAGAGAATTTAATGCAGAGAGAATTTAATCCCCTTTTTCCCTCTCCCCTTGCAATAAGAACTCTGAGGAAGGCCAGCTTAGGGTAGGAGGTGGGAGCTTGAGAAGATCTGAATTTTATTTTGGACAACTTGAATTTGAGATGAGTTTGAAGCATCCAAGTGAAGATGTTGAGGAGGCAGTTGAATTTGTGAGTCAGAGATAAAAATGTGGCATATTTGGTGTAGAGATGATAGATGAAAGTCCGATCTTGGGTGGGATCACCTAGGAAACAAGGAGGCTTGGAACTAGAGGTTGACAAGCCACCTTCAGCCAGAAAACCTGTTTTATTTGGCCTGTGTAATGTTTTAAAAATATTTGAATGAGTTGCTATAGCTTATGTTTATGGCTTTTTAGCTGCCCAGAATATATTTTCTCTTTTGGTAGCAGCACCCTAGTTTTCTTTTGAGAAATTCTTTCTCCTCCAGTCTCAGACTTTATGCCTCAGGCAAAGTTCCACCTCTGGTTGCAAATGAAGTAGGTGACCCAGGGCTGCCTGATCACCCCTACCCCAAGTCACCGATCCACAGTGCTGGGTTCAAGAGTGGGCTTGTAGCCGGGCGCGGTGGCGCACGCCTGTAATCCCAGCACTTTGGGAGGCTGAGGCAGGAGGATTGCGAGTTCAAAGCCAGCCTCAGCAATGGCGAGGCACTTAGCAACTCAGTAAGCCCCTTTCTCTAAATAAAATACAAAAAAAAAAAAAAAAAAGGGGGCTGGGAATGTGACCCAGTGGTCAAGTGCCCTGAGTTCAATCCCCGGTACCACAAAAAAAAAAAAAAAAAAAAAAAAAAAGAGTGGGCTTGTAATCAATGTTGGCCCAATGGGAATTTTGAGAGTATGGGGAGTTCCAAGAGAAAATTTGTTGGTTTCTGCTTAAAGCTAGCAGGATATGGCCTGGAGGCACAGCAACTGCCACCACAGGGGAGACAGAGCTTATCTGAGAATGGGGACAAGGAAGTAGAACCCAGATAAAGAACTGGTCCCGATCATGTTGATTAAACCCTGTGCTGAGCTGCACCTCTAGGCCCTTCAGTTAAAGAAGCCAGTAAATTCTCCTTTTGGTAACCCAGTTTGAACCAGAAGTTCTTTCACTTGCACTAGAAAGAATCTTAATGAATGCAATTGCCAAGATTTACTGATTATTAGTTTTCACATAAAAATGAGGATTTTTGGCTAGAGCTAGGTAATTAATTGTTGTTCTAGTAGGAGTGTTGGTGCCTTTCTATTGTAGCTCATACTACCCTCTTTTGTCACCTTATCTGATGCCCAGGTTCTGTTGTCAGTTATCCTACTGATTCTGCTATTTTAAATTGTGGATTTGAAAGGAAAATGAGAGTCAACTTTGTGTCATTTAATTGTATTATTTGCTTTCCCCTATAGATAGTTGGGCTTTTGATCCCTTGTCTAGAGTGAAAAGACAAGAGAACCTAGGCTAATGAATAGAGGAGTCTGACTCCCAAACAATAGGGAGGAGGACAAGTTTATAAAGAGAAGGGAGTTATAGCCACAGGAAGGAACATGTTGGTGGAGGCCAAGGTAAGGGGTGTTCCAGGGAGGAATTGAAAACATTGCTTGTACTGTTGAGGTATAAAATATTTGGAAAATGGGGGGGGGGATCTTTAATTTGGCAACAAAGAGGTCATTATTGACCTGAACTGGAGCTGTTTCAGAGAATGATGAGGCCATGTCAGGTTAGGATGGGTCAAAAAATAAATAGGAGGTGGATAAATGGAGACACCCAAGGAGAACAAAGTTGTTTATTTTTTTCCTCTGAAGAGAAGAAGAAACACAGGGAGGTAGTTGACACATGTGAGGTAGAGTGCTTGAAAGCAGGACTTGAATACTTGAAGTGCCCATGGGAAGGATCTGGTTGAAAAGAAGTAGTTAATTAAATAAAAGGGAGACAAAAGGGCCATTTGTTCATGTGTACCAGAGAAGGTAGGATGCCGTGGAATCTCAAGGCCCAGTGGAGCTGTTTAGATGTGAGGAGGGAACACGATGCAACAGGAGGGAAGAGGATGAAGGCTGGCACAGATGCCAGGCAGTTGATAACAGGAAGTTGCTCTGCATGATGGCTTCCACTTCTCTTTTAGGTGGCAAAGTCATCTGAGAACGTGGGTGGTGGCATGGATGTCAGCTGGGCTGTAGAGGCTTGAAAGTGAAATAACAGTGGAGGAGGGTAAGGGAATGTGTTGGTGAGAAAAATGTGGTGGGATCGCTGGCATTACTGAAGACTCATTTGCAGTTGGTACTCATGAATGTTGAATGAATGACACTCACTGCCTGTGTGTGACTTTGTTCAGTGTCCAGGTGCTCCACTCTCCATACAGACAGCCGCAGGAGGCATCACCTAAGGCTGGGGTTTGGCTGGAAATGGAAGGACAAAAGCAGGGTGAGCAAATAAGTCCAGGGCGCGTGGTAACAGCGTCATGGAAAGTGTGTTATCACAGTGATGGCCTTTAGAAACTTCGAAGGTAAGAAAGAATGGACATGAAATGGAACTTCTGATGAAGCCCAAATGGTTGATCACAATGAAGGAGATTTCAAGAAGGAAGCTGAAGCTGAGGATATGGTAGTAGAGGGTTGGAATGTTTGGCTGGGTGTGGGTGGCTCTGGTGGAGAAGAGGAGAGGGTCCTTGCATATGAGGTAATAGAGAGTAGAGAGCAGAGTGTCGATGATTTTAGGTATTGAGATCTCCTGTGCTGATTGCAGGATTAGGGAGAGAGGAAGATTTTTGCCAGGATTCAGGTAAGGTGAGCAGGTTGGCTGTTGTCTGAGAACAGATTTTCCATTTCCTCTAAACCTTGCCTTTGGTTTCAATGGAAATTCACTTGGAAGAGTACATGTAAATGGCTTCAGGCCCACCTCTCTTGTTTCTGAAATATATACTGGGTGTAATAATTTTTAATCTGGAAAAATGTGTGTTCAATCACTTTATGTTACTGCAGAAAATGTAATTCATTTAAGCTGCTTGTGTTCATAGAATCTTCAGTTGCTAGAATAAGTTGGTCCCCATTTTTGCCTTACATGGGCATGCTGCTTGTGAAGGTGGCTGACAGTGCAATCAAAACCCTCAAGAACAGGCCAAGTTTAACTGACTCCCTAGTGGCTCTCACTGTGATGAGCTTTGGAAGGAGATTAAGTAGGAAGCTATGGTAGAGACATCTGTTGTCATGTGCAGTGTGTATTGGGCTTGGCAGTAACGGCAGCCAAACAATTCCCTACCAGTCTGTAGTTTATATGCAATAATCTGGGCTCAAAAAATACTTCTCTGAATGGCAAGGCATTCAAGCCAGCATTCCTTATATTTGAGAGGGAGATTCACCAAGGGAAAAAAAAAACACACTTGGGTTTTATAATAAGATACTAAGTCTGATCATCTCAAAGCACCTGAAGGTTGTGATAAAAATCCTCACTAAGTAATCCGGAGGCAGAAATCTCTAATCGAAAAGAAGAAGAAAAAAAGGAATTCAAACATGTAGTCTTTTAGATACAGCTCTACTTGTTACTGATTCTGAGGAAGATTAGTGAATGACGGAGCAGGAGTGCCTGTGTTTACAGGCTGAGGATGATGAGGAACGATTGCACATCCCACAGGACCCAGGATACCTGCCATGCAATGAAGTGTTTTATGGCCTAGAGATGCTTCGCTGCAACCAGGTCATTCCCTCTGCTTTCTCTAGGGCTTCCTCCTAATTCTATCCCAGGAACCTGTTCATCATCCTGATTTTGCCTTTGCTTTTTCTAATATTGATACCTTTCTTCCTCTTCCTCCTTATCTCATCTATCTCATCCATTTTTCCATGCTCTGAGGAGCCAAAACCAAATCTAATGTGGTGCTAAATTTTCCCTTTCTCCAATTCCTTTGCATTTATTGTTCATCTTTTTAACTTACAAAGTTAGGTCATTGATAGTTTCATTGGTTGCTAGGTTGTGAGAAAACTTAGATTTTTATTTTTCTTCTCAAACTAGTCTCAAGTTAAGAATCACTTCTCTACTAAACTCAAGGCACCAGTTCCTTTAGACCCCGAGGTGTTCAGGAGTCCTGAGACTTGGATTTTCCTTTCTGGGGCCTTAGGTCTTTAAGGATTGCTTCTGTTTTCTCTAACAAGGAGGAGAAAACATTGTTCTGGAGCATTGGATCTCCTTGGCTTCTACTATTTTATACTATTTACCCAAGTAATAGTTTTTTTCTTGCTCTCCAAATAAGAAAACCACCTGCTTTGTTCTTAGCATTTCTCTAAGGACAAATGCTTAGTTCATTTGGTTACAAGTCTTCCTGTGGCTGTTTATTCTCCTGTGCTTCACTAAGCATTTTAAAGGCTGTAAATGTGGGAGGTGAGGTACCAGACCACTTAGCATTCATTCTTTGGCTCAAGAGGCAGAGGGGATCTAGTGACATTGCAACCAAGGACCCATAACCTCCTTCAAATCCCCTCAGAAGTCCAGTTGGGATTGCAAATTGTCAGGAATAATGCCTAGCACATGGTAGGATATTAATTTATGGTAGATATTCTTTTGTTGTTGTTGTTTTTGGTACTGAGGATTGGACCCAAGGGCACTTAGCCACTGAGCAACATCCCCAGCCTTTTTTTTTTTTTTTTTTTTTTTTTTTTGGTATTTTATTTGAGACAGAGTCTTGCTGAGTTGTTTAGGGCCTCACTAAGTTGTTGAGGCTGACTTTGAACTTGCGATCCTCCTGCCTCAGCCTCCCAAGCTGCTGGGATTATAGGCATATGCCACCATGCCTGGATTACAATAGATATTCTTATTGAATTTTTTTAGCTTGTTAAGAAGATCCTACGTTGAAGAATTTTATAAATTAGGAGCTTATTATCTTCAGGATTGGAAACATCTCTAAAATGTTACATGGAAGGAAGCTGCAATCTCAGAGATTTGTGACTATACCCAGGCCATGCCATTTATATTGGCAGATTGAGACCAGGACTCAGCTCTCTGGATTCTGGAACCAAGATTTTCCTACTATGCAGCATGCAAGACTCTGAAAAGTCACTCCCAAGGAAGGAGTGTGGAAAACTAGGAGGAAGGAGAGTATGGGGAAGGTGCACTAACCTTGGGTAGTAATTCCAAAGAATAGCATAAAGCATGACTCCTGTTATTTTTTCACATCTCTCTGATGGTTGCTTCTACATTTGGTATGCTTTAGTACATTCTGGTTCATTACCTTGGAAAACCAGGGGACTTTTGGGTCTTAAGGACAATTATAACCTTTCATAATGTCAAAGTTCATTGATTTAGCAGCATCTAACAAAGGGTGAGAGAAGTTTCTAGGCCTGGAGAGGCCTCTGGGCTTTGGGAGGAATTGTGTGGTTCTTGTGTATTGCTGCCTAGGCCTTAGGTAGGTGCTCAGTATTTAACTGCATAAGAAGTGAGTGACACACAAGTCAGAAATTAGAGGAAGTTCCTGGGTTCAGAGATGTATTAAAAATTTCTGAGGATCCTGTTTGTTTACATTATAGAAAGAATGGGAAAATTAAGAAGTGATATAGCAAAGTGATGATAGAACAGAAAGGAGGACGTGAAGATCAGGTTAAGAATGTTTTCTGGGTGTGCTGAACTGGAGGTAGTGTACAATTGTGTCATATGTTAAAGAGAAGTTCTGTGTTTCTTTGCTTTGGGGAGAAGATCTATGGGTGATCCATAACAAAGAGCCTTTGGACAGAGGGATAATTTGGGATGGATACGTGAGCATAGAAAACAAGTCTGAATTTGAGCTAGAGATGGCAAGGTGGGATTCAAAACTAGACAGGTTCAAATCAGATTTGAGAGCTCAGCCATAGTGCTGTCTGCTCTGCTGAGATGCCTACCGTGATCCACAGCCTGGGAGAAACAGCCAGTCCAGTGAGTCTTTGCTGTTCTAGGTGTTGTCTTCTATCCATGTATGCTAGATCTGAGAGTTAGCAGCAAACTTTCTTGGAAGTGTTCTGTTCTCTGGTATCCTTCTGGAATTTCTTAGAGCAAAATAAGCCTTGGGATGTATTTGGCCCTAGGCCACCCTTAATCAAATGATTATGATTTGCTGGTTTCCGTGGGATTTCTGATCTTTGAACACATTGCATCCTTACCTTCAACTGTCAACCTGTTGTCTTGGAGTATCAACAGGTATTCCCTGCCCCTTGGATCAACCCAAAGCCTTCTGGTTATTCTACATGATCTTGTGTCTTACTTCCTGATGTTCCTTTGACCTCTGAGCTTCTGCCTCCTGGATCCCTCACATGGATTCTGAATGCAGCATTTCTCCCACAATGATCTTCTCAGGGAATCTAGTCTCATAGACTTTAGTGAAGACATGAAGGGTGTGGTCTTTTACTGTCTTTGCCGATTCTATTTATGCTTCTTGTTCTTTCTCTCTTGAATATCAATCAAAATTATACCCAAATTGGGGCAACCATGGGACAGGAAGGATTCCTTGCTTTTGTATCTTAACAATTACCCAAATAAATACTGCTTATTTTCCTAGAATTCTGGTGAATAAAAATTGTCTCATAACATGCACTTTTGTTTGGTGCAAATATATAAAGCCAGAGATACTACTTTGTACACTATATCTAATTACCTAAGCCATTGATTATACCATTGGATCGTTTGTATTAATTCCTAATAAACATTTTACTGTATAGAGCAGATTCAGCACCATACTTTATATATCTCAACAACATTCCCCTCAAATTTCTTTCATCTCTTCTGTCAACTTTTTTTCTTCAATGTAAGCTTTATAATTTTTCTTTTAGTTCTCATGCCAGTTCCTGTATTATCAGAGTCTGAAGTATTGAGTAAATCTCATTCCTTTTCTCCTAGTTCCTTGCAGCATGGTGTATATATATTTTTTTTACATTTATTTATTTGCTTTAGTTGTACACAAATGCCTTTATTTTTATGTGGTGCTGGGGATCGAACCTGGGCTGTGCACGTGCAAGGCGAGCGCTCTAGGGCTGAGCCACAACTCCAGCCCAGCATGGTATATATTGATTTAAAAAAAAAAAAAAGCTTTATGCTTTTCTTGGCTTGTTTTATGTCTTCATCAGTTCTTTTCTTGTCCTGTTAATAAGTTCACAAACCAGGAGTCTATCTGATAGTACAAACATGCCTGACATTTTCTTTTGAGTTGTATATGATGTGTGGTTATTTTTAAGACTGAGGTACCTTTAGGATCTCATGAACATCTCCTGATAATCCTTTTGGGCATGGATGTTTTTAGTTTCTTTTCTTTAGAAAGGGTCATGGGAAATTTGGCATTATTGGAAAATATATTCCCAGTATAAAGGACCTGGGAGAGGACCAGGAGGCCACTTAGTCGGTAATTCTCAGAATTTTCTAGAACCTCAGAGTTGGTATGATTCTCCCTAGGTTCAAAGAGTTGAGAATCTGTTGCCAATCATGATCATCAAAGTAAAGGGGAATCTAACTCCATCTAGTTAGTTTCTACTTTGGAAAAATGGAAGAGTCAAGGTTTAAAATAAAATACAGTACTCACTGATGAAGCTAAACAATTAGAACATCATGAAATTGTTGTTCCTTGGATTAAAAAAGACACAAAAGTAGAGTAAAATAATGTAATAGGTCATAAAAGTAGGTAGGATTTATTAAGCATGTATGGGTTAGGCACTGTTTTCCATTTCAATTATTATAACAACCCTATTGCATTCTCACTCTTATTTTTATTTTATAGATGAGAAACCCATGGTAGCTGGAGAGACTCAACAGTTTTGCTAAGGTCACATAGCTAATAAATGGCAGATCAGCAATCTTAACCTTGATGAGCTGATCCAGAGCTCACACTCTGAACTTCAAGGTCACACTGCCATTTATTGAGTCATTTTGACTTTTTTCCCCCCTGCAGCCTCCCACCATATATATCTAATGCACAGGAAAAGTGGCAGTTCCAGGTTTTTTTTCCCTCTCTTGTTGTTGTTTGTTTATTTAATAGCAGGGTTAAAAAAGAAGGCACTATGTAGTCTAAATCAAGTTTAATTAGACCCATGTGGAAAACATAACAATTATCCATGCCAAATTTCTAACATTTATTTTTGCATGTTCAATTATTAATAGTCATGGGTGTATATATTCCTTCATTGATTTTCTAAGTGGCAAAATTCAAGTGGGCATGGAGTTGACTAGTTATTTAAGAATGTTTATCTAAAAGGAATATTTTCTTTAAAACCAGTGTATCTATTCCTGTTTGTGGGACACATCTTCCTTTGGAGAATAGGATGTTGCCAGGTATGGAATCTTGGCATTAAACTAGACTCTCCTTTTCCCCCCTCCTTCTTGAGCTGGTAGAAGGGGCAAGTGGAGGTGGACAGAGTGTCTGTCTGGAAGAACGGGTGCAGAGGAGGGTACAGCAGGAGGCACAGCAGGAGACCCTTCCTTTATCCCTCCTTGTCCCCAGCTTCTTGAGGTCTCCTGCTCTGAGTTATCCAAATGTGATTTTTTTTTTCTTCAGTAGCAATTCTCTTTGGTCTTGAAGAGGACAAGATAATGGATATCCTCCCCTTCCCAGATACAAACAAGGATGTTCTTATATTGTTTTTATAGTTAAACTTAAAAAATCTCCCGCAACAGTTTTTAATATTTCCTTCATTATTACTATTTTATTTATCTAAGCTGTAGAAAGGGTCTTAGAAATAGACTAGAATTGGATCTTGGAGAAGAACAGAATAGGGTCTTAGAAATATGTAAAAAGAGCCATCACTAGAACTTTGATATTGTGATTTAAAAGTAAGATTTATTAGTTTCCTCCAACATTAAACATAATGTGATAATTACAGAAAGCTTGAGAAATTCAGAGAAATAGAAGCAAAGAAGAACAAATTCCTATAATTTCTATAGCCAAGAAGAAAAAGAAGACAATGTCTCTTTTTTCTCTTCTATTTTATGTTTTGTGTATTTGTGTGTGTGTGTGTGTGTGTGTGATCATGCTGTAAATATAATTTTATCATCTTGTTGAAAGGCTGTCTAAGGTGTAGAGACTGCTGACTCAGAACGTCTTTGCTGAATGTACTCTGTCACAGTTCAGCTTTGCAGATCTGTGGTGGCAACCTAGTTCAAGTTCTCCATGAATTCCTACTGTGTGCCCTGCACAGTGCTGCAGGCCAAGGTGTAGTCCTACCTCTGGGCAGCTCACAGGATATTTGGAGGAGTCAAGCAAGCCCTTTCAGGGTTACTTTTAAATTTAAAACTTTTATTTATTTATTTTTGTGTGGGGAGTTTTAAACATGTACACAGTAGCAAGAATATAATACCATACCCAATGGGCCTTTCTCCCAACTTTAATTATTTCTCAATTTGTTGCCAGTTTTGTTTCATCTAAACCCAAGCCTCCTATTCCAGATTACTTTGAAGCAAATCCCTAACATCTTATTTTTTTATTAGTAAGTATTTTCTTTACAAACATTTTAGATAAGACTTTTTTCTTTTAATACTACAATACAGTTATCATACTTTTAAAAAGTCAACAATTGAATATGGAATTCTGTCAGTATTCAAATTTATCTTTTCTTTTTCTCGTTATTTTTTTTTCTATTTGTTTAGATCAGTGGCCAGATAAGGTCCATACATTGCGATTAATTGACATGGCCCTTTGGTCCTTTTAAATCTATAGATTCACCTTTCACCGTCTTATCCTTGTGGTTATATTGTTTTTCTAAACTAGACTATTCTATAAAATTTCCCATATTCTGAATTTGACTGATAACATCCCAGGGGTTAAATGTGAAACGCTCTATTCAGCATAGCCCTTTAACCATTATATTTCTTATGAACTGGCAGTTATTTCCAGAGGCTGGATTGAATGCTGTTTTAATTTTTTTGTCAAAACACCATGTGAGTGGTTTTGTATATCCCCATCAGGAGAACTTTAACCTTTAGCATCAGTTGCATCTGTGTGTGTGTGTGTGTGTGTGTGTGTGTGTGAGAGAGAGAGAGAGAGAGAGAGAGAGAGAGAGAGAGAGAACCAGTGTATTCACAAGATGAACGTCAAGAGCCAGTGGTGATTGTTGCTGCTTAAATCCATAAATTCTTAGGGGTTTCAAAATATTATTTCATGTCAATCATTTTTTTATTTATTAACTAGACTAATTCTTTAAAGAGAAACTCCTGCTAATGAGCTATTTGGCTATCCTCAGTTATAGTTTATATAGAATGGCCAGGAAAATGTCTTTTGATTCTTCTTTCCCTTTACCAGTTTTCAAAATACTTGGCTCCTTGTCATTCAAAAATAACCAGTTGGCAGGATGGCTCATTGATAATTTGTAGGTTTAAAATATTGTTTCAATCCATCACATTTGTTAAATTGTCCCATTTTTGACCAGCAGGAGTCCTTGTATTGGCTCCTGAATCCTTTTGATATAACCCTGGTAGTCTTGGGCAGCTTCCCTGCTGTCTGTATATTAGGCCACTGGTTCTCAAAGTGTGGTCTGAGAATGCAGGAGTTCCCAACACCTTGTCAGGGAGCCTTGAAGTCAAAACAGTTTTCATGATTCTGAAACATAATTTGTTTCTTTTATTATCATCTTTTTACATGCCTATATAGGAGTTTTTCTAAAAGCCACACATTAGCTATTCAAATGTGTGCATATGTATTCTTGTGTTTTCTAGAATTTTCTAAGGTACACTCTTTGAATGCTTGGACAATTCCTGAGACTAAAGGGGTCTTAGGACCAAAAATCTTGAGAAATGCTATTCTAGGCTTATCTTTCATGTGTCCTGCTACATATATGTAATCATGGCCTTATACATTGGCTCCTTATTTTTTCCATCTCCTTTTTCTGTATATGAGTGATCTGTTCCAAGTCTCATAGCTAGTAAGTGGCAAAACCAGAATTTGAAGCTAGATGTTTATGCAGTATTTTTTCCCTCATAAAACAGAATCACTGCTGTCCAAAGTTTATGATTAATTAAGGCTTAGAGGATGTAAACACTGCCCACTATGCCAGACACGAACATTTTAGGGGCCACCAAGTAAAATTAGATGTTCTTTTTCTCAAATGGAATGTCCCTCAAAAAAGGAAAAACAAATATAGAGGCAGAATGAGTGTTTGCTCTAGCTTCATGCTATGATAAAAACAATACACTGAATATGTTGTTTTTCTGGTTATAGCAGGGAAATTCAAGATGCAGTAATACTTCATTAGAGTGTTAACTTCTGTAGAATTCATCCAGAGAAAAGCCTACTTTGGCTGTGGAATTTGGTAATGGCTCATGGATTTTCCACTAATTTCTGAACCCAGAATCCAATTGATTGCTCAACCATATAGCTTAGAAACATTTTTTAAAAAATTTTGTTAGTTAAACAAAATTCTGCAAGAAAATATCCTGCAATTTGATGCAGTTTTAAAAGCTGAATAATGATGCCTTAAACCGTGGACTCTTATTTTCCCATCACCGAATAGTCTCTAACATATAGAAAATTAAAACTACTGGTTTTTGTAGTCTCTGGGGCCTCAGAGGAATCTTTGTATTATTCTGTTGGACTGAACTCAGTAACTTGTCATTTTATCACCATTTCCAATAACTGTAGTTTCTCTTGGCTAACATACAACATTAACTCTCATTTCCTAGATACAAGGAAGAGTTTCTCTCATAAGAACACTAAGTGTCTTCCAGAATAACTGGCTGTGGCTTTCTGAATTAAGTGCATACAGAGGAGAGGGCAGTCTTATGTAATGACCTTGGGTATTTTTTCAATGTTAAGAAATAACTGACTACACCTGGTAGCCATCTGGAAAAGTGTCACATAGGAAGCTTGGATCACAGCCCACATTACCTTTCCAGTGCTTCATAATTACTTTGTGGTTTAGGTGGGGAGTGAAGCAAAGACTATGGCAAAGATTAAAGAGCTTTTAGTGGAATATAGAGTTCTTTGTTGGAAAGATTTTAAGTACTAATTGTATTTTTATTTTTATGAATAAATTTACTTTTCATTAGAGCCTCAGTTGTAATTTTTTTCTTTTTTCTGTTGCTGTGTTGCTGTGTTGGGAAATCAAACCCAGTGCCTTGTGCATGCAAGGCAAGCACTCTACCACTGACTTACACCCTGAGTCTTATTATTTATCTTGACATTAAATCTATCACAGTGAAATAATTGAAATATCTGCTCTAAGTGACCTGTTGCATTTAGATGTCTGCACTTGAAATGTCACCTGCCTGGCCTTTTCTAGCAAGTCTTCTCACTGACTTTGCTAAAGGTAGTTTTAGAATATCTAAAAGAGTATAAAGTAGGAAGGTAGTCTTTTGTAGGGGAAGATTGTGAAATTCCATACCACTATGATTGGTCTTGTCAAAATTTTATTTTGTATTTATCACTTTAACTAAATTGCCAAAAAAATTTTTTTTTCAGTTTTATGTTATACCCATTGAACAGACCTGACTCCAGATGGAAAGCATGTGCTATGTGACAATGGGAGCCTTGAATTTATAGCTGGGGAATGCCAGGAACTTGGGGCTCTAGTGTCACCCAGAAAATGGCCCCGCCTTTCTGCATTTTTGTTTCCTGTTTAGAAAGTTCTTCATCTTAAGGACCTTGACATACTGGGAGGAAAGGTGCTTTGTATGTGGAGTTTTCCATGAAGTGCTGTCCTAACTAGAAAGCTGGGCTAAAGATAGGTAAGTGCTTTTCAAAAAATATGTTTTAAATATATATGAAACATTTTATTAGTTTAGGTCACACCTTTGTTTACTGAAGTATGAAGTAGCCCCAGGCAGTTTGAATTCAGAGTTAAAACTCAGGTTTTGCTTATTTCTCATCTTTCTCTTAAAAACAAAGAATATAAAGGCTTGGCAAGTAGAAAGTGGAACTAATTTTAATTGCTTGAATAGGTTTTCTGGAGAAAAAGTTTTACTGAAGGGGGAATGAGGGCCAGATTACTTTTGTTCTTGCTTTGTGTCTAATTGGAGACAATTTTGGAGTAGTCCACAAGTCTCTTTTTGAGTGGGAGAATCCATCATAAAATGAGCCATAAATTAACAACTCTTCGTGACAATGGCCTTGGCTGAGTCTCTATGGTGAGAACTCAGAATTCCAGGAATGTGTCTGGAGGTGGAATCTATTACAGCAGTGATTCCCAAGAGGGAAGGAGGCCATGTCAGAATCTCCAAGTGTGCTTTTGAGACTCTGAAGACCATTCTCCTTTCTCCCAAATCTTAGTGAGTCACTGTTGGCAACAGTCATGTTTGGTGTCTTCCAGGTGTTTCAGAGTTAAGCTGCAATCAGTGCTCTTGGGGAACTCTGTGGGGGGAGACAGTGGGAATGACAGCTAATACTTATGGAGCATCTCTCAGCGGATGAAAACATCCTAAAATCCTGTGTGATGGTTGACTGTGAACATGCTAAAGACCATTAGATTGTACACATTAAGTGGGCAAATTATATGACACGTGAATTATATCTTAATAAAGCTGGCAGAATAGCACTACTCTGTATAGATAGAGTGACATTTGTTCTAGAAAAGATAACTAATTGCTCTGAATGATTTGCAATTCATATGGTGGCTGTCACTGTTGCTGAAAATTTGGTAACATGTCCTATACAAATTTGTGGTTGGTTCTAAATAGAAGTTTTTGTGTTTTGTGATTTTGTTTGAAGAGGCTATGTGTTGGTGCTTTTAAGTTCATTAACAAAACCAATGGGACTAGAAAACCGCACCTTCTAGAAAGGGGCCAGCAGCAAGTTGGAGTGTGATCTTGGTGAGTGGCCAATACCATGGCCCTGCCATGTTCCTCAGTTAGCTGGATTAGGCCAAATGGGTTTTTGTGTTACTAAAGGAGGAAAGCTTTTCTGTATATTTGATTATGTTAAATGATACTGTTAACACCCAAATTTTGAGGCTTAGGCTTGGGAAGGAAATGTGTAAAGTTTATTGTATAGTTTTTTTTTTTTTTTAATAATTTGTATATTTTTTACCTCTTTCACTTTGAGAGGCAAGTAAGAAAGTGGGAAACAGTAGTGGGAAGGAACCAGGAGGAAGGAGGAAAGGAGAAATAGTGGGTAGTGATATTGGCCAAATTATATTGTCATATTGTGTTCATGTATGGATATATAACAACAAATCCCACCATTATGTATAACCATAATGCACCAATTAAGAACCTGGGAAAAAAGTTTTAAAAATAAGAACAGAATACTTTTAAGCCTAAGAAAGAAAGAGGGAAAGCAAAGAAACAGGTAATCTGCAAATGAGATTAAGAGGTAAAAAGTCCCTAGGAAATCAGATAAGATCTGAAGCTTTATGTTTAAGTATTAGAACATAAAATATTAGAAGTGATAAGGATGCTCCACTTATCAAACTCTTTTGAAATTTCATTTTTAAAATTTTTGCCTTTATTTTATGTTTTGTAATATACTTTAGAAGTTGTGTCAGACTCTTTTAAAGTGAAAACAAACCAAATCAACTAGAAATGATCTTCTCTATCATCTAGTCTCTTCCTTTTATTTTACTAATGAATCCAATCACTCGTGAAAAAAGCTAGTCTGGGGATATCTTATCCTGGGCATTCTCTGTGACTTCTCTGGGTTTAGCACATAATCCACACAGGTTGGCTGGTGGACGGGATCAGATGTTTTGGGTGGTTAGTACTAACTAATAAAACTTGAAACAACCTTTTGATCAGAGTGTATTTGAAGAAAGTGTTGGTGAAAAGTTTGAGAAATATGGTGGAAGATGTTAGAGCAACTCTTTCTGGGATTTAAAAACTTAGCCATTCTTTTGTGAATTGCTAGATGCTAATGTTTACTCTTCTAAAGACTTCAAAAGTGTAAAATGTTTTGGATGTATAAAAACTTTTGATGTGTACAATGCCTTTGTGTTACACATTCTTGAGCTGATAGTCTCTTTTCTCATTTCTTTGGGAGTATTATTTAATTACTCTCGGAGAGTCAACAGAAGAGTGAATTAAATAAGGATTATTGTTTCCAAAAAAAAATACTCTTCTCCATATGCCAAAAACTCAGTAAAACTGGATGGAGCTCCGTCAAGCAACAGCTTGTTGAATTAATTATAACATCTTATGATTTCTTAACGGCCTAAAGCCATTTATATTACCAGGTACAAGTCTATGTTTGGAAAGCTGAACTTGAACTTTGTTTTTCTTCTTCAAATGAATTCTGGCTACTTTCCATGAATTGAGCTGGGTCTGACGTCTGACATGTTTGTTCATGTGGGGCTCAGGCAGATTTTTCTGAAGTGCAGAAATTTCCCATCCCTGTGTGACTTCTTGTAGAGGGTGCTGGGTGTGGGCTTAGAGTGCCACATGCCAACCTCTGGAGAGGAGTGGGAGCCAGCTGGGAAGTGTGCCAGTCCTGCACATGTGTTTATTATTTGGGGAAAAGCTACCCAAAGTGTGTCCAAGCTAAGATTCTATTCATCCTCGGCTTATTTGAGGACCTTGAGATGGCAGAACAATAACTTGGGTTTCTAGAAGCCCTACTTGGATGGTGCAAAAAGTGGCTTTGTCTGCAAGATCTCCTTTTGAGGTGTTAGAAGAATGTGAATATGCCAAAGCATTGCAGGAATCATTTCTTTGTGATTAAAATCTTCAGATTTGGGAGAAAAAAAATCCACATATCTTATTTAGTTCATCCATTATTTTTACAAGTGTTTATTGAGTATTTCTCATGTGCCTGGCACTGTTTTGGGTGCTGTAAAACATGGACAGAGTTTCGAGTGGGGGAGATAGACACACACTAAATTAAAAGTGTCAGAGGGTGATATGAACAGTGGGACAATGACTACAGGGAATGGGATAGGAATTGCTGAGGAGTGAGGGAACCATGTTAGAACCTGGGGTCTTACACTACTCAGGGTGACTGATTGGATTCACAGGCATGAAGCAGCACAGTCCTTTGCATATCATAGCTAATTTGCAGTCACAGTCACCACTACTGTTGTCACAGTTGCAGTTGGAAAGCATTTACTCTACACCTGTTGGCCAAGTGGTGTACAGAATGAGTCATATGGCTACGTGTTTGTCCTCAAGACTGACAGTCCTCATGTGGACATGTGTGAGGACTTACTAATGATGAATGGACATCACCTGACTGTATTCATTCAGCACAACTTTACTGAATGATGGCAGATACAAGGTATTGTGGAGGATAGCAAGGTAAATCACATCCATACCTTGCCCAAGGGGCATGTAGTCTAGTGTATTCATAATGTAGATCATTTGCTTGTCATCGATTTAATATTTGGGATAATGAGAATCCATGACATATGCTGATTTCTCATTTTGCCGGTTTTGAGTCAGGAGCTCTGGGAGGCTGGTGTGGGGCACCTAATCTAGGCGTGCCTTTAACCAGTCTCCTGCTGTCCACATTTCAGGGCAGCATTGTTTCTACCCATGTTTAAGATGTAAAAATGTCTTCAAAGTGAAATATGCTTTTTTTGTAAAAACTTGCTCTGAGAAGAAAGCTAGCATCTAGTGTTGGTGAGGAAAGAGCTGAGTCTAAGACATGATGGTTCTTGAGCAGATAGAGGAACCACTGAAGGTTGCAGGGCATCATTTATCACATTGCTGCCTTTACGAGGGGAATTATATGCTCTACTAGTGTTCTCTGGCTGGGACCTGAACCCCTCAAGAGTGTGGTACGTGGGTACATCCTGATAAGGACTGTTAGATGGCTGTAGAAGCAAGGTGAATTTGTCTCCCTTGCATGAAACAGAGCTTTTTCGTGAACTGCTTTCTCTGTCCCTAATTTCAGCTCATTCCAACCATATTTGTGTGAGGGTCCCTGTTATTTGTTATACAGATGGAATTGAAACAGAAGTATTTTTTTTTGTGTGTATGTGTGTGTATTTCTACACACACCCATATGCACCTATATACATACACATACAGATACCGGGCAAAGGAGAGCTCGGGAGGGGAAGGAAAAGCCATAAAGTACAGTGGCAAAGGCTGTTGACGACTGACCAGAATCCATGTTTTCCTCTTTCGGAGCCCCCAGCAAGAATGCACTTGGCTTTCTGTTACGGTTTGGATGTGGTGTCCCCCAAAAGCTCACTGTGAGACAATGCAAGAAGGTTTGGAGGAGAAATGACTGGGCTGTATCTTTAACCTAATCAGTGAGCTAATTACCTGAGTGGTAACTGGAGGCAGGTGGAGTGTGGCTGGAGGAAGTGGTTCATCAGGGGCGTGGCTATGGGATACATATTTTGTATCTGGAGCATTGTTTTCTGATCATCGTGTGAGCTGCTTCCCTCTGCTGCATTCTTCTGCCATGATGATTAGCCTCACCTTGATCCCCAAGGATTGGAGCCTGCTGTCGGTGGATTGAGACCTATGAAACTGTGAGCCCCCCGAAATAAACTTTTCTTTCTAAATTGTTCTGGTGAGATCTTTTAGTCACAGCAGCAAAAAAGCTGACTAAAACACCTCCCTTGCAGCTAGTTGCGGCCACGTAACTGAGTGACATGAGCTGCCAGTGAGTAAGCAGTGGATGATGGTGATGGAGACAGAGGAGCCTGTCAGCCCAAACCCCTGGTTCAGTGTGAGGAAGAGGAGCACCTCAAAACCAGGTCCCTGCCATTGGAGCAAGAGACACAGTTCTGAGGTGTTTCTGGATTTCTTTCCGCAATGACTAGTTTTTCCTAAGGAGTATGTGACTGTGGGTGGTCACTGAGAGGCATCTCGGTTTTACTTCCTCAGGTTAAGTTGATTCCACTTGAATGGTGTCCTCAGGGCTGGTGGGTGGGGTGGTTATGGTGCTGCTGGGCTCAGGCTGTGTGTTTGCCGGCGCTTACCGTTAGTAGCTTACAGATAGCTCCCGCTCCTCACTGTACTCCTCCTCTGCCTGCCCTCACCCCCAGGTGTAGGGAGGATGTAAGAAATGTGAACCTATCCTCAATTTTTTTCTCCTCTCAATTATTTTAGTGCTTACCTTGTGCTAGGTGTTATTGGGGATACCTAGAAATGAGAGAAACGTGGCTTCTGCCTGCAAAGAGCTGACAACTGTGGTTGACCAGACCGCTGCAAGTGGGACTCTCAGCTGGAGAAAGCACTCAATTCAGATTGCTTAAAAAAATTAGTGATTTTTTTTTAATCAAGAGCTGAGAAGCAATTTAGCTTGATATACTATTTCTCTGTGGTTCTTAATCAAATCATGTTAGCCCCTGAAACTTTTGTGTGTGTGTGTGTGTGTGTGTGTGTGTGTGTGTGTGGTCGGCCACAAAGTCCAGTACACAACTCTGTTCAGTATTGCCTTCTCTGCCCGTGTTTTACAGTTCTCACATGGACTATTTATATTTAGCAGGTGTGGCATTGTCCAGAGTTGATTAAGTCCCCGTTTTTCCCCTTTGAATTCCATAGAGCTAGACCCACAGTGAAATGATCTAAGTTGTTACCTTGCTGAGAATTGTGAATGGTAGATAGCTAGATGAGAGAATGAACATGTGTAGTGTGAGAAAATCCTATTCAGCTGTGTTTTAGTTGTCAATTTCATCAGGTTCAGTGGCTCCTTTCATTTGGCTTGCTTACTAACTCTCAGCTGCTTTCTTCTTCATCCTTTAATAATCTCCCTCTTCAATTTGCTCTGGTACTCCTATTTGTCCTTGTTACTGCTGGCCTGTCTTCCTTCTGAGATGATATAGTGCCCAGAGGTAGGCACCAGATCTTGGCTATCATTGTATGCTTTTCCCTAGTCCCTTACTCCAGAACATAACACAGTGTTTTATTTATCATGTGTGGATCAGTAAATGATGAGTTAACTGATGACTAAAATTTCTTACAGTGGTAGGACTTCTTGATCCAGTTCCATTCTTGGCATTGTTTTTGCTTTGTTGAATATTACTTCCAGCTGCCATCGTGTGTTGTCAATTCATGTGATGTCTTGTCTTCTCGTTTACCTTTGTGACACTGACCTAGCCTTATCCAGTAATGGGAATCACCCAGCATGAATGGTGACATGCCAAAGGGTTTCTGTATGAGTGTGGTGGCATATGTCTTCATCTTGTCCAGCATGTGATACTATGGCTTATATCTGGTGGGTGAGACTGATCCACATTCCTATGTTCTTAGCAAAAGAATCATTTCATGTTACATGTACTGTATTGTTCAATCTCATAAAAGAACAACAGATTCATCTTTTTCTGCCTGGTAGCAGGTTTGTATCTTAGGTCTTGCTTGATTCACTGAAGCAGAATTTTCAGAGAATTCTCTGAAAAGGGATGCATGCACATTCATAATTAGGCTTGTATTCCTAATAAAATTACAGCTGAAATCCTTCCCTTGGGAACTTATTATGTTCCTTCCTAAAAGCACATTTTTAATAGTGATAACAGAACAGAATGGTGACTTAACAGGATTGAAGACACCAAAGGCAAGGAGAGAAGGTATTTTACAGAAGAGCTGCCATTCTCCTTTGTGAGTTGGGGTTCCTTTGTGCAGTGGTGGGGCTGTCACCCATATGTTTCTTCTTTTCAAGGTTTGAAACTGGTGTTCCCCTCCCCTCCAGCTGAGAGCTGACTTTGAAAAAAGCTGGCCAGACCTTCTCTCTGATCTTGTTTTTCTTGCTTCTTCTGTCAGTTTAAGGTTCTTTTGGCAAAAGTCAGTGAAGTGGAAGATCATCTTCACATCTTTGATTCCTTGACCTTCACATGTAAGAATCTGATGGATGTTTCAGTGCTGACTTCTTGCTCTGACAAGCTCTGTGAAGAAGGCAAATGACAGTTTCTATAGCAGGACTTAGAATGCCGTTAAGAATTCAACAATATGGGATTGCCTATCATGAATTAACTTCAAATAAGCATAAGCATTTCTGTTAGAAACAGGGAGCTTATTGTCATCTCTTAAAATAGTCTGTGGTGATTAATAGTGATGGAGTTGAATTTTTCATGCATCTCAGTTCACTCTACTAAATGATATTATAGAAGCCTGGCAGTATTGGTGCAGCCTCGTCCACTTTCAGGAAATCGTTTCAAGAATGTCCTCTTGAAGTATGTTGGGTGCTGTCTCTGACATTGATGAGTGATTTGAATCTACCTTTCATGGTGGCTTCCATGATGCTATTGCAGATGGTAACCTGAGAAACTAGTCTAGTGACTACATGTGCCTTTTAGACCAAAGACCTAATAGAGGGTGCATGTTTGAACAGAAAATATCAACATATAAGTCCAAGAATATACTTTATTGTGGAAGATAATTCTACCCTTTTCTTTATGGAAAAATGAGTTATCACACTAGAGGCCTTACTTCATATTAACTGATACATGTCTCACATTCATCAAAAGAATTTTAAGATGGTCCCAAAAGCAAGAAAAAACATAAGAGACAAAATAATAACCCAAAAAAAAGATTCTGTTATGATACAGATATTGAAATTATCAGACAAGGAATTTCAAAGGCCTGTGATATATTAAGGGCTCTACTGGAAAAAGTAGACAGTGTGCAAGTACAGATGGGAAATGTAAGCAGAGAGGTTGGAACTCAAACAATCAAAGGAAAGTGCTAGAAAGCAAAACAGTAGCAGAAATGAAGACAACCTGGTAGTGGGACTGAACGTTCCAACCCTCCACTGCTTCCTTGGTCTCCCTGGGGGCCAGTTCCCCTTCTGAAGCTATCTAGCCCCACCCCAAAGAGTCACCCTAGTAGCATAAATTCAAGTGAGGCTGTGGCAGTTCATGGTCTGTGATGTCACCACCAGGAAGAATGTGAAGGCAGAGGCTCTTTTTCTGTCTTGTCACCACAAATACTTGAATATCTGTCTCTGTTTCTGCATGTTGATGACTAGATCCATCTCAAGAAGGACTTACTGAATGATTAGTTAATGTACTGGGTGGTTCACCCCTGATACATTAGACTAAAAAGATTCACACATACAGGGTATTTTATTTATTTATTTTATAATAGAATGCATTTTTGACATATTGTAAACAAATGGAGCACAACTTCTTATTCCTCTGGCTGTACACAGTACAGAGTCACTTCAATAGTGTAATCATACATGTATATAGGGTAATAATGTATGTCTCATTCTACTGTCCTTTCCATCCCCACAGCCCCACCCCTCCCCTCACTCCCCTCTACACAAACCAAAGTTCCTTCATTCTTCGCTATCCCCCACTCCCCACCGCCCCCCTATGGATCAGCATCCACTTATAAAAGAAAACATTTGCCTTTTGGTTTTATGGAATTGGCTTATTTAACTTAGCATATTCTCTAGTTTCTGCAAATGCCATAATTTCATTCTTCTTTGAGGCTGAGTACTATTCCATTGTGTATATGTACCACATTTTCTTTATCCATTAATTTCTTGAAGGCCATCTAAGTTGGTTCCATAGTTTAGCTATTGTGAATTGAACTGCTGGAAACATTGACGTGGTTGCATTACTATAGTATGCTGATTTTAAGTCCTTTGAGGAGTGGGATAGCTGGGTCAAATGGTGGTTCCATTCCAAGTTTTCCGAGGTATCTCCAAACTGCTTTCCATAGTGGTTGTACCAATTTTCAGTGCCACCAGCACTGGCCATCCTTGCCAACACTAATTCTTACCATACAAATTAGGGACTATATTAATTGCAAAAATAATCAACCTATCTTTCAAATATTAAATGTGTGTATGTTCATTAATATAAGAGCAGGAAGCATATGTAACCAAGATTGAAACTTCCTACATTTTCTCCTTTAAGCAGGAATGTTTTTGTTTGTTTTTTCAATTTTGAGAAATAGCCAAATGGTTGAGTTTTTTATCTCTTTTATTACTAGTGCATAATAACTATATATAATAATGAGATTAATTATGCCATATTTGTATGTGCATTTATTAAATATAATTTGATTAATCTCATTCCTCAGAATTGGAAGGTACTAGAATTTTCTCTCTTAAATATAGAAGGCAGAATATTGATATTCTAAAGGCCACTCATAATATATTATTATATTAACCCCAAATGGTTTTCTATTAAACAAACAACAAAATAGTAACTCTTCAAGGTTAGGGCCTAGATCTTAGCAATATTTATCTTTGCTATCCGCCAAGCCTGCCATAGATATTCAGTGAATTTGGAATGATTTGTACAAATATGTGAGAGTTAAGAGGTGAGCTAAAGTTGCTGAGCTTTATTTATTTTTCAGCCTTAGACAAGTGTTCACAGCCTCTACTAAAGTAGTAGTCATTCTCTAGTAATATATATCTTGGTTGAAAAAAAATTTTTTTTTCCCTTAAACAATCTGAAACTGAGATTTGTACAGCAATCATGGAGCTTTTTTTTTATTCTTAATATTTATGTGATCTTTAGCTCAACCACTAAACAAAAATACTTCCTTTTCACTTTGCATCTCCAGCTCATGCATAAGAAGATACTAGTAGGAAAAAGGCATTACTGAAAAAAATTTAGTTTTTGCTTAAAAGAACCTCTCTTTACTTCCTGGACAACAGTATGCAAAGCTAATCAGTTTCTCATAACTCAAGATGTGGCAATTTTGGTACCATGCCATTTTAGCAAAGACTGCAACTGATAATATTCAGTATTAAAGTGGAAAAGGGTGATCTAGAGGCATTAGGGGCAAAGGGTTAATTAAAATTTGTACAATATTTTGAAAACAGTGGCCATAACAACATTTTAAATATCTATCAATTTCTACATAAATATTTGTACAAATATAGAATGGATGTCTGTTGTATCTTTATCATTGGAAAAGTTGAAAAGTGTGAATATTCATTAGTGGGAAAGTGGTCAGATAAAATGATATATTTGTATAAAGAAGTTACATATTACATTTAAAAAACTGCTTAGCTTCTCTTCCCATACATACATGCTCAGACACTGTATATAGTTTTTCAGTGATAAAAGTATGTGTGGGACTTCATAGCATCCCACTGAAAATAATTATTTTTTGTGTGTATGTATGAATTTTTATTCATAGAAAGAAGTCTAGAAGATCGTACAATGTACTGCTAAACATAGTTATCTCTGAAGGCTAGTTTATAGTGGCCTTTTATTTTTTTACTCTTCATTTTTGTAATGCTTTTGTAATCAAAATAATTATAAAAAATGTAGAAATGTGTTTCTTCTTAGGAGTGGGGTATTATGGATTGGGGATACAAATATACATAATGGGGCTGGGATTGTGGCTCAACAGTAGAGCGCTCGCCTAGCATGTGAGCCGCACGGGTTCGATTCTCAGCACCACATAAAACTAAAACCACATTTTATACAACTAAAGCAAATAAATAAATATTAAAAAAAAACAACAAAAAACCCCCCAAATATACATAATAATAGAACTTGATACTTATCACAAGGTGTTTATGGTCTAGTCAGTGGATGTAAGGAAACAGATACATATGGTAATATTTTGTGGTTACTCTGATAGAATTCAGTAGTATTCTGAATATAAGTGTTCGTTTAAACACAGGGAGTATAATTGGGTTTGAAAGAGAATAAGAAAGCAGTCATAGAAGGAATTTGAACTGAATCTTGGCAGATATGATATTTGATAGATAAATAGATAACAGAGGGATCACCAGATCAAGGCATAGACGAGGGTGTCCAGTTTTGACTCTGGGAAGTGCGGGAAGGTTGGCCTGGCTGTTGTGCATGAGCACTGGGACCTGTGAGTGTCATGGGGAGGTGGGAGGACCAAGCACGCAGAGAAGGGAGGCCTGTGAATAGGAAAAGTGCTCCTTCTGCTTCTGGACCGAGATGCTGTGCAGATTTAGATAGTCACTTCTCTCTGGGCCTCAGTTTCTTGATCTATAAAACAAGAGATTGGACCACTTAGAGGCCTCCTATGCTTTTATGTTTCCCTTCTTTAGAAATAGAACCTTTTAATCAAAGGAATTAAACCTAGCATGGGGAGCAAATGGAGCAGATGGAAATGGAACTGTTGTACTTGAGCTCGTCCAGATGTCAGGTAGGAGGGGATAGTGAGACTATTCCCCTACCTCACCAGGGCTTTGGGGGTGCACTAGTAGAAAACCCTGGCCTGTAGAACAGGCGAGTCCTTTTAGGTCTGGAGATTCTGTTCTGTGCTACTGAGCTGTTTTGATGACCATGCTTCCTTCACGTTTAGATTTGTCCCATTTTGCCCATTTATTCCCTTCCTAGGGTTCCACTGCACATCCCCTCAGTGTTATTTCTCATTGTACCAGAAGTGGACCTCTACTTTATGCCAGTCTTCTTGACAGTTTTATTCTTTCATATGTCATTTCTTATTAATTTTCCAATATTAGTCTGTGTGAACAGATGAACTTTTTAGGATGGAAAAGAAAATTGTAATACGTAACCCATTGAAAGCCTACCTGGTTACCATTTTAAACATTTTATATAAATTATCACATGCCACCCTCATGACCATTGCAAGATGTAGTGTTATCATTGTTATTATTTGTAGATGAGGAAATTGAAGCATGCACCACGAGGCAGATGTTGTGATTGAGCTCTAAGATGAGCAATTATCAGAACAGTGATTCAAACATAGGCCAGCCAGCTCTAGAGAGGTGTCACTTAACTGCAGCCTAACCATTTTGCATTTTCACTCTCTTAGTTGTCCTTTTTCACTCTTTTCAGTTTTCACCAAGAACATATTCCCATTCATTTAATTGTTTTTGCATGCTTTGGAGCTATGTCTTTTCTCCCAATATTTGTCCCCTCTTCTTCATTTCCACTCAAAAATGAGATAGTTGACTCAAAATAAAAGATTTGGGGATTACTGTTTTGAATTAATTTCTAGGGATCTCAGAGAGGGAAATGAGGCTGAGAGATTCAGGTATAGGAATTTCACTTAGGCTGGCATTTGCAGGTTTACCAAGGAATTTGGTGTGGGGAAGAAAGCAGGGAGAAATGGACCAGGGCCAGATGTTTGATCCATTGTCAAAGTTGGGAGATAATGAGGTGACAGTGGAAAGTGGGAAACATTTTCTATTTTAAGAAGCTAAATAACCTTGGAAATGATTTTGTGCTATTATGCTATTTTAACCTGGTGCCAGAGATAGTTATAAATTAGAAAACAAATAGGGAGAAGAGTAAGCGCCAACATTTATTTCTGTTGGTACCCAGAAAACAAGGAAAAATTAAATGATTAACCAAATTCTTAAAGGCTAAAATCTTTGTACTACATAATGTTAAACATGTTTATTCTGCAAAATAACTCTACCAAATAGCCAGGAAGCATTAGAAAAAAAAATAACTTAGGATCTTTTGACCACTGTTAAAACTATTTCATCATAAAATATGGAAGGTAAGTTTTTTTTTTTTTTTTTTTTTTTTTTTTTTTTAATACCGGGGATATTAAACTCGGGCACTAGACCACTGGGCCACATCCCCAACCCTTTTTTGTATTTTATTTAGAGACAGGGTCTCACTGAGGTGCTAAGTGCCTTGCCATTGCTGAGGCTGGCTTTGAACTCGCAATCCTCCTGCCTCAGCCTCCTAAGTGCTGGGATTACAGGCGTGCGCCACCGTGCCCGGCTTATGGAAGGTAAGTTTTAAGAAGTAAAATTTATGTAAGTTTGTTACTTTTGCCCTCAAAATTAAACTACAGGACAATTAAGCTATTTCTTTTATTATTTCAACTATTTGAGGTGAGGAGAAGAATATATAGTCACTCTCTCTGTATAAAGATCAATAGAAAGCTTTTTACCTCATTGAAGCACTTTTCTTTCCATTTATTGAGTGGAAAAATAATGTTCAGATTTATAACATACTGGTTTAAAACAGTTTCTAATCTCTAGTGTGTAAAGTACATGAAAGGAAAGTAATAAAGTAAGTTTACTGGGATCTCAGTACACATTTTACTTTTAGAATAGAAGTTGGAATTAGACCAGTCCTCTAAAAAGAAAAGTATGGACTTATAAACATCCAAGGGAGTTCAGTTACTATACTTGCAAGGTAGTTTATGTGGTTGGTCAGTTAATAATTCCTAAAGATACAAGTTTTTCCCACCAGGAAGTTCATTTTATAAGAGCTATTTTATCATTGAGATACTCTTATAAGGAAATGAAATCTTTTTACCTATTTGTAAGAAATAGATAGAAACTGAGGATAATGTCATTTTCTTAAAAATTTTCATTTTTCTTAAGAATTTCCTAGAGATTGGGTCTAGTAACCCACTGTAAAAACCTACTTCTTTAGAAAGTATTCCCAAATGTCCCTTGTAAGTATTAGTCTATACTTATTCGTTCATGGATTTCTGCATTCATTCGATGAACTGTTATTGAACAACTACTATATGGAATTAAAGCTGTGACTAGGTAAACATTGGAACCTGCTATTATGGTCTGGATGTTCATATTCCTCACCTCCCCCCCACAAATTCATATGGTGAAACTAATTATTATTGTGATGGTCTTAGGTGCTGAGGCCTTTGGGAGGCAATAGTACCCTTATAAAAAAAATGCCCCAAAGAGCTTCTCTGTTCCTTCCACCATGTAAGAGAACACAACCAGAAGGTGCCATCTTTGAACCAGGGAATGAGTTCTCACCAGACACCGGATATGCTGGTGCCTTGATCTTGTACTTCCTAGTCTTACTTAAGACTATAAGAAATAATTTTCTGTGGCTTATAAGCCACCCAATCTATGGCATCTTATTGTAGGAACCCAAATAGATTGAGATGCCTGCCTTCTAGAGTGCATGGTTTCATGAGGAGAATACAGAGTAAGTACACAAAGTTATCAGGAAATGTCATTACCGCAATAATGGATCTACATGTAGGTCTGGAAAGACTTTTGGAGAAAGTGCCAGCTAATGTAAGTAGAGCCACTGAAGTTATTACAGACTTCTGGAAAAATCAAAGGAGATGCCATGTGGGAAATTGATTGTGGGAAGGCAAGTAGGGTCATCATTGTTAAAGGTCGAAGTTTAAAAACCAAGCCCAGAATCCCATTGTTAAAGATTATTTCTTGGAAACCATTCTTGGTACCAAATGCTACATTAGTAAGGCTCCAGTTAGAAAATAGATGCAAAGTTAGTATTTTAGATAGAGGTGATTTAACATAGGGAATTGGGGATAATTCCCCAGTGAAAGAGTTAACAGTAGAAGTAGAGGTAATCTAGAAACTGGTAATTTCAAGAAGTAGCTGCCATCCCTGGGGCTGGGGGACAAAAGGGAATAGGTGTTGTTACTGAACCTAGAAACTCAGAGTAGGGACTACCTCAGGGTTGATACGCTGACTTCTAAGAAGGTGCTTGGACCTCTGGGGATGGATTGCCTTCTGGCCAGTACTGAGACCATCCAGGGAGGGGCTGTGGCTGGTATACTGAGTGCTAAATGCACGGGGATCTGGAGCTGTTTGTTTCTGTAGAGGCTGAGAGGAACTGGAAAACAGGAAAAAAATTTATTCTCTCCACTTCTGCCTTCCATTTTCCTGCCAGTGGCTCCCGCTGACAGTATCTAGTAAGAATCCAGTTGCAAGAGAGTCTGGGAAATGTGGTTTGCAGACTCTAGATCCAGCATTACAGAGAGTAAAAAGGGTGGGTTTGGGCTGAGACACAGATGGTAAATGATTTACTCCATACATTTTAGAAAGTGACTATGGTTCTGGACTGTGTGAATTAGGTTGGAGGAAAGGTAAACTAGGTACTGGTCAATAAGTTCAGAGGATGTGGGAAGAAATCTAAGTAAGAAATGTGGAGAAATTACAAGAGAGAGAAGTGAGTAGGTGTTGAGAGATTTAGAAAATAGTTGAACAGAATTTGGCAGTTCATTATAAGGGTTGGGGACCTGCAAAAATAGAAAGGAGTTAAGGGGGACACTTGCATTTCTGACTAAGGTGGATGGGGTACTGTTTACTCAGATAGGAACACAGGACTAGAAACTGTTCAGGGGAAGATGATTTATTCAGTTTTGAACTTGCTGAGTCGATGTGCCTGTGGTTTATCTAGGTGGAAATTCATTGTGAATATGTGGGCAGAATATGCAGATGTGTATGTTCAGCCTTATAGGTGGTACTTGAAGTCTTAAGAGAGCAAAGAGAGCATAAGACAGAACATGGAAGAATAACATTTTGGAAAAAGGACACAAAATGTGGAGAAAAGTTAGTGAAGCAGACTGTGAAAGAGTGGTGTGAGAGGCTGGGCCAAGACCCAAGTGTGTGGTGTCTTGGAAGCCAAGAAAGAATGTTAGAAGAAGAGGCATGACCAACAGATGCTCTGAGGCTGACTGTTCTATGTTGTTTATGGTTCTGTCAGACTCATCAAGTGCGCCTGTTTTTCATAGTTGCTTATGAGTGATTCTCCTTTGCTTTTTTTTTTTTTTTTTTTTTTGGTACCGGGGATTGAACTCAGGGGCACTCGACCACTGGGCCACATCCCCAGCCCTTTTTTGTATTTTATTAGAGACAGGGTCTCACTGATTTGCTAAGTGCCTCGCCATTGCTGAGGCTGGCTTTGAACTCGCGATCCTCCTGACTCAGCCTCCCAAAGTGCCGGGATTACAGGCGTGCGCCACCGCGCCCGGCTTCTCCTTTGCTTTTTATATTAAATTAATCAGTGGGCAATGCACTCAAGCTTGTAGGTCAGCCACTTGTTTTTATAAATAAGGTTTTATTCGAACACAGTCACGTCCATTCATTTATGTGTTGTCTGTCACTGCTTTCCTACTGCAGACGCACAGTCAGGTGTTTACACCAGAAACCATATGATCTGCAAGGCTTAAAATATCTACTATGTGGCCCTGTATGTTTACTGACCTAGGATCATGGTTTAGTATTAGGTGTTTTAGGTAAGCTGGTAAGATTGTGTCTCTGACTTTTTTTCTTTTTCTTTCTTTCCCTATTTTTAAAAATTATGTTTAACATGTCTAGTGGAAATGTGGGGTATAGACTGTACCTTCCCAGGCTTGGTCATGGTCTTGCATTTGGGCAGAGGCAACAGAGATAAGGGAAAGAAAAGCTAGTGAATAGTTATAGCAGCCACTTCTCATGACTATGTGGCTATGTAGTAAGGACAACTGCCAGGGCCAGGAAGGTGGCATAAGACAGGGAGGATGGATCCATGGGTTTGGGGTGTGTATTTCCAACTCTTTTATGCCAGGTACTTTGCTACCTCCTGGGATTTCTTCAGTAGCTCAGAATCTAGTTGGAAACAAAAAATATTAAGCAGAAAGTTAGATGCCCTGCAACTTGCTTGGCACTGGGTTAGAGCTACGGGCATGTGGTACAGAAGAGTGGTAACTAGCCTAGCCTGGGGAGGAGTGGGAAGAGTGAGGGGAGGGCCACCAGTGGACCCAGGTCCAGAAGGTGTGAGGTGAGGTGGGGCCTTCTCCAGCTCTGTAATCAGATGTCCTGGTGAGAAGCGGATCCCTTAAGGTTGTGCAGTCATAGACAAAAGGCAATTCTGAGAGATTTCTCTGTCACTAAAGTTTATCTTCCAGGCATTCTTTCTCTCCCCTTCCTCATTTCCTCCCTCCCTCCCTCCCTCCCTCCCTTCCTTCCTTCCTCCCTTCCTTTATCCCCCCCACCCCCCCATGTATATTAAGTGTGTTCTGAGTTTGTGGGAATCATAACCTTGAATTGGTTGATTTTTCCTTTATGTAAAGTACAAAAGTCATCTTGCATTAATATGTCTTTTGAATGGATTTATTTTGCCTTTGGGGATGATAAAAGCTCAGTGAGCTGAGCATCTATCATCGGCTCATTGGCAATGAAAGTTCTCTGTGTATTTAAAACTCTGAGCTGGCTGTCATTTTTCTGTCCACACCCCTTATTCATAACAAACTACACCTTCACATCACTCTCTGTCCTCCCAGTGGCCTGTGAGAGCTGATCTACTCTACAAATAAAGACAATGAGACACATAATGGAGATTTTAATTATTATTATTATTTTTTTGCTGACATTTATTGTTTTGTTAGGTTTTGTTAGGTTCTTTCTTTAGGTTGCAAGTAACAGCAGCTCATTCCAATTGCTATGGGAAAAAGGGAGTTTTTCATAAGTTTGCATGTGAACTGCAGGTGTGGATGAACCCAGGAAGTTTTGTGTGCTTCCCTTTCTTCTTTCTCCTTTCCTCTTCTCTCTTGTCTCTCTCCCTCTATCTCCTTCTCTCCATATCTATATCACCCTTTTTGCAGTCTACAGATTGACTTTCTCTGTAGTTTTGCTTGTGTGTGATCAGTCTTCTCTCAGCCTCTCTTCATCATAGCTTCCCCTACCTATTGGGTATTAATGCTACTTTCTTATGGTCTGTTTTAGAATCTGATTGGCCCATTTTCTCTTTCCAGGTGTGGCCATATTGTAGCTACATTGAGTCTTCATGGATTAGGAGCCCTCACCTATTCCACTCCACCTGGACAGGGAGGCATGTCCATTTGGCTCTGAAAACCGGGAAGTTGAGAAACTTCCCTCAGAAGCACAAAGTGAGAAGCACAGCAGCCCTAAGAGTGACTCTTTGCCTAGTCCATAACTCAGTTTCTACACACAGTCCCAAAGATCCCCTTTTCCAATATAATCTAATCCTCATAGGTAAAAACAAAAACACACACACACACACACACACACACACACACACACACACACACACACACACACACATTCACTTACTCTTTTCCCAGAAGGAAGCATCTGAATGTCATAGTTAGCTGTTACATTAAGAAGCAGCCATGGGGCCACTTAGAAAGCATCATCTCAGGCTGAATCCACTTTTCAGTGATATTTATTACAACTCTAGGTCTCTCATGATCTGGTCTAGCCATTCTGCAACCTGGGGACTAACTGCTATCCACTGTACATGTCTAGGTATGCTGGTGATGGTGAAGACTCTCTTAATGCTCATTTAACAAAGGGAAGAAGAACTCTCCACCTGTAGCTGTGAACAGACCATCATACGTTAGTCACTAGCTCAGCTTATGCTCTGCCTAGAAGAATAGAGCCCACATCTAGTGATGAGCAGCCACCTTGCTGGCATACTGGGAACAAATGCTTGGAAATGGCAAGTTGTATTTTGAGAAGCCTGGCTCTTAGGCCCTTGGCTTGTTGCCTTGTCTTTTCTGCCATGAAATGAGTTCCCTGATCTGTAAACAGCCACTTTAGAATTATTATCTCTAGGTTGTTGATTGGACTGGATCCTTGAAAATACCATGGAATCTTTTTTTCCTGTCCCTTTTTCTTCTTTGTGCCTTTCCTTGTTAAAATCCAGTTTAAAGTTGTTTTTTTTTTTTTTCCCCTGTAAATGAGCTCTTCAGTAGTTAACAACATGGCATAGAGTAGAAAGCTCAGCAGTTGTTTCTCAAACCACTTCATTGGAAATTTTCCCTTCAATCCCTGTTAAGAAATTAGAGCATCCTAATTTTGTAATAGATAAGAGTAGGTATCTATGGGACCTGGATTCTGTAATCAAGGTTGTTTATTTCCGAGCATTCTTTCTTGGCTAATTTCCATGTGATTTCTAAGTTAATTGCATAGAGGAAAAAATGAAAAATTTAGCACTGTATCGACATGACTTTTGCATTTGCATTTAATCATTTGCTTTCTTTATCTCACAAAGTATAGTGAGCTGCTTTTATATTTACATACCATTGAGAAGTATATGATAAATGAGGGGTAGAACTGGAATAGTGGAAATTAGCATAGTCATTTTGTAAATAAATCCTCATCACGGAACACTGCAGCCAAGAAGCTCCCAAGTCATCAGCCAATACTAACTTCAAACTAATTAAGGCATTGGTACTTTAAAAAAAAGATATGCTACTTATCTGTCTTAATTTGTTTTAGTTTATTTATCTTAATCTGGCTAATGAAAGTTCCTGATTTGTACCATTTCTTTCTAGGTCTTCCCACTATGGCTAGGTTGAATTAGACCTATCTCATGGGAAACTGTTCCATGAACTATTCCATTGGTATGCTTACCCAGAACCATAGGGGGATTTCTGTGGTGCAAGAAGACACACAGAATTAGCAGAGCAGGTATGTGATAATGCGAAATATAAGGTGCTTCATATAGGGAGTAAAGTGCATGGTGCAGTTTATTGCTCTGAAGTCATTTTTAAACTTTTTATTAGAGCTTTATAGTTATATGTAGTAGCTAGGTTCAACCTGACAAATTCATACATGCAAGGAAGCATATTTCAGTTCATAATACCACCCGTTTTCCTTCTCCCTTGCCCCCCGTGTTCTCCCTTCCTCTCCCATTCTCCTTCCTCTACTAGACTTCCTATTGCTCATCTGTTAGTTTATATTTAATTGGTTCTTTATATTTTCTTATCCTCCCCCCCTCTTTCCTTTATTTTACTCTAGCTTCCATCCATTAGAAGAGAGAGACTATTTGACTTTTGAGTTTCTGAGTATTACAATTTCTTAATCCATTCATCTATTGACCAGCATCTGGTTTGATTCTGTAATTTAGCTATTGTGAATTGTGCTGCTATAAACATTGATGTGGCTGTGTCACTGTAGTATGCTGCTTTTAGATCTTTTGGGAAAATACCAAGGAGTGGGATAGCTGGATCATATAATGGTTCTATCCCTAGTTTTTTTGAGGAAACTTCATACTGTTTTCCAGAGTGGTTATACTAGTCTGCAGCCCCACCAACAATGTACAAGTGTACCTTTTCCCCCACAACCTTGACAGCATTTATTGTTCTTATTCTTGATCACTGACATTGTGACTGGAATGAGGTGGAATCTTGGTTTAGTTTTGATTTGCATTTCCCTGATTGCTAGAGAGGTTGAACATTTTTTCATATATGTGCTAGCAATTTGTATTTCTGCTTTTGAGAAGTTTCTGTTTAGTTCTATTGCCCATTTATTGATTGGTTATTATTATTACTTTTTGGTGTTTTTTTAATGCTTTGTATATTTTGGATATTAATCCCCTATCAGAGGAGTAGCTGGTCAAGATTTTCTCCCATTGTGTAGGCTCTCTCTTCATTTCCTTTTCTGTGCAGAAGCTTTTTAGTTTGATGACATACTGCTTATTGATTCTTGGTTTTACTTTTTGTATTTTGGGGGTCTTGTTAAGGAATTTGATGCTGGCACCGATATGATGGAGTGTTGATCTATGTTTTCTTCTAGAAGTTATAAAGTTTCTGGTCTAATTTCTAATTCTTTGATTCATTTCAATTTGATTTTGTTCAGAGTGAGATAGAGGGGTCTAATTTCATTTTTCTACATACAGCTATCCAGTTTTCCCAGAGCCATTTGTTTAAAAGGTTGTCTTTTCTGCAAGATATATATTTTGGTGCTTTTGTCAAATATCAGAGAGCTATAGGTACATGGATTTGTTTCTGTGTCTTCTATTCGATTCCATAGGTCTTCGTGTCTATTTTAATGCCAATACCATGCTGTTATTGTTACTACAACTCTGTAATACTTTCTTAGTATTGTTTTGGCTATTCTGGGTCTATGATTCTTCCAAATGAATTTAAGAATTGATTTTTCTAATTCTGTGAAAAATGTCAGATATTTTTATGGGGATTGCATTGACTCTGTAGAGTGCTTTGGTAGTATAGCATTTTGACAGTATTGATTCTGCCTATCCAAGAAAATGGGATGTCTATCTTCTCAGGTCTTCTTTAATTTCTTTCTTCAGTTTTCTATAATTTTCATTGTAGAGATCTTTTATTTCCTTGGTAAGATTAATTTCCAAGTATGTGATTTTTTTGAGGTTATTGTGAATGGGGTGGTTTTCCTGATTTCTTCCTCAGGTGAATCACTGTTGGAGTAGAGGAAAGCTATTGATTTGTGGGTGTTGATTTTGTATCCTGCTGCTTTGCTTGAGAAGTTTTCTAATGGAGTTTTTTTTTTTTTTTTTTTTTTTTGGATCTTCTCATATAGAATCAGACCGTTGGCAAACAGATAGTTTGACTTCCTCTTTTCCTATTTGTATCCCTTTGATTTCCTTTTCTTCCTTTATTGCTCTGGCTAATATTTTGAGGACTATATTGAATAGGAGCAGTGAGAGGGGACAGCCTTGTCTTGTTCCTGATTTTCAAGTAAGTGCTTTTAGTTTTTCTCCATTTAGTATGTGTTGCTGCCTGAAGCGATTGCCGCTTGGAACAACAACGCTGCAGGAATAAGTTCAGAGGCGGATTGGAAACAAACAGGCTCTTTATTCTGCTAGCTTCTCTGTCCGGCTCCAACAACAACTCCAACACACCATCCACCCTCTTCCAACCACACCACAAAATAGCTCCAACCCTGTCCGCAATGTCCCGGGCCAAGTCCCACAAGACCATGGAAGGTGGCAATGCTTGAATATCTCTATGGCTCACAGCCAACCGCAATCTTAGCCATCTCCTTAATTAGGGCTCCTACAAGTATGATGTTTGCTTTGGGTTTGTCATAAATGGCATTTATGATGTTGAGGTAAGTTCCTTTAATCTGTAATTTCTCCAGCATTTTTAACATGTATGGGTGTTGGATTTTATCAAAGGCCTTTTCTGCGTCTATTGAGATGATCATGCAGTTTTTGTCCTTAATTCTATTTAAGTGATGAATTACATTTATTGAGTTGCACATATTGAACCAACCTTGCATCCGTGTAATGAAACCCACTCTATTATCTTTTTGATGTGCTTTTGAATGTTATTTGCTAATATTTCATTAAAGATTTTCATATCTATATTCATCGGGGATATTGGTCTGTAGTTTTCTTTCCTTGATATGTCTGTGTCTGGTTTTGTTATCAGGGTTATGCTGGCTTCATTAAAAGTATTTAGGGGTGTTTTCTCTCTTGCAATTTCATGGAATAATTTTTAAAAGACTGGTGTTAGTTCTCTTGTAAAGGTGTGGTAGAACTCAGAATCTATCAGGTCCTAGATTTGTCTTTTTTTGAAAAGCTTTTAATTGCTTTTTAAATTTCATCACTTGGTATTGGTCTGTTTAGGTTTTCTGTATCTTCCTTATTCAATTTGGGTAGCTCATGTGTGTCTAGAAGTATTTCTGTGTCTTGCAGATTTTCCAGTTTACAATAGTATGAATTTTCAAAATAGGTTCTAATAACCCTCTGGATTTCAGAAGGATCTGTGGTGGTATCTCCTTTTTCATCTCTGATTTTGCTGATTTGCTCCTTCTCACATTTTCTTTTGGTTAGTTTGGCTAAGAGTTTGTCAATCTAATTTCTCTTTCCAAAGAAAAACTCTTCATTGCATTGTTCCTGTGTTTTGTTTTCTTGTTCTCAATTTCGTTGATTTCAGCTTTGATTTTAATTGTTTCCTATCTTCTAGTGGTTTGGGGGTTAGTTTTTCAAAGGCCTTGAGGTAGCGCATAAGCTTATTTATTTGGGATCATTCTAATTTTTTTAATGTAGGCACTGGTACTATAACATTTCCTCTTAGAATTGCTTTATTCTCTCCCATATATTTTGATATGTTGTATCTCTGTTGTTCATTTCTAAGAATTTCTTGATTTCTATTCTCATTTCTTCTTTGATCCATTCTTTATCTAAGAGTAGTTTTTCAATCTCCATGTGTTTATGTGGTTTCTCTTATTTTTCTTGCTATTGATTTCTAGTTTCATACATTATGATCTAATAGGATATGTGGGATTATATCGATTTTCTTGTATTTGCTAATATTTGCTTTGTGTCCTAGAATATATTCTCTTTTGGAATAAGTTCCATGAGCAGCTGAGAAGAACATAAATTCAACTGTTTGGGGGTGGACTGTTCTGTAGATGTCCATTAGGTCCATTTGATTTATAGTTGTTTAGGTTGGAAATCTCTTTACTGATTTCATGTTTTGATGACCTGTTTATTGGTGATAAGGGTGTATTGAAATTATCAAGTATTATTGTGTTGGGAGTCTATGTGGGATTTATTATCATGGAATATTTTTTCCATGTAACTGGGTTCTGCAGTCATTTTTGAGGTGAACACAGAAATCCAAGAAATTTGCTGCATGGGGCTATGGGACAAAGGTTAGATACAAAAGTTCTTTTGAAAAACACAGATGTTACATAGGTAAGCCCTCAGTTTGAAGCAGCAGTTATGCAGAACCCCCATGTGAATTCGGAGCTCCATCGGTATCTTGGCAGTGCCAGCCCTGCTGTGCTTTTCCTCCTGAATTGTCTTATTTATCTCTGAGACTCCTTGCACAGATTTGGAAGATAATAGGTACTTGATGAAATGCTTTACTAGAAGGGTGAAAACATGAGTGGATAAGGGTTTGATTCTCAAGCTTCCATGGAATATTGATTGTTTACATTTATATGAAGATTTTAAATAGGATATCAGTGGAAGAGTCTGGTATTTTTAAGAATATCAATTAAGTAGATAGACCTCCTTGAATATGCATCTTTGCCCACTTATATAATGATTTCCTTTGGGAAATTTTGTAGGATTAGAATTGCTACTGTATTCTACTCTATTTTCAGAAGATTTTTTGTTTGTTTGTCTTAGTATCAAGAATTGAACCCAGAAGTTCTTTACCACTGAGCTACATCTCCAGTCCTATTATTATTATTATATTTTTTCTTTTCTTTTTTTGGTGCCAGGGATTGAACTCAGGGGCACTCAATCACTGAGCCATATCCCTAACCCTATTTTGTATTTTATTTAGAGATAGGGTCTCACTGAGTTGCTTAGCACCTCACTTTTGCTGCGGCTGATTTTGAACTCCTGATCCTCCTGCCTCAGCCTCCCAAGCTGCTGGAATTACAGTGTGTGCCACTTTGCCCAGCAGTCCCTTTATTATTTATTTTGACACAAAATCTCACTAAGTTGCTAAGGGTCTTGTTAAATTGCTGAGGCTGTTCTTGAAGTTGCAGTCCTCCTTCCTTAGCCTCCCAGATTGCTGGGATTACAGGTGTGCACCACTCCACCTAGCTTTTGCTAAATGTGATTGATGTGTCCTCCAGAAGTTGATACCAGTTGGCTTTAGATGAGAGCACTGGCATTCCATCCACCCCTAGCCCCTCAAAAATTTCGTTGTATTTGTCTTTCCACACCCTTCTCTGTGGCACTTTATCAGAGCAGTTGGCATGCTGAAAGAGGAAGAGAATGTAAAGTTTTTATCAAACTTCAAAGATAACTATAAGATAAAAATATTTGACTTAGTTTTTGTTTGTTTATTTTGATGCTTTTTGTTAAATTCCCTCAAATTGATGCAATGGTTTGTTTCTTTTTGTTGTTGTTGTCTGTTTTTTATTTTTCTTTTTCGCAGTACTAGGGATTTAACTCAGGGGTACTTTTACGCTGACACACACCACCAGGGTCTCACCAAGTTGTCCAGACTGATCTTGAACTCACAATCCCACTGCCTCAGCCACTTAAGTGCCTTTGAGTATCTGGGATTACAGGTGTGTGTCACCATGCCTGGCTCCATAAAATGATTTCTTGACTCCTGTTTTACTCTCCCATTTGACAGTACCTTTGTTGTCATTGCTAAACTCTGCTCTAACTTTGTGAAAATGTATTCTTAGAACTTCCCCAATTGTGTTAATTATTTATGCCAGGTTCTGCATCCTCAGTAACCAGACAGGAAAGAACACATGAATAGGCAGTTAGAAAAGCAGAGCAAGTTGGATGATGAAGGGCAACTGATATTAACGCCTCAGTCTGAACAAAAAGACGGGGAGTAGCGGGGACTTGAAAATTTGAGATTGTAGATGTGCTGAGGGGCACAGGTATAATGTTTCCAGGTTCTCCCAACTTTCGAGAAAAACTGGACGTCTATTTTACAGAAAATATGTGAATTTTAATATGTGCATGAACCAAGAAAACTTATTTTTACAAAACTATCCATTTTTGACCTTGGGTCTATCCTGACCCACTTCAATGAATTTCTCTCTGCAGGTGGGGATGAGGTACGTAAGTAGGTATGTATGTATGTTATGTTATTTATTTACTTATTTGTGCTGGATTTTGAACACAGAGTCTTGTGCACAGTTGAGAATGAACACTTTAAAGTAGTTCCATTTCCCTTCCCCCAGTACTTAGTACAAAATGGATTTGGGTTTGTACTGTCTCAGGTACTCTTTTCCTGTGGTCATTTCTCCCATGACCATTTCTGTATGTTTTTTTCTTGAAGATCTGAAAGTGTGTGAATTCTGTGCAGAAATGGTATCCTGCAGAGTGTTCGTTCTTTGCATTCCATCTTAGGCTGGGCCAGTCTCTCAGGGCATACCCATTACACAGATTGCAGGTGGAAGCAGGGGGTGGAACAGGCATGTGTTGTAGGTCACTCAGAGCTAAAGGCTTCCCAAAACACGCCCCATGGCTTCCCACTGAGGTGGATTTACCTGCATAGTCCATGCAGGCAGGCCTAATTAAATTCTTTAATTACATTTCAAGGATAGGCTTAATAGAATAAGTATCTCCTGATCACCAGTCTCTGAAGGATTAAGTTATACTTTCCTCTTCTGCTGTGTAGCAGCAAGTTTACCTTCTTAATTAAATTTGTTGCCTGTTTGCCTTGTCTTTCTCCTCTGCTAAAAATCCACCCCCACCCTCCGGGCCCCAAGGATATCTGTCTGTGATCTCCAACCCTCATGTAGAACCCAGTTCATAGTAATCACTCAGTAATTGAATGAAGAAAGAAAGGGCCTTCCCCTAGATGAAATTTCTTTGTTACCTCTGTTATAGAGGACTAATATGTGCTGGAAACAGAAATATTCATCAAGGCCAGGTGCATGTCCTCTTAGAAGGTTGGGAGCTCTTGACTCCACTTTATTTGATTTCCCTGTCAGGTGATTAGTGGTAGTTTATATCTTTGTCTAACTGATGAACCCCCAAGACTTTTCTAAATTGATGAGTTCTCCATTGCTTCATTGATTTGTTAACTTGTTGATTGTTCTTCTTCCCCACTGGAATGTGAGCTCCATGTGGGAAAGGACTTTGTTTGTCTTGGTCTTCTCAATATCCTGAATGTCTAGGACTGGGCTGCCATATTGAATAAATGAGTGTGTGTCTTATCCCAGATTTGCTCTATTCTTTTATATGTATTTTCTGTTTTATCTTCTTTCTTTCTTTTCCACACTACTCTGCATCTTTTTTGGATCATAACATTTCATCCACAGTGAGGTAGACTGCACTTGGGTCCTGTCACTGTTGTCTTGTTTAGCCTTGCAGTTCCACATGCTGAAGCATAGGGGAGCAATGGATATAGGACGGAATCACAGGAGGAAGACCCATACCATCTCTTTCCCTGTCCAGGAGAGTTGACAATACCTCCCTATCTCTCTCACAAGTTTGGGAGATGAAGTAGGATGCCATTTGAGAAAAGGCTTTGCAAAATCCATGTGATATGCATGCTTTTGCAAACATAAGCTGATATCTTGACGTGCTTATCTGCCTTTCAAGGATTGGGGCACCTCACGTGGGAGCAGTCAGACCCAGGGAGCAGAATTCCATCCTTCTTCATCCTTCATGAAAGCACTGTGAAGCAGGTGGCACTATCCCATCTTAAAGATGAAGATGTGTGTCTCAGAGATGTGGAATTTTGCCCAAGTATATTTGTTCACTAAGTAAAGGCAAAGACAGGCTCAGATCTAGATCCTCTGATGACAGGTGCAGACCTCTTTTCACCATCTATCATCTCTCTGGTTGGGGCAGAGGAGAAGTAACCATTGTGCCTTGCCCCTTAGCTTCTGGATGGTGCTCTTGATTACATAGACTTGAATGTCTTTTTAAATTGGCAATGTGTGATGCTATTAAAATCTGTACTAGTGTTAATTGAATTCATATTAGAGTAATGTTTAATTGATAGTTCTTTCCCTTCCCTATCAAACACTGCACAGCTAGTTAGGTCAGAAGTTTAGTTATTTTCTGGAACATACTGATTAAAAAGGGGTTGGCATTGAATGACAGAAGAGCTGATTGAATGGGGCAGAGACTGCATTCAATATGGACCTTGAATCTGACCTGGATTTGTAGGTTATTTTGTGACATCCCAAGACAGAATAGGGATGCCCGCCCCCACCACTCACTCCACTCACATGGAGATTTCACCATTATCAGATGCTGGATCTTAACCAAGGTATTCTGGTTTTTTGCTTGTGGGGAGTCTCAAGTCAACCTGTAAAGACTTTTCAGTTACCCAGCAGGACCTCATGCAGCTGCCTGTGGAAATCAGAATAATTCTGGCATTTCTGAGAGCATTTTAATAGAGCACTGATTACAGATTGCAGGCACCTGGTGCTGTTTTTGTATTGAGGCTGAAGAGTGCAGTTCCAAAGACAAGAACTGGGCTTGACACATCCCTATTTTTCTACTGTTGTTTGCCAAGGTCTGGAATAGGTACTGAGAAACCCTTATAACAGCTGATTCAGGCCCTGGGTGGTTAGCATGTGCTTTCAGGAGGCCACCAGTGCCAGAGTATTCCTTCCTAGGCTGATGATGTACATATGACTTTGTCCAGGATGAGTTTCCTGCCAGTGCTCAGAGCACCAAAGGGGCTTCTGTTAATTGGGGTTAGCATGGAGGTCTGTGGATTGAGACGGCCAAAGTTATTTCTGTGCTTCTTGGACTACCCAAGGCTGTTCCACTTGGGCAGACCATCATTGCTTTTGGCCTCAATAGCCATATGAGAAAACATAAGCTGTGAAAATCCAAGGGAAAAAAAGGTGAAAGCCAAAATTCAAGGTTTAGAAATCTAGGGGCTAGATGTATTACAGTCCAGGACTTAATTTTGTGCCAATTCTTCAGAAAAAACAAAATGACTATGAGAAGAATCCTTACTGTGATTAGTCATGTTTTCTCTTTGTCTTTATTCCCTGCTCTCCCAACTTACAACTTCTTCTCACCTTATGCAGACTTGAGACTGCTGTAATATTTTACATTATCATTTCATGCTTGGCTAATTTTTACTTGAAAAAGCATTATAGTAAAGTGTAGTGCAATGTCTAGTTCCAATATTGGTTCTGCTACTGTTTAGTGGTATGACTTTGGAATTACCCTTGGACTTCAGCTTCTTCATGAGTTAAGTGAGAGAACTGAATAAGATAGACAATCACAAGATCTCTTGTACCTATTAAATGTTTAGGCTTAAGAATGCCTTGCCTGTGCTTTTCCACTTGGTTGTAAGCTGCTGGTGGGTAGGACCCAAAAAGGTGTCTGAATGGTGCTTGTTTGGCTCATTTGTGAAGGTCTTGCTGAGCTCCTTCTCAGTAAAATGGAATGGGTGAAATTCCCTGTGGAGATCCTTTTAACTGTGTGAAGCTTGGGGCATAGCTATGAGGCAATCTGAGGTTGCCAGAAGCACTGGCAGCAAAAGATATAAGGTACAGAAAGTGTGAGGGGGGGAAGAAACAAAGAGGGTCCAAGTTGTGCTTTTGAAATGCCAGAGGGACGGGTAATACAGTAAAGGAAGTGGAAAGAGGAGTTTCCCTTGACAACTAGCAGAAACCTTTGAAATGAGTGCCTTTCATATTTAAGCCTTTTTCCGGTTGGGAAAATAGCCTACAGGGCTCATAAAACTGCCTCATGGCAGCCATCCAAGATCTCAGGAGTTGACTCCTGTTGCAAACTTCTAGGATGGAAAGGAGGGTGGTGAGCCTCTGTGATGAGACTTGCATGGTCACTGGTCTCATGGGAGCATAGATCCATGGTAGAATCTCTTTGCTAATGTATTGTCAACTCTGCACTTTAATTTGTGGAATCAAAACAAGCTCTGTAATAACAAGACTATGTGAACCACTTTGCCAACTAAACAGCAAGCCATGCACACCAGGAGAAGCAGATATGCAGCAAGAATGAGTTCAGACTACCGCCCAGTCCATTGTAGCTGCTGGACAAGAATGATAACGGTTATCAGGTCCACCAGAAAGCAGGGCTGATCAGAGGCAAAATTGTGAAACAGTTGAGTTTGTCTTCATTTACCTCGAATGCATTTCTCCCTCACCTTTCTTTACCTTTTTCATTTCTGCCATACTAAATAGTAAGGAAGAGCAGAGACTTCTGGAGTCATGCTTCCTAGGTTCAGATCTCTGCTGTGCCCATCAAAAGCTGTGTGACTTACTTAACCACTCTCAGCTTTAGTTTCCTCACCTGTAAAAATAGAGTTTCTTCTTCTGTGATATAAATGTATTAATCAAGATTTTTGAATATCAGAGTCAGATATCTAAATATATGCCTTTAAAAATTTTGGTTTTTAGTTGTAGATGGACACTATACTTTTATTTATTTATTTATTTTTATGTGGTGCTGAGGATTGAACCCAAGGCCTCATACATGTGAGATGAGGATACTATCACTGAGCCCCAGCCCCAGCGCAGTATATGACTCTCTTGTATCACAATGTGAGGTAGTGATAGATAGATATAGGGAAAGGTGCTTTTGGAAGCTGGGAGCAAGCCTTTATGTCACCATTCTGATTATATTACACAGGCATAAATTCATCAAATTGATCATTGGAAAAACTGATTAAAGTTGGAATTATAGTCCTTGGCTAGATCTTCTATGAGAAGTGCCAGTGAACCCATAGACAGTTTCAACTTTGAAATTGAGGCATTGAGGGGCACAGTGTCTTTCCTTTTAAACCAACAAGGTAAAGATGTATAACATGGACCCTGGAAGTATCACATTTTTCTGTGTTGTGAGAGGCTTCATGGTGGAATGTCACACTGAAGATGCGTTGATTATACAGAGCTCTTCACAGCTCTCCTGAGAAGCTATAAAATGGTGACATTCTTCAAATCAGGGATTCAGGCAGGGAATGTTGTTTTAAAATTGATTTTAGATTTAGAGAATATTTTGAAAAGTTTTGCTCTGATTTGAAATTTTAGAAAATGCTTGTTTCAATCATGATTTAGATTTTTTTTTTTTTAAATAGGCTTTGTACACTCTGAAACCTCATTGTCTTTTTAGTGTTATATTCCTGGTCTGTTCCAAAAATGAATTTGCTTCATCAAGAATGCTCAAATTTTACCTGATATTTGACTCAAATATCTACTATGAAAAGCTGACCCTAAACTTGTGGAGCATTTATTCTTATATTTTTTCTCTTATTTTTAGTGGTAGATTTTTTTTTTTTTTTTTTTGGTAATCCATAAACCATCTTCCAAGAGAAAACATCAGAACCACTACCTATGCCTCTACTTTCTTTCTATATGGGTTCAGTGTTTTTCCCCTCTTCTGTCTTCTCTTTGGCATAAGTTAAACAAGCACACTAATTCAACAAGTAGCACAACGCGTAGCACATAATTGAAATGTTTGTTTTCATATGACGTCAATCCTTATGTGGCTTTTGTCTGTATTTGAACATGGCTGAAGTAGATCTGTCTACTTCCACTGCTTTCTGCTCTAAGTGATGCTTTCAGGCTGATGCATTGTTTTCTTGGTTTGCCAACCAGATGTTGGATACCATAATTACATGAGTGCCCAGTATAGTTCAGGCTGCCAAAAATTTGAGCTCTTTTTGGTTTAACTTAGTACCCTTTGTTCATTTTTTTTTAAATATGGTTAAATTCACTTTATAAGGCCTGTCTTACCTTTCATTTTGCTAATCCTGTCATAATCCAGTAAGTGTCTTCCCTGGTCTTTTTGTTGGCATTTTATTTCCAGTCCTTATTGAAGAATGGGTATGTGGGTACTAGAAAACCTGCTTAGCTGACCCTTAGAATTTAAACTTACAAATGTGGAGATTCTAGTATCATCGTGAAGGATGCTTATAAATCTTTATCTTACCGTAGAAGAAAAATCCTTTAAATGATATGGCCTATGTGTTATGGTTTGAGTTTCAAGTCTCCCTCAAAAGCCATGCATTGAAAGCTTGGCTGCCATCCTGTGGTGCTTCTGGGAAGTGATGGTACCTTTAAGAGGTGGGGCCTGGTTGGAGGAATTTGGATCATGGGGGCGTGCCATTGGAGGGGATAATGGGACCCTAGTCCCATCCTGTCTTGTTTTTGCTTCCTGCCAACCATTAGGTGAGCAGTTTCCTCTGCTACGTGCTCCCCACCATGATGTACTGCTTTACCACAGGTCCAAAGGCAACAGCACCAAGAAATATGGACTAAACCAAACCGAGATGTGATCCAGATAGACCTTTCCTCTGAGTTGTTTATCTAGTATTTGTAACAGCCAACAGAAAGCTGACTAACACCTTTAAAAAATCACCCAAATGCTACATCCCGTATGTGTAGCTTTGTTGGTTGTGTAATTTAATTTTAATTTTTTTTTTTTGGCTTCCTCATATCATTTGTTAAAGTTAGGATGTAGTGATTGACGAGTTTAAAAAGTATAGCCATATTGCAAATAAACATGTGTAAACCCAGATCTTGTGGTCTGGGTGTAGAACAGTGTTTGTTCTTTGAATATTAAACCTACAAGAAGAATGTGCTTACTGAACACATAAACAAGGAGAGAAAAGATGAAAATAGTCTAGGTTTTTAATTGAAGCAGACATGAGTCACTGGCTCAGAGAATCCTGTGAACATAATGTCTCCTATACAAGGAGAGTTTGTATATGTAGGGAGAAGAAAGCCAACCAAGTTTCATAGTACATAGTAGCCTTGTGATAGAAAAGAAGTTCTTCTTTCCCTTCTTTAAAGAATTAATTATGATCAGGGCTTTTGTGTAGGGTGTTGTTGTTTTTGCACATACACAGGTGTGCAAAACCACTGTGGAAGAAAGTGTAGACTAACACATAGCTGGCAATCTGTTCGCCAAGCTGTGGACCATGGCATGGAACTACAATTTGCTCAGAGGAAGGGTGCCATTTTCTACTTAGAAAAATGTCTTCCAGGCCTTGTGATTACTCATAGCATTCATTCTTATTTCTTACAACTTTTTGAGGGTTGGAATTTCTAACCTTTGTGGTGCCCTAAACCATGCCTCTACTGGAGTCATAAGAGGCTAGGAAATAATGATTATTGGATGTCAATAAAATGTATTTTATGGTTTTGGGAAAAGAGTGTATCTCAAAACCAAAATGTTTGAAGGAGCACTCTACTCTGGTTATGGTGGAATAAGGAGTGCAGATTCTCTGACCTATTGTTTCAAAATCCAGAGATAATCATATTAACATGGTGACAAACATTTTTCTAGATATCACCTTATGCATATAATTGTATAGATACAGTTTTATATTAATGAGCTTTTTTTTTGTTTTGTTTTGTAACCTCCTTGTTTTCACTCTGTATTGTTTCATAGTTTATATTTTTCCAAGTCAATGTCTACAGTCTTTGATCTGGATGTAGAACAGGGCTTTTTCTGCCATGATTTTAGAAGGATATGAACATTCCATCACAGGGATGTGCTATACTATATTCAGCCAATGAAGGAGGATGGAATTTAAGTTATTTATAATGTTTTGCTCTTAAAAGTGGATCTGTGATAAGCATGTGTCTATGTAGTACACTAACGTGTGCTTGCTCACACAGTTTTCCTCTAAGTAGAGTTTCTGGATCAAAAGGTTTCAACTCAAATTTTAATCTCTTTGAGAGATAGATTATAACACTTTTTCATGATACTTAGACTAATAGGGGTACTATTCGCTAAAACATATTGAAAGATTCTAATTACAATCTTGAGGCAAACTTTGGAAGTTACATTTAGCAATTATCTTGATCCTACATTTGGAATTGAATCCTGAAATACTTTGTAAATTTAGGAGCACCATACAACCTTTAGTGATTCATTACTAGGGCTTTACAGAGTTTTTGCCATGTATATTTGTTTATGGAGTCTTTTAATTTTTTAAACAAATAATTCATGAAATACTGGGGTGGGAGGAATCCCCAAGACAATGGTTCTGAACCTAGTTGTACAACAGAACAGACTGAAGAGGTCATTAGGAAAACAAGTCTCAGGTCCTGGCCCTTGGTCCCCTAAATTTTTGTGGTGAGGATCTGGGCACCTCAGGTGATGTTGACATGCAATCTTTGTTTAGAGTTCCTCTTCTATTACATGTCTTTGCCTTTTTTCAAATATTTTTCTAACAGAGAATATTTTAGCTTTTATTTATATCCCTATAACATTTTTATTTTTCCTGTTTAGAAAGTTTTTGTCTTCTTTAAGAACATTGTTAAAGGAGTTTCTGTGTGCCTTATGAACTCAGTCTTGATTCTGTAAGGGTGATGAAGCCTTAAGCATCTGTTCTCGATCCGCTGTTCTGTGCTGTCCCACATGGTGAGGCCACTTGACAGCTCTTGTGGTTTGTCTTGGACTTAGAGTGATTGTGTCAAATGGAATCATCCACATTAACATTGTCTGTCTGTTCCAGTGACTATCTGACTCTCCTTTTAAGTTCTATTTACAAAAACTGTTTAGTTGAGAGTCATGGTGTAAACACATGGAAAAATTGGCAGGTGGAACTAAAACTCTTATTGAATTTATTATTTATCCACATGTTTACATGCTATGAGTTTATTTTCATCTTGCGAACTCTTACCAGAGAATGTCTAAGTAAAAATTTTTTGCATATTTAAAATCAGTAACCCTCACTGAGTAAACTTTTGTAAAGTGGCTAACACTGCCTTAGATTATTTCCTTGATCTTACTATATGAAATTTTAAAAGTAAAATTTTCTTTCCTGATCACCAGGTGATGTTTATGGACTTTGGAGCAAAATTAATATTTTAGGTTATTTTTAGGCTTAATTATTGTATGATAACATCTAACTTGTAACACTTAGTATTTACACACCTATAAACTGTGGAGTTTAAGGAAAGTAATTTAACATTATTTAACATGTAACATTTTTTAACATTATATTTGTTTCAACATTTACAACATTGATCCTTTCCATTCCAAGGCCAAGATCTGAGGCATGGAGAAGAAACAATACAATCATGCTTTAATCATATTCATTTTGTAGAATATGACATTGGACAACGTAGAGGGTTGATGCATTGAAGTTGGAGCAAAGTGGGAGTCCTTTCAAAGGACCAGAAAAATCATTCAGGCCAAGGACAGTGAAGACTGCAACTTAGGCAGAAGAAGTAAGAATGAAAAAAAACTAGAGTCCAGAAATATTAAATCAAATTCACAGGACTTGGAGATTGAACAGTTGTTATGGGGAAATGAAGGGTTTGAGGGAAAAGGAAGAATCAAAGTTAAGTATTGGTGGAAATGCTCAGTCTGCAGATAGATGTACATCTTTGAAGTCAGGAAGGCAATAGAAGCTGGAGGCATGACTAGTTTTATCAGGTTATGGGTGAGGGGTTGAAGTTATACTTCAAAAACTGTTCCAAAAACAAAGTGGCCATGTAGAGAAATCCAATTTTAGACAGTGATCTTCTTTATCTCATTTCTAAGTTGTTTGGTTCATCTCACTGGTGTTCCCATGCACTAGGGAAAACCAGCTGATTTTCTCCCAAAGTCTTCCAGGATGACATCACCTTGGTTCTGAACTTCAGGGACTCTGACACATGCTCACAGCATATCAAATACATCTGCCTCAGAGTTGAATCACATTAACTGCCTCATGAGGATGATGTGTAAAACCAGGAATTGTGGTTACTCATTTACAGAGTTAGTTTAGCTGGCACATGGACCATAATACCTGTGTTGGCACAACGAGGCCCAAAACATGATTGAAAGGAAGTATATTAAATGTGGGATTAGAAGAGAGAAGTTAATAATCTTAGATAAAGAGAGAAGTTAATGATGTTAGATAAATCAAGTATCTGATAGTATTAAACTGAATAGATGGCACTGCTCTTTCCTTTCAGAATGAGAAGTATTTAAGGCCCTTAGGCTCTACTCCCCTAGAACCCCCTAGATGATAATGAATGCCTTGCCAGTGGTGGGTTTTGATTTGCTGAAGGTCCCTACTCTTCTTCCTAGTCTCCTGCCAGTGGAGGACAAATATCAATTCTACTGAAAACCAACAGTGTTATTCTTTGAATACAAAACCTTATACCTGCACCCCCTGACTAATGCATTTCACCTGCCCTGTCCTTGAGTTTTCTTTAGTTTCTTACTCTTGCCTAAATAAAGTTATTTTATCTTCTGATTACTTGGGTGGTGGAAAATCATCCCACTACAGTAGTCATGCACTAGTTAAGTGGATGTGTATTAATTAGATGGCTTAAAGTAAGAAAAGGGTGGATGAAAAAGACCTTGAGGAAGATCTGAACTGTGATTAGTTTCTGCAACTACCACTCAAGGCAGCCAGTTGCTTTGACTTGCAAATCAATAGTAGGTTGGCTTCTTGGACACAATTACAAAGCCTTTTCATCCTATGGAAGCTGTGGACCTGGGAAAGAAAAAGCTTCTGTGGGTCATGAAGGTTGGAGTAACAAGTGGTCATTGGTGCATCATTGCTTTTATATTTATCTTTCTTCCTTAAAATGGGGTCCTGGTCTTGGGCTGGACATTGATTTATGAAAAAGATTTAAGAACTCATAAAACTGCTTTGGTAAAATGAAGAGGAAAAAGAAATCCTGTGCACTGTCTGCCTGTATTCTCTCATGAATTGATTCTTCGTTTTCATTCCTATTTCCACCTTACTAGTCCAGACTCAAAAGTTTATCTTTAGGGTAATGGATTTAAAATTAGGTGGCAGGATGACTGCATGGAAGTCTGAATCAGAGAGTTGTTTGAATTACAGATTCCGGGATTCTGATTTGGTGGGTATGAAGGATGGTGCAGGAGTCTGTGCATTTTAAAAGCTCTCCATGTTGGATTCACAGGTACAACCTGATTTGGGACTCTTGTAGAGACACTCTTCAAAGTTATTGTCCCACAACTACAACAGTCACCCTTTCACTTTTCTGATTCTGTCTCTTCTTATCCATGCTACGTTACATTCCCAGTGTGACATTGAAAACATACTCAACACGTATGTGCTCTACACAGGCCCGTTAATATCATTGCCCTAAGCAAAAGCTTTTGATGATTTTCCATAGAATGAATCTGATAATCTACTAGTGAATTTCCTGATGGTGAATTCTGTAAATTCTTCATTCTCATAACATTTAATACAGAGCTTGCCATATAAGAGAACATCTCTCCATACACAGAGAATTTCATGCCCATGAGTGAGAGAAGTGAGGCTTTTGTGAATAAAGTTGGGTTTCACTTTTACAAATACCTTCTGGTGTGGATGGTTACATTTGTTCAGTTTATACAAGTTCAGAGGTTCTTTTGTTATTCTATTATAGTAGGAGAGTTAATAAAAAATTGCTACAACTAAGCATTTTTTATTATGCAGGTACTGGAATCAGTGATCTGCACATACTGTTTCATTTTAGTTCTTCAATTCTAGGAAGTAGGTGAAGATATCTTATTGTAATAAGTAAACTGAGGGTCAGGGATTTTGAGATCGACACACAAATCACACAGGTCTTATGTGTTGCAGCTAAAATTTGAAACTGAGTTTGTTGATTTCAAAACACAGTGAAGTTACTGATTTTATCTCCCACCCCCTTTTTTCTCTATTTGTTGTTGGCCATTGAATATCAGTATGAAGAAACAACAAAAGGTCATTTCCATTTCTCAATAATTTTTCCAAAAAAAAAAAAAAAAAAAAAAAGAAAGAAAGAAAAAGAAAGAAAGAAAAAGAAAGAAAAAAGGAAAAAAGGATTTCCTAAGAGTTTGGTAAAATTATGTGTGTCTGTTTTTTTTTAATTTTTCTGATGGATTTTGTACAATAAAGTGATCTTTTTATTTCTTTTAACTAGTTTTAGAAAAATGTGAACCAAGATGGAAAACCAAAAGCCATGCCAGTTGAGAGGCACTGGTCAGGGAATGCCTGATATGTTTGGGAGTATCTTTTTTTCTTGCTTACAGAATGGTTTGAAGCCACTGCATGAATACTGCTTGCTCCTGCATTTCCTCCCTCCCTCCCTGTCCCTCCCTCTTTCTCTCTTTCTCCCTCTCTGCCCCCTCTCTTTTTTAACATGTCCCTAAATGGTGAGAAGTTAGAGGCCTTGGAACTAGAGTGTTTCTTTAACAAAAAAAAAAAAAAAAAAAGTTCCTCTTTATTTAAGAAAAAAATCATATCATAATTAAAAAATTTTTTAGCCAGTTGCAGTGGTACATGCCTATAATCCCAGTGGCTTGGGAGGCTGAGGCAGGAAGATTGGGAGTTCAAAGCCAGGCTCAGCAACTTATCGAGGCACTTAGCAACTAAGCCAGACCCTGTCTCTAAATAAAATATTTAAAAATGGCTGTAGATGTAGCTCCATGGTTAAGCACCCCTGGGTTCAATCCTCAGTACAAAAATAAAAATTGTAATAACCTCCTAAGAATATATAAATCATGGAGGAAGTTCTGTTTGCTAACCTGTAGGAAAGGACAGCATGTCAGTTTGTGTTCTGTACATTGTTATTTTTTTCTTGGCTAGCATGAAGAACCTGGGGGTAATGATAAAAATGTTGTGAGCAAAGCATAAGGAGATCTGTGTAGATCTCTAATGTCTAGATCTTTAGATATGTAATTTTGGTGTTATAAGTTTATATATTTTCTTGATGTCACTAGGAAAACATGCTCCATTATAGAATTAAAACTAGGAGAAATTTCTTTAACTAGAGGGACATTCTGTGTTTAATATATATTTGCCCACCAAGAAGTTATAGATGTGCACAAGTTAACAGGAGGCTGGCTGTGTTGGTAACATTTGTGAATCTTGTACCTGGAGAAATAGAAATCTTCTCATGTCTTCCTCAGGTAAATCACTAGTACTTGAGTGAAACCTTCAATATGGTCAGCAGACAACTTTTGGAGGACATAGAACATAGCTTAATTTTTTCTTATATCTCTAATACCTAGCATAAAGTGCATGTACTAGATGCTTGTTCACCATATGGCTCAATTTTACGGCTTTCTGGTCAACTCTTTGAGCTGCTGTTACTATGGATAGCTGTGCTGTTGATCCATATGCAGGAACTCTGAGTACTCAATACAACCTGCGTGACCAACCCAAAGGCTCTCTCTGCACCTTTAATTCTGATTTTTTAATTGCCCGAACACATATTGGGTGGTGAGTGATTAAATAGTCAGATCATTTATGGGTAGAGTGATGGACTAGAGAAAGGTTCCTAAGTTGCTCAAGTGAGAGTTAGTGTTCAAATTGACCTTGAACATAATAGACACAAGCAGAGTTAAGATCATCAGGGAAGTACAACTTCTGGAAAACTAAATATAACTGTATGTGAGTTGGGCAGTGTTGGGGGGGGTTATATGAGTCAACAACATACTGCTATATTTTCTTAATTATTGGGCACCACTGCCAGTTAACCATAGAAGTAGAACTTGTGGGAACTGCCTGGTAACATTTCCAAAATACTTTGGGTTAGTCAGATTTTTTTTTTTTTTTTTTTTTTTTTTTTTTTTTTTAAGAATTCTGTGTCCACTCTGGCTGAAGAAAATTGTGGAGAACTTGGCAAGGCTCCAGAGCATGGCATCAGGATGCAGAGGAGGGGTGGAAAATAGGGCCTGGTGCACAAGGCTAATAAATAAATTCATTACTTGGCCTGATCAAAGACAGCTGAAGAGTGATTAAATTAATGGTCTTTTGTTGCATATATAATTATTATGTAGAAGATGATACAATTATTTCCACTATAAGTGGAATTAGAGAAATAGATTTACATTATTAGAGTTAAAGGAGCTATAGAAAGGACATAAAGAACTTCGTGGATTGTTGGTTGGTGGAAAGCCTTCTCAACTGGAAGTGTGAAATCGCATTCCTTACAGAATGTGTGTAAAGTGTGTGCTGATTGCCAGTTAGAGTGAGGTGCAGTTGGGGTGGAAATCAACTAGCTGCTCAGATCCCATTCCGTGCAACTCCTCTCACATTGTGTTTGACATTTTCAGGGAGTAAATAGGCATCCTCATTCTGTTCGTATTTTTCCATGCCTATTGCAAATACGAAGACCTTGCTTTTAATGTTTCTGAAATGCACTTCAAGCAAGTAAGAGGTTAAACTGCATATTGAAAAGTACTTCTCCTGTGAATCAGTGTGGTGCTCATTATTTTATGAGCCCTTACAATATTGTCAATCTCAACTTTTCCTTTTCTTTTCCTTCTTTAGAAAATTGACTCCTTGCCCTCCACGCTTGTTCTACGATGAGTGCCAAATCTGCCATCAGCAAGGAAATTTTTGCACCTCTTGATGAAAGGATGCTGGGAGCCGTCCAAGTCAAGAGGAGGACAAAGAAAAAGATTCCTTTTTTGGCAACTGGAGGTCAAGGCGAATATTTAACTTATATCTGCCTGTCAGGTAATGAAAACCAAATATTCATGTTATTATTACAACTATCATTTTGAAACAGTTGATTCTCGTGTTCCATGAGGGTCATAATCATTTTGTAGATGTCTGTTCTTTCATTCTTCTCTTCTGTTTCCTCCTTTGTTACTCTTATCCTTATTAACTCGGGGTGCCTCATTTTTCTGGTTGCCTTCTGGTAGAAAGGTCGTGAAGTTCAATCTTAATGTATTTCCAGATCATTAGGAGTTTCTGCAGAGGGTCTGGCAGACACATTTAATTGTTCATACCTTCCTTGGTAGGAAGGCTCTGTCCTCTGTGGCTTTTTTTTTAGAACAATTCTTAGTATTTGGATAATTGTCATTACTAGCAGCTTGAGTTTCATTGACTTGCTTTTTCTAGACCATTGCCAAAAATTAGTAACAGTTTGTCTTAAGATAAATATTGGCACGTTCTGTAACATGAGAAAGAAGATTTGGTTCACAAATCATTGCTTTGCCTGACAGCAATCATCTTGTCAGAAAGAGGCATCTGTTTTATTAAGCTTAGATTTTGTTGGATTATTTTTTCTTTCTGTTTATGATTATGGAAGATCTGTGGGATTTATTGTGGATTCATACTGAGTTTTCTGAGATAAAATTTGGATAAATTTCTATGGAATTATGGGTGGGTAATACTAATCTGAGCACCAGAGGCATTTGTAACTTTCCTAATATTTATTGCAGAAGGATAATGGAAGAATTAAGCTTATCTTAATTCATTTATTTAAAAAAATTCTTTCAATTGTGGTTTGGGAATAAACCTATATTTGACACCTTTTTAATTTTTTTAAAAAAATTAAGCCTCTGATTATTTATCGGAATTCATTTCAAGATGGAAGTAACTTTTTTTCAGAATATGTAAATTTGTAAGACTTAGGTTAAAATGAAATAAGAACACAGCACTTTGGTAAGAATGATTTTTCAATATTTAGAGCAAAGCTTTTATTTAAATGAGTGTGAGGAAATGAACCTTGAAATATCTCCCCAAATAAACAGTAGGCTAATAAAATCTGGTTATTTTAAGGAGATATTTCTGTTTCTTTAGTGTTATAAGCAGTGCCTGGCATATAGTAGGGTCTCAATTAGTATCTAATGACTAAGTGAAAGAAAGTAGTAGCCCTTCCCAGGACCTTTCTAATATTTTGTTAATAAGATTCAAACCTTAAAAATACTTTCATATTCTTGAATTTTGATCCTATTGTTTATACCAATAATGTATAGAATACATGCCAGTACATTTTGTTTTATGTTTGAGCTGAACGGAACATTAAGGGCCTAATGCATAATGATTCTAATTCTGTTAAGCTGTATTTGCTCGATATTTCATTGAGATTTCCAGTAGACAGGTAGTTGAAGGAAAGGTGGATGGTCCAGGAGCCACTTGAGTTTTGCCTAGTATATACCTGAGAAGAGAATAGCTTTGTTTGGATTTTAGGTGTATGAAATTGTCTGCCTATTTCTGATCATAAAGTCCATGAACATGATATGAGGACTATGACAACCTCATCTCAGTGAAATAGCATAACCATTTCTCCTGCCATAGAAGATGATGACCTGGGACTTATTGCTTAACTGCATTTCCCTTACAAATTGCCAAGACCTTTGGGCTTGAAATGATGCAGATTGCTTATTTGTTGCATTCTAATGGAAGAAAATCTCTTGTTCTGCAAAACTTCATCCTTTTCATGGTTTTGAATTTCAAGAGTGTGGATAGATAAAGTAGATCAGACCCTGCAGAGGACAGTCTAATGGAAATCAGGGCAGGAAAAGGCCAGATAACCCTGACACCATTATTTGCAGTTTGATTTTTTTCTAACAAGTAATGAAGAAGTAACCACCTTTATTTTCCAACTTATGTGAAGCCTAGAGGCATGTCAGTCCTGATAATGTAATATTACCAGAATAGGTAATGCTTTAGTTAACTATAAATTAGTCATTCAAATAATTTTAAGTGCTTTTTATGTGCTGAGCACTCTAGGTGCCAAGGGTACAGTTATAAGAAAAATTCATGCAATTAACCTAGTTTGGTGGGAAAGAAGCAGTAGATGTAAGTTACACATTAAAATAAACATAATTATAAACTGTGAAAAGGCCAAAAAGGAAAAATACAGGAGGAAGCGAGAGCTTCTGGAAACTTTTAGTAGGACTTCAGTAGTTTTAAAGGGGCCTGTGCAGGTGAACGGGCATTCTAGGCAGAGGAAATGGCAGCTTCATTAGCCAACCAAGCAGGATTCTGCACTTCTTCTTCTCTCCTGTTGAACCAAGGGATGACCTCTTTGTAGCTCACCTCACACAAGAGGCTGTGAAGTTCCAGCTGAGCCCTGCAGTGACAGTCTCCTTGCTGCTGTTAGTGTGAACTGCCTAACTGCCTGTGCTTTCTGGGAGGCAGGGCCCTTCAACTCTTGTGGTTTGGTTGATGAAAACCAGCTATTCATTTGTGAACAGGCAAACTTTGTCCAATTAGGTCAAGGTCTGTAAATAATTTTAACCATTCTCCAAGCATCATGAAACATTAAGTTAAAGAAAAAAAAAAAAAAAGCTGGAATGATATCATGACTTTAAAAGTTTGTCAAAATATGCATGAGTGTATCACATATATATCTAAACTATCTTTTGCTTGTATTTCTTTGTGTGACTTTTTCCCAGTGTCTGGTATAATCTGTATTGAGAGAGAGAGGTTTGTAATCTTAAAGTTTACTATTGTCAGAGGGGATTATGTCTCCTCTGGAGATATCCAAAAAGGTGCTAGAGTGGGGGAAATGAGATGATCTATTTAGGTTTCTTACCTGTAGTTCTGTGAAGAAAAAAATAATCTTTCTGGTTCATTCACGTTGTCTTAGGATAGAATTTGAGTATTTCTCATTGGATTCTCCACTTGACTTCTCAAATAGTATACCAGTGCTTTTGTACTGAAATGTCTCTGTGAGTAACATTCTTTAAGCATTGGTTTCTACTTTTTCTTTTCAACAAGGATAAAGATTAGAAACACAATACCAAGTGCTGGCAAGCCACATAGAGCAATGAGCTCTTGTACTGTTGGGAATATAAAAATTAGTTTAAAAATTGGCAGTATTTTTTAATAAAGTCAAATATACAATTACATTCCTAGTTGTATACCCAAGAGAAATAAAAACTTGTACACAAGTGTTCCTAAGTTTTACTTATAATAACATCAGAAATAAATTTTCATCTATGTGTGATTGAATAAAAAAAAATTCATATCTATGTAGTAGAATACTACCTAATAATGAAATAACCACCAGAACATGCAGCAACATAGATAAATCTCAACAGCATTATGTTGTCTGCAAGGACCATAATTAGGTTGCTTGAGGACTAGAGTTGATGTGTTCTCGGTTTCTTAGCACCTGGCATGTTGCTAGGTATGAATAGAGACTTAATGGAGGATGCTGTTTGGATTTATGGCTTACTACATACCTGATTATATGCTTTTACTATATACCTGATTATAGTGTAATCTTTATTTACAACTTAGCACTGTTAATGCATTCAAAGTGTAAAGCAAACACCTACAACAGCCACTTGTCCCCTCCATGATAATTTGGGTCTATAAAATCAAATTAGGAACATTCTAAGTTAAAAATAGTTTATTATTAGAATAAGTTACCTACTGAACATTCTGTCATTTTGTGTTTCATACCAAAAAAAAATTGTATGTATCCCATGCATATAATATTAGGGAGGAAATTTAGGTTGTTAATATAAAAATGGTCACTTAAACATTTATGAGGGTTTGAGAAAATTCTTTATAGGTTGCTAGTGGAATGAGGGTAGCCAAATTTAATTGTCAGCAATCAGGCATAAGAAAGAAATTCCTTTTATCTACTTTCTAATTGAGGCTATTTCTCTTCTCAAAAGTCTATAAATATTAGAAGGGAGAGAATGGGAAGAATACAAGACAGATGAAATTTGGCCTTGATAAAATGGTTTGTTCAGCAGTGGTGAGTTGACATCTAAGCATTTTATCCAGGAAAAAAAAAATAAAGAAATTCACACTGAAATCAGAGGTTTACAAAGGTATTAGCAGCAAAGAAGAAATGCAAAACAAGCACAGTAATGACATATATTATTCTTTTTATGGAAGTGGTAAACATTGCTGGAAATATGAACTGTTTTAAAAAATTATATGGAAGAAAATAAGCTTTCATCTTGCATATGGTATATTGTTTGTTTTAATCCCCAGAACATCTCTATCAATTAGGTAGTGTGTTCATTTTGGAGCTAGAGGAGCCAGTGTTGATGAGAGGTCGTGACCTTCAGAGCTCACCATTTTGGATGTGGCAGACTTGGAAGTCCTCCCAGTCTCTGACCCCTTGGCTGACCTAACTGGGCCTCAGCGAGGTGTACATAAGGGGCAGATTCCATTGTACCCCTAACAGTTGGTAGACATGGAACACTTTCCACCTACACTGTTTTCCTATCTCATTTCTAAGGTCATTGATGAATAGACTTTCTTACATTTGGAATATTCATCAGGGTAAGTTTTTTATGTCTTTATGATAGAGATTTGATATGTGAAGGCAGCCATAAACCTAACTTTAGAAGTTAATGCAGTATAAAACAAAGTTGTTCCCAGTACCTTATCTCTATGAGCTTCACTACTGTATTTTTAATTTAATAAAGATGCAATATTCTGTTATACTGTTTATTGGGAATTTGTCTCTTGGTTGTATGTATATAGGAACATTTGATTGAAGCTTTAGTTGATTTTGGCTGGGTGGTGATAGTCTTACACACTAATAACTAGGCTATTAAATCTACATATTACAAGACACCATGAGTGAATGTATTTGAGGCTTAGAAAACTCATTCTCCAGGGAGAGTCATGGTGTCTTCTGGCCACATATGAACTTTTTTTTTTTCTTTTGGGTACCCAGGATTGAACCCATGGGTGCTTAATCATTGAACCACATCCCAGCCTTTATATATATATATTTAGACAGAGACAGGGTCTTGTTGAGTTGCTTAGGGCCTCACTAAGTTGCTGAGACTGGTTTTTGAACTCTCAGTCCTCCTGCCTCAGGCTCCCAAGCTGCTGGGATTATAGGCATGTGCCCGAACATATAAACTTTTTGTTCAGTTGTATAATAGAAAAACTAAATGACTTATTTTTTTTTCTTTTTAGTTTCCTTGTGGTTCTAGATCTCTTCCTGTGAAAACTGGTAGTAATAAATATTAATCTTTTTAAATCTACTTTTTGTGAGTAGAAGTCTAACATTAGAAAACTAGGCAGTAACCATATATCATCTCATTTAATCCTCATGGGCAGACTTGGTGACTATTTCTCCTTTACAGATAAAATAACTGAGGCTTCTAGTCAGTGAGTGCCCTGTCTGGGCGAAGTGGCTGGAGAGCAGCAGAGCTGACCCACACCCAGGCCCCTCTCCTTCCAAAATACACACACTTTTTTTTTCTTTAACTAAGGATTGAACCTAGGGGAACATTACCACTGAGCCTCATCCCCAACCCTTTTTATTTTTTATTTTGAGACGGTCTCAGTAAGTTGCTTAGGGCCTCACCAAGTTGCTGAGGTTGGCTTTTGAACTTGTAATCCTTCTGTCTCAGCTGCCTCAGTCACTGGGATTACACCACCATGACTGGCTAGTATACAGGCTTTGCGATGTTTTATCCAGGACAGGGCTAGGTCTGAGGAACAGAAAGCTCCCTTCCCTAAAACAATGTGACCACATTCCTTGAGCAGCGAGTGTTCTAATCTGCAAGGATTGAGAGGCTGTGCTGTGGGCCACCTCAGCTTTTCTAGTGGTTTAGCACACCAACAGAGTTTTTTTTTTTTCCATTTTCTCATGTATGCATTTCAGTGCTAAAAGCAGATGGAAACAAGGGAAAGCTCTTGACAGAGGCTGGTTCCAAAACACTTCATTTAAAAAGGAGACCCCATCTGTGTGCTCTACCTCCATGCAGCCCACTGTGCAGACTAGGAGTCTCAGGGCTGACTCACCCTTCTTCCTCTGCATGAGTTCTGACTAACTGCAAAGGCAGAGCCCATGGTGGCTGGGGAGATGTCAGACTTAGGCCGTGCTCCTGCTGGAACGTGGCTGGCGTGGTACCAAGCACCTAGCACACATCCCATCAGTGGCCAGCCAAGAAGGTACTGTGTAACACCTACAGGCCATTCTTTGTTTTAGTAGATTTTTTTTTCCTTTTTTTCTGAGACTGTGGTCCAGGCTGACCTCAAATTCAGGATCCTCCAGCTGTAGCCCCTCAGTAGCAGGTTTGCAGGTGTGTGCTACCACACGCTGCTTTTGAGTGAGTTTCTAACTTAGTATGCTTTGTGGTGATATTGGGAGTCTGAAATCGTCCTCTTTTGTATATCAGTGGGTCACAGTCAGAGGCACCTGGGGATATTGAGTCCCTGTGCTCCCTGTGTTTTATCCCTGCTATAGCAGAACACAGATTTAGACATAAGACTGATTTATGGTAAAATACTGACTACTGGGACTGTCAAGAATTTAAGGCTGTTTTCTCATCTTTAAAACAGGAATAACATCTATATCCCAAGGGTGTTTTGAACTGAACTATACACATATCTGTATAATGCCTGATTCACAGAAGGTGCTCAGCTTTATGAGCAATGTTATTATCGTGTCACTAGTGGAACACCCACTGCCATACAAAGGTAATTCATCTGCAGTGTTGTACAAACACACTGATTTATATGTGACAGACACCTGTGACCTGTGTCCTGTGAGGAGCGTCACACAGAGCCCAGGCTTGGTCTTGGGGCTTTCTGCCTTCCGTTCCAAACTTCTTTCCTCTTTCCTTTTCATATTTGCTACTTCTTCGTACCATGTCCCACCCCTGACAGCAAGATCCTTTCAATCCCCAGTTTCTAAATCAGGCTTCTTTTAATTCTCTTTGCTCCAAAATAATTTCCCCTCCCAGTAGCCCCGCAGGTGTTCAGTTCTGTTTTGGAGAGCTTGAGCTGGAATCCTCCACCCTGGCCTCGTGAGTATTGTGTGTTGCTAGGCATATTAGGCACGGAAGTGCTGAGTTCAGGCCTCTTTATCCAACTTCACAGGAGTAAGAACTGGTTTAGTTAATCAGGTTCCTGTCCCTGAAATGGGAGATGTTATTTTCCTACACCTATCTTTGCTGGAGCAAAGGAAATATTAAAACAAAATAAAACAAACCATTCTCTGGGGTCAGTCCAGTGCACGGTTAAGCAAACAGCAGAAGTGGGAGAGGCCGACACAGATGCCTGTGGACCCAGCTTTCAGCCCAGCTCAGGTTCTTGTTTTTGTTTCCCCAACTCTTTTCTGTTAACCTTCCTCCATGTGTGCACATTGTGTGTGTGTGTACTAGAATATGAATGACATTTCTACCCAAGTTAGCCATGCAAAACCATATGCAGAGTATTCCAAAAGAAAGTAAAAATAACCATGAGTGCAATGAAGTCATCAGGGTTTCCAGGACCCTTGTGAACAGAGGGGAAGTTGGTTTCTGCTCTGAGTATGGACACATTCTTGTGGCTTCCATCATCATCTCTGTCAGTACTTGTCCTGAGTTTGTCCACCGGCATTCTATTTCCTCCCTCAACGGTCTGTTTCTAGAGGTAGGGGCTGTGAGGTAGACACCTCCATGCCCCCCAGTGCCCCTGAGCAACAGATGCAGTGGGAGAGAACAGACATAATCCCACTCCTGCAGGGGCTTCGTGTCCCCATAAGGGGTGAGAAGGCTTGAACCCCAGCTCACTTTCTGGGCTGAGCTCTGGGCTGTGATCTCACCCCTTCACTCTGAATCTACCAGCTGGTACTTGATTTGGCTTTTTTAAAAAAACTTGCTGTCATTCACACTGTCCTGCTTCTGGGTGGTCTTCTAATTCCCTTAAAACTCATCAGATTACTAAGCAGAGATTTTATTCTACCTAGTGGTAGCCCAATTAGCAAGAAGATGATGCAAAGTTCTCTGATGCACTCAATAAATCCAAAATGAGCAATTTATAAATGTTTCCATTGTGGCCTACAGTAGGAAGCTGTTATCTCAACATTTTGAAGTGCCTAAGTGTTTTTTCTTTAAGAAAGAGTTCATATTATAGAGAAATAAATGATCATTTAATGGCACTCAATGCATGAAAACTTCCCCAATGGTCTTTTCTTCACAGTCATCATTTACAATTCTACATTGCCTTAAGGAGGTTTTTCAAAGGAAAAATGAAAACTCCATTTTTTTTTTTTTAGTATTATCCTCTCTGAGAATATTTGTGCCATCTCTCCCACTCCACCTTTTCATACAAATGATCTTTCATCCAATATAGTAGGATCCCATGTGGCTTAGGTTATAGACCTCATGCAAGACTGCATTTTGATGTTTATATCAGTTTAACAAAGTGCATAGCTTTGAGAAGCCTAAAGGGACTTGGCAAGTGAATTTGAGATGCAAGATTATACCAAGCCTTAATTTTTTGAGATCAAAGTTTCTATTTCATAAAAGAAAGCATTGGACTTGAAAGCAGCCCTTCTCTACTTTCTGGCATATAAGCACCAGTTATAAAGGTTTGATCTCTGCTCAGAATTATTTACCTGTTCTGGATAGGTAAGAGTTTAACTATGTTTTGGGATCCACAAATTATAAAGCATATTTTCCCATACATATGTATATTTTTAAAACATGGAAAGTACCTCCAAGGGGGGGGAGAAAAGAAAAATCATGGCTTTGGCTTTCCAGGTTCCATGCTTTAATGCTTCTTCCCCATTAGAGTATTCTAGGTTTAATTTTGTCCTCTTTTGTTCATTCAACATGATAACAATGATTTATTTTTATACATTTTTATGATGATATTTTAATGATTTCTTGAGTGCTATCAAATATGTAACCATTCATCTATTGCTGGATTTATTTTCAACATTTTTTTGCCATGGGAAATAATTATCTCAGTATTATTATTATTTTTTTTAACAAAACTTTCTTACGGAGGAATAAACTGAGGAACACATGGATAACTCATTAAAAGAAACGTCTACACAGCCAGAGTGCTAGGATGTTACTGGATCCTTAGCTCTCTAGGCTTTCTTGGTGTTCTGCCATGGACCAAAATGAGTATTTCAAAACCTAAGTCTGCCAAAATCCCTTAGAAGTAAGATATTCTATCACATTCTGTGTGTTTAACAGACAATGACAATTCCAATGATATTTAATATTGTTCGACACCATGTTCTCTATGATATGCATTTGATACCTGCTCCCTTTAGGGTCATGCCATTATTTGATTTCCATGCACATTTGCAGGTGTATGTAAGTATGCTGTGCATGTGTGATGGTATCTGTTATGGCAGAGAAAGAGAAGAACGTGTCTTACCTAGAGTCAGCCTCACCATGCCTTAGAAGTAGCACTTCACCTCATCTTCCTGGTCTGGTTCAGCTATGAGCTTATTAGACATCTTCTGTTGTATTACTAGATGAGGTATGGGGGAAGTGGTGAATGTAAACCAAACATGTTCATGCTTTTCTTCTAGGTCAGTGCATTTAATTAATGATTTGCATTTAATATGATATCAGGTCCACTATCTGAACTTTTTCTTTTCCAAATCTTGACTTTTATATGTAGAGAATCCATAGTCATTCTCAAAGCTAACAGCAATATTTATATGAAAAATGGGGACCCCAAAGATTGAGCTGCTTGCTAAACGTCATAGAACCATTATAGTCAGGCAAAAGAAGAAAAAAGTGTGTTTCTGTTTTCCTGCCAACTTGGTTTCTGACTGTGGTTAACTCTGGTTAGGTGAGGAAGAGATGGGTTATTAGCTCAGGTGAGTTTATTTCTCTGTAATATTCCTTCTCATATCAGCATGCAAGAGCAGTGTGTACCTCCTCGCTTGGGAACTCTACTGGTTGCCATTCCAAGATGTCTCTTGGAAGTTTTGATTATTGTAAGGATATGAGTTCAGCCATAAAGGCCAGGTGTGTGGGCCTATTCCTCTTCTTATTTCTTTCTCCTATACTTGGGTATGCATGAAGTGGGAAATATCCATTGGAAGTGTTTTATACAGAAAGACAAATATGATGTGGTATACTACCTACCTGATCCACTGGGTTAAAGGAAAAAAAAAACATTACAACTTCAATTTAAAATTTTATAGAGCACATTTTTACATATCTCTGGTTGTATACAAAGTATATTCACACCATTCGTGACTTCACACATGCACTTAGGGTAATGTTAAATGTAATTTTTAAAATTAGTTTTAATTAGTTACACATGACAGTAGAATGCACTATGATACATCATACATAATGGAGTATAATTTCTTATTTTTCAGGTTGTACATGATGCAGAATCCCACTAGTCATGTAGTCATATATGTACATGGGGTAATATTGTCTGATTAATTCTATTATCATTTCTATTCCTATACCCCCTCCTCTCCCTTTATTTCCCTCTATCTAATATAAAGTAACTCTATTCTTTTTTAGCCCCCCTAACCCTTATTGTGAGTTAGCATCCACATATCAGAGAAAACATTCTTTCTTTGGTTTTCTGGAATTGGTTATTTCACTTAATATGATATTCTCCAGTTCCATCCATTTACCAGTACATGCCATAATTTCATTCTTTTTTAAGGTTGAGTAATATTTCATATGTGCTTCATAATCAGCATAATACATTAGAACACTAAGCCATGCATGTAATATACAGACATGCATATATTGGAGATTAGTACTCAAACTTTTTAAATGAGGAAATGCATAATCAAAGTTAGTAGAGACCCCTGGAATAGAGCCTAGAGAGGTGAAGTCTTTGCCACAGTACTAATAACTTTCAGCCAGTGGATGGTAATGGGCTAGTAAAATCTGTGGCTTAAAAGTCAGTTGCTCAACTGGTGTGATGGTGCACACCTATAATTCCAGGGGCTTTGGAGGCTGAGGCAGGAGGATTGCATGTTCACAGCCAGCCTCAGCAACTTATTGAGGCCCTAAGCAACTGAGACCCTCATCTCAAAATGTAAAAAATAAAATATAAAGGGTTGGGGACATGGATCAGTGGTTAAGTGCTCCTGGGTTCAATTCCTGGTACCAAAAATATTAAATGAAATTTAAAAAGGCTGTTGCAGTGAGCATGTAACTGCCCCAGAATCGGCCTCAATCCTATCCCCTGCCTCCAAGCCTACCCCCAAGCCCCACGGCTTTCTGGAAGGTGGAGAGCCAGCTTCTGGTGAGCTAGGTGTCCTAACACAGGTGAGGGGCCTGTCCCAGTGCTTAGAATTTAGTAGTTGCAAGTGATTTGTTGTCAGTTGCTGTACTTTGTATCTCTCCTTTCAGGGCTTGTCTCCTCTCCTATTGGAGCCTGAAATCTGGCTGGGACACTCATTTGTTTCAGTTCTAATTTAGGTTTGGCTTGGACTGCATGTAAACATATGCAATTTTGCTTAGTACCCATCACCAGGCCAAGCCTCAGTTATTTAGTTCTGAAGCTTCTTAGTCATTTGTACTGCTTAAGAAAGGTAAACCTACATTTCCTTTCTGGACTTGACATTTATTGATTCATCCAGGGGAGCCTCATTCTTTGCTGATACAGCAAAGTCCTTGGTTCCTGAACGAGCAGTTTTGTTTGAGTTAGTGCCTTTCCTTACTGTACATAGTTATTTCTCCTCATTGGTCAGTTGTTATACCTTTATGTAGGGACTAGGTAGACCACTTGCCTATAGTACTGCTATGACAAAATGTTTCAAGAAAGAAATACTTTGAATTTAAATTTAAATAAAGTAGGTCCTCTTATCCCTGAAGGATATGGTTCAAGATGCTTTGTGGATGCCTGAAACAGGATAGTACTGAACCCATGCATATTAAAATTTAATTTATAATTTAGGCACAATAAGAGATTCATATCAATGATGAATAATAATTAGAGCAATTATAACAATATGCAATAATAAAGTTATTTAATACCTATAAATCATGTAATTCTGGAATTACCATTTAATATTTTTAGACTGCAGATATTCAACCATAGATAACTGAAACCAAGTGAAGATAAAATGTAGATAAAAGGAGGCTGCTGTGCTGTCTCCAAAAGACATTCTAATGTGCCACAACTTACATAAAGATAGACAAAAGTCACAATATTCCCTTTTCCATGGATATTGAAACTGCTAAAAATACCACCCCACTTTTTTTGCAGAAATAATATGGCTCTGAGATTGAACTTGGTTTCTGAGTATATATTTCAGAGGTGGAAGGAGGGACGACCTTGTCATGCCTGTCTGTGTTCTCACTCTAGGTATTCTGGCCAACCCCCACCAGCTATGGAGACCTTCAGCTTGCCAGAGGCACTCCACCTGCCGTCATGGCCAACCTGTGCCCCTCACTAGGAAAGCCCTCATTTTCTTTCCTCTCCAACCGGCTTCAAAACACAATTCCTCAGAGTGACTGACCTGAGATGATATTAAAGAAATAATAGTTTACAAAAACTCTTTAAAGCCTGGTGTGTCATTTGAACATCTGTTCTGGAGGATGTATACTCAGAGGAAGTGTCACCCCCTGTAGAACCAGTGGTGGTGGTAACCCTGAGAGCATTTATTGAGCATGTGTCATCACCCATTTTGTGTACTCCCAGATAAGTATATCTGGGGTTGGTATAGACATTATTGCAAATGTCTGGATTTCCTGTTTTGATCATTGTTTTTTTGTGTTGATTTCCTTATGTATCTGTTGGACACATTTATGTGCTCATCGTCAATACTTAAGAACTCCTACTTGAAACCACTTTGTATGGTGCTATTTTTTTTAACCTAGAATTTAAAGAATAGCCTATTAAATGGACTTTGATTCCATTTAATTTGACGTCTGATAGTTTTTATATTTTAACAGGGTATTGCTGAAAAAAATGCATTACTCGTTTTCATAAATTGATCTACTAAAACCAAGGGCACTTAGCATTATAGATTCCTCCTTTAGTTTTAAAATATATGTGGTTTTTAAAAATTAACAATGTAGCCAGCATCCCAGATAAAAGGTTTTGAGTCTGATATGATAGGAATCTTATTGCAAGGTTTTTCTATATAATATTTCAAACCATTTTCCCTCTAAAATCTGGTTTTATTTTTTAGCTACATTATAGTTCTGTGAATGTTGAGGTCAAAGGAAGCAAGGAACGTTCTACCCCATAAAATGAGCTTTTTAAATCTGTACAGAAAATAACTTGTAGGTCACAAGCAAGGGGAGTGTTTTGTAGGAATGAGTTTAAATTTCCCTGTGACTGCTTTAATTATTGCCTAGAGGAAGGAACAGAATGATGGTACTTAAAACCTTTCCAGAATACAGCATCTGGTGTTACACAATGTAGTTAGCATTATAAATACTTCAATCTACTCAGTATTAAAAATAGATTTGGTTTGAAATAATTTACTTAGATTTATGATTTGGATTACTGTGTGTTTAACATAAGTATATTGAATCCAACTAGAATTTTCAAGTTTTGTTTTTATGAGTAACACAACGTCATTTTCCTAAGGTTTGAATGTCTTGAAAAACTGTCTTGAAAACAGTTTTCATACACTGGCAAATCAGCTGTGCTATATTGATGCAGAAGCCCCTTCTGATGTGAGGCTCTATTTATATCATCGTGGGATACCAAGTGGGGGAAACCTTTGGCCCAGTAATGGCTATCAAGTGATAGTTCTGTATGCACAATGTGTGTATCTTCAATTTGTAGGCTCAAGGTGTCTCAGCAGAAGTAATTTTGTGTAAGAGCAAAGGCTTTGGAGAGAAGCATGGGTGTGGATCCTGTTTCTGCTTCTACTACGTGTGTGATCTGTGTAGCCCACAGAGAGTCACTTGGCCTTTTCAAGCCACAATTTTCACTTACATAAAATGCTGACTTAAAATTGCTATCTTGGAGAACTATTTTGAGGGCTTAAAGAGTTGTATCAGAAGGGATGTCCATGACTGCCTTGCTTGGCTCCACAATGAAACAAATGCTTATTAATTCATGGTAGTTTCTTCAGCATCCTCATGAAGTATTTGATAACATTCTTCTCTTGGTGGTAGTTCTCCATCTGTCAGAGATAGAAAAGGCAAGAGAGTATTTTGGCCACTGCACATTCCTCAAACAGGGTACCAAAGAGGGTTTCTAGTCCTAGGAGTTGGGTGCACATGAAGCTCCTAATCACAGTTTTGTCTCTGCCATATTGGCCTATGTGAAATTATCTGTTCTGAAGATGGAAATTATCCAGCTTTCCTGAGGGGTGAATCAGTGACAAACTGCTGGAGGTTTAATTTAAAGCAGGGCCGGGTGCTTATGGATGTTGCTAGGTATGCTGGAAGGTCGTATGTGCTGAGAGAGCATGACTAAATCCCATGTGGCTCTGCTCACATCTCAGCCATGGAATGTGCCTTACCCCTTGAACCGCCTTCCCCACCTCAGCATGAAGCCCACTCAGACCTTTTGGACTTAGTGTGGAAGCTAAAGGAGGCCATCAGCAAAAAGCCACCAGTTCAGGGACTGGCCCACTCCTGACCTCAGTAAATGACTAGAGTGGGCCAGGGGGAGCAGTGCCAAATCCTGCAAAACGTGGCTCCATCCTCAGGGAGCTTAGGGACCACAAGGGTGTACTGAGCGCTTAAAAAGCAGTATGTCTGAGTGAAGAACACAGTGGGAACCACAGCCCGACTGCCCTGTGGCCACATTACTGGCCTCAGTGTGAGTGTGCAGGTGGAGGTTGGGTCTGAAGTTACTGTCAATCAGTGTGTTCCAGAAACACAACAACCACAGAAACACCTGCTACCTTGTTATTGAGTATATTTTTGTCTTCTCCTTTTTACAACCTGATATACCATCACTTCTTGTTTTTAAAATGTCTTTGTCGAATGGTGCCTGTAGCAGTGGGCAGCTTTCACCAGTGTGAACGCGGAATGGCTTAGGCCTGTGCCCATTCTCCAAGGAGCTTGTTCTTTGTAGCTTGATAACTTGCTTTTGGGATATAAAAGAAACTTCTAAAAACAAATTTCTGGTTTATCATTTTATTTTCCCCATGTTCTTCTATATGTAAGCTAATGCCCGTCATTTGGATTTTCTTCTACCATTAGAAGCTTCATAAGGCAGAACCTTCATCTGAGGACTTACCCTGTAGCATCTCAGCCAAGTCCCTGACTGGATACCCATCCCTGCATTGCCCAAGGCAGTGGCAAAGCCTTCTGCTGTGGGTATACCTGTGTTTGTAACCTGGTGATGAATGCCTGACAGAGGGCCTATTCTTTTCTGTGAAACTTTAGTCTATTCTAAGGTGCAGTGAGGTTTTTTTTCCTTTAATACCATTGACTCACATACAACATACATAGTAGACAATGTTGTCTTCAGGTTCTATTGCCTAGTTGTCTGCCAGTTGACAATTTATCTCTCTCTTGTGCATTGGGTATGTATGGGGAGCAGTAGTCAGTAGCTGTGCCCTGCAATAGAGAAAAGGGTTGGGGATTCAGAGTCAAACAGACTTGGATTAAAATCTTACATGAACATCAGATGTGTGATCTTGGGCAAATTACTTCTCCCCTCTCTGCTGGTTTTTTCACTCTGAGGCTGATTGTTCGGTGTGTTGGTAAAGATGAGAGGTGACATAGGTGACTGACTCATTTGGCTTATTTCATGATACATAGGCACTGTTGAAGAGAAGCAACCACTCTTTATTGAGGGGTGGTACCAGGGATTGAACTCAGGGGCACTCGACCACTGAGCTACATCCAGCCCTATTTTGTAATTTTTTTTTTTTTTTTTTTTGGTACCGGGGATTGAACTCAGGGCCACCCGACCACTGGGCCACATCCCCAGCCCTATTTTTTTTTTTTTTTTTTTTTTGTATTTTATTAGAGACAGGGTCTCACCGAGTTGCTAAGTGCCTCACCTTTGCTGAGGCTGGCTTCGAACTCACGATCCTCCTGCCTCAGCCTCCTAAGTGCTGGGATTACAGGCATGCGCCACCACGCCTGGGCCCTATTTTGTATTTTATTTACAGACAGGGTTTCACTGAATTTCATAGGGCCTCACTAAGTTTCTGAGGCTGGCTTTGAACTTGTGATCCTCCTGCCTCAGCCTCCCAATCTGCTGGGATTACAGGAGTGTGCTACTGTGTCCAGCTAGAGGCTGCCACTCTTGTGGCTGTCTGCCCAGTTGGTTCAACGCCCTGGAACTGGCCTCTGTGAAGAACTTGCTGAGGGAAGCAGGGCTCTACCCCTAACTACCCACAGGCTGAGACACTCTGTGACCCAAGGGCACCCTCACCTCCTCCCCACAGCTGCCCACTGCTCATCATGGGCCTTATGCTCAGGATAATTTCACTGAGGGCTTTGGCAAAAACCTCACTTTGCCACTTGGGTTTGAATATCCATAATCATTGCTGGTGAGGCAATTCCCTGCCACCAGTTCAACCTGCAGTCATGCCTAGAGCACACAGTGGGCACGTTATTTACATTTCAGGCTCTCTGTCCTTTCCAGGAAGAAGGGAAGACAGGACCCCATGGGCCAGACCAAAAAAGTTGATATGCTTTAAGCTGTTTCCTTCTGCAGCAGTAAAGATGAAGAAACTCCAACAGGTTAGGGGACTCAGTGGCAACTGAAGCAGAGGACTGAGGTGAAAGGCTTGTGTATGCTTAGGCAGGAGACATGGGACTGCCTGCTCAAGTGGACAGCAGCCTGCAAGAAGGTGGTCACTTTAACATCTGTCTCCCTGTCATCCCACTAGTGCTTTGGCTCTTTTGCAAGTGGTGACCCTCTCAGGCATCCTCCCTAAGGAAGTTATTCCCTTCCTGCTATGTTCAACATAATTTCTACAGACAAGTAGCTAAGGAATGAAGACCTTTCATGTGGGAACAAGAGTAAAAATAACCATCATTAATTGAACCCCTATTATATGCCAGTAACTGGACTAAGCAGCTTACATGAATGATCTCATTTAATCTTTTTATAGAGCCTCCCACCTCCTGATGGGGATTAACTAAGTGGTAACTGAAGTTGGGTAGGGTGTGGCTGGAGGGGGTGGATCATTGGCAGAATGGCTTTGGGGTATATATTTTGTATCTGGATAGTGTAGTCTCTCTCTCTGTTTCCTGATCATCATGTGAGCTGCTTCCCTCAGCCACTCTCTTCTGCCAGGATGTTCTGACTCACCTCGAGCCCCAAGGAATGGAGCCAGTTGTCTATGGACTGAGACCTCTGAAACTGTGAGTTCCTATATAAACTTTTCCTCCCCTAAAATTGTTCTGGTTGGTTCTTGTAGTCACAGCAGCGAAAAAACTGACTAAAACACTGTGGTTGTATGAAGGTCAGTGTGCACACCAATCTGTGCTGCTGTGCCTGCTGCTTAGGGTGGTTCACTCGCAAGCTGGGTAGACAGAGAAGGTTACTTTGTGGAGGTTGAAGAGTGTGTTTACATCACACAAGGCAGAAAAGAATGTAGCCTCTATTTCCTACTTCCTGCTGTGCTACCTCAAGGGAATTTTTTCTGAAAAAAAAAAATTTAAATACGTTCTCACTGGACTGCCCAGACTGGTCTCAACCATCTGGGATTTTGCAAGTCTCCTGCATCAGTCTGCTGAGTAGCTGGGACTGTAGGAATGTACCACTGTGGTGACAGAGCCTTTTGTTAACAGTATCTATAGCTCTGCTTAATTGAGTTTTCTCCTCCCCTTTAGTCAGCTTCCCATTTCATTATGCAGAGAAATTAATGACTTCTTAAGTGCACACACACTTTCATTATCCTAATCTATTTTAACATGGGGCAAAAAAGAAATGAAGCAACCCTAATCATTAGGACCCACCCTTTTAAGAAAGCAGTTAAGGTTTGAAACAACTTTATTTGTCCTGTTTTTACCTTAGTTAAGGATATATGATCCTTTTTCATGCTTAGGGTTGGTAACCCTGAAACACATGCCAATGATAGTAAATGAGTCTGTTTTCCATGGAAAAAGTACTGGTCATTTCAATCTCCAAGAGCCAGTGACAAACTCCCTGTCCTCTTTCTTTCTATAAATTGGTGACACTTACAGGGATCGCAGCTCATCCTGGGAGCTCATTCTCTTCTTCCAACCCTCTCCACTGTCACATCTATCCACCCCACTCAAGAACAGCAAGTAATATTTCAGATGTGCTCCATATTTTTTCCCCTTGGTCCCATCTATGTTCATTTTGAAGAAGATGCTGACCTTGGCTATTAACGTCAACAGTTCTAAACTTTGCATAAAATAAACATTATTTTATTTTAACAGAATTTCAAGGGTCAGAGAGACATAAGTAATGTGATATAAAATGCTGAGTTGATTTCTATGAAGGAAACCAGACCAGAAGAACATGATGTCGTCAGTAGAAAGTGAGAGATCAACTGGGATGTGAGGGTTGAACGTGAGTTGCAAAAGGTACTGGGAAGCGTTGCAGAAGCAGGAAGGTGTATCCCAAGTGGGGACCACAGGCAGAGCATGACAGCTTGAGAACACCATGAAGAACACACAGTAGACAAAGAGGAAGTGATGGACGTTGTGGGAGGCTGATGTCAGCCCTGTAAGTTACATTCACATCCTTGTCCCAAGAACCTGTGAATTTTATCACAGGAAAAGTGGAAAAGTGACCTTTGAAGATATAGTTAAAGATTTTGAAATAAAACATTTTTCTGGGCCTGGATTATCAGGGCCTTAAATGCCATCACGTTTTTATAAAGAAAGAGAAAGGAAGAGGAGATGCACACACACAGGAGATGTGAAGTTGAAGGCAGAGGCTGGGGTAATGTAGCCACAGGCCAATGAGTGTTGGCAGATGTCACAAATCGTAAGGGAAAAAAAAGTCCTTGCTAGAGCCTCTGGAGAGAGGGTGGCCTGCTGACACCTCGGTTTTTGACTTCTGGCCTCCAAGACTGTGAGAAAACAAACATTTGTTATTTTAAGCCACCCAATTTGTGGTACTTTGTTCTGGCAGCCACAGGATGCTCCCCTCTGAGGCCCTACATTATCAATGCCCAGGATTTTGACATTATTACCAGGTCAATTCCTTCAGACACCATAGATGGAAGCGAGAGGAACAAACTATGGTATTCCCGCCCTCATTCTCTCCACCACAATATAACAGAAATTTAAGGAGGAATTTGTCTGTGTATTAAGCATTTGCATATGCTCATAAATGTCTGAAGAAGGAAGTGTCCTGGGGCATCTCCTTATTCTCAGAACATCCCAATGTGGTTTCCTTCTCTGAGCTGGGATGCCATTTGGTCGCATCTTTTTCAATTTTGCTTGTTGGAAAACATTTGCTGACAGCATTAAACAAACCAAGAGAGAAAATAAATAGACTTATTTTTTCTGTTGTGCTTAGTGATCTATTTAAAAGATAAGACTTTAAAAATGCAATTAAGATACCAACATCAAATTCCTTGATGTCATATATTGAATCAGTGTTAAACTTTCCAGACTTTCCCCTGTATGTCTCATGTATACAAATTCAAAAGAAGTGTAAAAGTTTTATTTCAGATAAAGTGTATTTTATTTCCAAAGAATGAAACCCATTTAATAACAGCAGAGAATTAAAATATAGAAAATAAGTTATGGCCCCTTCAATCTGGCAATTGGACAAAAAGAAATAGAAATATATAATTATGTACCTTTACATTTTCCTATCAGATGATGACAAAATATTTTAAAGACAGGTGAGCAAAAATGGCAGAGCAAAGCAATGTGATGTAATAAATGCTGGACATTTAGGGCTATGTAAAAGAATATATATTTTTTCAAGTTAAATTCCACTAAAAACTTGCATATCTAGAAAAATTCAACATGTCCTAATCTGGAGGATAAAAATACACAAAACATCTGTAGGTTTTACATTTACAGATTCAATCAATCTGAGGTTGAAAATGTTCAGGTAAAAAAAATTGCATCTGTATTAAGCATATAGAGACTTTTTTCCATGTCATTATCATTCCCTAAACAATACGCTATCACAACTATTTATGTGGCATTTACATCGTATTAGATAATATAAGCAATCTATAGATGATTTGAAGTAGGGAGGATGTGCATGGATTATATGCAAATAATGTGCCATTTTATGTGAGGGACTTGAGCATTCCTCGATTTTGGTATCATCAGGGGGTCCTGAAACTAATCCTCTGATGATAGTGAGGGAAACTGTACCCAGTCAGTATATATTGACCATCATTGATTTCTAGCACCATACTTTAAATTTGCCTGTTCATTAACTTTCCATAAATGGAATCCTAGGGCATATATGATGTACTGCTTATCTTCTGCCTGTCAGCCTTGTTCATGAGATTCATTCACCCATGTTGATGCATGTAGCTGCTGTTTATCATTCTCATTGCAGAATAGGATTCCACTGTAAAAAGGTACCACCATATTTCATTCCAATGTTGATTGACACTTACACTTTTTCCAGGGTTTAGCCATTACAAAAAGTTCTGCTATGAACTTACATGCTATGGACATACATGTCTTTTGGTGATTTTACCTACGTATTTCTGTTAGGTCTATGTTAGGAATGGAATAGCTAGGTTCAGGAGTGTGTGCCTCTTCAGCTTCAGTATATACTACCAAACAGATTTCCAAAAAGCGGTACCAATTTTCTGTCTTACCAGCATTGTATACAATGGAGTGCCAGTAGCTCCACACATGTGGTCATTTTTAATTTTAAATTATTTAGTAGGTAGGAAGGGTTGCTGAATGAATCTTTGCAATTGAAATTTGACAGTTGTTTCTCTATTAATATGAAATGTTAGTGACAAGATTTGGGCCAGACTAAAGGCAATTTTCTCATTCATTTTATATCTGAAAAATATTTATAAACTATCTACCTCTGTTAATAACTATCTTCTGTATGCACCTGTCTCTCACTGTGAAGAATATTGCAATGGTTTGCCCTGATTTCTATGGGGAAAACTCTTAGCCATCTAAGGTGCCTCCTTTCTTTTCAAGACCAATTAGCATTTAACTCAAGTACCTACTCTCTATCTCTTTAGTTGTCTTTTGTACTCTTCCATGAAAACCTCTTTAGTGTCTGAGAAACTATGAAGACGAAAGAAAACTTTAGACATCTGAAGAGATAATCATTGCTCAAATTAAATAAAAAGCTCACCTCTGACCCATGTGTTTACACTCCTTTTAGTGTTTTTAAATATAAGATATTAGATGTTAAAATGGTACCATTTTTTGATGAGGTATGCAGCTATAATCAGCTTTTGTATGAAGGATAAAATACCTTTACCCTAATGATATTTACTCTAGTCTCTATCCTGTTGAATTTAGTCCCAATTCAGTTGGATTCATGCCTCTTCCCTCAACATTACTTTTAGTTCTTTCTTCATCTTTCCAGCTACTCTGTGTGCCCTCCTGTCCCCCACTGATGTCATCAGCTGTGGACACTGAGTGTCAAAACATGCACCAAGAAATTAGGATCCTTTTAGATGACTACTAGATCTTATTCTCCATTTCATAGTGTGGAATAGGATTCTGTAAAATGGGAAAAGCCCAGCTCCTTTAGTACATGATAGGTTCTGTGTGTTGTTTAGGTGTAATTAATAACTAATCACACTCACTCTTTCTTAAGTAGGTGTGACAGAATCAGTGACAATTCTTTTTTTATTATACTCTTGAGACAGGATAGTCTTTTCCTCTAACGCCTGCTGTTAATTTTTGAGACTTGTTAAGGATAACTGCTACAGTTTATTGGCCTTGGGTTAATCCAAGAGAGCCCTTATGAAGGTTATTAGGTTAAGAATCACTAAAGATGTTGTCTCTTTTTCCTAGTCAAGAAACTTATCACTTGTTTTTTCCATTTCAAAAGACTTCCTGTTATTGTGTAGATGTGGTGTCCCCCAAAAGCTCACATGTGAGACAATGCAACAAGGTTTGGAGGAGAAATGATTGGGTTATAGCTTCAACCTAATCAGTGAATTGATCCCTGATGGGATTTACTGAGTGGTAACTGGAGGCAGGTGGGTGTGGCAGGAGGAAGTGGGTCATTGATGGTGTGGCTATGGGGGTATGTATTTTGTATCTGGAGAGTGGAGTTTCTCTCTCCTTCCCAATCATCATATGGCTGCTTCCCTCTGCCACACTTTTCCACCATGATCGTCTGCCTCACCTCAAGCCCCAAGGAATGCAGCCAGCCTTCTATGGACTAAGACCTCTGAAACCACAAGCCCCCAAATAAACTTTTCTTCCCTAAAATTGTTCTGGTCAGATCTTTTAGTCACAGCAATGAAAAAGCTGACTAAAATACTTCCCTAAGCTCAGAAAATCACCTATGTGAGTTTAATGTCAGGTGGTCCCTTTTGGACTGGGACCAGAAACTGTTTCTGAGTATAAGACACCTCCACACCACAGGGCTACTGAATGCTGCCTTACAGACTGAGCTCCTGGCACTTCCCACAGATTCTTTGGAGTATCAGATCCCTGGTCTTTGAAAGGTACATGAAAAATTTTATAAAGTCAAGGCTTTCATATCAGTATAATGTGCCTTGGAGTATCTTTGGGTCCAGGTGCTAGTAATGCCAGTGTCTAGGAGTTTCAACAAAGTCCTTACTTTTTTTTTTTTTTTTTTTTGGTACCAGGGATTGAACCCAGGGTACTTAATTACTGAACCACATTATCATCCCTTTCATATATATATATAAATTTAGAGTCAGGATCTCACTAAGTTGCCAAGGCTGGTTTTGAACTTGAAATCCTCCTGTCTTAGACTCCCAAGCCATAGGATTACAGGTGCGTGTGCTGTGGTACCTGGCTAAAGCCCTTACTTTTTTAAACTGTCCCCACCATGAGTTGAAAAATGTATCTTTCCAGCCACAATGACTTGAGTGGCTGAGACAGGATGATCACAAGTTCAAGGACAACCTCAGCAATTTAGGAAGACTCTATCTCAAAATTAAAAAAAAAAAAAAAAATTAGGGGATGTAGCTCAGTGGTACAGGGCCTCTGGGTTCAATCCCCAGTACTAAAAACAAACAAACACTTTATAAATGTTATGGCTACTTCAAAGAGTGGGTCCTTTTGGGGTATTTTTCTTTCTCCATGGGGAATTGGGATCTGGCACATTTTCTCTAATTTTCATGGGTATAGTTCTTGGTGCTATCCAAGTAAATTCTAGGACAAAGGAGATTGCATATGGAAATTTGATTTTTGTATTTGTTTGTTTTCATATTGGAAACTGATCTGAATTAAGAAGTCATTCATTACTAGTGAAAATCTGAGTGATCTTCTTGAAGGCAGAAATCAATCTGTGAACAAGGTAGTACTTCTGAGTATGGATTCTTATAAATTAAAAGTACATCTTGAGAAGTGGCATGTGATGAAGAGGTGTTTTCTTAGCCTGGAAGTGGTGATGGAAGATGGGTGAATTTGGGCTCTTTTTTGGCATTAAACTCTAGCTGTAATATTTTACATTCTTATCCAATCACTGCCTATAAATCATTCAGTTGAACAGCCCATTCCCCAGCCTTTATTTGCAGTCGGTTTCCCCCAGGTGTAAAGAACGCTCAGTGTCTAAGAATGGAAGTCTTGTTTGTGGAAATGTCTCTTTTGTGTGGCTGGTGTGTGAATGATGCTCTTTCTCCCATTCTGGGCTTCCTCCACTGTCATTGGCAGTGGCTGTTCTTGCTGGTAATTGGTCTTAGCCTGTCATTCTTGGGAATATGTATGCTGTGCCTCCTGGCATTCTGTTGAAATTGTTCTGGATTTTCTCATTTACTTCTCCATTGCTGTCTCTGTCACCACATTGTGCTCCTTGGTCCTTATTTTCTTCAAAAAGCCATCTGTGTCCCCTTCTGTAGGCTGTTCCCCTTGTGGCTGTCAGTGCTGTTTGAACATAAGCCAAAGCTTCTTATTCTAACCAGTTATTCTGACCAGTTTGGTCCCAGCAAAGCAGAAAACTGCAAATCACATATGGAGCTTTTTAGTAGTATTATTTTTCTCCTTTGCTTTCTGTTTCAGAAGACCTGTCTCACCTTGTCAGTCAAGATTTATTTATTTGGGGAGACTTTTACTGATAGATGGGCCCCCTGCCAACTTCTCTCCATAGCCTGCCTTTGTTGGGGAGATGCCTACACTTGCTGTGGGCATCAGTAGTCCCTCCTTCACCTGTAGGCCCACTTCCGTCTGGCTGAAACTCCCCCACCCCCACTCAACTCTTGCTGGTCACTGGGAGCTCCTGTGCTATATAACCAAATGGCTGCCTTTCCCATCCTCCTTCCCTCCATCTGTTGGGAGCATTCAACACAGTTGGCACTCCCTGCTTTAAGTCATTTCTCCTGTGGCATCAGACTTACCATATTCTCTATAGTTATAATTTCCCTCATCACTTGCTTTTGTTTTTATCTTTTTGCAGAGCTCCTGTGCCTTAATTTTTAATGTTGGAGACTCTTAGGACTCTGTCCTGGGACTTCTTTCATACTGTCTCTTTTTCTACATTCTTTCTGCTGTGTTTGGGGGTGATTATTTCTAGTACTATTATACTTACCTTGTATGGCACTGTGTTAATTTTTTGTTGCTGTGACCAAAATACCCGACAAGAATAATTTAGAGGAGGAAAAGTTTATTTTGGCTTATGGGTTCAGAGGTTTAATCCATGGTTGGCTGGCTCCAAGGCAGGAACATCATGGTGGAAGGGCAGGGTAGAGGAAAGCAGTTCAGTTCATGGCAGCCAGGGAGGAGAAAAAGGAGGAAAAGGGGACCAAGGACAAGATAAACCCTTCCAGAGCATACCCTCAGTGACCTTTTTCTTCCAACTAGGTCCCACCTTCCAGTAGTCCACTTAGCTATCATTGGATTAATCCATTAAGTGGATTAATTCACTGATGAGGTCAGAGCTCTCACGATCCAATCATTGCCTGACCCTTGCTGCACTGAGGACCATGCTTTCAACTCACAAGTTTATGGGGACATTCCAGATCAAGTACTCGCACAAACTGCCCAGAATACCATAATATTCCACAAATGGTGCTAATGCTATCTATTATCTGTTTTTCTCATTGATTTGTATAAAATTAGACTAAGATATTTGTTGAAAGAACAGTTGAATTTATTTTTCTTTGGCTTCAGACATTAAACATCTTGGTTTTCTACTAAGTGTTAGTTGCCACATGTTCTCTCTATAAAGGTATGTCTCAACCTACCTGGCATTGGTATAAATATTTTAAGATCATATTCTTTGACCCATCTACATAATTGTTCTGCTCTCTTCATTTCAGCCATTTTAATTATTTCAAAATCCAGTGTGTGTCTCTGAAAAATTACCTGGTTATTAACTATAGGGAGAAGTTATTGGATTTTGCTTCTAATTAAGTTGCTTTTGTGAAGGATTCAGTGAGTTAGTATATAATATATATAGTATATATTATTATGTATATATTATATAACATATATTAGCTCATAGCTAATGTTTGGCAAATGTTGATTATTGCCTTTGTGTTTTAAATTATCATTTTACAACATGGGAAACTCCTTTAAGGAAGGGTTTATTCATCTGTTTATGGGCATAGCAGCAGTGATAATCTGATCTGCCCTCACTGTAGGATCATGTTTTCAGGTGTGATGCACAGGCTGACCAGTAAGAGAAACATAAGGTGTTCAGAAAATAGCAAATTCTTCAGGTCCACCACAAAACTTGCCAAGCCACCATCCATGGGAATGGGAGCCAAGAATCTGATTTTCTTTTAAACAATTTTTCTGGTTGGTTGCTGTACATGCTAAAGTTTGAGGATTATTTTGGCCCTCAATATTTTGTGAGCCTTTGGAGGCATATCTTTCATACATGAAGTAGTTGCTTAATAAGTGGTTCATTGAATTATAGACCTTAGAGGGAAGAGTCAACTGCCTTCATGTTGCCAGTAGGAGATGGGAGCCCAGCTGGAAGAGCCTCCTTCTCCAAGGCCATATCCTTTACTTGTGGCCTAGTCAGGGCTAAGATACAAGCCTCCTGGCTCCCAGTTCTCTTTCTACACTCTCAACTCCCTGTGACCACATAACAGCCCAGAAGGCTTTCCAGTTAGCTTCCATGAAGCAGTGGAGGGGGTGTCCTAATGCAAAACAGATGGAGAAGAGGGGGAAAGGAAACCATGATTAAGGAATGGAAAGGATCACCCAAGAGGAAGACAATTCAAATGTAGTAAGAAGGGGAGCATAGGCTTCAAGATTGGAAGCTTTGGGAAAGCAAGAGAGGAGGTTGCTTATAAACAGAGAAAAGCAAAAGAGGAAAAACTAGGCAGAGAACATAATAGATAAGTGTTCTTTTCATGCTGTTAAGTGTTCATAGTCTGATGTAATAAAGAGAGTCTTGGATTGAAGGACTTGGTTTAAATCTGTTTAACAACTTACCTGGGTAAACACATAATAATACACAAAAGATCCCAAAGCCCTTCTAGTACCAGTGTCTTCTGTTTAGATCTGAATGTGACAAAGTGCCCAGTGCAGTGAGGTCTGTTCAAGGCACTCTGGTTTTCGCTGGGGGCCCCTATGGGCTTCAAAGGAAAACCTCCTCCTGCTTCCCATGTGCTCCCAACAAAGCGATGGCTGTGTGTGCACTTGCTGATGGGTGAGAGCTGTGTAACCCTGATGTGGCTAAAAATCAATTTAATTAGAGCTTTATTCCTTGGAGATTTTAAAGCACGAAGAATATTAACTGTGTTCCTCTACCTCTGCCTGAGGTCCCAGCCTGTCCTGCCTCAGTTAGAGATTGTTTTAGTATTTCCTGCTCTCCTTGATGTCCCACATGCCCCTGCTGGAGGAAGTGATGAGACCTGTGTCATGGAAGAGCTCAACAGAATTCCTCACCTTTGCATGTCAAAAAATAAGTCATTAGGGGCTGGGGCTGTAGCTCAGTGGTAGAGCACCTGCCCTGCACGTGTGAGGCACTGGGTTTGATCCTTTGGCACCACATAAAAATAAATAAATAAAGATATTGTGTCTATCTACAACTAAAAAAATCTTTTTAAAAAAATCATCAACCTATTTCCAAGCCTTGGTTTCTTGAATTGACAGCCAGCCTCTTGCTATTGCTCACTATGGGCATCTTGAGAAGGAAGCTAAATTTTTACTGGCAAAAGAAAGATGAACTCCAGGGCAAAAATCCCGCCCCCCAACAACAAACTATCCCCCAAATCCTAATTTCTGTTTCCATCTGTTTGGGAGGGAAAGGAAGGTATTGAACAACATTTATGTTGCTTGACACAAAAAAGCAACGTGAATTTTAATGACTGTATAAATAAGTAACTATTTTTTTAATATTTATTTGTGTTGTACACAATGCCTTTTTATTTTTACGTGGTGCTGAGGATCAAACCTGGGGCCATGCACGTGCCAGGTGAGAGCTTTGCCACTGAGCCACAACCCCAGCCCCAATAAGTAACTATTTTGAATAACCAAAATACCTTCTTTAAATTAGAAAATGTATATTCATTTCCAGTTCTTTAGTACTTCAGAGTCAAAGCTAGAACTCCTACTGTTGGGAGATTTGTAATAATTTATTTAAAGGTTAGGACGTAGACATTTTTCTAACCATTGAGACCAATTTTTATTCCTTTTTTAATGTTATAATCCAATTACATAGCAGTATACTTTATTAAACATATTCAGTTCAGAACTGAAGAAAAACTAATTCGTATTATCACTAAGTTTTTAAATGTCCTTCTTTACTTCAGTACTAAACCTGGCAGTTTTCACTGAGTGTACTTTTTAATGAAGAATTCAGAATTTAATTACTGAATGTCATAAAGAATGTAAAACTAGAAGATGTAAAAATTTAAGGATTTGATTCTCATGGAACATTTAGAATAAATAATTTATCAGCTAGGGTTCTGTTCAGCTGCACCTAATGAAAAACCTGAATAAATGGTGGCTTAAATAAATCAGAAGTTTTTTTTTTTTTTTTTTTTTTTTCTTATAGGAGTCCAGGGTGGTTTCTCTTCTGCCTTGTGGCTCTGTGTACCTTACCTGACTCTGATTACCTGTGGTAGCAAGAGAAGTAGACCACCTGAGGTCACACCTGCTATTCAGGAAGGAAGAGATGGGCAAAGGGCTAAAGGCCTGCTCCCAGTGAGTTCTCCCAGAAACCCAGGTGACTTCCAAGTCATTTCATGGCCCATACTCTGTCACACAGCCATCCTTAGCTGTGATTGAGATGAGGGCTTCTCCACGGCCACCAAAATCAAGGTTCTGCTAAGAGGAGAATGAATATTGAGTTCTAAGACGTACATTACTAACCCTGCCAGCCCATGGAGAATGAGCATACAAGTTTTCTGAAGGGAGTTTCATCTTCAAGAACCGATTCTAATTTACTTGAGGATTTTTGTGACTCCTCTTTTCATTTGTTTTCTCCTCTGGGCTCTGGTACATTTCTGCCTACCAGTAAGTGCACCTATCTTGATTTTTCTGCTACATTGCAATCAATTTGGAAATCAATATGCACTTAGATATTGGTCTGTGGCATTGGGAATGGGCCCAAGGGCATGAATCACCCCATTATCTTTTGTGAGGATGCCTGCCACTTGTGAGTAATTGATTTGCTCTTTTTGTGGTCTTCACAGCACTACCTGCCCTCAGATCAAAGGCGGTTGTGTTCAATAAATGCTGAATACAAAAATCAAACTGTCAGAGCATAGAGACAAGAGAATTGGCCATTTGATTGTGGCCATTTCATTATCCTTGAGAGGAACACGAGAGATTGCCATTTATGCTTCATGTTGACAGTTTTCTGAACAACACACTGTCTCCCTCTAAGTGTAGCCCCTGAAGTTGTGAAGGTGGTGAGGGTAAATGTGGTGAACCATACCACAAACCTCCTTCCCATCTTCCCCACTGTGTGTGAACCCCGTCCAGCTATTCTGAACTCAGTGTTGTCTGCCACCTCAAGAGAGAATTGTTGTCAATTGTTGGCAATCCATTCTGCTTTGAAATATGGTTCTTATTTTCCCAGATTAAAATTGGGCTCAAATGTCACCACTTTTATGCTTTTGTTCTCTCTCTCTCTCTCTCTCTTTCTCTTTCTCTTTCTCTCTCTCTCTGTACTGGGAACTTAACCCAGTGGTGTTTTACTCTTTAGCTCAGTGGTTGAATGCTCTGAGTTCAATCCCTGGTACAAAAAAAAAAAAAAAAAAAAAAAAAAAAGGCATAAGCTCTATTTAGTAAAGAGTTGATTTTTAATTTTCTTCTGTTTATTCTTTCCTTTCATTTTCTCTCAAACTCCATCCAGCATTCTCATTAAATCATTGCTCTTTACAAGTTGACTGTGTCCCCAGCAACAGATTCTCAGTAAGTAATCTCTTCATAATCTCAAGTTTCTCAAACACAAAATGGATTGAAGCAAACACATCAGCCAAGGAGGAACTTGTACAGATGCACCTCAAGGCATCCCATGGGCATTTAGCCAGCAACTCCTGTGTATGGCCCTGTACCAGTTACTCATAGGCCCTCAGAAACTGAAGGAAGCTTCACTTGTATGAGTCCCTGGGATGCTCTCTTACTGGTGGCCCTGGAGTTAAGTACATATGGAGGTACTCTCTCAGGTAGAGGGAGCTGGGGAAGAGGGGGGATTGAGCAGAAAAGGACAGATACTTAGGAGTGTGGGGATGGGCCAGGTGGAGGGCTACCTGACACAACTCTGAGAGTGAGGAGGAGCCTAAGTGGGAACAGACGGTGGGCTTTGGGGGTAGATAATGTGCGCCAGTGAATCTGGTATAGCTAGTTAGATACAGGGTCTGCTTCTCTTGGCCCCAGGACAGAAGTCAAAATTCTTTGGCTAGACTTTTAAGCCCCTAATGATCTGTTTTCTTCCTGTTGCTTTATTACTCATCCCCCAAACCCACATTTCTAGGCATTCTCTCTCAGATCCCCACACACAGTGTCAGCCATATTGATTAATGAACTTTCATATTCTTTCATCTTCTTTAATTACATTTCCTTTTTCCTTACCCTGCTGAATTTTTTGGAGAGGGGTATTTGGAATTGGCCCAGGGGCACTCTGCCACTGAGCTACAGCCTCAATCCTTTTTGTTTTTTATTCTGAGAAAGGGTCTCCTGCCTCAGTCACTTGAGTATCTGGGATTATAGGCATGAGCTACCATGCCTGGCTTCACCCTGCTGAATTTGATGACAGTTTCCAACCTCATTTTACATGTTGTTTTTTCTATGTACCTACATGAGGCCCTCAGTCTGAGGTGATGTTGTTCCTCTGTACTCCCAGGGCATCCTGTACCTCCTGATGATTGCCCTTATCACATGTCCTGCAGTTTAGGATTGTCTTCTGTCCTACTAGATGCCAGGACTTTGAAGTTAGTGACCATATCTCACCTTCTTAAACACAGTATCTAGCATGGGTGTCTGGCACAGTGTAATTGCTCAGTACTATCAGATGAATTAATGGAAATCAATTGAATTAAATGAAATCAAAAGAAACTGGCTGTGTTGTCAAATTTTGTAGCTGAATTTGCCATCTTTTCAATTGCCATAGTAGACCCTCCACTCAAAGTTCTGTTTGGGGTTGAGGATGGGTGAACTAGAGAGGAGAGGGAAAGCTGCTTTGGCAAGAGGAAGGAAGAATGATTTTTGAAAGGTTGACATTCAGGTCCACAGGTCTCTGATGTGTACCAGCACATAAATAGACCTGAAGCTCTTACCAATCTACAGTGAGCCTTATTTACTGGTCAAAGACAGTTCTTCCAGCATCAAGCCATCTGAGTAATAATGAAGATCTTCAGATGACAGACTGAGGATAAAGGGAAGCTGAAGACCATGCATGCACTCCCCAGGTTTCTTGCCTGTGCAACTGCCATCTGGCAGAGTGCTTTCAGTAGGAGTGTGGAGTTTGCATAATCACAATTGTGAGCTGCAGTTTTTTGCCCTGTCCCTTTCGATAATTATATTCATGACTATAGTTAGCTGCACCTATAGAAAAGTAAGAGTTTTGGAACTGATACTCTTTCTTCATTCTTTCGAATTATCAGATCTGTTGTTATACTGGGAACCATCCTAGTAAAAGTCATCTTTGTACCTCATCTGGGTGTTCTGCTTTAAGTACCAACAGGATGGAGAGGAGACCACTCTCCAGAGTCAACCTGTAGAGTTTACATCATTTTTTTCAACTTTATACAAATGTGAATATATTTTTTCTTTAAAAAAAATTGGGGAGTTGAGAACAGGAGGTCAGTGATGAAACATCGTAATATGATACTGGGCAAATAGGCATTGGAACCCCTCTTGCTAAAAGATGTGGACCAGGACTCTTTTTGTTATTTTCTATGTGCTATTCTGTATGATAGCCACTAGCTATAAGTGGTTATTGAGCACTTGTAATTAAAACTAATCCCAATTAATTTGTGCTGTAAGTCTAGAATATACACCAGATATTGAAGCTTTTCTATGATAAAAAGAATGTAAAATAATTCAATTACCTTTTTATATTTATTACATATTAGGGTAAATGAAATACAAGATTATGTCATCTGTTTCTTTCTAATTGTTAATGTGGCTGTTATAGAAATGTGGACAACACTCATTTTATTGGACAGTAACAGTCTGGAATCCCCAAGTGTTTCAATGTGGTGATTTAGTACACATGAAATACACAGAGTAGCAATTAATAATATCATGATAGCTCAATTTAGAGATGATGACCGTCACCATTAATAGGATAGCAGAAAATCCCCAGTTTTTACCTCTCAGATTAGGCCAAAAAAACTAGAACTCCAAGGGAAAAAGTAACTCAGTATAGATATTCTTGGGAAAATGTTGTGTAACCACATCTAATTGAATCTTTTGCTGAACTCTTTCATTTATTTCTATTGTTTTTAGAGGAACCCACTGCCTTTCAACTTGCCTAACTGAACATCTAGGGTTGGAATCAAGACTTTCCAAATGAGAATAGAAGTGAGCAAGGCACCAAGAGCCGTTGTCACTCTATAGGCCCATCTGGTTCGTGGCTATGGTGTCTATTGCCTCTGCCACCAGAGCACCCCAAGAGGATGTAAATGTTATTCGGTAACTGCAGCAAAACTTCTTGGTGTTTGGCTTGATCAAAACCAACTGTACCCCCTTAGATAAATACCAATAAAGGCAAAATGATTTAGTTTATATTCATGGAATGTCAAGATGTAGTTAGAATTTCTTTTCTGCTTTTTGATCCCTTGTATTGATGTAATTTCTTTTTTAGTTCTGAATTTTAGGAACTGTTTGACTCCCTGGAGTTGGCCACTTAAGTGCTGTTTGTCACCCATGGACATCAACCCTCCTTCTTTGCTCTCCACTGACAGAGCTTATTTGAGCATGTTGAACATGTGTTAAGTGCCTTAAACCAGCAAAGTGACTTTTCAGATGAGTATTTCTAGCCAGTTGGAACAGGACTTGATGTTTGGGATCCTTGGGAAAGCTTCAGGGGTGGGTCATCATGGAGACACTTTCTTCTCTGTTCCAGCATGACCAGACAGGACTTGCCCCCATTAGAGCAAATAAACAGTATTTGAAAATTCAAACATCATTTCTTATAATGCAGTCTAGTCTTGGTAATGTGCATGTGTTATTAAAATTCGAAAGAACAGCTTTCTCTGGGCCTCAGATATGGACAGGAATTTGGTTTAGATACTGATTTATAAGCTTAGAATTGATTAGAGGAGCAGTGTCTACTGTATAATATACAGGGACCTTGGAGTTGGGTTTTGTTATTTTATTATTTTTTAGCATGAATAAAGTATGAAGTATATCCAAGTATTAGAAATTATTAAGAAGGGAGAAGTAGAATCTCATGAAAAGCTAAATCTTTGCATGAATGTAGGTTAGTCATTAAGAAAATATCCGGAGATAAACAATCCTAAGCTTAAGTGGGCAGAGGACAGCATCTGATGAACCAGCTGTCCTGGAATTCATCTGCTCATCCATTTTGGTTAATACTGCTCTTGTATTAAAAACCAGTGGTAGGCCAGGCAGCCTGAGAGACTGAGGCAGGAGGATCACAAGTTTGATGCCAGCTTCAGCAAATTAGCAAGACCCTGTCTCAAAATTAAAAAAAAAAAAGGGGGGGGGGGGGGGTCCTGTGGATGTAGCCCAGTGGTAGAATGCCCCTGGGTTCAATCCCCAGAACCACAGAAAAAACAAACAAATACAGTAATGGAATTGCTGTGATCCTGGCATATTCTACATTTTCAGTTCAAACAGCCAAATACTAGGTTCTGTTTTATTTTTTCTTGTGTTTTTATGTGATTTCTGTTGTCTTGTACAATGTGTACAGTAATAGATAAACAAGATGAATTATTTTCTTCCTCACATAAAGCCAGGCAGAACTTATGTGTATAATTGTGCACCTAATTAGCATGTTGCTTGCTGCATTTGCAAAGTGGCAAAGTATTAAGTGACTTTTGATTGGCAGTTCTAAAATGCCTTCCACAAATAAGGCTTAGAATACTAGAAACAAAGTAATTGCCAAAATCTCTGAAAACCTCAGTGTACTAGGTAGTTTTCTTTTATCTCAACCAAATGGCTCCATTCATGTGCACACGCAAACTGCAGAGCTTAATGTCAGAAGCAGTAATATTCAAAGATAGCACAGCCAAGAAAATATTTGCTTAAAGTTCTTCATGTTTCTAAGTGTGCACAACACATTAAAAATGTGTATCAGCTGTGATTAAAAAAAAGGTAACATGTTACTATATTTCAAAGTTTTGTTCTTACATTTTACTATCTCTGAAATTGGGAAGTGTCTTAGCATCTGTGGCATCTTTAAATTGTTATTAGCCAGGTGGTGGTCATGATATAATTGTGATTGCCTGTGCAGGTTGTCCATAACTGCTCATCTTGTCATCACTTCAATTGAGAGGTTGAGTGTAATGGCACTGTAAACTGCCTTCAAAAAGATTATGCTGTTCAGTGTATATAAAAAGGCTTGGAAACAGAGCAACATGATCTATCAGTCTGAGTCTAAAAGAGCCTTTCAATAAGTATAAAACGAAAGTGTGTGATTTAAAAAAAAAAAGTTGTGTCACAGTTGGTAATCTCTTTACTTAATAGTGTTACATAAATAATAGTACATCTTAATAATCAATGGTGGGACATCTATCCTCCCCTGCCCTCAAACATCAGAACTCCAGGTTCTCAGATCTGTAGACTGGGACTGAATTGCACCTCCTGCTTTCCTGGTTCTCCAGCTTGCTGTGGGACTTTCCAGCACTCCTGATCGTGCAAGCCCTTTCTCTTAATTAACCCCCTTATATGCCCTATTGGTTCTATTTCTCTAAAGGAGATGCCTCTGAGACAGTAGAAAGCGATGAGACTAAGAAGGCAAAGGAAACCAAAGTGCACCCCTAAGAAGCTCATATTCAAGCAGGGCAAACAGAAATGCAATAATAAATCCAAAGGGTCTATGAATGAGGGACACCTCATGTGCCCTGGGATGGACAATGTCTGAAAAGTTTGCTGGAGAAGACTGATCTTAACTGAATCCAGAGGAGAGAAAATTTTTCCTTCCTCCATTTTTTCTTTTCCCATCTAGACTTTCATTGGATTGGATGATGTCTTCCCACATCGGTGAGGGCAGAACTCCTTTGTGTAATATATTGTTTCAAACAGTAATCTCTTCTGGAAACATTCTCACAGACTACCTGGTAAAATAGTGTTTCAGGAGGCTGAGACAAGAGGATTGTGAGTTTAAAGCTAGCCTCAGCAACTTAGCGCCGAGCTCCTAAGCAACTCAGAAAGACCCAGTCTCTAAATAAAATACATAAAAGGGATGTGGCTCAGTGGTTGAGTGCCCCAGGGTTCTATCCCCAGTAACAAAAAGAAAAGAAAAAGTGGGGTGAAAATATTTCTCATAGATAGCAGACGTTGATGGACTGACAAACATGCAATGCTTGGCACATCATGTGAGGTACTTAAATTGTCATTTCAGTGACTTGTGTGTGTCAGAATCTTACTGTATCTGCCTTTGATGTCCTTGCTGCCTATAACTAGCTGTGTAAAAGAATTACGGTTTGAATCATGTGTACATCTACCTAAGTGTTTTATAGGGACACAATAAATACTTATCAACAAATAGGAACTAAAAAAAAAAAAAAGCAAAAACAAAAACAAAATCAATGGTGACTTGAGTATGAGGAAATCTAATCTATAAGATCAGGACCTTCCCAAAGTGAGTAGACTTTTTTCCTTCACACTCTCTCTGTGGCTATATTGTCCATTTCTTCATCTTCCTACAAACTAAGTTGTGATCTCTTCTATCAGGAAGTAGCACTGGTGACTTAGCATACAAAGAACTTGCCACTCTCATTTTTGTGTGGATCCCCTTAGTGCCTAAATAGCAATCCACCCCTGTTCTTTGGCTTGTGAGCCACATTTGATGAGCGTGTGCGGGGGAAGGGAAGAACAATAGCTAGCGTTGAAAAGAAAATGGTCCTTGTTGAGGCTGAGTCAGGGCTCTAGGCAATGGAGCTCCCCAGCTTCACACACAGAAGTTAAGCTAAGTTCAAAGACATCTGTTCCTAGCCAACTTAAAGTTATACTTTTAAACCAAAGGAAGGTCACATGTGCTTTGTGATTCTCCGCGCTTTCTCATATTTCTCCTGTTTGTTCTGGACTCTCGGGCTGGATCTCTCCTGTGAAAGTAGATGGAATGAGAGTTGCCAAATCATTTCTGTCTGCTGTATGTGTGGATGTTAAGTTGTTTGGGGTGTGCGTTCATCAGGAAAAGATGACCATTTCCAAGAGCAATAGAACATCTGAGAAGAAAGACTTTTGAGGCTAATCTCTGGTTTTGAGAAAAGACATCAAAGCAAAAGCAATATAGTATAATTCTATTTTAGTTTATTATAATTCTTCAATTCCAAGTTAATTGTACGTTCTGACCACAGAAATTTTATACTCTTTGTGAACACTTTTACTCACATCATATTTTAGAAAGTATATTTATTTTGTGTACAAAACCCTTTCAACCCAATTTTATGAATTTTACTTCATATCCCAACTCTTTCATCACACACGTTGCCACAACTCTTATTTTTCTGTTTAAATTCACATTATTCTTATTTTGCCTTCTTTTGGCTTTTAATTTTTGTTGAGGTTTTTCACATGAACCATGTATGAATTTATTTTTTCCTGGATTTTGCTTTTCATCTGTTTCTGTTTGTTTTGACAGTTCATCTTTCAGTTCATTCCTGCCTTTATTTTCTACATCTTCTACTTTTTTTCTCCATTACTCTAAATTCATTTCTTTGTAGTTTGGAGAGTCCTATATTAGAAATGTTGTGCAACAAAATCCTTCTCCAATTAGAAGGCCCTGCAGGATACATTTGTGGTAAAAATGCTTTGTTGCTGTGAGAAGCTGAGTATGCTTAATGATCCTACATCTGGCCTTTCAGTTTCTCATTTACTAATTCAGTGCTATATTAGAATAATACCAGCTTTTATAATAGACATCTCTAGGTGGTGCCAGCTTCTCTGTGGGAAAATCACTTTCCTGTAGAGGTTTTCTGTACCCTTTTCCCACCTATCCTATTGCCCTGAGAGAGGGAAGAACTGTATGAAATATATTAATTTTATATTTCAAAAATATTTTTGAGATTTTGTTTTAGAAAGAGTATCTCAGTATTGATTAAGGTTCTTAAAAGCAACTTTTTGTGTTCTTTATCAAGATTTAGAAAGCCTGCCTTAGGAATTTTGTCTTACAGAATGACTTTATTGATTTTGTAAACAGATAATTATACTTCTTCCTGCTTTTCCTCCTATACCTCTTGGCTTTTATTACTTGTATTATTTGTAATTTGTCAGGCACTATAATATGTGCATTCTGTTCTTCAAACATGCTTCCTCCAATTGTTGAATCTTAGTTCTGAATGTTAAGTGGATTTGATGCTTGTTCCAGATCCTTTAAACACAGCCTCTCCGACTGGAATCTTTAGTCTTTGTGCTAGTCTGGGTTTCATTCTGGAATTTCCAGTGCTATCGTCAAGAAGTGATGAGGATGCTCCATGTAATCCCTGTGTTCGCTCATGTATGAAACTGTTGGCAACTTAAGTCTGAACTTTCTTCCTCCCACATCGTTATAGTTGTTTCATTGGCTTCTGTCACTGAACTCTCTCAGAGAGAAGCTTGGAGCCAGTCTGGTTTTTCCCCCATGGGTAAATGACTCACTCTTATTCATTCAGAATGTTAGAAAATTATTTCTTTACATTTTAAGCTCAACAGCTTAACTAGAATGTGTCTTTATATTAACCTATATACTCTATCAAATGTGTAAGTTTGCTTTTTTTATTTCAGTGAAGTTTTTCTCCCATCATATATCTTATTCTTTTATGCTTCCATTGGGTTCTTTTCTTTAGACATCACCTGTCTTTTTTGTGATTATGTTTGTATTCCATTGCTGTTGTCTGTCTCATGGCTTCAGTTTTGGTCTCTTTTGCATTTACTATTATCCTAGTCTTTTGTGTTTGCTTCATCTGGGTGTTCAATAGTTATTAATTTTCTTGTTCCTAAATTGCTGTGTAATCTTGGGAGGATCTCTTAATTTCCCTCAGAATATAAGTTTCAACAAAGAACTGAGGATTTTCTTTTACTTGGACTCTGTACATTTTGTTTTATATGAATAATTTCATTAAAATAATATGACCAATTTTGATGAAATATAAGACACAGTTGCAAATTTCTAAGTAAATCTATCTTTAATTTTTTTTTCATATGAGCATATATTCTACAGTATTCAATGAAACTAGATATTCTAGTAGAGATAACACATTGTGGTGAGGCTAGATGAACATTGTTCTTAGGTTGACAAAGTAATCCCAATTCCCAAGTATGAAGATGTATAGCCTACAAAAAATAAATAAATAAAAATAAAGCATAATAATATTAGCAACAAAATTAGTCCTGAAAATACCAAAGCTTTTGGGTGAGAGATTAGCATCTTAGTACATGCATATACTATGTCTGAATTGGCCATTCCTTGTTCTCCTCTGTTCTTATTCCACTTGACCTTTGAACATGTTTTTGAGCACCAAGGCCTTTTGCTCTCTATTTACATGTGCTGCTTAGGAGGTTTCCAGTTGTGGGATTTTCAGAATCTTCTGTGTCCCAGACTTCTTTGTTCCTGCTCAACTTCACTCTAGAACCCTCTAAATATGAAGAAATGAATTGAGGAATGAATGAATCTTTAAAACATGTTTTTGTTTTCTAAAAAAGAAGATTAACTCTACCAGGGAGGTTTGTGGAAGCTCAGAGGAACAAGGAAGAAAATGGGTAATAACTCTTAACATTTAACTTTTTTATCTTGGTATGTTTAGGCTGAAGATACAGAACATGCTTAAACAAGAAGGTATTAATTTTTATACTTCTAGATAATTCCTTTGGATTACTTTTATTAAAACAGTAGTGGAGTAACTGTTTTAAAATTTTCTCATAAAATAAGGACCAAATTCTCTGGTCTTATTACCTAAATAGACATGTCTCAGCCCTTTCACATGTTTCAATACTGTTGTAATTTTATAAATCCTTCTGTACTCTGTATCCCAGTAGAACATTGCAGGGAATTTATGGTTAGTGTTTTCAGTCCATGATAGTGGACTGAAACTAACCATGAGTGATGGTGATGGTTAGTGTTTCAGTCTATACTAGGTAAGACTACTAGAATAATGAAGTGGCTTCTTTAGTCCACATCAGTTCTTTTATATTTAGTTCATACCAGTTCTTATTTAGTGACTTATTTAGTTCATAGAGAAAAAAGCACAGAGCATTTCTCCCCCTAACAGGTCATCATGAAAAAAAAAATTCTTTTCGGAATATGATGTGCAGTTAAAACTTCTGTTCATAAAGGCTGTGCCAGAACTAGCACAATGCCACGGTCACAGAAATGTGTGGTGAAGACTATTGTAAGATAGAGGCTTTACTTTTTGTAGGAAAATGTGACTTTCCTTCCAAAACTGAAAAGTTCGGTGAACAAATTAAAAGTGTATTAAAATCCTCTACCCGTTTTTAGGAAAATGCAGACACAGTGAGATCCGACAAGTTATCTCTGTGTGATTTGTCATGGTGTGATTTTCCAGAATGGTGTAATTAGCCGTCTGAGGAATATGTCACAGCTTAAGTGGATTTTACTTCCCAAAGTGGATTAGTTCTGTGCTCACAGAAGCACAGCAAGTCTTGAAGAAATCTAATGAAATAAAACATTTCTGTATCTGTGGCCTGGGGAATATTTGTCTGTCTGTAAAAGTCTCTGCCTGGCATCTAGGAGACACCTCCATGTTCTTTCTTAAATACAATGAAGTGCTCCTTTGTGATTAAGAGGCTACATATTTTCTAGATTCTCTAGAAGCCTAGTTGTTTGTCATTGCTACCCCTTCTGCCACACTAAACTTTTCAAAGGGCCAGGATCATAAGGCAGGAAGGGAAAGAAGTTAAATGGAACATGTTTTCCTGAGAGTGGTCACTCCAGTGCATTGAATGATGCCCAGGGTGAAGTAGAGGTCACTTGCCCATGCTTGGAAGAATGTCATTTCTCTACTTAGGCCCTTTAAAGCTGATTCAGTCTATAAAATTTTGTGGCTGATATAAATATCTAATTTGAAGAAATTCCGCTTGTGCTGTGTATTCTTTTAGTACTGAAAATCTAAATGGGAATCCAGACAAATGTTTATTAGCTTCTTTGGAAGTTCGACAATAAAACATCCTAAAACTGCCGACGTGGGCACGAATGCTTTTTAGAACTGCAAACTACTACTTTAAGTGTCTACAGTCTCTAGTAAAAGACAAAATAATTTACTGTATCAGAAAAGGAATAGTTTGACTGTATATTGCCCTAGGCTTATGGAGACTTTCAGAAATCTGGCCTTCTGCTGGAGTGCTTCATATCTTGAAGCAATTTAGGGGTAAAGCAGCTCCAGCTCTATGTTGTGTGTGGGAAAATGGAATGAAAAGTGCTTGCCATGCCAGTGTTAAGTGTCAGTGGCACTGGAAGATTGAAAGGCTCCTGAGAATGTGGCTATTTGAGAGCTAACTCCTCTTTTTCCTTTGGTTCGGCTATGAGGCTTAAAAATGTAAGTGGTGTGTTTCCCTTAGTTCTCCTGAACTTTGAACTAATACCTCCTGTCTTGTGCAATGTCACACTGTTCTTTTTTTCTTTAATAAATATAATGCTTGTGTTGAGTTTTAATGGAAATTTCCAACCCAAGGGACCCACCTGGATTGATATTCAGAATGTTTTTATTTTTCAGTGGATTTTAAGAAACTGAAAACTATCTTTTCTTCTTAATACCCATGTACCAGAATACTAGAAATATTTAAATTCTGGGGTGCATGGTCTCAAGTACCTTTGGAATGAATAAATCAAAATAAACAATGATCAGATGTGACAGCTGCGAGGCTGGCTCAGAGGCTCTGAGCTAGTGATTGCATGCTTCTGCTTTAATCACTGAGATACTAAATTATTTTAGCTATGTGTTTCTTGCTTCTATATTTAGGTTTATCAGTATCTGAAGCCGTTGCTAAAGAGCTGAAAAGTGGTGTCAAAAACTGGGTAGGTTATCCAATTCTAATTTGTTTTCACAGTGTGAGGTTGTTAATAGACTAATAAGCTAGTGGGAGAAGAAATAATGAGTTTATGATCTAGAGACACTATTAAAATTGTAAATGAACACAGCTTAGCATATGTCTGTGATGAGAATAAAAACAAAAATTAAAAGAAGAAAACAACAAAGCAAATGGGGAGGATGCCTGGTTAGTTTAGAAACATTGACAGGAAGTAAGGTTAATAAGAGGTAAATTGAAATCTTTCCATATTCTAGAATATTCTTTCCCTGTTTTCCAGTTCTTTCCATGGTAGTGCTACAGCCTGGACTCTCTTGGCCCTCTATATAACTGTACTCAGTTGGTTTTCTTTCCATTTCCAGTTTTTGATAATGTAGATAGATGGATTGATTGATTGATTAGGCTTTGTTTCCTAAGGAAAATGAAAAGATGAAGTCTGACAGATCAATCTAATTAGGGATTTATTATTATAAATTCTGGAGGACTATTTTGTGATAGGGCATCTGAGGGCACCTCTGTTTCAATTTCCTATTGTCTCCTCATCCTTCCCTCAACTGACTTGCTTCTGTGTGCAGAGGTGTAACATCACCCAAAAGTAATCCAAAGGCTGTCTGTGCAGTAAACTAAGATTAATGAGAATTAAATCCCTGACTGATTGTATGCTCTCCAAAACTGAGAACACCTTTTCATTAAAGTTGCAGACACAAAGGTTTGGAAATATTTCCCTTCAGATGTTAACATAGCCCACTGAAGAGAGGGGAGAACTATAATAAAGAAAAATAAGTGCCAGACATACCTGGTTGACATTTCTGCTAATGTCACCCAAAGGAACACAGCTGCAATCCATCCCTTGGACGAAGGACGTGAGACCAGGAGCCTGTTGCAGCACAAAATCAGGGAAAGGGACAGCGTCAGAGGTGATTTAGAAAATAAATAAACTGCTTTCTGAAGATGTCTTTAGATAAAAGGTTATTTCAAAGTATGATAGTTACAAAAACTCTCTCAGCAAATCAAGATTTGGGCAATATCACTCCTAGGGTTCTTAAAGGATTTTGAATATAAATATGCTCTGCCTTTGGCAATTATAGATAACATGAAAAAATAGTGTTGCTTATTCCACTTGACTCTATTTCAAAAGGATGTTAACCCAGCCCAGAGGCCAAGGAGGAAACAACCTCAGCCACTGAGAGCCCAGGATTAACATTTGAGGGAAAGGTAGATCACTTGGCTAGGAGAGTGGAACAGGGTGGGCCAGCGTGGAAGCCATAGAGAATCCTGCCTCCCTCACAACACATGAGTACTGCATTCAGAAATGTCCTCCTTTGACAAGTCAGTGACCAGTGCCTAATTTAATTTACTAGCTGTGCTGGCATACCCTACTTGTAGTATAAGAATAACAGAGCAATAGTAACAAAAACAGCATGGTATTGGCACCAAAATAGGCCGGTAGACCAATGGTACAGAATAGAGGACACAGAGACTAACACATATAATTTCAGTTACCTTATATTAGACAAAGGCGCCAAAAATGCACATTGGAGAAAAGATAGCCTCTTCAACAAATGGTGCTGGGAAAACTGGAAATCCATATGCAATAAAATGAAATTAAACCTCTGTCTCTCACCATGCACAAAATTCAACTCAAAGTGGATCAAGGATCTAGGAATTAGACCAGAGACATTACACCTAATAGAAGAAAAAGTAAGCTCTAATCTCCAACATGTTGGATTAGGCCCCAAGTTCCTTAATAAGAATCCTGTAGTACAAGAATTAATACCAAGAATCAATAAATGGGATAGACTCAAATTACAAAGCTTCTTCTCAGCAAAAGAAACAATCAGTGAGGTGAACAGAGAGCCTACTAATTGGGAACAAATTTTTACCACATGCACTTCAGAGCACTAATCTCTAGAATATATAAAGAACTCAAAAATCTTAACACCAAAAAAAGCAAATAACCTAATCAATAAATGGGCCAAGGAACTGAACAGACACTTCTCAGAAGAAAATATACAATCAATCAACAAATACATGAAAAAATGCTCAACCTCTCTGGCAATTAGAGAAATGCAAATCAAAACCACTCTAAGATTTCATCTTAACACCTTTCAGAATGGCAGCTATTAAGAACACAAACAACAATAAATGTTGGAGAGGATGTGGAGAAAAAGGCACACTCATACATTGCTGGTGGGACTGCAAAATGGTACAACCATTATGGAAAGCAGTATGGAGATTCCTTGGAAAATTGGGAATGGATCCTCTTTATGACTCAGCCATCCCACACCTGTGTCTATTCCCAAAGGACCTAAAAGCAGCATACTACAGGGACACAGCCACATCAATGTTTATAGCAGCACAATTCACAATAGTTAAACTGTGGAACTAACCTAGATGCCCTTCAGTAGATGAATGGATAAAGAAAATGTGGTATATACACACAATGGAATATTACACAGCAGTAAGAGAGAATAAAATCATGGCATTTACAGGAAAATGGATGGAGTTAGATAGTATAATGCTAAGTGAAGTTAGCCAATCCCAAAAAGCCAAATGCCAAATGTTTTCTCTGATATAAGGAGGCCAATTCACAGTCAGGTTGTGATGGGGAGCATAGGAGGATTAGAGGAACACTAGAATGGCCAATGGGGAGGGATGGGAAGGTAGGGGGCAAAAGGGTGAAGGAAAAAAAAAAAAGATGGTAGAATGAGATGGATATCATTACCCTAAGTGCATGTATGAAGTCACGAATTGTGTGAATATACTTTGCGTACAACCAGAGATTTGTAAAAATGGGCTCTATATGTGTAATATGAAATGTAATGCATTCTGCTGTCATTTATAACATCTTAGAATAAAAAATAAATAAATTATATAGAATAATAAATAAATTAATTAATTTAAAAAAAAGAATAATACTATGTGGTAATCCATAATGGTCTTTTCACATCTTTGATCTTTTTTTTTTTTTTTTTTTTTTTTTGGTACCAGGGATTGAACTTGGGGGCACTCAATCATTGAGCCACATCCCCAGCCCATTTTTGTATTTTATTAGAGACAGGATCTCTAGCTTAGCATTGCACTGTTGCTGAGGCTGGCTTTGAACTAACTCTAGATCCTCCTACCACAGCCTCCCCAGCGCTGGGATTACAGGCGTGCACCACCATGCCTGGCCACACCTCTGATTTTTAATAAGAATATTCTATATACATGGTTCTTCTTTTTTTTGTCCACTAAATGTTTTGAAGTCCATTTCATTGTTTTGAAATTATGGTGCTAACCTTGGCTAGTAGCAATTGGAAATTTTATTGAAAATAAAGACCTGTAGGGGTTTAAAACTTATATAGCACCCCCTCATCCTTTTCCAAGCATTGTTCTCAGTGTTGCCTGTATCTCAATCATTTGATCTTTAAGACACCCCTCTCACACAGGTATTGTTGCTGCTCCCCTTTCACAGATGAGCAGCTGGGCTCACAGAAGGCATGAGCTGCAGGCTGGCATGGGATCTGAGCAGGCTGGCTTCACGATTGTTCTTAACCACTATGCTGAACTTTCCTAGTTGAAAAATTACCAACCTTTGCTTTAGAAATATTTTAAAATCATAATTCCTGACTTATTTACTTACAAATTTATTGTCCAGCTATACCAGCTATAGATACGAATGTTTTCAGCAAATACAAAATAATGATAGCAGTGTATTGGAGTTGGTGGGCCTGTATGTTTTTCTCAGTAATCTCAGGGAATAAATACATGAAAAATATATGTGAATAAATATATGAAATATATGTATGTGTATGTATGGTGTGTGTGTATGTGTGTGTATGTATTCATATATTTATGTGCTGATAAGGTTTGGCTACTTATACTCCTGAGAAACTGACTCCTTATTATAAATTGTTGTTTGTCCAAAATTAAAGACTCTGATATCGACTAACTCAATGCCATTCCCACATAGTACAAAAACTCTCCATATGATTAGTCAGAGCAATGTGGCAAGCCCAGAGATATCCAGAGAAGCAGTTTTGGAAAGTGTTTTCATCTCTCCTAATAGCCCCACACTTCTCATCCCAATTTTTATTGTCTTCCTATGATTCCCTAGTGTTCTGCTCCCTTTAGCAAGATCCTTCCCCTTTTCTACCAGAACTTTGCTAGACTGGTTGGAAATTAGATGAATGCTTGTTTGTTTATACAAAGAAGAAAAGTAAAAAGAAAGACTGAAGCATGAATCCTCTAGCCAAAAATTAAATAAAACTAGGCAGCCAGCAGAGCAGAGGTATTTGGAAATGTGTCAGAGTCCTCACTGCATAAATATTTCCATTTTAACAATACCGTCCAATCTTTGTTTTACATTTACAAACCACTCAAACACTTACCCCTTCCCAATTTTTTAGGTAATATATTTTAGGGAATTTTCGGCAGTCAATGTGAAATTCTTTTTTCTTTGTGCTGTGAGATAACTTCCAAGCAAATCAGAAAATTTGGCTTTTAGTTGAATTCTTCTCCCTTCCTATGTTAATGTAGGGGAGGGGTGGAGATCATAAAATTTATTTCTAGAGGATATTTGAATATTATAAAATACTTCAAAAGCCTGTTATGCAAGCTTATTCAGTATTTTTCCAAAGTTAATTAATTAAGCAGTTGCTCCTTTTTGATTGATCCATATTTATGCTCTTATTAATCCTTAAAAGTGGAATTGCTGGTTTCTGAGAATGACTCAGCCCTGGGAGTTGAGAAGTATCTGACTGGAGAAATGCCAAGGCCCCTCATGTAGGTTCTTCCCTGGTCAGGGCAGCAGCAGGACTAGACAAGTCAGAGCTTCCCTTTCCCCTCCCTGACTGGAGATAACTTCATGAATGCCTGTGGCTTTGTCTTACATGTGTTTTCTGGCCATTGTTATGTTGGTTGTTTTTGCCTCTGTAATTGCATGTACCCTAAATGGAATTAGTCTTCTTTGATTTCCCTAGGCAATGGCAGGAAATGTTCTGATCCTCAGTACATAGAATCTGTGAGTTCACTTATTTGCAACATGCTTTGAAGAACTATTTGTCAACAACATCTAAAGGTCTAAGATGTGCTGATAGGGTTTGGCTACTTACTTAGACTCCAGAGAAACTGATGTGTTCTTAAGGAGACGTGAAAAAAAGAGTGTTTTCATGTTTATTATTTGTAATATTGAAAACTTTATTATCTGTAAATGAGAAAATAATAACATGATATTGTATTAAAAAAATTTATATAAATATTTCTTTGAATCCTCATTACATCCCTATGAGGTAAGGTGTTATTTTGTTTTACAGATGACACAAACAAGGCTTGAAAAGAAACTTGGTTACTAAGTAGCCATTACTAAAGGTCACACCTGACTTTAAAGCCTGACTCATTGAATATCAAACCCTTGCTGATCGGGCCTGTGTCTGTTATGGAGACAGCCATCCAAGCACACACTGGACCTTGTTTGCATCATGTCAGGTGATCATGGCATGTGGTGCCAATACCTGGCCTTGTCTTCCTATTTTCCAAAAATAGGTGAAACACATTCATAGGGAAGGACAGTCTCCATTTGGGAACAGGAGTTGCTTGGCAAACTGTTCATCATATGCTGGGAAAGGTTAGATGCCTGGACAATGGATATGAAAGACTAGAGACTGCAAAGTTGGATTAGGAGCTTGAAGAACGTGACTTGGAGGAGGCACTGGAGATGGGAGCAGATGAAGATGGAAGCCAGATTTGTTAAGGTCCTCTGGGGTTCCTGAGGCTCCACAGGGCAGAGGCCTTGATGGCTAGCAGAATTTTTCCCATTCAAGTAAAGTGTTCTGAGTCTTGTTGAGTATCTCATGAGCCTTGAGTCTCATTCTCATCAAAATAGAAAAAGGATAGTTAAATCAGCACAAGCAGGAGGCCCACCAGGCCTTCTGAGAATACCCTCGACTTGTAGGAAGTGAGAAAGAGAAAATGTTAAGTAGTATTGATCAGATGTTAAAATGGTTGAGAATTTTCTTTTTAAACCAACAGAAAAGAATGATTAAAAATGAAGTATGAATGATATTCTTGTTATTTTTGAAAATGGCCACATCCTGGACATCTTTTAAGAAGTGGTTTCATATACAAACATGAGCACATTCACACACCTTCCTCCAAGTGGGTTTTGAGTTTTGAGCTCCAATTCTTGCTTTGTTTTCTGAATGACTGGGCCAAATACCCTGGTGAGCTTCATGACCATTTTATGAGAAAAGGGAGGTAAAGAAGCTTCCTAGTGTCTGAGAGAGTTTAAACATAATAAAAATGAAAAGGTATGTAAGCTGCCTGTCATGGCCAGCCACGGCGCCGCGGGAGGAAAACTCGGAGGCAGAGTAAAGCTATTACTACTTTTACTTCTACTTTCTTAGAGAGAGCTTAGAGAGAGAAAGAAAGATTTTTCTTCTTCTTAGAAAGAGCTTAGAGAGAAAGATTAGAGAGAGCTTTCTTCTTTCTTCGGTTCTTCTTAGCTTAGAGAGAGAGAAAGAAAGATAGAGCTTTTCTTCTTAGAGCTTAGAGAGAAAGAGAGAGAGCTTGAAAGAGAGAGATTTCTTCTTTAGAGAGAGAGAGCTTAGCTTTAAGAGCTTCTTTCTTCTTTCTTCTTTCTTCCTCGGGAGCCTCAGCTTGACTCTGACCAGGAATTACTTCTTCTATCTGGTTTCTCTTCTGTAACCGCTCTGCCTACGTTCTGGCCGCTCTGATTCTTTTCTTCTTCTCCGACCCGAACTCTTCTTCCGACCGAGTGACTGCATGACTGACTGAATGAATTCATTCTTCTCCTGACTCCGACTGCTTTCACCCGGTTATATACCTTTAGCTTTGCGGGTGCCTCACGTGCATTTACAGGTGCGTCACATACATACTTATTATCAGGTGGAACTTATGGCTTCCAGCTGACCGCAATAGCCATCTCCCTAATTGGGGCTCCTTCAAAGGTAGGGGGAAAAGATCTGTCTGTTCTAAAGTGCATGGACACAACTAGATGCTGTTTGGTGTTCTGTCCCTTTAAATTAGAAAGACTGAATGCTACATTTAGGAATCACAGTAGCATTTTATGGTTTCTAGATATCAAAAATTCTGGAAAACTAAACTTTTCCTCTTATTTGACTTTAAATTATTTGGGAGGGTACAAATGAAGCTTCTGTAGTTTTCAATTTGACCTAACTTGCTTCTTTTACATCCTGTCACCTAGGTAGCTATTTCTCTCTTATTGGTAACATTTTGTCAAATTGCTCTTGGGTAATGTAAGCAATAAAGTTGTATAAGCAATTAACTCTTATCAGCCACCCGCACCATCCATAGGTAAGTACACATGGGAACGTGCTTATACATGCACCTTACCTTCTCCCAGAGCTGTTTCTGCTAACAAGTATTCATTTAATTAACAAAACCACTATTTTCACAAAAGAAAATTAAGAGTATGAGGCAGAATCACAGGTGTGAAGTATATTCAAAGATGTGTTAAAATTGTAAATTGAATAAAATCATTCCTTCTAGATCCTAAGATCCCAAGTGGAAGAATTAAATCTGAGATACTAAAGGACTAGTGGGTTATTTGATTTTTTAAAAATCCTCCTTAAATCTTTCTAAAGAGAAAGATTTTTTTCTAAAAGAATCTGAAGAACCTGAAAGGTAAATTAAAAATGTTATTTTTGTATTTACTTTTCAGTTGTCAAAATATCCAAAATACTTTAGCCAGGTGTGCTAGTGCACACCTATGATCCCAGTGACTTGGGAGGCTGACACAGGAGGATCACAAGTTCGAGGCCAGCCTCAGCAACTCAGCAAGAACCTGTCTTAAAAGGGGGATGGGGGTGTAGCTCAGTGGTAGGGCACCCCTGGGTTCAATCCCCAATACCACCAAAAAAAGAAAAAAAAAAAACTTTTTGTGGAGAATTAGGAAATGAAACACTACATATTTATGCCGTGTTTTGTTTGTTTTAACATTGCAGTGCTGGTGGTGGAACCCAGGGTCTTGTACATGCTAGGTGAATACTCTACCACTGAGCCACATCCCCAGCCCCTACCAGTGTATTTTTTTTTTTTTTTTTTTTTGGTATGGGAATTGTTCTTTTCCTAGAAACTTTTCCTCCATATCTTTAAACAGTCTTCTAGTTACCATATCATGTTACCCATGCCAGAATGAGATCTGGTAATGAGATTATTCTAAGCATCTTAAACAGGAATTGCCCTGAAAGTACCTGATTTCTGAGTGTGCTGAACTCTGTGTTGTGCCTGTTGCATAAGACAGGCAGCTAGGGCAGCTCTGACACATCTCACCCTGAGTGCTGGGTGCCTGGGGAGGGAGGAAGTCAGGCGTGGGTGTGTGACAGCCCTGTTTCCCAGAGCCTCTGTCATGACAACCATATGTTTTTTTAATCTTGAACACACTCAGAGTCAAAGCACCTGCTTTTCTTGTGCCTTCCCAGTGTAGAAGCTCATGCCAACAACCTCAGACATTTTTGGGAATCATTATTCTGCCTACCACAAACTCATATGTCCATCAACTGAGGAATACACAAAAAGTAGTATATTTATGTAATTAATTTGCTATTATTCTTCAATAAAGAGGAATGAAGTACTGATACATACTACAGCATGGATGACCTTTCAGAACATAATGCTAAGTGAAAGAAGCCAATCTCAAAAGACTATATGATTCCATATATATGAAATGCCTGGAATAGGTAAATCCATAGAGATTTAAAAATAGATTCATGGTTTAGTCTACTTCTTAGGAAATGAAATGTTGGAAAGCATTCATTATTTCATAGTGCACTCAGGGAAGAGTTCCTTTCCCTTGAACTTAGTTTAGAATAAAATTAAAGCTGCTAGAATAAGTTATACCCTATGTTTGTATAATATGTTAAAATATTGTCATGTATATCTAAAGAGAACAGATAAAAAACTGAAGTCGCATGTTTAGAGCAGCTATTTGCAATCCGTGACCTCAGCATGATATGCTGCAATGTTGCTTTTCCCACACTAGTGCTCTGGGCTTATTCTAGGGTGAGAGTATGCTGGCCACCTGTTACACTGCTGTAATGGGGAGAAGAAGGGACCAGGATTATGTCAATTAAGTTTCCATCATGGTACAACATTGTGTTGAGTATATAAATCCTCACTGCTAACCTACTTGTGAGACTGCCAGTTCTGGAGTATTTTGTTAAATGAAAACTTTTTTCCCCTTCTTCCATTTCACCGACTAAACAAAGATTCATCCCTTTGTCAGACATCCCTCATTGCAATTAGCTTTTTGTTTTGAAGAATAATCACACCTCTTTTTAAAATTAAATGTTTGCATGAATCTTATGATGTCAGTGACTTCCTTATGTCATGAGCGCCCCATAATTCAAGCTCCTTCAACAGTGATTTTAGGTTTGTATTGTATTATAATATAAAGTATATTTAAGTGAAACCACCATGGGTTATTCCTGTGTTCTCTTACTCTCATCCACTGGAACAATAGCTTTATTAAATATAATTCATATGCATAGAGTTCAACCATTTAGAATAAATAATTCAGTGTTGTTAGTATATCCACAGACTTGTGCAAACTTCACTACTTGTTTACATTACATACATTCCCTCCCATGTACACAAAAAGCCACACCTGTTATCATATACAACTCTAACCTCAGCCCTTGGAAGCTATTAATCTACTTTTTAATCACTGTGGATTTACCTATTCTGGACATTTCATATATATGAAATTACATAGTGTTTTGTGATTGGCCTCTTGCACTTAGTATAATGTTCTAAAAGGTCATCCATGTAGTAGTATATATCAATACTTCATGCATTTTTATTGAAGAATAAAAACTTGTTAATTATATGAGTAGATTACATTTTGTTTATCCAACAGCCAATCTAGATAATTGAGTTTGTGGCAGGCAGAATAATGGTTTCCTAAAATGACCATGTCCTAATCTCGGAACTATGATATTTACTTTACATGGCAAAAGGAACTTTTCAGACGTCTTTAAATAAGCAGACCACTACTTATATTGGATTATATTGGACTTATATTGGTTATATTGGATTATCTAGTGGGCTTCTTCTAATCATATGAGTCCATAAAGGTGGAGTGCCTTTTCAACTTGTGGAAGAAGGATCAAAGAGATGCATCACTGCTGGTTTTGAAGGTGGGGAGGGGGACCATGAGTCAGGGAGTGCAGGTTGAGTCTAGGAGCTACAAAAAGCACAGAGGGAGTGAGACCTAAAGAACTGTCATATAAATTTGTATTGTTTCATTTTACGGTAATTAGTTATAGCTGCAATAGAAAACTAATATAGGGTAGTTTCCACTTGTTGGCTTTTATGAGTAATGCCGCTATGAATATTGGTGTCAGAGTATTTGTGTTTCCCAGAGCCTCTGTCATGACAACCATATGTTTTTTTAATCTTTACATCTTCATTTTTCTTGATTTTTACCTAGGAGTCAAATTGCTGGGTCTTATGGTAACTGTATGGATAACTTTTGGAGGAATTGCCATACAGTTTTCTAAGTGGCTGCACCACTTCACATTCCCCAACAGCAGTATTTCCTTTTCTCTACCTCTTTACCAACACTGTCCTTTTGATTTTAGACATCCTAGTGGATATCAAATAGTATCTCACTAGGGTTTTGATTTGCATTTTCCTAATGCCTAATGACATTAAGCTTCTTTTCATGCACTCATTAGCCATTCATATATCTTCTTTGTAGAAATGTCTATTTATGTCCTATGTCCATTTTTTAAATTATTTATCTTTTTATTATTTTTTTTTCTTTATATATTCTGGATACAAGACCTTTATCAGATATGTGGTTAGTAAATATCTTCTCTCATTCTGCAGGTTCTCTTCAAAGTTTTTAATTTTGATGAAGTCCAATTAATTATTTTTTTTTTCTTTTATCTCTTGTGCTTAGAGTATCATATCTAAGAAACTAATCCGTAGTTGCAAAGGTTTATGTCTATGTCTTTTTCTAAAATTTTACAACTTTCATCTCTTCATCATCTGTTGAGGTCTGTGATTCATTTTGGGTAAATTTTTGTATGCAGTATGAGGTAGGTGTCCAGCTGTATTCTTTTGTGTGTGAAATCCAGTTTCTCCAGCATGGAAATGCAGTTAATTTCTAATTGAATATGTGAACCCCCAAGAGATTATATTCAGGTGCTTAGGATCCTCCTGGGGCCTGGGAAGGCTGTTGCTGAAGCTGTGGTACACATTTGGTACCTGCTGTGCTGGCAACAGCCTTTTCTCTCAGTCCTCTGCAGTGAAGAATGTGTCATAAGCTTCTGTTCCCATGTGGGTTGCCAGTACCTTGTTAAAAAGTTTGCAAAATATAGGAACCAAGGATGCTTTTGCTCAAACCAATTTGTCATCTTTTCCTCCAGTATTCCTTTCACTTCTGATGGTACAGTGTTTTTCTACAAAATCATCATAAGAGTTGCTATGATTAGGAATAATGCTAAACAAATATTTTGGTATTAACTTACCTCTCTATTCTGCTCAACTCCTTAGCTCCCCAGAAATGATTCCTTGTACCAGGGACACGTTGCATTTTCTTCCTCCTTCTCTAGTGTCCTTATGCCATGCTTCCTGACAAGATTTTTTTTTCCTTTGTTCTTAGGTCAGGGATGGATCTATATCAACCATTTATCTATGATGGGATGACCCTGGGATGACCCATAGGTCTGATTTAGAATGTAATCAAAATTAAGCACTTCCTACATTACCTCCAGGACCCATGATCCCCAGAGACCTTATTTCTTAAAGGGTGGTTCATGGGCCTCTTACTGGACTGTATTTAAAAATCCAAATGATTTACCTAACGTGCTGCTCTTGGTAATTAAGAACCAGTGCCTTATGGTTGTCAGCTTAAGATGGTATACAATAGTAATAGTAGTCACAATTGTAATGGTAAGAGTAATAGTGACAGTTGTCTCTTGTTTTAGTAGTGAAGGAATCTGAACTCTTTAGTATGTGTGTAGAGTCTGTGTAACTCAGCAGAATGTCAAGAGCTCTTGGAAACCTCACTCTACCACTATTAGGAGGAATAGATCAGAGTATAGTTCTGAACCATAGTTGAAATGAAAGAATTTGTAAAGCCATCTCATTTGTACTTTTATCTCAGTATAATAATTTTAGTTCTATCTCTATGTTGAGGTTGTTACAGAGACATCAAGAGCTCCATGTCTGACCCCTACAGACAGTAATGATGTGAAATGCAATTGTGTATTTTTGATAAGCTCTGTAAAACATGAAAAATTGTCCTCATCTGTGATGCCTTTCTTGCCTCCTTGAAAAAGACAGTGTTGACCCAAACTTCATGATAAATAACTTTGGATAATAATGGTGAAAGCTGAGGGAGACTAATGTTTTGCTTCACAGAAATTCTGCTGCCTGACACTTGTGTATTTGAAACAGTCAAGAAAATAATTTGCTGAAAATGAGCAAAAACTGTTAAGCTAAGAGCTACATCCTTTGGAAACATATGAGTGAAATACTGAAATGCTATCATGCAAGCTCATAAATCTTGATCCATCATTACAAATCTTCATCAGAAAATTATTCATACATTCCCTCTTCTAATGTGAATTTTAAATGCAGAAGTTTAAAAAGGGAAGAGTCTTTGCGACCAAAGGCAGACAAGGGACAGGATAAACATCTGAGGAAAGTGAACAGCATCCACACCAGGGCTATGGGGGGCAGGGTGAGGGGGGCTCTGGCCCTGGCACAGAGGATAGTCACATATGGTCTCTTAATTGAGGTAGGAAGGGGGAGGGCAATATAGTCAGCCTGTCTTTGAAGGTGTGTTATTGTCACAAGATCATTGATTTTTCTTCCTTTGACTTATTAAGGACAATACAGAAATCACTGCGTTAGTAACATTTTGAAGTTCATTTAAAAAAAAGAAAACAAAAAGCTATCCCCTTAAGATTCAAATATCACATCTCAGTCTTGTGATTGAGAATATGTAAGATGGTGCCATGCATATTAATAACAAAGTGGTGTTAATCTGTCATACTAAAAAATAGGCACAATTAACAACCACTTTAAAATATATTTTATGACCAAAACTTGGAAGATAATCCTGGGATGACAAATGATTAATTAGAAATATGTTGACCTCATCCACCGGAGATGAAGGTACCTGTAAGATAAAATCCATGAGAAATTAATTTTAAATGACTTCATTTCTCATATCACAGTGGCATTTTTTTCTGATACCAACTTTAGTATCTATCATCAAATGACAGTAAAAGATGATGCATAATTCAGAAAGCCTGAATTGCTAAATAATGACACAGGGACATCAAAAACAAGGTGCAACAGAGGAAAGGGAGGCACCACCCTGCCTATCAAATCCTTCCCCACATCCTCAAACCTTCCCACTCTTCCTTGGAGAAGAAACAATCTTTTTCCATATCCTGGCAACCTCTTTACCCCGTTTCCCCTTCCTTGGTCATGGTTTCTTGAGATTATTCAGATGTGAAGCAAGGTAGCAGCGGGGCTTTTCCAAAGACTATAAAGATTTCATCTCTCATTGTTTTTAATTGATGTCTTTAAAACATGAGGTTAAACATGGAAATTATATATAATAGCAAAGCAATTCACTTTTCAAATTGACTGCTTAAAAATTCCCCTTGAAATCTAATTGCTTTATGGATTTTCCTCCCCTTCCTCTCAATGTACCTGAATTACAGTCCTCAATGGGGTTACAGACATTCTGTTTTCAAACATAATCCATTCTTTTTTAAGTGGTCCTTGTTGATGTTTCTAGGGCTGTGGCCCTTCAGCAAAAAAGGGATAATTCCTGTTTGGCCAGTGAAGAAATAAATGGAATAGTTGAACTGCTATTTTTTGTTAGAATTTATTTAATGGAAATTCTCCTGTTCAGCCTGACTTTCAAACCATTTAATGATTCTGAAATTACACTCAATCTCCTGGCATTATAGGTGTTGGCAGCATTAAAATTGGGCATATAACTCAGGATTGCAAAGAAGATATCATATAAATTAAAAGACATCAGATCTCACCAATCTTGCAGGGCGTGGTGGCTCATGCCTGTAACCCCAGTGTCTCAGGAGGCTAAAGCAGGAGGATCACGAGTTCAAAGCCAGCCTCAGCAACTTATGGAGGCCCTAAGCAACTCAGTGAGACCCTGTCTCTAAATAAAATACAAAAATGGGCTGGGATGTAGCTCAGTGGTTAAGAGCCCCTGGGTTCAATCCCTAGTTAAAAAAAAAAAAAAAAAAAAAACCTCAAATCTCAATCCATCTAGTGCTGTCTTCTGGAAAAATCCATAGTGACAGACCAATGCTATAGTGAAATGGTATGAAATGAATTGCTAAGAAAGAAAAAAAAAAGACAAGTCTATTTTTTTAAAAAAAAATATTATCAGATTCAACTAACATAAAATTAATTTGTCCACATTCCCTTAAAGTTTCTAAATATTTTATCTCAATTTTTGTGTGAAGAACAATACCATACAGCATGGTCTGTGGCCCGCACTTTGAGTGGCATTAATGTATTGTGCTCACATTTATTCACTTGTACCTGGGGCCATCCCAAGTCATCTTGAGCTTTTAACAAATTGTTGCTTATGCCTTTGGGCAAACTGTGCACTTAAAATAAGACATGTGATTTTTAAATGGATAGAAGTTCATCTAAATTGTAAACTCCTATATATTGCTAAATGGTCACAGGAGATTTTAACAATTATTTGTTGAACACTACTTGCTGTGTTTCATTTTTTTCTTTGGCATTTATTTTCTATCATCCCATTATAAAACTTCACCCAGCCACCTCTCCATCTCAAGGCCAAATGGTGTTTGAATTATTCAATTATTAAAGCTAATCTGGGATTTTGGTTTTGTTTAAAATTAAAAGGAAGAGGTTGCTTTAAACACTATAAGGAAATAATCATGCTCTATTTTAATTTCACTCAGATTTTAAGCAGTTAAAGCCTTTTTAGTTTCATGAATTTATTATTAAAATCGGGTACTTAGAAATACAGTGTTAGTTATGGAGAATAACAGCTTGATGGGAGCATGTACCAAATAGATACCATCTGCCGTTGGTGGTTATGTTAGCTTCTCTCTTCTGTTGCACAAGTTGAACAAGGTGGTCATGTTTAAGGTGGAAAAGAATCATGGGCACACTCACTATCTCACATATTTGAAGATCTACCATGTAAAATCAGAAGGTTGGGTAACTGACTGGAGATCGCACAGACCAATGGGTGGAAAGCAACAGAGAGGGTGATTTCAATTCAATGAAGGGTTTCCAAACATGGATGCAAACATGTGCATTCACATTTAGAGGAAGACAAGGAGGAACTGAATAACTCTCCCGGTTTTTCTCAACTATGAGCTCTTCTGCAGGTAAAGCTCCTGGGAATGATAATAGGAAAAGAAAAATAAAAAAAGATTGTAATACTCAGAAATGGAGGAGACAGCCTCTGATGGTTGGGTGCAGGGATTGCCAAGCAGCACTGCCAGGCAGGTGATGGACTGTGATGCTACTGGTGCTTTGGAAGCATATTGGTCTGTATGATGGTGAAGGTGTTTTCCAGCTTTGAGGAGGTGAAATGGCAGTTATGGTATCTGTAATGGAGACATCCTACTGAATTTCTTTAAATTATGAAGTAGTCTAAACCTATAGAAAAGCATATCCAATTCTGCTTACACACATGTGTGTGTGCTCCTCTCTGTGTCTTTGATGTTAAAGATACACCTCTTGTAATGCATACTACTATTACAAATACAACTTTGAATAAAGAAAAAAAAAAGATACACCTAAAGGCTTACCACCACCATTCTATCCTTTTCTCTTATTTCCTTCCCAGAGGTGTCCACTGAGTTGCTCAGGAACTTTCTTCTGTCTTTCCTGAGGTCCCTTTTTTTGTGGAATTTTTTAATTTTACTTTCTGACTTTTTTCACACTCATGGAAACTCTGGGTGGTGGTAGTTGTTTTAATATCTCTTATATTAGTAATTGAGATAGAAGTAGAAAGTTTGAGGGCTTTGCTAGTATTTAAGTTGTTAAGTGCTAGTAACTATCATTTATATGTGTTTTCTAGTCCTGCCATCTCCTAGCTTATATAAAATTATGCTAAGTTTACCCTGATTGAAGACACACATTTTAATGCCAAGAAAGCTATGTATAACTTGGCTCACAGTAAGCAGACCAAACAGGACTAGATGATGATAATCATAATGCATTCATGCATATGATATTTTTTATTCAGTTCTTTCATCCATTTACTAGGTCTGTGTTTAAAGGACATACTATGGGCCAGCCATTTTGTTAGCCTTCTGGTGTACCAACCCTGCAGTAGACAAAAAAAAAACCCTGCTTTCAGGAAACTTACAATCTATTGGTGGGAAGAAATCAAATGTCAGATGAAGAAGAAATCCTTTAACTACAATCAGGGTAGATGATAAGGAGTGTGGATTGAGGGTATGGTTACTGTTTGACTTTGTTTTATTTTGGGTAGTTGGTAAAGGCCTTCCAATATGGAAATATATGAATGGTTGCCTGAAGAAAATGGGGACAAGCTACAGATGTCAAAGGAAGAGCATTCTGAGGCCCAGCAAGTACACAGGCTTTGAAAGGAAGCATGTCTCATATAGGGCCACACACTGATTCTTAAAACAGTTCTGTGGTACAGCTAATAAGTTTCCTTTTTACTTGAGGAAACTTAGGCAAAATAGGCCACTCTAAAGGCCACACTTGCTAACTGGTGACAAATCCAGGACTAGCATGTCTCCTGGATTATAGAACATTGTCTTTTTCTGACACCATGATTTTTATTTTTTAATGCACTAAGATTCAAAGAACATGGTCTGGTCTTACCTTTGTAATTGAATCTTTGGTCGAACTGAATAAACTCCTTAGACACCAGTTCCCTTATCTATAGAATATATACTTTCTCTACATATCAGGTTGCTGTGAGAACCAAGAGGACAATGTGGACCTGGCCCTGAGAACCGTAAAGCACCCCATAAGTGTGTGTTGCTAGGGCTAGATTGCTCCTGCAGCCAGGCCCTGATTGGCCAGCCTGGAGGTTGTAAATCAACCTTAGCTAAGGCTGAGCCGACATACCAATGTGCAGCACTTTTGATTCCATAGGTGCCCATATCCTGATGTTTCAAAAATCATAGATGTAAAGATAAATTCAGTTTTGAACAATTTAGAAGTACTTCAGTAAGTGCATCTTCTTTCCTGCTTCCTTAAAGATAACACAGAAATGTAAATATGGTTTGATTTATTTAACTGGCACAAATTCTACTACTGAGTATTTTACCTATTTCTATTTTGAGTGCATTTTCCTTTGTGCTTTCTTGTTTCCTTTTATGTTCTGCCAAATCCCATTAACTTATCCTTGAGCTGTGTAATCTAGAGTTTAGCTACTGGTGGGTGATGGGGTATGCCTGAAGGGAGACCTGACTGCAGGGAGTAAGTAGCCAACTCCTTTTGCAAGTGCTGCAGCTCAGCCTGGCCCCTGACTGCTTGAGGGCTATTGGATCTGAAAGCAACTGCTGGTCTGGCAGTCCTGGTGCAAGCTGAGAATCATGAAGAAATTAGGACAAGTTTTAGGTCTGGTTTGGTCTGAGTAGTAGAGGAAGGCTCATTGGTGGAAGCAGGCCTCAGAGAGAGCTTTGTAGGCAGAAGACACAAAAATTCCTAATTGTTTGATGTAGCTGAGGAAGCAAGGAAGATCAGTGAATTTTGAAGCCCAATGGGAGTGGAAAAGAAATGAGATTAAGGAGGCAGAGGGGTCCTTATCCATGACAGTTATGGCCTGGGGCATAGATTTTTTTTGAAGGGTGGGTATCAGGGATTGAACCCAGGGGTGCTCAACCACTGAGCCCCAGCCCTTTTTTGTATTTTATTTAAAGACAGGGTCTCACTGAGTTGCTTAGAGCCTTCTAAGTTGCTAAAGCTGGCTTTGAACTCCCAATCCTCCTGCTTTAGCCTCCCGAGCAACTGGGATTACAGGGATGTGCCATTGTGCCTGGCCTGGGACTTAGATTTTATCATGCCCATAATGGGACACAGAGAGCAGGTTTTAAGCAAAGACATGACATATTGAGTGTCATATTCTGGCTACCATGAGGACAAATGGGGTCAGAGAATACAATACTTGGATAGCTTTGCAGAGATCTACTTGTGATACGATATGATTGATGGTGTCTTGTGAAAGTGAAAACCAGAGTATTGGGGTAAGTGTTGGGTTCAGGGTGTATGTAGCAGTGGCATTAACAAGTCTTGCTAATGGATTGAGTATGGTGAGATGGTTATGAAAAAGGATGGAATGAAGGATATTTTATAGTTTTCAACATAAGCCACTAAGTAAATCAGTGGTATCATTTTACTGTAAAGGTGAAAGATTGAAGGGTACATTAGGAAAGACTAAGAGAGGGAGGAGGTAGGAAATCACTAATGTTGTTTGGCCACATTCAGTGTGAGAAGCTTGTTGCAGACATGACAGTGGTGCTACTGGTTAGAAGATGCCACATGGATGTTAGTGAGGATGTGGGGGAAAATGTACCACCATACATTGCTGGTGAGACTGCAGCTACTATGGAAAGCAGTATGGAGATTCCTCAGAAAACTTGGAACAGAACCAACATTTGACCCAGTCATCCCACTCCTAGGTTTATACCCAAATGACTTAAAATCAGCATACTACACTAACACAGACACATCAATGTTTATAGCAGCTTAATTCACAATAGCCAAACTATGGAAACCACCTAGATGCCCCTCAAAAGATGAATGGACAAATAAAATGTGGTATGTATACACAATGGAATTACTCAGGCTTAAAGGAGAATGAAATTATGGCATTTGTCAGCAAATGGATAGAACTGGAGAAGATGCTAAGCGAAATAAACCAATGCCAAGGAACCAGAGGCTGAATGTTTTCTCTGATATGTGGATGCTGACTCAAATTAAGAAGGAGTGGGCTAGGGAAGAAAAGAGGTACTTTGTATTGGGTGGAGGGGAGTGTGGAGAGGTGAGGGGATGGGAGGCAGGAACAATAGTAGAATGATTTGGACATTATGACCCTATGTGCTTGTATTATTACACAATCAGTGTGATTCTGCATAGTGTACAATCAAAAGAATGAGAAGTTATGTTCTATTTATGTATGATATGTCAAAATGCATTCTACCGTCATGTATAACTAATTAGAACAAATTCAAAAAATGTTTAAAAAGAAGATGCAACATTAAGCTCGGAAGTTGGTGTAGGCTGGAGATATGGTCTCGGAATTTGTTAGCTCTCCACTGGTATTTAAAGCAAAGCATTGGCTGATTGAGATCACCTACAAAGAGGCTATAGCCAAGACAGAGAGAGTTGGGGTGCTGCAAGAGAACTGATGGAGAAGGGAGAGTCAGAAGGGAGAGAAGAGGGAACATACCTTAAATAAAATGGAAAAACAGGATTTTTTTTCTTAAGAGAATAATAGCAATGTCTCATTTGTAGATGAGATATCAATATTGTTGCTTTAGGTATAAGAAGAATTCAGAATGACTATCTTAACTTTAACAATTATTTTAAAACAATATATTTTCATCCTTAAATATTAAAAATGTAAACTATGGAGAAAGTCACTTAAGATTTGATGGCAGTTCCATTTCAAAATAATCCAAACTAGTAGATGAGAACACTATTTTAGTATATTTTCTCAATCTTCCCTAATGCCTCCAAGACTTTTTATGTAATTGAAGTGATAATATATGGATATTGACAACTGTGCATAGTTCTCTTTATACTCTACATTATAATGGAAGCAATTTCCCATGTTAAATTTTTTTAAATAAAATTGTACTACTTGCATAAGTATTTTTAAACTTATTTTTAAATGCTTAAATCTGTACCTTTACTATTCTTTGAGTAGTTTCTGATTTCTTTGTTTCCTCTCAGAGGATAGAGTGAAGTGTTCAGCTCATCACCTTAACCTGATAACTCCCTACTACAACAGTAGTACACAGGAAAAGTTAAAAGTTTGTTAAACTTCCAGCTTCGAAATTTGACTTTGCAAGATTGCCTGTAGTGAGGGACCCACTTGATATGGAAACCTTGCAACTCAACACTATATACTTCATTTTCCTTTGGCTTTGAAATGAAAATTTATCATGAATGTTCCTTTCTCAGGTTAGATTTTATAATAAAATACTCTTTTAAAATATCTAAATCAAATGACTTTAAAGTAAGAAGACAGACAAAAAAAGAACATTAATGAAATATAGCTATCTGAATGTGAAATCCTCCAAGTGCAGAAATCTAAATATATTTTCTGTGCACAAAAGATCATAATCAACATCAATTGAGACAATGGCTGCTTTTGAGCTGTTGATTGAATAGTACTATATAAAAATCATTTAAATGTCCTCATATAAAAAATACTAAGTAAAATATACACCATATCCAAAAAAGCCTATTTGATTTTGAAATTTTTATGTACTTTAGAATGTCTTTAACCCTGCATATTTTTAGCCTACAGAATAATCTATATTCTAATTGAACAGTAGCACAATATCATTCATCTAGTAGTAGTAAGGTTTGAACTGAGAAAAATACAAACCATTCTAAGACCCTTCAAAATAAAGAAATAGAATTGTCATTCACAGGCATTTTAAAAAACACATAATTATATGGGACAATAGAAATATATCTTAATCAAAATGCATTCACCTGTTAGGGAGATTCTATCACTAAGAGATGATGACGATTAGAGATGGCTGATTGAGGGTTCTGTGTATGCCTGCATGTCTTTTTTTATATTCAGTTTTTTTATTCTCAGGTTTCTGTAACAACTTCTTATTACAAACAGATAGGGTGATTTTTATGTCCCATAATTTGTCTCTCATTATATCTTTTTTGGGGGGAGGGGCTAAAAAGGGAGAGAACTCAGGAGCCCTCAACCACTGAGCCATATCCCCAGCCCTATTTTGTATTTTATTTAGAGACAGGATCTCACTGAATTACTTAACACCTCACTTTTGCTGAGGCTGGCTTTGAACTCTCGATCCTCCTGCCTTAGCCTCCTGAGCCACTGGGATTACAGGTGTGCACCACTGCATCCAATCCTTTATATTTTGGCATCATATTCCATGATAGGTATGTGTGTATATGCACAGGTGTGGGAGGAAAAGCTGCCTGAGCTTCATTCACAGTTAGATCCTATCTTGGTCTGACATTGTGTATCACCTAAAGGTGTTGTTTAGGAACTGATGCATTAAAAAGTCTTACATATTCATTTGTTGAAGTAAAAGAAAGTGTTATAGACACGAAGGTAATTCCATCTTAGAGAGGATTGTACAACATATAGAACTGGACTAAAGACAACTACTCTCATGGTTCTCTTCCTCCTTTGGTGATTTTGCTCCACAGGACCTAGAGCCATGGGTTCCATGTTGTTTGCAGGTTAGAATAGTAGGATTCCTGTAGAGTCTCAAGGTTTTCATCATTAGACAGATGGGGAGAGGAAAGCAAAGGACCAGAATCTCAAGAGGGGAGTACACAGAAAGATACAGATTGCACAACCATGTATTGAATATCTGCTGTATTCTGGGCACTCTGCAATCCCTCTCATACTCCTCATAGAACACTCCTGCACCTAGATATCACTAGCCTGTTTTGCTGATGAGCAAGCTGAAGCTTGGAGGATGTACATAATCTGACCCAACTGTGTCTTGGGTAAAGGTAATCCTGAAACTTGTACTGAAGTTTTCTGACATTGAAGGCACCAAAGGACTTTGGAATAGTGCAAAAGAGTAGATGGGAAGTCTGAGTCAGTTCTTTATGAGGTGGCTGTAACCTGTCCTTTTGCATACCATAAGAGCAAATTTAAATAAATCACAGAATTTTCTATTTGAAAGGGACAACTGTATATATGGGAAACTGAGACACAAAAAGGTTAAATAACTTAACCCAAGGCCACATTGCCAGTAGTGGCAAAGCCCAGACCTGAACCTTCAGGCTGTGATCTTTCAACACCCTATTTTAGCTATTGTGAATAATACAGCAACAAATGTGAACATTCACGTCTCTTTGATATGCTAATCTATTTCCTTTGGCTATGTATGCCCAGAAGAGGGTTAACTGGATCAAATAGTAGATCTATTTTTAGTTTCTTGAGGAACCTCCACACTGTTCTCCGTAGTGGCTGCGCTAATTTACATTCCTGCCAACAGTGTGTAAGAGTTCCCTTTCTTCACATCCTTGCCTGCTTTGTTATTTTTGTCTTTTTGATAATAGCTATTCTAACTTAAGCAAATCAGCCTAGATGCTAATCACTGTGTGAATGGATAAAGAAAATGTGGTATATGTGCCCAGTGTAGAATATGATTTATATGTCCAATGGAAAAAAATGGGTGATATCCTATTATTTGTAGCAAAATGGGTAGAACTGGAAGATGTTATGTTAAGTGAAATAACTGAGTCTCTGAAAAATTCTGCATGTTCCCTGTCGTATATGAATTTTTTTTTAAAAGTTGACTAGAATGTGTGGTAGTGATCCCTGGAATCTGGGAAGGGTTGGAAGGAGAGGGAGATAGTTTGAGCCTACATATTGCTACCCAAACACTGTGGAAGTAATAAGAACTATATTCTACAGCACAATGGGGCAACTTTTTTTCAAAATAACCTATTATATGTATGGATGGATATACAGATTAATGTATATATTATGTATGTGTGTGTGTGTATATATATATATATACATATATATAATATACACATACATATACATATATAGCAGTGTTTGGGATTGAACCCTGGGGCCCTCTACCACTGAGCAACACCCCTAGACCATTTCTTTTTTTTAGACAGAGGTTTCACTAAGTTGTTAAGAATGGCCTCAAACTTGCAATTTTCCTGCCACAGCCTTCTAAGTAGGTGGGATTACAGGTTGCACCACTGCCTCCAACTGGAAATGGAAATCACATATTGTGTATGTGTATTAAAGTACCACACTGTACCCCATAAATATAGACAATTTTTACATGTTAATCAAATATTTGTTTCAAAAACTTAAGGAGGAAAAAAAATCCTTGTAATAATCAGTATGTGTGTAGGTATGTATTTTTGTGGTACCAGAATTGAACCCAGGAGAGCTCTACTCCCGAGCTATAACCCCAGCCCTTTTTATTTATTTATTTTGAGACAGGGTCCCACTAAGTTTTCGAGGCTGGCCTCAAACTTGCCATCCTCCTGCCTCAGCCTCCCTGAGTTGCTGGGATTACAGGTATGTGCTGCTACGCCCAGCTCTAATAAGCAATATTTGTATGGGGTGGTTAATTTCCAGGACTAGCTACAGTCAAATAGAACAGCTTTAGATGCCATACTTTCATTATTTAGGACTGCTATCATAGAATGCCACAGAAAATAATTTTTCACAGTTCTGGAGACTGAAAGTCCAAAATCACAGTGGCCACGGTCTCTCTTCCTGGTTTGTAGACTGCAGCCTCCTGTTGTGTCCTCATTTGGGCTTTCCTGTGTACTCTCATTCTCCATGTACCTTCCTGTTCCTATAAGGAGTTTAGTCATATTGGATTAAGGCACCATCCTTAAGAACTAAATTAACCTCAACTACCTCCTTCAATGAACCCTGCTTCTAAATATAGTTACATGGGGGGTTAAGGCTTCAACATCTGAACTTTGAGAGGATACAGTTCAGCACACAACAGATGTATAAAAGGAGTAGTAAACAGTGGCCCCTTAGGAACTTAGGTAGATACTTAACCCAACCATCTAGGTATGAAGTTGCAGTCAGATGTAGTCACCTATATTATTCAAATAAAGCCTATAAAAGGACTTTGAGTCTGTGTTTAGATTAGAGGTGTGAAATTTGGAAAAGATGTTTTATTTCAGTTTCTTAATTCTGTTGGATCCAATATGAGGTAGTGACAAGGTCACTCATAAGAATGATGTTTGTAGTGCCAAAGCTCGGACAACCATTGCCTATACTCCCAAAGCCAGCCCTCGAGTTGTGTGACTGGGTATCATTATTTTTGCTCCAAAGGTACAATATTAAAACCTGCTTATATTTGCTAGCCAAATTATCTTCATGCACAAAGAGAAAGATTTAGTCAGGATTGGAAGGAGAGGCAGAATGACAAATCTTAAACTAGTATATACATGGATAGGCCTTTTCATAAATATTTTTTAAATCCTAGCAGATACTCTGTAGAGTAACATCCCGATTTTTATAAATGAGAAAAATTGAAACTCAGTGATTTTATATAGTTTATACAAGTTTATAAATGAATTGTGAAATTTTGCTTTAAACTTGTTTTTTCAAGCATATGTTATTTTTATCCATCCATGTTACATCCCTATGTTACAAATAACAAAACATAGCTTTCTTATCATGCAGGTTACCTCTTTTTTGACAATAAAGAGATCTCACATTGGATGTTCTGGTAGTCTCTATATGAACTTTTAGACATTGCAATCTTTGGAATTTTGTTTATATATCACTTATAACTCATACCTTATATGCTTACAAAGAACCTTCTTTGTTTAAGGGACTATACCAGAAAATATAGAAAATCAAGATGAATACTCTGTCTTTAAGTAGCTTAGGGTATAGAAGAAAGAAGATATAAAGTAAAGTACATGTAATGGAAGACAGTAAGTGAATAGGGCCATCAGAGCAGCAATGTCCAGGTACTTGGTTGGTTAGAAAAGAGGTAACTTTTAGACAAGAGCCCAAATAACCTAAACATGGCTGTGCTACTGTGGTTCACAGAGCAGATAATCCAATCTATGCTTAACACTGTTTCAACAAGAAAACAAAAGCAGAGAATAATCAAGTCAAGTGCAAATACCAAAAATGGCAGCTGTAACTGATCAGGAAATGTACTAGAAGGCTTCAGGCATACATAGTTCAGAGGAATTCAATAAAGAAAAGAAAGATTGTTTAAACCTCTGCTAAATGGTTACAAGTTTCTTGCTTTGAGCCACTTTCACTGTGATTATTAGCCACGTTTCATAAGTCCATGAAATTCCAAATGAAATACGAAATCTTATTCAAAGATAAAAATATTATAAAATCATCTGTTAGATTTAGAGATTTAACTCAAGACCTGCTCCTACACTGATATTTGTACAAAGAGCACATTGAATTACCTACAAACAAAAAAGGTTAGAACTTTAGACAAAAGAGGTTAGATGAAACAGTATCTCTAGAAACTCTGCTATACCCATCTCATTAGCCTTCTTCACTTTAGGAGTATTACGGTATCTTATTTCTTTCTCATGTTTTTCTCTTAAGAAATAACCCAACTGATCTCAACTAGTGTTCTTATAAAACTAGTGGAAGAGAGGCAAATAATGGATGTAACTCATTACATCATCAAGCTATACTATATTAGTGAACATTTCATAATCAGCCATCAGCCGTCTCTCCATAGCAATGTGACATTATCTAAAGGATAATGAGGTGGTCTTTACTCTTGGGGTACTTCTGGAAGCATCTGTGGTAGGAAGAATAATGCCTCATCTCCAAGGCATATTGGGATTAGGGTTTCAACATAGAAATTTTAGGGATGGGGTGCAAATATGTAGTCTATAACAGTCATGCATGTTTTCATGCCTAGCCTTTTCTTTTGCTAGATCTTACCTTTTCATGTCTATTGGAAATACTACTGCAACATTTTAATTTAGTTGAGGTATAGGGTTGTAACATAGATATGCCTCTGGTCTTCTAGCATTGAATATTTACATCTATTTTTCTAATTTTTACCTGTAATTAAGTTACAATTAACATTCTTGTCTGTGTGTGTGTGTTACTGGGGACTGAAGCCAGGAGTGTTCTACTGCCCAACTCTTTCTATTTTGGGACAAGGTCTCACTAAGTTGCAGAGGTTTGCCATTCTTCTGCCTCAGCCTCCTGAGTAGCTGGGATTATAGGCATGCACAACCACACACACAGCTACAGTGAATATTGTTGCAGCTACATCCATGATATTCATCCTTCCACTAGCAAAAAAAAATAAGTTATTTGTTATATTTCTTACTTATAAACAGATTTTTATTATATTTTAGATGCATAAATATAAAATTATTTAATGTTAACATTTTAAGGCAATAAGAAAAATGAATGCTTTCAGCGCTCATTATTTTATTAAGGTATAATGTATAGTAAATGGCACACATCTTAAGTGTTTAGCTCAGTGATAGCTTACATTGCAGCACCTATTTGACCACCACCCAGGTCAAGCTATAGAATAATTCCGTCATCCCAGAAAGCTCCCTTACTACCATTTCCAGTCAGAAGCTCCCATCCTCAGAGATAAATACTTTCCTGATTCTTGTCACCAGGCTTACTTACATTTGTTCTTGAACTTCACATATGTGGAATCATACAGTGTATAAGACTCTTTCAAGTCTTAGTTTCTTTCATTCGTTATGTTTATGAGATCTTACCATGTAAGTCATTTTTTAAAAATTGCTGACAAGTCTCCTGCTATGTGGGTATGTCATAGTTTGCTGATCCAGTCTCTTGTTGGTGTACCTTTGCTTCCAATTTGGGCTTATTATGAATAAAGATGCTTTGCACATTTGTGTATAAGTCTTTGTGGACATCTGCACTCATTTCTCTTGGATACACAGATCAGAGTGGAATTGCTGGGTCATAAGAATGTTATGCTTAATTTTTATCAGAAATTGCCAACCATTTTCCAAGTAGTTGTAACATTTTACGCTCCATTTGTCAGGTGTAAGTGTTCTGGATGTCCAACGTTCTAGCCTTTGCTTGGTATTGCCAGTCATTTTTTATTTTTTCTTATTTGTTTTGTTTTGTTTTGCCATCCTGGTAGATATGTTATAATAATAAATCATCCCTCCCCCCCACCCCCCGCCACTTTTTTCCCAACCTCAATAAAGTGTGTGTGTGTGTGTGTGTGTGTGTGTGTGTGTCTAAAATGGATCTAAATGTTGGATTTGAATACATTTCTATTTTAAATAATAATAATAAAAAAACGTTCCTAACATACCCTATACTTATTCCCATTTAAGAATAGGTTAAAAGCCAAAACAAGCAAACAAAAGTCCTGTCTGTACACTTTAAATAAATCACTTATTTTCCCTCTATTTACTTAAATTGAAATCAGTTGTTCAACTCTCAGTTTTGAGGTTAGGCTTTCAAGTACAGGTTTCTTGCTTTAAGTTGTAAATTTCATGACCTGGTCTGTCCAGGGGTGATACAGGCAGAAGTGCTTCTCTTTCTCCCAACTCTGCATGCATCCCAGGTTTTATTGCCTTCATCACTGCTTTAGATTTTGTTGGTCGTCATTTATTTCTGATGTTTAATCGGAATTGGGCCACTGGGAGTCTAGTTCGTTTAGAGAAGACAGACATCTTGCTGCCCTTTTACAACAGGCTGATGCTTCAGCACCAGGTGGAGAGGTAATTCGTCTTCATGATTCTTATGGCAAACTCACTGGGCCCTGTCATTTTCACAGTTTGATAGGGACCTCATATCCTTCCCTTTTGATGGCATGAAGATGCATCCAGAGACCTCTAAATAGCACACTGAAAAATTAGGCATGACTAAGCTGCAGTAGCCCAGGGGAATAGTTTGTGGAATCTTCTCTTGTCATTTAGCCCAGTTATTTGGTGTAGAGCTTTCCCAATATTTCTCTCCCAACAGAGATCTGACTCTCAGAATCTACATCAAATGTGATGAGGAAGCCTGGAGTTTATTTTGGACTTCATGATAGATTAGAAGATAAGCACATACAGAGCTTCTTTCTTGATGTTGGCAAGTGGGTGTGTTTTATTTTGACTCTCCCCTGTAGTGTAGAGAGTTATGTTGGCGTCTGCTGTTTCACAAAGCTTGGAATGCTGCCCCACTTGGTAGGTGCTTTAATAAGCACACTTTGCCTTACCTGGGTTGAAATGTAGCTCTCTGATGGAACCAAGAAGAAAGAGCTTAGAATCTCTAGTCCTTGGATTTCAGGGATGTAAGTTCTCTCTACAGCCCATAGAAGTGTGTCTTTCCCTTATACAGGTCCTAAGAAGATGAAAAAAGAAAAAAATGAATATTAGGGACAAAACTAAGCAGACAAACTAAGATTGTTTGCATTTATTTACTTTAGGATTTGTAAGTTGCAATCTGTAAAGAATATCACTTTGTTTACCTATTGGATAATTTGCTGTGTGGGATTTAGCAAGTCACAACCTCTCCTACTCCTTTCTTACTAAGCATTGATACTAATGATATGCAAGGACCTTTTCACTTCAGAGGTCAAAGAAGAGGCTGTATAGCATGGTTTCTGAGAATACTGCTCAGGAACTGGACAACTGGGTTCAAATTCCTACAGCACTTGACATCAGAGCATGTTTCTCCCTTTCTTGGTACCCTGTGCAAAATGGTGATAAATAGATCACCCACCTCACAGGATCATAATAACAATTCATTGAGGGAGAAAAGTGCTTCTTATTTCTCCTGGAACAGGATAGTTCCTATGAAGGGTTTAATATATGAGAAATCTCTATAATGTCTGTTCTGATTTAAATTTTCTTATTTCCTTGGAAGTATCTTCCAACATTCTTACCGGAATAAGAAGAAAGACAAATTAGTACTGATTTTCTATTTAATATAATGCTTTAATTTCATTGAAATAAAATTCTAAATCAAATTTATATGTAATATCTAAAGATATTTTGGAAAATTCAAATTAGTAAAAAGAATAAAATATACGACTCATACATTTACCTCCCAGATATAACCATTTTGTTTTATTTCAAATCATCCTTCAATTTTTTAAATTCATAGATTAACTATTTTCCAAGTTATAATTGTTAGAATTTATTAGGACAAGAAGTTACTCCGGAATGCCATGGTAGAAAGGGATAGTTTATTGGGGTACCACATGGCGTGGTAGGGGACAAAAGGGCAGGGAAGGTAAAGGGGAAAGGGAGAGGGAGGACAAGGACCGGAACAAGCACAAACAGAGAAGGATTTCAGTCTGGGGGTGGCTTAAATAGAGTGGGAGTCAGAAACCCCCCCTGGAGTGAGTCCTTGCCCTATAGGCCAGCAGAGGTCAGGAGGTAGTGGCCAGGGCACCTGCTGGCCAGGTTTGCTGGTCATGCTGAGGATCTTGGGAAATGTAGTTTTTCACAAAGCACCTAGGGAGGTGTGGCCTTCTGCCTGGGAGGCGCAGCCTCCTGCCTGGAATCGAACAATAATCATTCTGTATAAATCATTTTGATTCATTTTTTATTTACTATTAATTCATAAGTGTTTTTGTTATTACATAGGATTAATTAAAGCATCACCCCAGTGGTTGTATAATGTCATTTTGAATAGATTCTTTTTGATTTATCTTTGCCAGATTGATGAACGTGGTGGTTGTTTATGATTTTTCAGTGCTGTAAACAAACATGCTTCAATAAGTATTCTTCTTCAGACCTAGGTTTACAGGGTTCATTATTTCTTTTGGGTAGCTTCCCAAAGGTGGAATTACTAGTTCAAGAAATATGAATAGTTTGTGGAACTTGAGTTTGCAAAGGAACTTCCAAAGTTTGTTAATACTAGTTACATATGGACATTTCTATTTCATCACATTCCCCCAGAATGTGATCATTTTTCTAACCTGTGCCAACTTATAGGCATCTATGATACTGCTATTTTTATCTGTGTTTCATTGTGGCATGCTTAAACACTTTCTCATTCATTTGCTTATTTAAAGGTATTTGTTCTTTTAGAAAATGTCTGTTTATGTCCTTAACCTGATTGAAACCTTAGTGTTTTCTTGTTCACTAATTTGTGTGAGTTCTTTGTAGAGAAATAAAACTGAACCTATACATGAAACATTTGCTAAGAATATTTCCTCGTGTATCTGCTTATTTTAGTTATGATCTTTTAAAATTGTACACAAATAAATGAGAGCACAAAGCTAACTTTGTACACTTTTCCACTGCCAATTTTTCTATAGTTTCTAAGCTTACAAGTTATTTATGCTATAGAGATTTGGCAATCTTAGTTCTGTTTTCCTCTGTTTTTTTCTAGAAGTTTGTGTGTGTATGTGTGTGTGTGTGTGTGTGTGTGTGTGTGTGTGTGTGTGTAAATTTAATACTTTTATATAAACTTAAATGACTTTATAGAGAACCAAAGTTTCTGGTATTTCCTTTGCTTTTCTTCACTGAATTATTGATATAGGCTGAACTCAAACCTAAATCCCTATCCATTTCAATATTGGTTGGAAAAGTATGACATTTAGTGAGGTGTAATATTCCCCAGTGGTGCAATTATTCTTATGAGAATCACAATCAGAGTATTTATTAAATGATTAAAGAGTATTTATTAAAAGCTCCTTATATGATTGAATGTCCAGTCACAACAGATGACCCCTTGGCCTGTAAGAGACTTAATAGTCGGTATGAAAACTTGGGGCACTCAGTAAACATTAGTTCTGAGAACCTCAGAGATGAGGTCTCTGGTAAACAGCTTCCCTCCTCTGCCCTAAGTCTCCTCATCTGTGAGCTGAATGAGTTGAACTAACTAATTTCTAAGGAGTTCTGCATCTCTGATGTTGCTGGATGTGGTGTACAGAAGCACTCACCACTGTGCAGAGACATAGTAGCCTTTGTCTACGCTCTCTACCACCTATTTTCCAATCTGCAGCATCATAAGCTTTGCTCATTCACACTTGTAGGGACAGAGAGAAAAGGGCTTATAATAACAGCGGAAAAGAATTATGAGAGACAAACCATTTAGTCCGTAGCTGCTTTCTCTTAGATAAACCTCCACAGCAATTAAGTGGTCACAGAAAATTGGCCACTAGGAACAATAGTACTGATTATCCACATTTAGATATCACCTTTCAAGGTTTCCTGGGTCTTGTAAATCATCAAGAGGCTACTAAACCTCACCAATTGTTTGTGAAAGTCCATAACCCTTTAGCAAAACCTAAGTTTGATGTGCGTTTTGGAATTCAGAATTCTTCTGTGTTCAGAAATGGCATATAATACATGAACTAAATTTCATGTAATATACCCAGTGGGGTTTGGGTAGCATTCTTAATCAAACACATTAATACTTTTGTAGCTGAATGCATGATACTCATAATATGTTAGATAAATAATGACTGTAAGTAACTTCACTTAATTTCATGGCAGGTTTTGCCAACACGTGAGATTAGATTTTGAAAGAGAAACAGCGAGAGAAACAGACAGAATATGGTTTCTATACCATTTTGGATTTTGCAAAGTAGATAGGGTTTATGGGCACCAGTAATGCACCATACCACATTCACCTCCTGAAAGCCCAGATCTGGCTATGTCTCCATAGAAACCTCTCACAGTGATTCGTGGCAAAGAGACACTAGGACCCAGCCCTCACCTGGTGTGACAGGCCCTCCATCTTGTATCTCATTCATCTGGAAGCCTTTCTCTTTCCTAACTAAAGCAGCAGCCTTCTTCACAAGCCCATTCACCTAGGCTCCAGCCACATTTACCTTCTCATATGTATTCTAGACTTGCTTACTCCTGATGATTCTTTTGATCTAGTTTCCTCTACCTATGACAACTCTGTGACCCATTTCTCCTCATTCCTAGCCTAGCTATATTCTGCTATTAATCCTAACCACCTGCCTTTCTGTCCTTTGTTCTGCTCCTGTATTAGTCAGTTTTTTGTCACTGTGACTGAAATACCTAACAAGAACGACTTAGAGGAAGAAGAGTTTATTTTAGCTCATGATTTCAGAGGCTCAGTCCATGATAAGCTGGCTCCATTGCTGCGAGCACAATGAGGCAGAACATCATGGCGGAATGAGCATGGCAGAGGGGAGCCTCTCAGGACATGGCAGCCCGGTAGCAGAGAAAGGGAGAAGCCACAGGGACAAGATACAGTCCCCAAGAGCATGCCTCCAGTGACCCACCTCTTCTAGCCACACCTCACCTGCCCACAGTTATCACCCAGCACAGCAGTCCTTACAAATCATTAATTAATCAAATGGATTAAGCCACTGATTAGGTCACAGCCTTCATAATCGAATCATTTCATCTCTAGATAGTTCTGAATTTACATAGGAACTTTTTGGGGACACCTTATATCCAAAGTGTAACAGTTTCTGTATCTTTATTAAGGCAACTATCAGAGGCTGTCTAGATTAGAATAATTTATGTGTGTGTTCTCTACTAACTTATGGACCCATAGAGTAGTGGTTCTGAAATATTAGCAAACATGAAGCACTGCTTATTTTAACACAGATTCCTGGGTTCTCCTGTTCTCTCTCCTGAGAGATTCATTTTCATTAGGTTTATACACAGGACCCAGGTTAACTGCATGCCAGCAAATCTCTGATTATTTAAACTCTTTGGTCACACTTCCTTGACTATGAGGAATGCAGTGGCTGGTTCTCTTGCTGAAACAAGAAACTACCCTGGAACTCTGAAATCAGAACCTAAAACTGAATTGTACTCAACGTCAGTCCACACAACAGTGCTGCCTTTATCTTTGTTATCTCATTTCTTCTCCTTCACCCAACTGTATTGGAAGTGAAATCAGTAACAGATGATAGGGATTATGGTATAGTTTCTAATAAGATTTGTGTAGGAGGTTTCTTGGGAAAGCATACTTGAGTCAGTTGTGCCTTCAGTAATACCAGAGCGTTGAAAAAGCCATGGTGAGTGCACAAACAACCAAGTGCTAACAGATTGAGAATATTGGTGAGTGGATTTTTTTTTTTTTTTTTAACAGATGGGATCCTGTCATCTTGCCCAGGCTGGCCTAGACGGATCCTCCTGCCTCAGCCTCCTGAGTAATTGGGACTATAGGAATTCACCACCACACTTGGCTCAGGATTGTGGATTTTTTTTTTTCTTAGAATATTTATTTTTTAGTTGTAGTTGGACACAATACCTTTATTTTATTTATTTTTATGTGGTGCTTAGGATCGAACCCAGGGCCTTGCATGTGCTAGGCAAGCACTCTACTGCTGAGCCACAACCCCAGCCCAGGATTGTGGACTTTTAAAGGCTGAAAAATTGACCTGGTCATATCCTCCACCAGGGACATGCCTTTCAGAAATGCTGCTTCCTGTTCTGCATTTAGATTTCTCAGGGTGAAGAGAGCCTAGTTGTAGTCCATAGTTCAGCCCTACCAAAGATACCCCACACTTTTCTTTCAGGTTTCTAATAGTGATGATGTTGATGAACATAATGATTCATGGAGCTAATGTTTGATAAGCTTTGTGTGCTGGAACTGCGTTAATCACGTTACATAAATTATCTCAATTACTCCTCAAGAGATACATGAGAGGCGGTGTTATTTTTGCATCATTTGTTAGTGAGGAGCAGGATGTGCAGAGAAGTTAGGCAGCCTGTCTGTGCCAGTAGAACTGATGAGGAGGGAGTAGGACAGGAATGTCAGTCCAAGTGAGCTAACTCCGGAGCCCAAAATGCTCCCACAGTGCTCCAGTTACCACTTCTGAAGTTTTCAATGTCCTGACTTACTGTATAAACTGAAGCTCTGAAAAAAATTCATTCCTATTTAATTTCCTGTGATTTTGAAAAATTTATTATTCATAATTTAGTGTTATAATTTAATTTAATGCTACAAATAAATACTTTGGTGCCATAATTTAATTAGCAAGTACCCTTTTGGAAGACTTAGGGTTTTGATCAATTTTTAATGTTTCTTTTTTGTCTTTGGTTTTTGTTGTTACAAATAATGTTGCCACAAATATGCTTGAAAATAGTTTTATTATGCCCTTAGAATAGATCCATTGAAGAAAAATTTCCAAGTAGAAAACCATGTACATTTCTACACAAGAAATATTGTCAAATTGCTTTGTAAAGCTTTATACCAATATAAAGTGACTCACAGATTGGGGGGAAAAAAACATCTGAAGCTCTGCTCTATCTTCTATGCATACAAGAGGACTTATTTTTTCAGTTGTGTCTTTGGGTATGTCACATGTGAATGAGAATAACTTCAATTCTGTGTTTGTGAACCTCTGCCAGGCAATAGTGACATATGGGCTGTTTGCCCAACATAAAGATACACCACCAGGAGTGGCTGGGCGTACCACAGGTCTGAAAAGAAGTTAAGCACAACTTCTAACTATCCCCTTCCTTTCACTGGGCATGAATGCCAGTTACCCTAGGCCTGTTGTTTATGCTAGAGCTGAAGAATGGACCCTTGGATAGAGTGCAAGCACACTGCATTCAAATCACTCCAATCATTCTTCCATAATGGGACAAACTAAAAAGAATGAACAATGCATACTACTATTATAAAAATTTTTTTTAAAAGATTAAAAAAATTGTAAAAAAAACAACAACAACAAAAAAGAATGAACAGCACATGAGATGAAAGTTGCTTGTGGTTTTTAATTTGTTTCATGGCTGCAGTCAACCAAATGGGTCATTCACATTGAAAAAATCTGGACACTTATGCTCTGTACCTTGCTCCTTTGCTATAGATATTAGAAAATGCCCCCATTTTGACCAGCTATTAGATTGATTTCAGGGAAGATAACAGTTCTTGGGAACATTTAAGCTTAACATATGGAACGTGGTTAGTGATTGAAATGGACATAGACATATTATCTTGGTATTATTTACTTAGAACTTATTTCAGAGACCAAAACTAATACATCACAGGTAAAGAAAAAAATAGTCAGATAGACTCAAGGGAAATATCATAAAGCCACTCACTACAGTATGGAAGGAGTTAGGAAAAATTTTCCTGAGCATAACAAAAGAAAAAAAGAGTTAGAATGGAAAACTTTAAAAATAAAGTTTGGAGGAAGTTATTCAAGCAGGAAGCCCCATTTTCCATTGGCCTTTCATCTACTTGGTATCTGCCCACTTAGAGCACAGTGCTTGGCTAGGTAGAGAGGGGTGTGTGTCCCTGTCCCATTTGCCTGTAAGAAAGAGTTATGTTAGTGTAAGACGTGAGTAAGTGCCCATATGATCAAAGCAAACTCTCGGGATGAGTACAGCCAAAAGGAGGTGCAGTGTGTTCTGTGAGCTGGGTGCTATGGAATCTGCTGGAGCTCTTCAAATCTGCACTGTTCCCCTCTCCTGGGAGACTTCTCTGTCCTGGCTCTCCTCCATTTAACTAGACTGTCTCTAGTCTCCCCTGCCCTAGCTGCCTACTAAATATTTCCACCTGTGTAAGCTGCCTGGTACCGAAAACCGGGAGGAAAACTCTCGGAGGCAGAGTAAAGCTATTTCTACTTTTACTTCTACTTTCTTAGAGAGAGCTTAGAGAGAGAAAGAAAGATTTTTCTTCTTCTTAGAAAGAGCTTAGAGAGAAAGATTAGAGAGAGCTTTCTTCTTTCTTCTTTTCTTCTTAGCTTAGAGAGAGAGAAAGAGCTTTTTCTTCTTAGAGCTTAGAGAGAAAGATTAGAGATAGCTTTTTCTTCTTCTTCTTAGAAAGAGCTTAGAGAGAAAGAGAGAGAGCTTGAAAGAGAGAGATTTCTTCTTTAGAGAGAGAGAGCTTAGCTTTTAGAGCTTCTTTCTTCTTTGTTCTTTCTTCTTTCTTCCTCGGGAGCCTCGGCCTGACTCTGACCAGGAATTACTTCTTCTATCTGGTTTCTCTTCTGTAACCGCTCTGCCTACGTTCTGGCCGCTCTGATTCTTTTCTTCTTCTCCGACCCGAACTCTTCTTCCGACCGAGTGACTGCATGACTGACTGAATGAATTCATTCTTCTCCTCACTCACTCCGACCGCTTTCACCTGGTTATATACCTTTAGCTTTGCGGGTGCCTCACGTGCATTTACAGGTGCGTCACATACTTATTATCAGGTGGAACTTATGGCTTCCAGCTGACCGCAATAGCCATCTCCCTAATTGGGGCTCCTTCACACCTGACCTAAATTGAGGCCAGTTCAATCCCTCCTGCCATCTTTCCCTTGAATATCCCTTCACGGTTAGCAACATCTTCTGTATCACTTTCCCCAGTCTTAGATTGGACTTGGTTTTCCAGTTCTTTCACATATTCAAGTAACTGATATTCAAGTCAGTTCTAAGTCCTGGTCATTTTAAACTGGTTTGCTTCAGGACTTAGGAATCACTGAGGTACTTTCCAAAGTGATCTTTTCTTTTACTGTGCTTTTCCATTCAAGGACTCCTGAGCTTTCCCAGAACTTTTTATTTATAAACTATAAACCTAATTGTAATAGTCCTATTTAATTTCTAAAACCAGTCCACATCCCCTAATGTGACTTGCCCCATCCCATTTTTATGATCATTGGCTCTAATTTCATTCATATTTATATCTTATCACTATTTTTATTACATGGTCTTTTATAAAGTGCCACTTGTCCAAAAGATGGAATGAGTGGACTATAGTTCAAGCCCAGAATTATTTTACTGTAAAATTAGCTGTTCGTTACATGTTCTATTTGTGATTGTGAAGTTGAATCACTTAAGAAGTCTGTTTTCTAGCTTAGAAATGCCTAGAAACTGTTAAAGTGAGGGGCACATGTTTTTATTCCCATTTGAAGGCAGGAGAATGGAGTGGCTGTCCATTGAGTATATACCTCATAGTCCCAAGTGCTCTTCTCTGTGACCCTTGGTTCCATGTTACTCACAAGATTTTAGTCAGAATTGGAAGTCCTAGATCCATCTTTAATATTCATAGATCACACAATCGGGGGCTTTTGTTTATATATGTATTATTACCTAACACTTTCAGTGTGTGGGGGTTCCCAGCCTAGCAAGGTAGCCCTGCCTGGTGAGAGAGAACAGACTCTGAAACCAGGCGGCCTAAATTCTAATCTCTGTTCTGCTGCTCACTAGCTACATGACCTTGGCAAGTTCCTTAGTCTCTATGTACCTTGTTCTCTCCATTTGTAAAATTGATAGAAGGATTTTTTTTTTTTTTGGTGATGATAAAAATGAATATTTTTTTTCATCATTTGTGTCACTGGACTTCTGAGAGTCTGGGGACTGCTTCTGCTGCTGAGAAAAGTGGTCAGATTGTGTTCACTGCATCATGCTTGGAAGATAAGCTCAGGTGTCCCCTTGCAGCTTGATTCCTGGGAGTTCCATTCTTGGCTCTGCTTCTTGCCCAATGTCTCCCTGCAGAGCTCTTTGGAGCAACAGAATATGGAAAGGGAGTTTCTGTTCAACTCCCTTTCAGAACCACCGGAATTTTATTTATAGTAATTGCTAGTTGAGAACATTCTCAACGTGGATACGCTTGACTCTCTTCTGTTTTTCCTCAAACCCCTACTTGGTGGCATCTTGGCAGCATACCTCACTTTTGATATTCTCCCACGTGACCCACTGTTGCTCAGCAGCCCTCACTGTCTGCAGGCCATTTAGAATCAGTGTGGACATCAGAGCACAGAGGATCACATCTGGAGTGCTTTTAGTGTGACACCCAGGGCACAAGAACTGTGATACAGATATCTGCTCAGGAGTCTTCTCCAGATGCCCACAAGGAGACAGTATGTAGAGGGCCAGCAGCTCTGCTTTGCATGACTCTTTTGGAAAAGAGAGAGACTCAATCCAAGGGGTGTGGTTGATCCAGATCAGGATTACCTCCTGAAGGTGCAGCCCCAAGACTTCTTCTTTCTCAGAATTATTTCCCCCTTAGAAGAGCATAGAAATATCTGGCTCGCTTGCCAAGTCCTCTGGCTACCTCTAATTTCTAGAGCAAAATAAATAGATGATGTAGCATATTTTAGATATACATTGAACAAATCAAAGTTTTACCTAAATATTTTTATACATGATATTTTTCTGAGTTATCAAGGACATATGAATGCCCTCAAGGCTAATTCCAGTGGTGGATGGAAAGAATATCAATTTTTCTCTATCTAGTCTAATGAGATAGATTATGGTATTTAAAAGGAATTCTAAGTAAATCTCCTAAAGGGGCTCCTGACGTTTTCCTTTCCTTACAGAATGGAGGGGGGCAGATTAATTAATGGTGAGGTTCTAATGTGAAATGAGACTGTAGTCTTTTACTAACTTTTGAATAACATTTTCCTTATTGTGCTAGTGAGCTTTCCATCACTGTGAAAAAATACCTGAGACAATCAACTTAGAAGGAGGAAAGGCATATTTCAGCTCATGGTTTCAGAGATTTCAGTCCATAGTCATTTTGCCTGTTGTTTTTGGGACTGTGAAAATAAGAGCATCATGGTGGGAATGTGTGGCAGAAGCTTCTTTATGGTGGCCAGGAAGGAAAGGATAATGAGGAGCCAGGGTCCTAATAACTTCTTCAAGGGCACACCCTCAGTGACCTAACTTCCTCCCACAAGGCCTTACCTCCTTAAGGTTCTGTCACCTCCCAGATGCTCACAATCAGGCCTTCAACACACAGGTCTTTGGGAAACATTCATAATCTGACCTATAGCACTTGTCTTTTGACATTCAAACTAAACGTATATAATTGGGTTATTTAAATTAGTCCCCTACATATCCTACAGGGGTAGTAGCACTGAAGAGAGACTCAATCTCCAAGTTAATTGCCCTTTTATTTATATTTGCCATATTTTTTTCTGGAAATGTAATATCCATAAATTTGTTGGAAGGACTTCATCACTGGTGGAGGCAAACTTTTGTCCTAATTGGCTTTTAGGTCTTATTTGTACCTATAATTAACACACTGTACAAAGGTATCTGTACATAGATGTTATGAGTTCTCCCTTAGGAAATCCCTGGAGAACAGGGTATAACTGAGCAAGAAGAAACTATTAGATACAAGAAACAGATATTCAACATAGGAGAGAGGCAAAAAAGCAATCCTAGGAAGACAAGCCCAGGATAAAAGTAATGCACTGGCACGAACAACTTGCCTATATTTCTACCCTGATACTTGACTGATAGCTTTGCTGAGTATAGAATTATAAAGGAACAAATGCACCAAACTTAAATGAAGGATAATCAACTAGCAGTTTGATTCCATCTCTACACAGGACTCCTCCCTCTGAGGAATAAACAAGGGCTTACTATACTTTGAATACCCTGTTAATAGCCTGTTTCAATTTATTTGAAACAAATTTCCTTTTCCTTTGAAATTCTGGAAATGTTGTTCTTTTGCAGTCTAGATTCCAATACTGCTGTTGAAAAGTGCTAAAGGATTTTGATTCCTGGTGTTTTCTTTTTGATTTATTTCCCTCTTCTATGAAAACTTGTAAGATCTTTAAATCCCCAGTAATTAATTCTGTAACTTCATAGTAACATATCTGAGTCATCTTTTTTCATCTATTGTACTATGACTCAGTGGCCCCTTCAGTGTTGAAATTCATTTATTTCAAATGTTCTCCAGTCAGTTTCATGCATGACCCCCTTCCACCCAATACCCAGCCATAGGTTCTCCCCACCTCATTCATTCATATATATGATTCTTTCTGATATTTCATTAGTCAGATGTTGCTGATCTTGTGATGGATATGGTCAGTTACCTCACAAACATTGAAACTTCCTTCTGGTTTATCTTTGGGAACTGCACAGTCTGGAAGCTAAACATTGTATTTCCTGGGCTTTTTTGCAGCTAGTGTTCTGGATAAAATTTAAATTCAGCTTTGCTTCTTTTTCCTGTTGCCACATCTGACCATGAAGGCTTTTCCCTGGGACATCATTAGCAGGGATCCCACTGTAGGGCCACTAGTTCTGTGAAAAGCAGGAAACAGGCTGCTTGCCCTCCTTTATGCTTGTTTGGATGGTGGCAGGTAAAGCCCATCTTTGCAGCCAACAGCAATAGCGGTGACTCCCTGCTCTTGGCAACATTAGCATGTTTCCAGAGCTGGCAGCAATAGTGGCAGCAGGCCACTTCAGGAGGCAGCTCCTGATGTTAGAGTCTCTTTACAGGTTAGTTCTTTGGTACAGTTTGGGATCTATACTGAAAACTCAACCCCATGTCTATTTGTTTAGTCCTTCCAGAGATTATGTCTTTTGATGTATTGAAAGAAATAATTTCTACTCAAAATGAACAACACGGATTTTTTTTCTTTCCAGAGGGCCCTAATCTGTATGACCTCTTGTATTTATTTCTCTAATTTTACATGTTTCTGTCTTCCAACTTCGGTTTGGAAGATTTCCTTAACTTTAGTTAGACTGAGTTTTTAAAATTCAAATATATATGCATGTATAATATATTAAAGTATACTTTTTTCCTCTGGTTGTTTATATTTTATACATTTTATGAATCGACCATCTTATTTTACAAATATACTATCTTGTTTCTTTCTGAGGATATTAATGATAAATTTAAAAAATTTTTCTTCTCATTGCCTCGTTCCTGTTTTCTCCAAGTTGCTTTTGACTATCTTATTTAGGTCTCTAAGTTTTGCACTAGAGACTTGGGTTAGTGATCCATGGTTGGTCTGCTCATATTTAAGAGCAGCATCTTAAAAGCTGATTAGAAGCCCCAAGTGTATGTTGGATATTGTTACTGCCAGCCTTCATTGTAAGGAGGTCCAGGTCTGGATATGTAGCTCGGTGGTAGAGTGCTTGCCTAGCATGTGTGAGGCCCTGGGTTCCATCTCCAGCACTACAAAGAAAAAAATAAGGGGGAGACAAAGACTTTAAGAAGGTCCAGCTATGCTGGTTCATGGGGGGAACCCAGATGCAAGGATCTGTTTTACTCTATTCTTTGAGGATTAGATTTCCCAGGAAGGGATTTCCCAATGTTTCACAGGTGAAAAGTATGGGCTGGCTGCCTGAACCTTGGGGAGCTGAGTCTAAATCTAAGCATAAGTACATGAATGCTCTCTTTGACAAAAAAACAACCACAATGATTTTTAGTGCCCTACCCTAAACTGTGTGTGGTACAGAAAGCATTAGAAAAGGCAGGCACCTACCTGTAAGAGCAGAGAAGGTAACTGGGGCATCCTAATGCTTCTCAAAGAGACTTTCAACCACTCTTTCAGTTTGGCTCTATCTTCACTTTTGCTTCCAAAGGTACCTAAAACCTGAAGATGCTTGTCTTTAGGGAGTACATTGCTGCACATTGGGTCGCTTTGTCTTTTCCCTACTGCCCACTTAGGTTTCAGCTTTCCTGGGCCTGCTTGGGTCATGCATTTGGGCTCAAGCTTACAAGGTTTTATTGATATTGTATTCTTTTGGATTTTGTTTTTGTTGGATCTGTACCTTTGAAACACAATCTCCCTATTGTCATTTTAATCAGACTGCAAGTAAAGGTGTGTATGAAGACTACAACCTCACCTGGAATTGGTTAACTTTTCTATAATGTGAATAATATAAGGCTACAATATTGACTTTGCTTACAGATTGTCACTTGATTAGTTATTAAGCTTAATAGCATAGTGTATGTCTAAACTGTGTGTTATTAAACTGTGTATGTGTGTGTGTTTAAACTTAAAATAGAATGGATAATAGCTAAAAGAAAGAAGTGCTGGGTGTCCTAAAATATGCACCACTTTCTTCCTGAAACTGCTAGTAGGATTGCTTTAAGCTGTGCCAGCACCAAAGATCTGTCCTTCACACTGATTGGAATATACTCAGTGGGAAACATGTAGCCAACATCTCTGCCCTAAACCCCAAGGGTAGAGGGACAGGTAGGTTTTTGGTTTTCCTTTATCATGTTTAATGTGATAGGAATTTGTATTCGCCATCCCATCAGCATGGTTTTTGTGCTTTTACTATTGCAGAGTCGTGGAAAATCAGAAATGATTTGCTTGAGTTCAGTGAAACCTTTCACATCAGCACATTCACACTGTTCTTCATACCTGGTGCCTACAGCAAAGATTTAATAATCCCTGTTTGCAAAACAAAAAGAGAAAAGGGTAGTGGCTCAATGGAAAGCCCCATTAATGCTTCAGACCACTGAATGTTGAATCCAAATATAGATTTTAGGAAAGAGGGTTGAAAAGAGTGAATTTCCTCTAAGATCGAATCCTTTTATATTTTTGCAGGAGAAATTAAACTCGAATGTGAAAATGAGAAAAAAGTGACAATGTGTTCTTAGTATAATGTTTGGCTTTTATTTGAAATTACATAGCTTTTAGTTATTATAAATTGACAGGTTTAGAATTTTACTGATTTTGAGGGAAAAAAATCCAGGAATGATTATATAACTTACCTTTTAATGGAAGATACACTTAAAAAATAGCTATACTAAAATAAAGTACCAAAGGATGGGAAAAGAGTACCTGGTATGTGTAGTGCAATAGTTTAGAAGGTTTTTCACCAAAGCCTTAACTGTCAAGAGCTCATAAACTTGTGGATGAAAAATACATAATTCTCCTGCCAAAATATGTTCTCATTCATGCTTTGAGCTCTGACATCACTTCGGGTGGGGCAGAAACTAGATGAAATTCTAGATTTCCATGTTGGTTGTTTAGAAACACAGCATAAGGGGGTTCACGTTCTTGCTCAATTGTTTGGCTGCCTGTTTGAGAGGGCTCAGGAAGAAAGCACAGCTCAGAACAGTTGGCCCTCCATTCCACAGCTTCACATCTGCGACTCAACCAACCTCAGACAGAAAATATTTGAAAAAAATATTTGATGTCGTGTCTTGTGCTGAACACCTACAGATTTTTCTTCTCATTCCCTAAACAATACATAGCATTTATATTGTATGGGTGTTATAAGCTGTCTAAAGATAATTTAAAGGGAGGATTTGCACAGGATACATGAAAATACCTTTCCATTTTATGTAAGAGGCTTTAGCATCTATGGATTTTGGTATCCAAGGGATCATAGGACCATCCCCTTCAGATACTAAGGATACCTTACCTAAGGATTGGAGTCAAGGAAAGAACAGCAAGGTGTTCTAGAGAGCTTGACTAGGAGCTGGGAAACTTTGTTTGTAATTGAAATTTATCTACTCACTAATTGCAAATCCTTCTTAGTTGCTTTGTTGTTTTTTTTTTATTATTCTAAGGTATTTGCACATGGTACAAAATTAAAGTGATATATAGAATGATAATTTTACTTTGAAAGTCAGATGTAAGTTCAGATTGCATGGAGAAGGAATAAATTTTTAAAGCTAGTGTGAACTGACAAGTCATAAAGATGAATGGAATTATTGGCAATGAAATTATTGGCTATCCACAGTACAATTGATACCATCGAATTTCTGAACAAACTAGCAAGCACATATAATCAGAATTATTGATGAGTTCCAGATATCAAAGATTTCACAGGGATTATTATTAAGATAACCAACATTTATTGAGTGCTTAATGTCATGTCTTACACTGAAAATCATTAAGTGCATTATCTTATTTATAATCGTAGCAACAACTTGTATTTACAGTTACTATTATCATTCCTGTTATATAGATGATAATATTGTGGTATAAAAAACACCTGAACTTTAGTCACATAGATAAGAGGTAGCAGATCAATCATAACCACATCTATTTAACTCTAAAACAAGATGTTTTTATCCACCATGCTATAATGTTTTCAAAATTGAAAACAGTTGAGGATTGTGTCAAAGGGTAAAATATAAAAAATGGCTAATTCTTCCTTTCTCTCTTTTATGAAATTGAAGTCACTGGGGCAAGTAGAAGATTCAGTGAGTTAAATACAAAAAGTATTCATCAGATAGCCCTTCCCCAAGGAGATACTAGTCTACCTGAGGGGGTTGGGGATTTGAGCAACTAAAGAGACAACATAGAAGAACAAGAAGAAGAACAAACATAGAAGAAGAAGCTAGGTGCACTTACCGCGTAAGATAAAATTCATGAAGACTACGTTCAAATATCAGAGAATTATAAATGAAAGGCAAACCAGATTTATTTTCTGGAACCCAAGAACCATATTCAAACATTTCTTTATATGAAGTAAATGGGCATCTGTCCACAGAGGTAGCTCATTTCCTGTTACTATGTAAAGTCAAGTGACATGAATGACATAGAGTTCTTTTCTGCAGCTGCTGCTGTTGTTATTAACATTTAAGTCATTTTGAAACAAGCAGTTCATCAGCATTTACTACATTCACATTGTTGGAGGACCATCACCACCATCCATCTTCAGAATTTTTTTATCATCTCAAACTGAAACTCTACCGTTTAACAATAAATCTCATTTTACCGTCTTTTATCATTAAAAAGTAGAAGTAGCTCTCTTTTATCATTATTATAGTATTCATGTATTAATTGTACAGATTACTGAGTTTCACTGCAACATTTGCATACATGCACATGTTGTGCCTTGATCATGTCCATCTTCCCTTCTGCCCTCTCTTGTCCTACCCTCTATCCACCTCCCCTTGTCCCCTTCCCCTTGCCTCATAGTCTTACTTTCGGGTCATTTTTTTTTTTTTTCAAGTTTACACATATGAGAGATAACATGCAATACTTGTCTGGCTTATTTTGCTTAAACATGGTATTCTCCAGTTCTGTCCATTGTCTTGCAAGTGACAGGATTTCATTCTCCTTTGTAGCTGAATAATGCTCCATGGTGTATTTATACACCATATATTTTTCATCCATTTGTCTGTTGACCAGCACCTAGGCAGATTCCTTATCTTAGCTATTGTGACTATTGCCACAATAAACATGGAAGTATAGGGATCTCTTTTGTATGTTGATTTCATTTCCTTTGGATAAATACCCAGGAATGGTGTAGCAGGATTATACAGTAGATCTCTTTTAAGTTTTTCTGAGGAATCTCCATATTGTTTTCATAGTAGTTGTCCTAATGTACATTCTCACTAAGGGAATGCATAAGGGTTCCTTTTTCTTTACATCCTTGCCAGCATTTGATTCTTATTTTATTTTGGTTAAATAATAACTATTCTGACTGGGATGAGATAGAATCCCAGTATAGTTTGGATTTACATTTCCTTAGGTATCTTTTAAACTAAAAATACTTAGAAGTCAAAGATCTTTAGGGAAGACCAGTTTGAATGGGAAGGAGGACTTTCAGGGAGAAGGTAAACCTTGAGCTCATACCTGAGATAACTATCATTTGTGAGTTAACAAGTCAAACTGCTCTTGCTCGTAGAGGAACCAAGAGCTGTACAGGAGCTCATGCTCTTGGACAGACCGGCCCTTCTCTGCCCTTGGTGGCCTCCCTTGTGAAGGTATTCTTAGGGTCCTGAGGCACCCGTCCTGCTAGACTCTCAGCCTTAGTAGTTTGTCCTGTGGCTTTTGGAGATGTCAAATCTTGAGTATAGAAAAACAGACTGTCTGCTCAGGACACTTCTTTAGAAATGGGAAAGCTCACCATAGTGTGAATATTGAGAGAAGTGGCACACCTGGGAAAGATAGCAAACATCTCCAAAAACCTCCTGATTCCAAGATATCAGATGTATTTTTTTTATTAAAGCATTTCTCTTAAAGTAAAGAAGAGAAATACCACAAAAATTTCCTGGTCCTCCCAGATTTTTAAAGATATCAATCACACCAAGTTTTATTTTATCCTGAGTAGGCAGGTTGAAGCCTTGAGACTCTTTGTAAAGGAATACCTTATCCCTGGTTCTTGATTTCCAAGACTGGACCAAATCAGAGCACTAATGGGGCAGGCAGTGGAGTTGGTCCTGGAAAATCCAGAAAAGACCGCTTCTTTACTCACATAGCATGAATTTAGATCTAAAGGCAAAAGCTGTGTCAAGGCACAGTGAAGAGCTTTAGAATTCAGTATTTCATTTTGAGTGTACCTCTCAGGGGGAAAACGGGAAAAAGGGAGGGTTTATAAATAGTATTAATAACAAGCATTACAGATGCATGCTTTACCAAATACACTCATAGTTTTGGAAAATCAGCACTGAAGATTGATTTGCCTGGAGCATTCCTTTGATGCAAAGGCATTCAGTGGATACCTGGGGGGCATATAAAGGGACAGTCTTTGAAATGCCATGTCAGCAAGTGTTGCCAGTCTCTTATTGACTCTTGGCTCAACTGGGCAAGGCTTTGGGGTTTTATTGCATTGGAAAGATGAACTATATTAGAATTATTGTCCTTTGGGAAACAAGTCAAAATAGAATTCCTTCAGTGTGTCATTGAAATTTAAAATGAAAATTTGTCAATTCAAAAACAAGATACTGGTAACTTCTGTTCCTGAATTTCTATTATGAAAGGAAAGTAGAAACTGGGAGCTGTTTGCAGCTGTTCTTCAGGTCATTTTAACAAAAATTCATTGAAATTCTGTTTGAAGACATAAGTATGTTTTGCCATAGGCAATTGTTCTCTTTTTTTCCCTAGTATACCTTTTAAGGATTAGATTAGTCTGTAGCTTGTCCCACTGCACAGAATAAAGGGGCTGATGAATCCATGAATCTCAATGGCTTACTGAAGCCTTCTTTTTCTTTTTCTTCTGAATAAGATATGTCCATTTTTCAAAGATAGCTAAGCAGTTCCATGCTAAAAAGTGAGTGTGAGGTTTCTTTAAAAAGGGAAGGCAGTCTTTAATAAAGGAGAATCTCAGGGATTTTTTACTCCCCTCCCCATGTAAATACAGTTTATTATTTTGTTCTTTTGTTTGCCAATTAAGTACTTTTGCTGTTGGAAAGCTCCAATTTCAAAACATTTTTTAAAGCATTCTTTTAAGGATAGTCTGACATTTCCATTAGCTTTTACAGAAGAATCCTAGGGGGATTTAGACACTGTGGAAGAACAAATAACAGGTCAGAACCAAAACAGCACAGTGGAGACTCCACCAACCAATTCCAGGCCAGCATGTTCAGTAGTTCATTTTTTCTGTAATAAACTGAATATTTGGGGAATATTTCCACATCTAACAGCTTTCTTTGAAAGTATTCAATGTGGAAACTTTATAAAAGGTTCCCATGTCTAGATACTTCCACAGTCCCTCAGCAGTTGCACATTCAATTTTTTGAGGTTTCAGACATTCGTGAACACTGTTTCCATGGTTATGACGTAAATTTTTTGTGGTTTCTTGATCACAATTTTTAGCAATATAATTTTTATTACCAAAATAATAGTGGTATCCTTGAGTGGATCCTCGATAGGAAGAAGATATTAGGTTAATACTAAGGAAATCTAAATAAAGAATGGATTTAACTCAACAATATTGTACTGGTACAGATAAAGTAGTTGTGACAAATGTCCCCACCTAATGCAGGATGTAAACCATAGGGAAAACTGTGTAAGAGGTACAGAGGAAGTTTCTGTGTTCTCTTTATGACTTTTCTGTATACCCCAAACTATTCTAAATAGAGTTTATTTTTTTAAAAAAATGTATGCTGTAGAAAACTTAGGAAGTTCAGAGAAGTAAACAGTTGTTCAAAGAAACACAGTATTTTGGGGGATAGTCATATATAGACAAGTATGTATGATTATATAAGATTTATGCACATATTGTTTTATAATTTCCTTTTCCAAATGAACATCTTTCCATGTCACTGAATATTTTATTGCATTTAATTGTTGCATTATATTCGGTTACGTGAAAATATTGCAGAATATATTTAACCAGTCCTTCTCATTACTCATATTTCATTATTGTAAACAATGCCATGACTTAGTCATGTAATTAAAGCTTTGTTCATATTCACTGTTACTGCCTCAAGAGCAGTTTCTAGAAATGGTATTACTGACTCAGAGAATATGCACAGTTTCAAAATGTTGATAGTTTTGGGTACATAAATTTGAATAATGTATCAAGTGGAACTGATTCTGCATGAGGGATTATATGAACAAATGGATTTATAATGGAAAAGTGGCATTCTAGAACTAGTCAGTCAGGAAGTTGAGGGAGATCTAATTTAAAGCGTCTGTTTATTTATTTACTTTTGAAGGTTTGCTGAGGATGACTAGGGATAGGGTAGGGAACTGGAAGAGAATGCCTAAATAAATACAGCCGCTTTGAGGCATGCAGAAAAAGGCTGAGTAGATGCAACCCAGTACAGGCTTGGCAAGGAGGAGAGAGCTAGAGAAAGGGCAGGCAGGCTCATCGCCTTCCGCTAGGTCCAAGGAGGAGGCAAAGGCAGTTCTGCTGAAGCTCAGGCATCTAGAGGCTAGTACACTTAAGAGCAGGTTCCCTGAGTATGAGAAACCTTCCACTCCCTTCCCAGTCCCCCAGAAGAAGGGCAGGCATTGTGGGCAATGGCCGCTCCGGATAGGAACCTGCCTTGATAGATTGTGTCAGACAGTGAGGGGAGGACCCTGTCAAGGTATGGGGTGGAGAAAGCTCATGTCTTGATTTTCACCACTTAGCCCATAGGTCACTAGAATTCAACTTGGAGCAAATCGGAGTGATTTTCCCATGGGGAAACTCATACGTCTGCCCTGTGCATTGTCCCTCCAGCCAGTCACTAGCCTATGAGGTATGCTTCCTCCCTCATCACCACCCTCTGCATCTCTACACTCCAGTGGTGATCAGAGCAATGTCTGCTCCCACCATTGCAGTTATCCACCTAAGTGTACCCAACCAGATTATCAGTTTTAAGAATGCATCCATGTCATTGCCAGGAAAGTCCTCAAGTGATTTTCTTGGAAAGTTCGGAGAAGTAAACCATAGTTCAAAGGAACACAGTGTTTTGGGGTATATTCACATATAGCCAAGTATGTATGATTTTATGAGACATATACGCATATTGTTTGATAATTTCCTTTACCAAGTGAACATCTTTCCATGTCATCAAATATTTTATTTCATTATAATTGTTGCATAATATTCAGTTATATGAAAACATTGCAGAATGTATTGAGCCAGTACTATTCTCCCCACCTCACCCCCAGTCTTTAGGGAGTTTAGGTAAACTCCATTCCAGCCCAGCTGCCTCCATCCTGGGTGATTATAAATGAACCTCAGTAGGAAACTGTGTATCTGTCTTCAGATATGCTGAATTTGTGAATGTCATCTCTATTGTTCTACCCTTGTCATTCTTAACATTTTGTCTTGTTTCAAGTGTTCTCCTGCTATAAAGTTTAAGTGGCTTTTTCATGATGTTTTGAATGAGGCTCAACTGTTGTCTTGAGCTCTTTCCTCAAGTCTATTCCCTAGACAGGGATTTGCTTTTCTGACATAACTTGAGGAGTATTCCAATGTAAACGATTCAGCTGGCTGGAGCTCTGGCCACCCACCACGGTCTTCAGAACATGAGAAGATTCAGGAAGCCCTAGAGTTCCAAGAAAGGTGTTGAGAGGGCTGCTTCTGAGCTTCACCCTGGAGTTAGTGGCCTGTAAACTCTGAATGCAGCCTGAGCCTCTCCCCTGTGTTCCCACCATTCTGTTCTGTTCATATTTACAAAAAAAAAAAAAAAAAAAAAAAAAAAAAAGAAAAGAAAAGAAAAAGAAAAAAAAAAAAAAAAACAGGAGATCCGGTCTTTGGATAGCTCGTTTATAGTAAATCATCTGTTAAATACAGAGTGTGGGAAAAGTCCTAGGTAATAGGGGAGTGGAAAGAGTGTAAAAATAATGGTCCCTAAACAATGAAGTAGTCTCTGAGTAGCATCTTTGCTTTGGGGAATTTCAAAGCAGTGAGAAGACACCCTGTCAGTGGATGAATGTAGAAAACCTTGTGAAATGTGACTCATCTAACCTTTCAGAAATTGGAGCTGCCCCACAATGCTATCAGTCTGAGTCCTCCTCTCTGCCCTCTGGCTGGCTGTGCTCCTCCTCTTCTTTTTAGGACTGCAGTGTGTGGAATTAGATTCATCATAACCACTGGTTCACAACATGTTCTCATCACTGAGCCATCATGACCCACTTTTTCATATTTGGTCATTTTTAATAAATATGTCTTCCCTTAATGGGAATTGAGCTGTTTCTAGATTTTTGTACCTGAGTCCCCTTTACCTTTCACTCTTGCTTCAGAGCCCAGGTTCCCAGCACCAGATGGTGGGGTGCAGTGAGTCATGCACCTAGACTGCAGGTCCTGCCCCAGGAATGTGGTCCCATTACCACTTTCTGTACTTTTCCCATTTACAATTCCCCATCTTCAGAGGTTCTTTCCTCTGTACACATGGAGCACAAAGCCTTTGGTAGGATAAGCCTCAGTCATACCCATAGTATAGTGGTTGTGAGGATGTGAACTAAATATTAATATGCCCCTGAGGGGTTGCAGTAGATTTTACATTGTTGGGGAATTTTTCAAAATCTTTGTTCCTATTTCTGGTCCTTGTATTCTCCCACCCCCAATACCAGGAGCAAATTCTTGGTAGAGTCTAGCTAGGGAAACTTTCCACTGGTTTCTCTGGGGAATATTGTGAACAATGTAGTAAATAAGTCTGTCTTTTACAGTGTTTTCCCAGGACCCTTTAGCATAAGACAAGTTAGGGCACATGCAGGAGAGAAGACAAGTGTCCTTTCAGTAGTCATGTCATGCCTTAGCCTTTCACTCACAGGTGCACCCAGGTCCTTCTCAGGACATGTGGCTGGCAAGCCTATTAGTAGAAACAGATTCACCATTCATAGGTGAGGAAAGAGAGTTTGTACCAAGAGGATAAAAAGCAACAAGGAGCAAATCATCCAGGGGTTGTTCCCATGTAAGCAGCACATAGGGAGCAGGCGGCTGGGGTCGGGGGTTGCTGCCCTTCATGGCCCCTCAAGAGCTACGGTAGTTTGCGAATCTTCATCTCTGCCTGGCTTTCTATTGTTCACAGAGGACAGCTCCTGCCAACCAAGATCCTGTTTCTGTTTTGTTAAAACAGTGCCTGGAGCTCAGGGAAAGAAAGGCTGTGTGGAGAGGCAGGAAACACTAAAAGGGGAGGAAGAAAATGGATTCTGTCAAATTGTTTGTACAGTTCCTCTCCTTTTTCTTCCTCATCTCTTTTAAAATAATTGGTTTAGGACTATAATAGAATTGCCGTCAAACAAACCCTGAGAGTTGGTTATCTTGGGTGCAAGCAAGAAAGTAAAAGTGTACCAAATGAGATCATGGAGTCTGAATGAAAAGAAATATTGATCCACCATGGAGAGCCAGCCTGGGGCAGAGGAGGCAAGGGTTTTGATTTTTTTTCCTTGAATCGATAACATTTTGATACTAAATATTTCTTCCAGTATCAAATGGATTACAGGAAAAGCATTAGGGTACAGAACTCTGTACTTCTATTTTGTTCTTTTCTTGTTCTTTTTTAAAGAAGGAAATTCCAATTATGGTTTCCTTCTTTTTATATAAACACTTGTTATATGTAGGGCCATAGAGAAGATTCAAATGGCCGTAGCAAAATCAGTCTTTCATATTGCTTTCTATATGTTATTGATTATTAATTATTTAATGGGAATGATGAACTGAACCGATGGAAATTTCCTTCCATTTTGTGAAAAGGAAGCTGTTTTATTCCTTTCCTCAATGGCGTGGCTCCAATAGTTTGAATTTACTTGGCTGTTAGTTTTTGTTGCTTGTTTTCTTTTTTTTTTTTTTTTTTTTAGAATTCACAATTTATTATTTTATAGAATTCAAGTCATCTTATGTTTACCAAATTAAATGCCTGTGAGGCACATGGTTTTTCAGGTCAAACACTGAGTAATAGGAAATTTAAGTACCGAGTATTTTTCTAGTCATTCTTTCTTGTACACAGTTTCACTGCAATAAGATAAGCATAGGCGTAATAGCCCCTTACTAGAGTACATTGCTCACATAAATTGTTCATTAGAGACCAGGTCCCATCTAAAGAGGAAAGCAATTACTAAATTTGAGTCAGAGAAAAGACCAGCTGATTAAATGTCTTGGAGATGAAAGTTCCATCACATCTTCCAAGAAAGCTGTTTCAGAAAAGGGCAATGGATATTTGAGTTTAGGTCTTCCCCTACTCCTGGAACAGGCGTCCCATAAGCCTGAAGATTGTGTAGTGTGTGGTCAACATAAGCGCGTGGAGAACACAGTATCTTCCTCAGATCAGTGAGGAAGAGCTGAACTGTTAAATGGTGTTGCAACAAATTGAATCACCATCTGGAAAAAATAAAGTTGGATGCATGCCTGATATCATATTCCTTCATAAATTCCAAATATATGAAATATTTAACTATTAAAAAATGAAATCAGAAAACTACTTAAAAGGGGGTAAGTTTGGAGTAAGGAAAGACTTCCTAATCATCACTGAAAATCCTGAAACCAAGAAGAAAAGATTGTTGAATGACTATTTTTAAAAGTGTCTAACAAAAGAAAGCTATCCAAATGTCTTAGTGCAGGTCACCACGAGACAAAAGATAAATGACAAACTGGAAGGATACTCATATCACAAAAGTCTAATCTCGATACACAGAAAAAGCCACTAGAAATCAATAGGAAAAATGAGCAAAAAATATGAACAGATGTTTCAAGAAAATATAAATAGACCTTAAATATGTGGAAACTTCACTAATTAATACAAGTGCAAACTGAAAATACACTGAAATATAATTTCTTATCTCTCAGGTTTATATAAATATAACTAGACTATAGACACCATCTTGACATATATGTGTAAGGAAATAGATATCTTATCGATTTCTGGCAGCAGGACATGATGTGACATCGCCTATGGAAGGCTCATGGCAATACTTATTACAATTATAAGTTCATTTGCTTCTTGGTCCTATAGCCTATTTCAGTTCTGGAACTTTATTCTTAAGATGTACTTGCAAGATTGTTCAATGCAGCATTGTTGGCAATTGTAAAAGATTGGAATGAACTCTGTCCATCTAAGTGGGAGGAGGTGCTAGTTAAATAGTCCTCGATGCATCCTCAGGATCGAGTAAGGATTATACAAAGAAGAAAGAATTTCTCTATGAATTTTAGATCACTCTATGAATCTCAAAAGAGTTCCAAGATGTAATGTCAAATTAAAAAAATGAAGAAGAAATGTATATAGTGTGCTACTTTTGTATAAGAAAGGTGAAAAATAAGAATATCTATTCATATTTGTTGTTTCTACATGAAGAAATTCTGTAAAAATATACAAGAAAGCCAGAGAGAAGGAAAGGAATGAGTAGACAGGCACAGAAGTGGGAGTAAGATGTCTTAATGTTTATTTTTTAATCATATGAATGTAGTACTTATTTAAAATAAGATTTTAAAAAGAATCAGTAGTCAGCAGGCACTAGCAGTATTCATAAATGACTTTGAGGTCTTTGGCTGTGGTCCATCATAAAAAAACTCTTCCATTCAATTAACAGACAGTCCAGCTGACTATATTCTGGATACCCCAGTGAGTGGCCAGATTTCTAATATACTCACAGATGCACTCTGCTGTTTAAGTATGCTATGTGAATAAAGCTCATACTTCTTGATAGTCCTTATAGGCTTATGCAATACATATTGTTCATTAAGCCAAATATGTACTTGCCGAATTGGATGGAATACTTTTAAGGTGTAGTTTTGTAAAAGGTGAACCTAAGCTTAAAAAGTAAAATATTTTGATAACCTCTGGCATATAAGAAAATTTAAGAAAACCAAACAAGTTTGAAGTCTTCAGCTCAGAATACTAGTTAGCAGTCTGTTAAATTAGAGTGCCAAAATCCATTCACTTTCCATTTGCATCTGATTCATCATTGCTCTAATTTTTAATGTTCTTAAACATTACCTGTTGAAGCTGTTAAAATCCAGTAAGTGCCTTTGCATACCCAATTAAATGCCCAATTACCAATTTTAGGCTCTCAACTTACATTTTAAAATGAAATGAACCCAGCCCTGCAGCTGAATTGTTAATGGATAGCAGATCTCAAGGGAAGTAATGATAATTGTTCCCTCTCAGAAACATCATTTCCCTGGCTTAAGCAAAAGAGCACCATTGCTGCTTTGACTGCACACCCCCTGTGCTGTCCCACGCTAGTGTGACTTATAACTCTGGATGTCCTTTCAAGGGGAGAAAGAAGATTGAGGGCAAACAGGAGTCCTCAGAGCCTGGGCAGGGATACTGGAATAATTTCCTTTTCTAGAAAAATAATAGTGCCTTTGTATTAAGGCCAGGAAACAAGACCAGGAAGCTTGGCTTTGTGCTTTTGAATATAAATATATATTTAACAAGATTACTTCCTAAACATTGAGTTTGAACATAGAGGAGTATCCAGGATTCTTGGCCAGGATGTGAGTTGTCTTCAGATTCATCCCAGGTCAAGGCAATCTAAAAGAAATCAGCTGCTCTTTGGTTGGCCCTATTTCTCTCCCTGTAAACTGGCCCTTCCCAGTTAGTAGGGCCCATCATTTTCGTTATAGAGGCACAAAGGTGACCAGATCTGCTCTGCATCTCTTTCCTTGATCTTTAAAAGCCATGTTCAGCCACAGGCTGAAGTGATACTTCATAAAGAAGCCATCCTGCGTCCACCAAAACCCCTACTCTTGCCCCTCCCATCCCACTTAGTACATGTTCTTTCTGTCCTCCCAGCACATAATCATGTGCCTGCTGGTGGTGAGAAGTATGCATTGTGGTGTTTGTCATGTCCTGCCTCTGTTTCATCACCGAGGAACTTATCGATTGCTTCTGGGATGCACATTTCCCAAGGACCAGGTTTGTGCTTCAGTCACCTTGTTCTTATTTCACATCATCTCCCTTCTCTCCACCACTACGCCTGGCACATCACTTCTCCTTCAATGTGCACATCATAAATATTTGCCGAATCAATGTTATTTGTGCCTTCAGATTTTTCCAGAAGAAAAGAATAGTCACACTGCTTTATGATGCAAGTGTTGACAGTTTAAATTCCTCTTAAGTGAGACAGGAAATTTACATAAACTTCTCATACTCAGCTATGATTCCCTCTAGGGGAATTTAGGAAAGTTATGAGCATAACATTCTGCCACTCCCAACAGAATGGCTTTCTCATATCATGAAGCTCCCTTCCCTTCCTGCCAGGAGACCTCCCCTCCCCAGCAGGAGTGGCACTTCTGAGTTGGAAGATACTCTTTGTGTGTTGGACATTTTTAAACGCACAGATATTCCACATGCTCTTCTGTTATTTTGTAAGACAGACTTTACTATTTTTATCTACAAAGCCATTGGCTGGATGTGTTTGTCACTGAATTAGGGAGATATCTAGACCTGAGAGAATGTGCACTACAGTGTACAGTGTGTATTTATGTGATTTGTAGAATGTTAAAACCAGATGGGGTTCAGAGTGTCCCTCTGGTCTCATTTTATCTTACAAATGATGAGATTAAGACTCAGACAGGAAAAGACACATGTCTGAAACGCCCAGAGACGGGTAGGCATTACAAGCCTAAGACGCTAGCCCCGCACTACAACGGCTCCCAGTCCAGTGCTCTCGCTGGCTCCCTGATGTCTCCCTTTCTTCAGGGTCATTGCTGTTATTCAGTTAGCCACAATCCAGTGCTGATGGGCACAAGGTTCATTCCCCATGTAGAGCAGCTTCCTTCACAGAAGGGATTTCTTAGTTTCTAGGCCAAATCCTGTGCCTTGAAAGCTGTTTTGCTACTGGATGGAACAGAGGAACTACAGGGTGCTTTGATACCAGAATTACCAGTTAATGGTTGTGGTCCAGCACAAAGGAGAAACAAATGTCACAAGCAGAAAGGCAGTGACCTTTCCTGTACTTCCTTCTATAGGGACACCATGATGGCTTGAGTCCAGAGATGGAAGTCACTGTTTGCACTGTCCATTTTATTAGAATCCCAGGCTCCATTGGAGAGCCATTTTAATGAATATGTCCTGTTGACAGGGAGTTAGGAAGGAGCAATACCTTTCCCTGGAGAGACAGCAGGTTTAGCTGTAATTCTTTGAAAGGGCCACTGTATTATGCTGGGACTCCATTCAAAGGGACCTTTCTGAGACTCCCACCAGGAAATAATGTATTCTCACAAATTTCCCTTTACTTTGTTGTCTCACAAAACAGGTTTTTTTTTTTTTTTTTTTTTTTGTCCCTTCATATCTAAAAAATAGCCACTTAATTGGCTTTACTCTTTGAATTAAGATGACCTTCCACCCATCACCATGTATTGAACCATACTAGCTTTCCACTTGGCTCACACTTTGGTGAACACAGTTCATTTACGTCAGGAGGTAATTTGGATTCTGGATGTTTCTCCAGAGCTTTTCATGCCTGGTGACTGAGGAGATGTGCATGAGATGGAGTCTGTGGCATCTGTTTCTGCAGGTAGAACTGGAGCAAGGGGCTTTCAACACTCCTCTTTTAAACTTATCTGAACAACACCCTTTGGAAATGTTGGCTAGAAATGGAAACTGAGAGTAAAATTCCATTATTGAAAAGTCTGAAAGCAGGGCATAAGCTCTGGACATCAGAATCTGAGTTACTATTCCTCTCATCTCCCCTTGTCCCTAACTTTTATATACAGCCTCAGTGCCTTCTGCCCTCCATTCAGACCACTGGCCAGAAAACCTTCCTTGCACTTCAGAATGAGGACAGAGGGAGTAAGCAATTTACCAAGGACAAAGCAAGTGGTTTTTCTCCTGTCTCTTAATAAAAAAAAAAAAAAAAAAAAAATGCCATTACTTAAGACTAGGAGGCTCCCATGTGGAATGCTCAGTGGATGCTAATTTTAGTTTTGTCATGCTACAAATGCTTCCCTTATCTCTTTTATAGGGCAGAAGAATGGGCAACGGAGGGCTTCTACACCTGTCCATCAGCAAAATTAGGCACCTTTTCTGCTTGAGGAGGGTGTGGTAGTCTGAGGGTCATTAGAATCTTGTCTTGGGAACAGAGTGTGCAAAGGAGTTCAGGCAGACACAGCCTCGGTTGTTATGTTTGGATGCTGTCCCTGTGTTCTTCCTCTACACCCTTATTGTTCTTATCAGTCAAAGAAAATGAACCAGAGGGTGGACGTGCATCTGCAAAATGAATCTCCTTTCAAAGAGTCCTCAAAGAAGGGAGAAAGTTAATGGTTGTGGTCCAGCACAAAGGAGAAACAAATGTCACAAGCAGAAAGGCAGTGACCTTTCCTGTACTTCCTTCTATAGGGACACCACGATGGCTTGAGTCCAGAGATGGAAGTCACTGTTTGCACTGTCCATTTTATTAAATCCCAAACCAAACATACTGTGGCCATTTCTACCTTTACTCCATCTGGGAATGTGCCTGTTTTGCCGTTTGTTCTTATCTTGGGGAGAGTAGCTGTCCAAAGTGTTTACTCCTCCTTTCTGAGGGGTTGGGTTTCCTTTCTGCCTCAAGCCTCCCTTTGGAACTTCCTCCCTCTGACATTTGTCCAGGCTCTTCTGGCTTGTCGAATGCTCTGCTGAAAGTGAACCCTAACTACCACTTCTCGATATTTTTTTTTCCCTTTTCAATGTAACTTGAAAATTTCTTGTGAGGAAGGGACTGTCTCCTATTTTGCCTAAAGGACCAGTAAACAACAAGATCCTTCTGCAATATCATCAGAGAATACACTTTCATTTGAGGGAGCCTCATGCATTCTAAACTTAGAAATTTTGATAATTCATTAACAAGTTTGGATGCAGGTTCTCATTCCACTACATGTGGAATTAAAATGCCTCCCAGGCAAATGAACAGAATAAGTAAGATATGTACTTTAAAAAAAAGTGTATCTTATTAAATTAAAAATTTTAAAAAGCAAAAACCTGACATTTTAGGACCTATTGTTTGCTTACAAAGAGAGTTTCCCTTTGTTCTTGAATTTGATTCAACAAATCCCAAAGTGAGTGTGACAGAGAAATCCCACGGACATTTTGAGAAAAGGAGGGAGGGTAGGCTGGACTGTCAAAGAAAGTCTAGAGTTGGCATGTAAAGGGTAGACATGCTTTAGATTTGCAAGAGGTGGCTTGAAAGTGTCCCAAACTGAGAAGGCACAAGAGCAACAGCACACAGGTGGGATGAACTATGATGTGCTCTAGGAAGAGCCTGGCAGTTGATAAAGTAGGTCATGGGAGTGTGGAGTAAAAGGTGAAGCTGGAGAAACCAGCTGGGAATCTAGTCCCTAGAGACAGCAATGATTATCCACTGCATTGCACTACTTAAAGAATCAAACCTTCATTTTTCTAGAAATAAGTTCAGTAATTTAGTCTTGAATTATCAGGGCTTCTGAGCAGTTTTACCCACCAGGATAGTATCTTCTACATGTGACAACAAGACACTGGACAGCAGTGGTGAGGACTCTTTCTAACTGATGACTTGCCATCAAGAGGGCAGCTTTTCAATATGTCTGGGGCAGATGGTGGCTTCTCCCTGTTGAACTCTCAATGATGTCCTTGACCTCCTTAGCAGAAGAATCACATTGGAGAGAGGCATTAATTCTATCCTTGTAACAATATTAGACCCTAAAGTGGCCTTTGTCATTTACTGTGAGTCATTTCCTCCAAGTCTGCTTGGGATTGGCAAAGTTTTGCCAGTGCTTAAGGTTTTGTGATGGCTGGTGTGTCCTGCACTATCCAGGGTCACAAGTGTCTTTGACTTAAAAATGTGTATGTCCCGTATTGTATGTCATTACTGACTACAGGGAAGAATTCACAGCAGCTAAGGGAACATCCAATAAAGAGATATTTGGATAACTGTGGCCTGTTACTTTACCTGTATTTCTTGACTTGCCAAAATAGGTTTGTATTTTCAGATACAAATCTATTTGAACTTCCTCCTCTTTAAAAAAAAAAAAAATGTCATTTCACATTTTATTCATAATGAATTCACTCTAAGACCCATTGGGCCTCTGTTCATGTTAGAGGATCTAGGAGTCTAGTGATAGACTAAAATTTGAAGAACTGAGTCTTCTTGGTAATGTTGGCATAATTCTGTCTTTCTATTTGTTTAATATTGCTAGTTTCTGGAGAATTTTTCTTCACAGAAGTACCAGCATACCTTGGTGCTAAGGTATGTTGAAGGCTCACCAAAGGCTAATTAAGAAATTACCTTGTTAGTCATAGAGATCTTGGCCTGAGAAGTCAGATGGAGAAAAATTAGTATAAATTTGTACTTGTGTAAGAAGTCCTCCTAAAGGACATTTGAAGAGAGAATTAAGAACTTGATATGTGTAGCCTTTAATGGAGCAAGGATGGGCCAGCAGACTGTTGGTGATGACTCTCTGGCAGATGCAATACCTTTCTTGCCTCACTTGTTTCACAGAGACACATTCTTATAAATCCTCTGATAAGCTAGGCGAGTTTTTTGATCCATGGTCCTAGGCAAATATATTTGAGTGAAGTGCAATTTCAGTTAAGGGAAGACACCAGAGTTTCTGAGTTAGTGATCCTAACACTAGGAAAATTTGATCCCTCTTATCACAAGTCCTCCAGACACCATGCTCTGGAGAGGAGATATTTTATCATGTGTCCCTACAGGTAGCAAATATTCAGCTGGCTATTGAATTATGAGAGTTTTTGTGGCCTTCAAACTTGCTGACAGCATCATAGGGTGCATTTCTAATGTACAGCTTGACAGAACGCCTTCAGCCTGTATTACCACCCCCACTGTGCAAGCTGCTCATAGCAGTCCACCAGTTCACCCACACAGTCAGTTTTCATTCCCTATCTTATTGCCAGCCTCCCACTTGCAGCAACCATCCCCAGTATTCATAGCATTCATTCAGTGGACGCTGACTGCCTATGCGCTCTCTGGGAGTAGGGGTAAAGGAGGCATAGGAGCAGAAACCTGGCCTCTACCATACAAAATTACTCAGCAAGAATAGGAAATAGCATCTCTGCCTCAAGGAGTCCAAAGTGGGCTTTCCTGCTTTATGAAAACAGTGGCAAAAGGACACAGTGGGTTACAAAATGTTGGCATAACTTAGAAGAAAATAAGTTTTGAATGTCTATTAAAAATTTTCTTCTAATTTCTTTGAGAATGTGGACAATCATGGGCCTATAAATCATAATGGTAGATAATAAGATGACCATAAGCAGGTGGTCATCATAGTTTTTAAAAATAGCACTGTGTTGGGCCGGGGTTGTAGCTCAGTGGTAGAGCCCTTGCCTAGCACATGTGAGGCCCTGGGTTCAATCCTCAGCACCACATAAAAATAAATAAATAAAGGTATTGTGTCCATCTACAACCAAAATGATTTAAAAAAAAAATAGCGCTATGGTCAAATAGGAGTTCCAGTTGATCTCATGAGACCATGAGCTTATTAATCTGCTGCCGAGTGTGTGTTATGTGTGGCATTGTCATAATGCATTTTCACCTGCTCTACTTAGGTCTGCCTCATGTCGAAAGGCAAACATGGAGCATTCTGCTCGAGCCCTAGAGGACCACATGGGTGGTGGTGACTGGGGAAGAAAATGCCCTAGGGGAAGGCTGAATGGACAGGAAGGCTACAATATAGATAGAACTGGACACTAAATTACAACTGTCAAGGATATGAAAATATGAAAATGGACGTAACTGCAGTCTTGTCCAGAAAGGAAAATCTCTTGTCAAGAGGCTTTTTAACTATTGGGATAAGTTGTAAATCACTTTCATGAGAATAAAAGAAGTGAGAAGAAATAGTCAGTTAGTGTAGCCTCAAAAGTATATGCCCAAAGAAAAGACATGGAACCAAGAGAAACCTCATGAGATATCTCTAATTCTATAATACATTGATTGCATAGGCAGAAGAAGTACTAACCATACGTGTAAAATCGGTTAAGTGAACTTTAATTATGTCAAATTGGTGTAATAAGCTGAAAAGAACTTTAGCTTGTACATTAACTGAATGCAAAATGTTGCTTCTAAAGGAGCCAATAGAAGTTATAGCTTTTAATGTTTCGTTGATCTATAGATTTCCATATTTGGCACCTCATTAAGTTTAGCTTTAAAACCCGTATATGTTACCTTGTAGTGCAAAGTGGTGATTGCTGCCCCAAGTTTCAGTTCAAATAAACTAAAGTTCTGAAGCCAATATCATGAAAGGATTTGAGAATTCAAAGTTAGTAGGGCTACTTACTGGCCTACTACTCAGCTGCCTGATGCTTTAATAAATTTGTTCTCTGCCTGTCATAAGCCATACCTATCCATAATGCTCATTCCTACTATTCATTTTAAAAATACAGTGCCTTTACCTTTCCAGTAGAATACACATAGGAACAGCCAGTGAAATTGAGGAACTCACTCTATGATGTAGACACTAAACAGTTGTAGAAGCACGTAGCTACATCCCTGAGCCCTGGGGAAACGAAGTTTAGTGGTTACCTTGGTGTTACTAAGAGCCACACACTCTCTTCGTCCTGGAGAAGTGGTTAAGTATAGTGACTGTTGTGTGAGTCAAATTGGCTTTATCAGAATAGTCTCTGGTCTGGGATACCCATCTGAGGGAGGAACGATACCGTGGGGCAAGCAAATGGAGACATGTAGGCATGATGACCAGCTGAGTTTTGAGAGGAGCTAATGCAGTGATGGTTGCACCTCACCTCCTCAAGACAGTTTGTCCTCCAATTAGTTGTGATTTATGTAGGAATTGTCAGTGGGGAATTGAATAGAGAAAGCTGAGCGCATAGCTACTCAGCCAGCACCAGAGGGTCAGGTGTTTTATTCCTTTTATTCTGAATCTTCATCAAGGCTATGCTTTGGAAAAGACCTCAAGGGATTTTTCTTAGGAAAAAATCATTTAACACAAGTAGTATCATTTATTTCAGAAATGATTCCTAGGCTGCTGCATAAATACTAATAACATGCATAACAATGTGTTCTACCTTGGAATTTGCAGCAAAAGTCACAGAGATGATGGCTTTCTGTGTGGGAGAGGCAGCTCTTCACCACACAGAAGAGCCTTGTAGTCAGGTGTGCCTGCTGCTTATCTCCACCACCCCTTCCCTTAGATGACCCTAGACTTTATTAAAAGAAAACCAGAGATTTGACCAAAAAGGAATAGTGTGGGTGAGATCTTTCTAACCACAGTCCTCAATACATACAGCAAATACTTGCTTATTTCTGATGGGCATGGAGATATGTGATGTGTTATATCCATATCCAATATGGTCTCTAATATACTAGGCATCCTGGGGTATAAAGATGACCAGAACTGGTGATTGACACTAAGGATTTCCATCTGGAGGGTCAATAGCTCTGGAAAGTGAGGTAGATCAGCCCCTTTTCTCTGTGTCTCCACCACTGCCACCTAGTATGAGTCACCATGGTCTCCTCTCCCCTGGACTGTAGCAAGCTCTCCCGGACTCTTACTGTTGTGCCCAAGGTTTGTTGTAGCTGAAAAATGTCTTGGGGTTTGTGTTAGTCGGGGTTCCCCAGAGAAATAGAACCTACACATATGTATAAGATAGATGGATGGATGGATAGAAGACAGACAGATATCTTCTTTACCGAGCCTACTGATTCAAATGCTAATTTCATCTGGAAACAACCTCATGGACATAGCCAGAGCAATGTTTAATCTGAGCACCTTTTGGCTCATCAAGTTAAAATTAATCATCAAAAAGTTTATCTAGATTTAGGGAGTAATGAAATGAAGCAAAGAAGATGAAAGCAGAAAAGGCCAAGGGGTCATCGTTAGGAGGGGTTTTAACTTGCAGAAGAGTTTCTGAAGAGTACTAGGGGGCTGAGGAGCAATGGGTCAGGAGCAGGTGGGGGGTGAAGCACATATCATGGTTTTCAGCCCACAATTCTTAGAAGAATGAACAGGGTTTGAGCACTAGCCTTCAAAATGAAAATTTCTCATTAAAAAGAAAGAATCAAGCCTGCTCTCAGGCACAGTGAAAGAAGTCTAAAAAGGGGAAGATAGAAGCTTCAATTTAAGGGAAATTAAGAGAGAAATGTTCCGGAAGAGACAGACAGGGCTGGAGATCAAATCCAGGGTCATACCTGGGCAAGTGCTCTACCCCTGAACTATATCTCAAGCCCCACAACCTCAGCCACATGTTCATTAAGATCTTCTTTATATCTTTTTAAGTTGGGTTTTTGTGGTTTCTTTTCCTTTATTGAGTTTTGAGTTTTAAACTAATACTCTCAATACAAGTAATTTAGCAGAAAAAATGATTTGCAGACATTTTCTCCTAATTTTATAACTTCTCAGTTTCTCTAAGAACAGAAGTTTTTGATTTTGATGAGATTCTACTTCTTAGTGACTTCTTTCATGAACTGTACTCTTGGTTTATATATATATGCCTAACCCACGGTCACAAAAATTGTCTTCTAAAAGTTTTATCATTTGAGATCTGTACCTTTAGGTCTATTATCCCTTTGACCTACTTTTTATGTAGGATACAAAATACAGCCTGAAGTTCCTTTTTTTCCTGTGGCTATTCAGTTGTTCTAGTATCACTTGTTGAAAAAGCTGTCCTTTCCCCACTTTGCATTTTAGTTGAAACCAGTTTTCCATGTGTGTGCAGAATCTTTTTCTGGCTTCTCTTCTATACCATGGATCTCTGTGTCTGTTTCCATCTCAGTAGCACATTGTCTTGATGAGTTATTTTTGTAATAAATCTTTTAATCAGATCAGGTAAGTCAAGGTGGGCGCCGTGGCGCACACCTGTAGTCCCAACACTTAGGAGGCTGAGGCAGGAGGATCGCGAGTTCAAAGCCAGCCTCAGCAATGGCGAGGCACTTAGTAACTCAGTGAGACCCTGTCTCTAATAAAATACAAAAAAAGGGCTGGGGATGTGGCCCAGTGGTCGAGTGCCCCTGAGTTCAATCCCCAGTACCCAAAAAAAAAAAAAAAAAAAAAAAAAATGCAGATCAGGCAAGTCAACATTGTTTTCTTTTTTTCAAAGTTGTTTTTGTTCTTCCAGCCTTTTGCATTTCCATATGAATTTTTATAATCAATTTTCTATATTCTACAAAAATTTTAAAACTTGCTGGAATTTTGGTTAAGATATCATTAGGTCTGTAAATCAAATTGGGGAGAATTGGTATCTAACCCATGACCACTATATCTCTTCATTTGAACTCAAGATTCATTTGGGGATTTTGGGCCTCTTCACAACATTGATTCCTCCAGTCCTTGAACATGAGATGTTTTTACATTTATTTAAGATATTACTGTCTTTCAACAATGTTATTTAACTTTTGGTGTCCATCTTGTACTTCTTTGATTAAATATGTTTTCCTAAGTATTATATTTTTTTAGTGCTATTATGAATGAAATTATTTTCTTTTTTGGCTTATTAGCTATTTTGTTAGTCAGTGTTCTCCAGAGAAACAGAACCAATAGGCTGAGTACACAGACAATTCCAAATTTACATGGTTTGACTTAGAATTTTTCAAGTTATGTGATGACACAAAAGTGAACTCACACAGCCATTCTGTTTTTGCACTTTCAATACAGTGTTCAGTAAATTGCATGAGACAGTCTGTACTTCATTGCAAATAGGTTTTATGTTAGATGATATTGCCTAACTGTTGATCCTAAGCATGTGTGCAGTAGATAAACTAAGCTGTGATGTTCAATAGGTTACATAACTAAAAGCGTTTCTTTTTCCTTTTTTTTTTTTTTTTCCTTGCAACAAGCATGTACATTACTCTGGCATTTTTATTTTTGTTGTTGTTGTTATTTTTAGTTTATAACAGGCATTTCTGACTTACTATATTTTTGCCTTATGATGTGTTTACTCTAATATAACTCCATTGTCAATCAAGGAGCATACACACACACACACACACACACACACACACACACAGACTGATATTTTAGGGAATTGGCTCCTATGATTGTGGAGACTGGCAAATTCAAAATCTGCAGGTCAAAGACCCAAGGAAGAGCTGATGCTGCAGCACAACTGTCAAGGCCTTCTGCTGGCGAGTGCCTTCCTGCTCTTTGGGCCGTCCACTGATTAGATGAGGCCCACCTGTGTCTAGGATGGTACACTGCCTTATTCAAAATCCACCAGTTTAAATGTTAATCTCTTCCAAAAACACCCCACCAAAACATCCAGAACAGTGGGCACCATGGGCCAGCCAAGTTGACATATCCATGGCATATCCAAGTTGACATATCTGTTTTTGTTATTTTAGTGGTTGTTTCATACTTAGCAGACTGTGCCTTCACTTGGTATTATACTGCTTCGTGTATCATTTAAGGACCTCACAAGAGTTCACTTCCATTTTTCCCATCCCAAGTTTGGCTGTCTTGTCATGCATTTTGCTTTTTTGTATGTTATAAATTCTGTACTACATGGTCATTTGGTAGGTGAGACTAGAGCATTGCTCAGTCTGGGACTGATTATTTGTTACTAATGAAATAAGATTCTTCTGTGTGTTCTATCCAATGTTTCACGAATCTTGAGGTTCTCCAGTCTGGCTGGTGGGACGGGCATTCTTCCTGGCCCTGTGGGAGCATGCAAGATTCTGTCCTCTCGTCATTTAAAGCAGTTGTTTCTCTGACCTCAGGTAGTTTCCTCACATACACATGGTGAAAAATACTCAGCTGAGCACTCAATGGCAAATCTCTATAGGTCTCTGGTATTTTCTTTCGGTGTAATTCTCTCCTTGGTCTCCCTGGGCTCTTGGCACCGTCCCTTCTGCTCCAGGAGTCTGCCAGTCTCTGGCTTGGTCCTTCTCCCTGCACCACAGCCTGGAAACTTTCTCAAAGCAGTGAGGACTCGTCTTTACTTCCCATCTTTCAGAGATCATTTGAAAGGTCATTGCTTGGTACATAGTGCCTTGAAACCATTGTTCCATGTGGTTTGTGCATTTTGGGTTACTTTAGGCAAGGAGAGTGGACATAGCACGAATACCAGATCAGTATATTCCAAGATTGGAATTCTTGAGTCATAAAGCATACGCACATTATCTTTAGGAGATTGTACCTATGGTTTGCCAGGGCAAATTCAGTTCATTTTAACTTCAGATAATTTTCACTAACAGAGTTGAACTTTGTTTTAACCAGATCGTTTTGCTGGATTTTACTCCCCAATTTAGCACAGTAAAGAGTGAAGGTGACAGGCTCCTAGTGACATTTTTTTAGAATATCAGTGACGTACACCCTCATTTAAAATGTATGATTAAAAGTATTGAGTAAGCAGTGGTGGTGGAGAGAGCCGATAAATCTGTCTTTGCTTGACTGATAGTTGTAATTATATTTGACAGTTTGTGCTTGCAAAGTAATAACATCTTTCATTTTTTCCAAAATCCTACTGCTATTATATGTTCAGTACCTGGTCCATTAGAAAATTATCTGTCTTCCCCTGCCTCCTTTAAGTATTGGTGTCCCTCTTTCCCCTTCCCTCCCTCTCTCCCCCGCCCTCTAGCAGTCTTCTCAGGTAAGGAGATCCATAGCCACTGAATATCCTTCCTTGGTCTTTTACATCATTTTGAAAGATTCTGCTCAGCAGTGGGGGACCTGGCCTCCTAGCATGACAGAGCACAGTGGCAGGCCCTTCCTCTCTCAGGGGTGATGAGTGCCCTCTCCCATAGCTGCAGGTGAGTGACGCTTCCATTTCCTCTCACTGTGTAGGGTATCTGAGATCTGAGAATGCTGCTGCTCTGTCCTCCCAGGTGAAATATGTACTGAATTTCTACCAAGTAGGACATTTCCCTGAAGACAGTTACTGCTTAGCGTATACTTTTCAGTATATAGTGATAGTGCTCAAAGAAAGAAAAACATTATGGTGCTCTGTCTCACATTTTTATTACCAGGCTTTGAGCTTTTGGTGGAGAAATTTAATTTGTTTTTGAGTCAAGTAGTTGATTTTTTAAAGCCTTTGTTTTTTGATAATCTGTTTGTAAGTCTCTCCTAAGAATAGATCAAAAATGGTGTTTACATCATTGTTCCAGAAATGAAGGAGCAAGAAAAGAATAAAACTTTATTACTGTAGTTAACCCCTTTTGATATTCATTTTAATATTATAGTAGTTGGTATTGAATTTAGTCTCCTTCAGAAACCATCACAATTGTCACAACTCTGGGCATTTACTCTCTTATTTGAAGTCTGTTTATTTGCTTCATGGTTACATCACACAAATAAGACATGTTATATCCTTTCCACATAAAATTTAAAGTTGCAATAACTAATATTAACCAGGCTTTATAATTCATTGTCTATTTCATTTCCCCTTTACCTTAAGTGAATGTAGAATGATTTTCTCTGCAGGTCAATGGGGGGATTGTCTAAGGACATTAAAAAAAAAAAAAATCAAACACAACAGAAAACCTTGAGTGGCTGAATCTCATGCCAAAAATTGTGTTTTCAGGGAGGCTGAAACAATTAATTGAGAAAGATGCTGTTAGAAGTAAATTGGAGGAAAGGAGATTGTTGCAATTGGTTGTAACCTCCAAATTTCTCTCCTTCTGGGCTCTGATATTTCTATAATTTCTTGGCTCTTGCACTTTTTCCTCCGCTTGTTCTCAAGATCTCCCTCTTTTCCAGTAAGAAAATGTTCAAATCCCTTAAACCCATGGCTTGATTTTGAAACTGAACAATTTAACCTGAAATAACTTTTCAGTTTGCTCATGGTTTCTGGTGGGCCCAAGAACAGTTTTTCCTTTAGTTGAAGAGCCATTCATTTTTTCACTCATTCATTTATTCATGCATATATCAATTAGCACTTTGTGTCAATTAATAATATAGAAGATACTTGTTCTTAATCTAGAGAGGAAACTGGAGAATTCAGGTCTTCTGAGGTTAACCTTCCAGGAAGATTTCAGTCTTAAGATTTAATTAAGACCACTTTGCTATACCTGAACCTGTCTGTCATTGACTTGAAAAATAAAATACCCTTCAAAATAAAAATCTACAAATTATAAATGAGGTAAAGGTTAAAATTATTAGAGATAGATTTTCAAAGTATCAACTAGATCTCATATGGGCCTATGACACTGAAGTTGTCTATTCCAAAGGTAATAATGCCTCCCTCTTGGTAATTTGAAACAACCTAGTACTTCCAGCAGAGTTGACATGGATAGTCGCTTGCTCTATTAATGTATAGTCATTAACTATGAACACGGTGCTGTGTCTTCATATTAAAGGCAGCCTTTCTAAGAGTGCTTGATACAAAATATTTCTTATTCCTCTCCTCCTACTAAAGGACTTACACAAACTTCTTTATAGAAGGAGTTGTCTACACAGATTTTGTGTGTGTGTGTGTGGTATCACTTTGAAGAAATTTCCTAGACATCATCATCACCATCTTCAACTCTTCTTCCCTCTCCACTGGTCTGGATATGAGAATACAATGTCATTGGAGACCAGGGAACTAATGCCGAGTAAGGGCTCCTGTGCACTCACTCTATACCTTCCTTCCCCTTGAGGACTAAGAGAGTAGGGACTGTTTAGGGGCATCCTACATTCATTTCCACTCTCTTGGTGCTCCTGACTGAATATATCATCATCTTTATTATTTTTCCTTCAAATATGCAGATTCAAGAATATCCTGTCACATCCATATTTATAGCAGCTCTATTCACAATAGCTAAGCTATGGAACCAACCTAGGTGCTCTTCAACAGATGAATTGATAAAGAAAGTATACACACATACACACAATGGAATATTACTCAGCCATAAAGAAGAATGACATCATGTCATTTGCCAGTAAGTGGATGGAACTGGAGACTATCATGCTAAGTGAAATAAGCCAATCCCCCCCCCACAAAAATGAAAGGTCAAATATTTTTTTCTGATATGTAGATGCTCACATACAATAAAGGGTGGGAGAGGGAAGAATAGAAGTTTATTGGATTAGACAAAGGGGAATGAAAGGAAGGGATGGGAGATGGGAATAGGAAAGAATGAATTGGACATAACTTTGCTATGTTCACAAACAGTAAAGCCATACATCATGTACAACCACAAGAATGGGATCATAAGTTTACTCCATGTGTGTATAATACGTCAAAATACACTTGACTGCCATATATAGATCTAAAAAGAACAAATAAAAAATAAATTTTTAAAAAATTTTAAAAATTAAAAAAAAAAAAAAGAATATCCTGTCAGACCCATGTGGGCCCAGAAATCTGTCCAGAGAGCCTCCAGTACTGTTGTGGTTTAGATGTCCCCCAAAAGCTCTTGTGTGAGATAATGCAAAAAATTGTGAGGTGAGATAATTGGATTAATGCACCTAATCAATGCATTAATCCACTGATAGAGATTAACTGGGTGATAATGTAGGCATGTAGGGTGAGACTGGAGGAGGTGGGTCATCGGGGGCATGCCTTTGGGGTATATATTTTGTCTGTGGTACGGGGAGTCTCTCCTTCTCTGCCCCCTGGTGTGACGCCCTGAGCCACGCTCCTCTGCCACACCCTTCTGCCAGGGTCCCTCTCCCACCACGTCCACAGCTGTCTGTGGGCTGAGACCTCTGGAATAGTGAGCCCCAGATGAACTTCTCATCCTCTCAAATCCTTCTTGTCGGAGCTTTTGGTCACAGGAAAAAAAAAATTAAAATACTAAAGATAGAAAGGAGGTAACAGAAGGAGAGGAGTAGGCCTCAAAGACAAATCTGACAATTTCAAGAACTGGTCTGGTTTTGAAACTCTGGATTATGTAGCCTATGGATCTAAACATTTACTGGGTCCCTAAATTATAGCAAACTTTGAGAAAGTATAAGAAGCAAAAAAATCAGTTCTGGGTCAAGAGTGCCACGCTCCACTTCCCACTAACAGAGGAGGGAGGGTGTTTCCCTTTCCTTGTAAACATTCAGCTGTCTCACGTGATGAAATTGGTGATGCAGCCTGAGACCTAATATTTATTCTCATGCATATTATGAGATCTACCTGGAGTTATAAGACATTAGCATTTTAGAACAGTAAGGAAACTAGTTCCAAGAAATCTCTTTTTTTTTTTTTCTTTTCTTTTTTTTTTTTTTTTTCCATTTTGGTACCAGGGATTGAACCCAGGGGTGTTTTACCACTGAGCCACACCCCAAGCCCTTTTGATTTTTTATTTTGAGACAGGGTGTCAGTAAGTTGCTTAAGGCCTCAGTAAGTTGGTAAGGCTAGCCTCAAACTGTGATCCTCCACCTCAGCCTTTTAAGTTTCTGGGATTACAGGTGTGTACCACCATGCCCAATGCAAGATCATTTCTCACCTGGGCTTGTTCCAGAAGCCATGTGCTTTTACTCCCTGGACCCACATTTCAGAGGATTTTTTTCTTCTTTTTTGTTTTTGTTTTTTGTCAGTCGCTTCTGACACAGCCAAAGAGCAGCACTAAGTGAGATTCTATGTGAACAATGCTCTTTTCTTGCTCAGATTGTTTGTCTTCAGCAGTCTTGAAACCTAAGTGTCTGCCCATAAAACTCCAGTTGAGCCCAGAGCTGAGGCACACCACCAACCCGGCCTTCCCTAAACAGTGAGGTCATGATAGAACTGTGTGGTGAATCCTAAAGATATCTTAGGTATGGAGGAACTGCAAATTCTGCATTTTAACCACCCAGCTTTAACATCAAACTTTAATGTGGATATGGTTTGCTCTTTAGCACCTATACTTTTTGTTTCTAATTTGCAGAAATGGCTACATAAAGTTATACAATGATTCAAGTTAAATTCAATATGTAAAGGAAATGTTTTGTGAAAATGTTGGTAAATGTTTTACAATACCTATGACATACGAGGATAGAAAGGATATAAAAGTGGCGAGTAATCATTTTGTTTGTAAGCTGATTTTTTAGTTTCCTTTAAAATTGTGTCTTAAGGCTGAAATAGTAATTTGTATCTTAGGCAAACTTGACTTTCCTTTTTGGAATAGTTGAGACATGATGCTGTGAAAAATGAGATCACCATTGGACCTTGAAGTGGAGAATCCACCTCAGAATCACCTGCAGAGTGTGTGATGTTCTCCTATTTGCATAACATGCAAGTAGTGTGTATTTCTGTCTTCTCCTTCCTTGTCAGTTCATCAACTCCTCCTTGTAAAAGACTTGTTTGAGAAGATTAGTTGATCCGTTGTTATTGGCTGCTTGGTGGCTTTTAATGAAATAGAACTTTCTGGTTGGCACAGTCAAGGCCAATGGTCTCACCCTGTGATAGAGACAGGTGTCTGATTTCATTTTTGTAAAGTATCTCACGGATGGGCCACTTTTCAAAATATCTCCTTAGACCATTAGTTTGTGAGTTGGAGAAATGTGTGTTGATGATAAGAATGATGAACAGAATGGTTTATATCACTGCTTCTTAACTCTAGCAGAGATGTAGTATCAAGTCTACATAAAGGTCAAAGAAGAGACATGAAGCCATGAAGACCACATTCTCTGTTCAGAGCTGAGAGCGAAGCAATCTGGCTTTGGTTGCCTCAGTGCTTCTCCTGCCTCTGATGCCAGTGAGGAAGCAGGGACTGCAGGAAGTGGGAGTAAGTGAGCAGGAAGCATTAGCTTGGGTAACCCCAAAACTGGGTTTCCTGAGTAAGTCCCAAATGTACCACTCAGTGGTCCCAGAGAAGCCATTCTGGTTGTCTTATTGTTTGTAGGAGGACATCCATGGTGTGGAGTCCTTAACTTCTGTCTCCACTTGCTAATCCCATGTCTTACCAAAGAGTTTTCTCTCTAAGGCAAGCAATGCTGCATATCTATTTATGACTTTAATATATTTTGTCTTTCATTAACTCATTTAAAAATTAAAAAGGAAGGTTTATTCAAGGGGAAATATTAAAAAATAACATTTCAGGAAACTATAAAAATCACAGCAAGAAGTATCATTATTAGAAAGCAATGATTCAATTAAGTCTTACTTAATGAGCATCCTGTACCCAATAAAATGTGACATTTGACATTGCAGCAAAATTTGATGGTAGAAAGAGCATTGAAGTTAATTGTTTAAGTTGTAGTTTTTCCAATTATTAACAGATGACTTTGGAGGGTCAGCTCTTTCTGTGCCTCAGTTTCCTTATCTATAAAATAATGGTTGGATAATGGCAATGATTATCACAGAGATATTATCAATCTCAAGAGAAAAACTAGAAGCTTTACAAAATATATTTTTTTTAAAATATTAAATCCTGTTTTTAAAGAGCACTATGTCAATTTATAATCCTATCACACAAACTGGTAGGAAGTAACTTGGAAGCTCCTCATGGGGATTTATCTGTATAGTGTATGTTTTAGGTCTGGGGGACACAATAACAGTCTGGTTTTTATTCTTTACAAATGTCTCAGAGAAGCAATCATTGAACATTTAGTGAAAGCTTGAAATGAACCCTTTTTTAAAATGAACATTGAATGTGATGTGAATGAAATGACATGCTGGGGGATCCTACTTGGATAAAGCGATCAGAAAAGTAAACAAGTACAAAAAGGAAGGGGTGATGAGATGAGCTTGGGAGATACCCAAGGGCCAGGTCATCCAGGGCTTTGCAGGTCATGGTAAGGGACTTGGATTTATTCAGAATACTTTGGGATATCACTGGGAGTTTGTTGTTGCTTGGGAGTTTTTTGTTTATTTTTTGGTGGTACCAAGATCGAACCCACTGAGCCACATCCCTAGCCCTTTTTATTTTATTTAATTTTTTTTTTTTTTATTTTGAGACAGGATCTCACTAGATTGCTTACAGCCTCACTAAGTTACTGAGGCTAACCTTGAACCTGTGATTCTCCTGCCTCAGCCTCCCAGGGTATTTAAAAGATATTTCAGTCCTCTATTTAATTTCGAATGGACAGGTTTGGGTAATCATAGAAGTCCCTAACAGGGATAACCATGTCTTGCCTGAGATGTGGCTGCTTCTCAAAGCCTCCCTGACTTCCCCCAACTCCATCTTGGTCCTTAAAGTCCCCACCCAAACACTTCAGATCCTCAGATGATTTGTATATCCTACTATTGCATTTTAGAACTCTTCTGCATAATTATGTTTTTCCTTTGCCATATTGGGAATGGAACCCAGGGGTACTCTACCACTAAGCTACACCCCCAGCCTGTTTTATTTTAAAACAGGCTCTCCCCAGCTTGCCTGTTTTCTTTTGCATAATTCTTATCCCCTAATCACATCCAAATTCATGATTCAAAATCTTATCTTATTCAATCTTCAAATTGCCTACAAAACCTAAATGTTCCATAAATATTTGTTGAATGAATTAATACATAAGTTCATTGGTTCCCAGCAATCGATGTGCCTTAGAATCACTTGGGAGAATTAAAATATTTGTTCTAGAGCTCCATCCAAGATGTTCAAGGTCACCCAATTCAGGGTGTTTGTTGTAAGAGCTCCCAGGTGATTCTGATGTGCAATTAGAGCGGACACCAGAGGAAATGTGCTCATTCTGGGTGCTCTACAATATTATCTAGGTGTGTTATATCACCTTGTCCCCTTTAAATGCCTGCATAGCTTCTTTTCCTCATGATTGATGAAATCATAATGAAAGTGCCCTGGTTATCTGGACTTTAAAGTTATTAAAAATAATGCATGTTGGAATCTATTATAGAGGGGTCGTTGGATACAGCTGATGATATTACTAATACAGGTAATTTGTTTGCATTTTCCATGGTGTGCTTTCAATTAACTTTCATTTGGAAGGAGAAGATGAATTACTATCTTTCACTAAAACAGTGAAATAGACATTGAAAACCTGGGTGACTTACTTCTTTTTTTATGAGCTATGAACCCCAAAAATACTAAAACAAGGAAGGATTTAAACCATCGTTTCTTAAGTACTCAAAAAGTATGGCCATGGTATGTTTAGCCAAGTGTTTTGATTTTAGAAGAGGAAATTCTGTATTTAATTCTATATAATGTGTATATAATAACATAATTTTTAGGCACCTGCTTCAAAACAGAAAGTGGGATGTTAGGGAAAATAACAATCAACAGAAATTAAACCAAACTGGGCTCAGTGCCCAAGAAAACTAGCCAGACTCCAAGAACTGGGCAAGAAATAAACTAATAGGGAAAGATGGTAGAAATGGATAGAGTTGTAACTGGTTCCATCAAAAATGGCCACTGTCCAGTGTGATCACAGCTGAGGAATTCTGCTGGGACACTTGTCATTATGGGTGGGGTTCCTGCCCTTCTCATTTTCATGACAAACTTGCAGTGGAACTTGCCTTCCTAAAATGTGAATCTTAAACATGCCAGGCATATACAGTGATCTAGCATTGTTTGAGTTTTTATAATGCTGTAAACTAATTGGAAACAAATGGACCAGAAATAAAAATAGGAGTTCATAACAACTTTAAATGAAGTTAGAAGGAAAGCCTGCAAGTTTCCCAAGACATTTAAATGTCGTATGATTTACATAAACAAGGGAGGAAATCCTCTTTGTGTGTTTAGGGGTGTGCGTCTAATACAGGAACTGTGTTTTCCTGTTATTGAAAAGCATTCTTTCTTTAATCTTTTAAGCACATTTTAGGCCTGCATGTTTTCCAGGTGTGTGTTTTCTTTGACATTAAAATATAAGAGCAGAGTATAACTATCAGAAGAACCTATTAGGACTCCTATTTGTATCATAGGAGATGCAAAAAATAAATAAATAAATTGAAATAAATGGATGGACAGAGCCCTGGGCACACTAGTAATATTGCCTGAATTTACTTAGGAGAATGGTTATTCCTAATAGGATGGAACCTGTTAAAAGAGGCCATTTGTGATAGAAGACTATAAACTTTCCTCTGATCATGGGTATTTAGGAAATGATGACTTTTTAGCCACAAAAGTAAATTTAATTGGTGTAAAATGTCCAGAAGCTGTTAGGCAAAAATAACTGAAATAATGGGCAATACGCCAAAATAATGTTTGCTAAATACTGGCTAGGAGCAAAGTGGAGAGATTGTACTGAGGCCATACAGATTTCAGGGCTGGGCTCATGGGTGCTCGCCATGTCTGAAGGCAGAGTGGCTTCCTTCCATGCTCTTCTCTGGTCGCTGCTCTCCTACTTCAGTGACCCCAGATACTACAAAGGGCTCTTGAATGCCTGAACCACAGAGACTTCTAATCACCAAATGTGACTGGAGCAAATGCTTTCTGTCCCTTGTCCCTCAAGAATCCTTTTCGCCATCTTTCAAGCATCTGCAGAATTACTGAAAACAGCAGCAAAAAAAAAAAAAAAAAAAAAAAAAAAAAAGAATATATATTTTCTTCTTCCACAAATACTCAGGCTTCCACAGGTTGTGATTAGGATCAAATTCTTTGCAGCCCATGGTGCTCTCCGCTGTCCCTCATTCCTCCATGGCATCATTTCTGTTTAATCTTACTAACTTCCACATCCAGGACTCAAGAGGAGCTTTTAAGGAAAATGCTTTTAAGACCCTTAATTACCTCTCCCACCGTCATTAGTCTCTAAATCACCAAGTAAGCAGATGTAGAAACGTTCAGGGTGACTTTGTCCCAGTGCCTGACATCAGTCTGAGAGGTGATGAAGTCCCTCTGCAGCTTGGAAGGGGGAAAAACTGTCGGAGGCTGAGGAGGGGTGGTCCTGATTCTGTGGGTGTAGTGACTTCAGGAATTCATATGTGGGGACTGTGCCCAGAATGCCAGATATAGTCATAATCAGATGCAAACTACATATACACTGGATGATATTATTAAAAAACAAATAGTTCTTTTATTTTATTTATTTATTTACTTAGGAGTTGAGATATTACTCCTTATCACTGAGGCCTCAGGTATTGACACTGGACTACCAAACTGTAAATAAGCATTACAATTCCCTGGGGAGCTCGTAACCTTCACTTCCTTTAAAATTCAGCCCTCCTAATAAACCCAACCTGATGCCTGTCAGCCTCGCATGCCTCTTTCCCTGCAAGCTGTAATTGTGCACTTGTAGCCTCCACTAAAGGTTTGTGGTGTTAGTCACTTAAGCTATTTTCTGTTTGATTGGATGAAGACATATAGAGGAAGCAGCTTTTGCAGTTATATTATAAACAGCTAGAGAGGGGAGATTGTAACTTCTATTTCTTTTGCATTCACCCCCTACCCTCACCAAAAGCTCAGGTTCATTCAGATTTTTCTCCCTCGTGCATACACACAGAAACAGCACTGAAGGAGGAAATAAACCAGCCTGCAGGCCCACTAATCTCCCTGGTCTTTTCTTGGCAGTGACAAACAAGAAACCCACACAGGCGTCTATCACAAAGGTCAAACAGTTTGAAGGCTCCACATCGTTCGTGAGGAGATCACAGTGGATGCTCGAGCAGCTTCGCCAGGTTAATGGTATCGATCCTAATCGGGTGAGTGAATAGCTAGATGCTGGCCGAAGGAATTCTCTTTACAAGATGACTCTGATTGACCTTGGGTAGTCGTGGTGGTGGTTTAAATCATCCCAAAAAAGACTATTTCTCTATTTCAGTCATGGAACTAAAACTTTCTATGCCTCTTCACTTCCCATGGGAAATTACAGATCTAGTTCTTTTGTTTGATGGAGGCACCCAAAGGGATGCTTGTTACAGAAATGCTGCCTCCAGTGACGTTGATAGCCAAGAGCAAGGCTCATCAAAGCTGCACTTATCCCCCATTGCCGACAATGAAAAGGATTATCTACCAAGAATCAAATCAGTTAATGACACCTTAAAAATTATGTATTAGTATTCCTTTGGATTTAACAAGAGAAACATTTTTTTTTATTTTTTTATTATTTATTTACTTATTCATCATGCACAAGTATAGTATCTTTTTACATACAACTGCTTGTATACAAAGTATATAAGTACCATTCAGATCTTCAATCATGCATTTAGGATAATGATATACATTAACAAGAGAAACATTTTATGGTATAGTTATGTATTCAAAATACCATTCCCTTTGCATACATGCATACACACACACACCCCAAAACATCAATAATGAAGAAGAAGAAAATGTAAATTGTTACCATCTATTAAAATAATAAGGGAAATGCTCTTACTATTGAAGTTTAGGGGCAAGATTAATAGAGGTCATTGCAGAGAACCTGAGGTCATCCATCTTCCAAGTAATTGCGAAAATAATACACAGTTGGAATTCTGACCATCAGTGTTAGACTGTCTTTACTTCTGGGATACTAACTTTCTAGGAGCATCTATAAATACCATGTGAGTTGGATTTTGCTTGATATACATAGAAATGTGGACCATCTGCACACTTTGGATCATAATAAAGCTGAGCCTTACAATTGGTACCACAGTCTTTGTTTTAGCCTTTCTGAGTCTTTTGGCAAGGGAAAACTGGAAGCAGCAGTCTTTATAGATTGAGATCAGTAGTTATCTCACTGTCTTTTCCAGGATTCTGCAGAGTTTGATTTGTTGTTTGAAAATGCTTTTGACCAGTGGGTAGCCAGCACAGCCTCAGAAAAATGCACCTTCTTCCAGATTCTCCACCACACCTGCCAGAGGTACCTCACAGACAGGAAGCCGGAGTTTATTAACTGCCAATCCAAAATTATGGGAGGTGAGTGGGCAATCTATGTGACTTTAGTCATCCTGTTTCCTTAGACTTGCTTTTATATAAAAAGATATTCAGCGACATAATTAAAAGCATGCAAAAGAATCAAAATGCTCAGAAGTAGACAGCATTAAATTATCTTAGGGAGTGTATCCTAAATCTAGACACAGTGGTGTATTTTCACTCTTATAGAAAAGCTGGTCTTTTTAGAACAATTAGCCACCTTTTAATTTCTAATTTACCACCTTTTCTATAATTTCACTGCAGAACACTATTTTCTGGGTTGCTTTTCCCTGTCATTTCTCAAGATGTTTTACAAATACTAATATAAAAATTCCAATTGATGCAGGCTTTTTTGAAATTATAGCCAGTCTTGTGTTTATTGCTTGGATGGCACACACAAAGATGAGTTAGGATGAGGGCCATAAGCCAGTGTTATGGGGTAAATACCATCTTAAGCAGCACAGTGAGACACATTAGAGGGTGATCACACATTTCTTTTAGGTGGCAAGTCTTTTTAGGGAATTCAAACTGTGTTAAAAATATAAAAGACTTGCCAATCACTCTGAGTTGGGGAAGAGTTATTTTATATCATTGGTCTTTTTGTTGATCTGTTTTCTTGCTTTTGTAAAATGTGTTTTTAAAAATGCACCAACTTTGCCTTAATAAATGTTAAATGAAGATCACAGTAGAGACTCTGCCTCCTCTCCTTGGCCTATATATATATTCTTCATATGAATTTGGAGTGGAATCTACTATTCTATCCCCAACTGAAGCACAAACTCGCACTTTGCCATTAGTCTGCAAGACGTCATGTGGAAAAGACAATGTCCAATTCTTTATCATTATCTATGGAAGGGTTTGTATCGCTCTTAAACTGAAAGATAATAATCCAAATAACCTTAAAAGTCTTTCTTAAGCATTGATGCAGTCTTTTTATTATAGTTTCTCTGTTTAGTCCTAGAAAAAATATAAGAGGTGATGTGTGGTGCATATTTTCTTCAAAGTGGCCACTTCCTATTGGACAAAAACAAAGTTAGATATTTAAAGGAAATATCAACCAACACCAACCAACCTCTGTGGAAATTATAATGAGATGCAACTCTCTCTTGCCTGAGCCATCAGTGATCTTCAGATGAACCCTGCTTTGGAAATCCAACCTTAACTGATCTGGTAAAAGGTTGAAGTACACTGGGTTTAGGACCACTCATGTCTGTCTTTTGTGAATGAAAAGTTGGGCAGAATACCCAGCTTTCCCTCATTCTTCATTAGATCTAAAGTTAGATCTGTTATAGCCTAAGATCAGATTACTTTCTTGATCTTCACTCCCTGCTGTGAAACATTTCCCTTGTCAGTGTCAATGTGGTCAGTAGCTTGTGTGGCTAGCAACCCTAAAATAGAGTGCCTTTATGGATTTGAAATTGCTGTTGCTCTTGGAGAAAGACTCCCCCAGAGCACTCCACTTCTCCATGAGTGGCCAGAAGCAAGCGCAGTGCCATGGCAATGCCTGCATTTCTAAGATGTTCTCCTTCTTGAATATCTCAACTTTCCCACAAGTCCACCAGCTGTTTCTGTCAATCATTGACCCCGTCCTTCAGACATCTTCCATTGCTTTATGAACACCAAATGATGCAGAGTTGAGATGGGAACCCATATATCTAAAGTTACATTGTTTGTATGTGGACTGGATAAAGCTCAATATTGCTTTCTTATAGGCTGAGAAAGAATAAGTTAATGAGATCAAGTACCAGAAAAAAGTTTGTAGTAAGCCTGTTGTAATTTGTTGGCAGCACATATGTCCTTAATGAATGCAGTCTGTCTTATTTAAACAGTTGCTTATCCTTGATAACAGTTGTACCTACACACCCTAATAAATTAGTATGCTGATTAGTCTTCCTTTCTGCCACTGATCACAATCCTGAAACTTTAAAATGATGTGTTTCTGGGATCACTATATTCTGACCCCTTTAACTTTTGCCTACCTGCTCCATCTTAGACAGATGAACGCTGTTCCTTATTTCACAAAATATTTTGATGTCTCCTTATACTTAGGCCACAAGTCCTAGATACAAATGTTTATTGTACTTTGAAACATGTTAGTTTTGTGATTTTAGAGAACTAATGTTGGTATTGGTATGCTGCCCTCCACCAGACTCTTTACATATCTTATCTTACTTAGTTTTTAAAGCAGCCTTTGGAAATACAAGGTATTATCTCCATTTTACAGAGAAGGAAACAGGATCAGAGACATTATTAAATAGCTTGCCAAGGGTCATATCACTAGTGAATAGTGGAGATAAGATTCCAACACAGGCTCGCTGAGCTCTAAAAGTGTCTTCCTTGGGGTCTCTGAGTGGCACATGCCAGGAAACCTGATTACACTGCCTTTGGTATGAATGGCGCCCCCTGGAGTTGTGCGGTAATATTGTTCGAAATATTTTAGCCAGCACATTCCTGTGTTTGGAAGAGTGGATGGGGGTAGAAGGAGAGCACTAGAGATTATATTAATTTTAATTTTTTCCTTGTTATGTCACAGGTACATAATTACAATAATTCTTTTCTTTTTTGTCCTAAGTAGCATAGAGTCATTGAGGACCCTTGAAATCATCTTGCTTTTTGTTTTCTGTTTGTTTTTGTTCACTAGAACGTTAGTAGATCAGGCAGATGAAAGCATGGGGAATAGATGCATCCTGGCCATGCAGGGCCTCTCAGGTGCTGGACCTCTGGTCTAGCCATATCACTGGAAAAACTGAGGCACAGCAATTTGGAATGAGACTGTCAAGGTCAAAGGACTAGAAGCAAGTCTGTCTGACTCTCACTGAACAGCACTTTCTTTAATGCCAATTTCAGTATAAGATGATCATTTAAATATCTATGATCCATGTAGTCGTGCTCTTGTATGCTTTGATTGTGCCTATCCCTTATGATAATATTTTTTATTCTTTGTGAAAGGTCACTTAAATCCATTTCAGAAATGAAATGAATTCTTTGGCATGTTTCGAATTTTTTGCTCCAAAATGATATCTCCCTGTCTCCAGAGGACAAACTAGGAATCTTCTCGTGCTAGTTCAGGATCCAGTGAAGACACAAGTCTTTAGAGCTCGTTGGAGCCCTCGTAAGCTGAAAGAGGACAGGAGGCGCTGATGAAGTGTGAAGGGGTAAGCACTGGCCTCTTCTCCTGCCTCATCAGCAAGTTTGCAGCTCTCTACTCTCCTCTCCTGTTCATGGTTAGAGGATCATTAAACTAGGATGGGTCCTCAGCTAATCCTAACCTCCACTCTACCTCTCCTTTAGTTCATTAAAGATCAGTTACCTTGAAAAAACTACAAAGCCATTCATTTAGTTTGCTGTGTCCTTAAGCTATCTACTGATCCACAGAGATTAGAGACAGAGGTGGGGAGCTGCTAATGTGAAATATGATCCCTTGAATGACATGATATCTTGAAAGTGAAGTTCACATGGGTTGAATTTATTTCTTCTGAAATGGAGGCTTTTATTTTTTTCTGTTTACTGTAAACAGACATGATCTTATACTGTTATATGTACAATGACACATATGTACTTGAACCTGAGACTACAAATGAGAGGCTTGCTTTCAGCTAAGTCATTTCAAAGAAAGATAGTCTGCCCCAATAGAGCATCAGTTTAGATAATGAGCATTTCCTATTAATTCAAGGTCCCCAAAAAGACTTTGTTGTCTTTCTTACTTCATTGTTCTTAGTAAAATGTGACCAATTCCTCCCACATGGCTCCCACATTGCTATTTTATTTCACTGACCTTTTGTAATGATTACTATTGGCCTTTTATTTCTATGTCTAATATAGGTTGAGTATCCTTTATCTGAAATGCTTGAAACAAGTTGTTTAGATTTCAGTTTCTGGACTTTGGAATATTTGCATATATACTATACGTAATGAGATATCTTGGGGATGGAACCCAGGTCTAACCACAGTCATTTGTGTTTCATGTGCACCTTATACACATAGTCTGAAGGTAATTTTATATAGTATTTTTAATAATTTTGTACATGAAACAGTTTTTATAGCATGCTGAAGGATCTCTTGGGAACACTGTGTCATGCACTACATTTTAACTGCAATCCCTCACATGAGGTCAGGCATGGCATTTTTCATTTGTGGTATCTTGCACCACTTGAAAAGTGTTTCATATTGGATTATAGATTTTCAGAGTAGGGATGTTCAACCCATACTCTAAACTATAGTGATCTTTGTAGGTATTAGCAGGGTCTGTTTTAGACCCACAAAGTAGGTTCTTTGCAAACCTGTCCCCCCCCCCCAATAAGTGGTATAAATTAGATGTACAAAAAGAAATGACTTATTCTTCAAGGCGAGCATAAACTGAAATACATCCCGGCATTTTTCTTGAACTCCATGCTTAAACACTCTGGCTAACTCAATCAACTACTTCTTCATCTTTTGCCTATTTTACATTTGTCATCTTTCATTTTACATTTGTCATCCTTCAATGAGTCCCCCTACAATTGTTTGAGGCCCAGTTATGCACATTCTCATTAATTCCACAAGCATTTGCTTAGGTCTGTATGTCCAGTACCAAGTTATCTGTAGAGATCCAACTACAAAGTACTATCTTCACCAACTTAATTAACCTCCCTGGGTGGACATCAGATGTAAACAGATATAAAGTATTGCATAACAGCAAGGTAATGGCTGAGCTGCACCTTAAAGGATGGTTACCAGTTGCCAGACAGGCAGGGGCAGGATGAAATCAGCTCTCTCTTATTCCAACAGTTAATCCAGACAGTTTTTATTTCAATGTTAGCTGCATTCAAAATTTGGAATGTAGCAGATTGTTTTTCCATGAAGCATGCTATTTTGAAGTGCCATATATTTTCATCAGCAGCAAAGAGTGTTTTACAAGCATTGCCCTTGGTCTCACAGCTCTTCAGATGATGGTGTAAAGCCCAGGCTTCTGAGCACTGTTAGAATTTCAGGGACATGGATGTCTCTGATGTCTCCTTCATCCAGGCTGGCCCTCCTTTGCCCCTGCTAATTGGTATGCTAGAAAAGAAACCCGAATGGCTTTACTCTGGATTCCCCTGGGGAGTGCAGAATCTAAAGATTCAATCACAGTATGACTTCACATTGTACTTTTCTTCCAAACAGTGCAAGATCATCCTTCAGTGAGGTGTGCAAGTAAGTCACCTTGAGGATGCCCAGACCTGGGTAGTGTAAAGTGAGGTAATGAATTATTGAAAAACACACACACACACACACACACACACACACACACAGTTAAGCTTGCTAATGGGCTATTTTTTTAAGTGATTGCTAGGGTCATTCTTAATTCCAATTTATTAATATAGTGCTTTAAGGTAACCTGTAACATTTGCCATAATTTCTATATTTCTTCTTTTTGTTTTAGTGTTTTCTGTTAGTGAATAGGTTTTATGGGGCATGCATGAATCTCATGTTCCAACTAGGAGCACATTAAAATGGATTGCTTATTCTTCAAGAATAAAGTCATATGTGATTTTGCCCCTACTGCTCAAACTCATTATGCTTGTGCATGCACAGTCCCACGCACATGAGACTGTAATTCCCAGAAAGATTGTAAGTTCTATTAAAGCTATCATATCATTGCTTGTGGGTGCCTGTGTGTATACAGAGCAGTGGAGAGGCCAGGCTTCCTAGCCAGGTCCCTGTTGTAACAGAGCAGTAAAATGTTTCTTCCACTGCTTTAAATCAAGAGGAATCCATGTCATAGTTCTAGTGACTATTTTTGTTGACCTTGAAAAAAATAGCAAAATAATAAACTTCAGTTATTTTCCACCTAGGTACAAATGAAGAAAATGATTCATAGGGAACTTGCTCCAAATCCCACAGCTATTAAGGGATAGAGCTGGTGTTTCAGTCTAGATCCACTACTTATTACCCATCTATTTACTGGAAACCATGACTTCCAAGTTACTTTAATAGGCACAAGGATTCTTTTCCTTAAATTGATTCAGCTCAGCAAAAGAGGATGTGACACCAATTTGACAATTCTTTGTTGAGAGTTGAATTAAAAATTGTTTGAAAGTTCTCAAATGACATTTAATTATATTAATCACATACACACAGAAACTTAATATTCCTTCTTCCATGACTCCATCTTCCTCTCTGCAGCCAATAATACATCTTTTGCTAGGGAGCATAATTTCAATTAAGACTTGCCTTACAGGACTAGGGATATAGCTCAGTAGTAGAGGACTTGCCTAGCACATATAATGCTCTGGGTTCAATCCCTAGCACTGGGAAAAAAACAACAACGAAAACAAAAACTTAACTCATAAAAACCTTCCAGAGAGGAAAAAAAATTAAGAATGAAAACCAAAAAAGAAAAACCCAACAAAAATAATAAGAAAAATATTTAAAGTATACAATTAGAAAAGCCCAGTTTGGAGGATTATTTTTGTTTTTGTTGTTAGGATCCCATCAATATAACCACTATATCAAACACAAGAATGTTTATCACTGACATAACCATCTGTGTTGACCAAGCACTTGTTAGACTTGTTAGGAAGACACTGTTCTAGCAGAAGCTATGAGATGTTTTTAGACATGAATCTTTTATATATTTATTTTTTCCATTTGGGATGACATTACTGGTCATATTTTTGGTATGTATGTACTTTTTCATATTTTCTGGGATATCCATGCAATTCACCATCCCATGAGATGAATGAAAGGCAAATGTTTTTATTTTTAGTGAGAAAATTGAAGTAACCAAGGACTTCTTTCTTAGGTTTTATCCAGTTTGGTGCATGATATAAATGACTGTTAACTAAGGAAAAATTGGGTCACAGATGTGTTCTTCTCTTTTTCATTGCTTATTGGTGGGCTATAAGCTACACTGAAATGCTTGCCATGAAACAGCTGGTGGAGTGTAGCTCATCATCCTGATCCAGGAGTGACTGCATGCATCAGATGCTTTTGAATCTTATCTCTCCATCAAAATCTTAAGCCAGGCCAAGGCGAGCTATATAAGGGTACTTCCACAGTATCATTTGTTGGCCTGACAAGGATTATGAACACATTTTGTCTATCCTATGGTTAAATAATCTGCAATAGATGAGAGCCATTCCTTCTTTTAGAGTCAACAGGAGGACTTGTATTGACAAGAGCCCAGAATGAATTCTTATCCCTGCCTTTGATGGTATCACTCATTAGCTCTGAGACTTTCTCTAAGCTGCTTACTTTCCTCTCTTCCTCTCTGTTTCTCTGTATTGTGGGTAGTAATATATAACCTTGAAGGGATAGAATGAGGACTAAAATAAATTTTAGAAGTATCATTGTATGCCTGATTATGCTATTTTTTAAAAGAACTGGAAATTATAATATGTGTATTCATAATATTACAGGATTTCTTTCAGAATATTTATCAAAAGCATTTTCTTATGAAAGAAGCAAAAAAAAATTCTTGAGCTTTACAAATCTACATTGGTCATAAGATTTGCAAAAATAGAAAAAATATAGTTTCTTTGTTCTGTATGGTAATGAGCTGAGCTATGTTATATACATCTCAGATATCTGGGATGCTGACTTGTTTGCCATAGTTGTGTAGGATGCTGAATGTGTTGCACTTTATGTTTGACATTTATAGAGTGCATATGTTACTGCTGACTTACCAAAACAACAGTGTTCAAAATATATCGAGTAACACTCTGCCAGAGTTCAGGACACATAATTCAAATCTTGTAGTAGGAAGGACAAAACCTAAAGCATGTTTTCTGAACTTTACAAAAGAACAGATATATATTTTTTCCACCATCATGTCTTCAGCCTAGAATATTTCCTTGAGTCTGATTTGCATTCCACTGCCAAAAATGGAGAGACATGTGTCAAAAGCAAAATGGTTTAATATCATGAGACATGAAGTGGTTATTTTTGAAATAGATATAAAAGACATCCTTCATGATGTTCATACTTGTAGATTTGCAGACAAATAGAATTTCTTAAAGAATCTTGGAGACATAAATTTGCCTTTTTTTTTCAGGGGGTGGGTACTGGGCATTGACCCTAGGGGCACTTAACCACTGAGCCACATCCCCAACTCTTTTTTATTTTATCTTGATGCAGGATATTGTTAAGTTTTATAGGGCCTCCCTAAGTTGCTGAGACTGGCTTTGAATTCATGAGCCTCCTGCCTCAGCCTCTCAAGCCACTGGGATTACAGGTGTGCACCACTGTACCTGGTGCTAACTAATTTTTTTCTATGGGAGAACATTTTTTAAAATTTACATTCATAATTTAGTAACAGAAAGTTTACTTTAACAGGATAAAAATTAAAAGGAGGTAATCTCTGATAATAAAGTTTCCTTGAATTTGAAACAGTTTTATGAAAAGCTTACTTCATTATCCTTACTTTTCTTATTTTGCACAGACCAATGAACACTGCCATCAGCTGGCATTTAATAATTGTTGCTCTGCTGTAACACAGAAACTAAAACTGAAACTTACTTGGAATTTTAATGAGGAGAAGCTGTTCCAAAAGTGGTCATTTAGTGATTTGGCAAAAGCATCCTCACCTCTGGATAAAACAATCTGAGAGCACACACTTTCTGGAGAGCAGATCAGATTATAATCTTCAGGGTTGAAGGTCATGGTTCTATTTCTTACCTGAAGTAAAGGTAAGAAACTTGAACATAAGAGCAGATAAACTACACAGGACCTTTAGTGAACAGGTGAATAAAGTGGTATTTTCCTCTTTTTTATTTCTGACCATTAAAGTAAGGCTAAATCACTAGATTTAGCATAGACAGTTGTTTGAAATTCACATACTGGTGTAAGTCTGAAGTTGGAGACTTTTTAAAATATGTGAAACCAAATATTCCCTACCCTTCTACCTGCAGTATAGTATGCCTTCTCAGGATTAGGTTCATTGCAATAAGGCAAAGCATTAGGGTTGCTAGATTTTGCTAATAAAAATACAGGACATATTACATGGGGCATATTTATACAAAAAATAAACATTGCTAAAAGTACAAGTTAAATTAAGTATAAATTATCCAGTATCCATTGTTTTTCTGGAGTTCAGGTTTTACTTGATATGATTTTGTCTGGCAACCTTTGTGGACATCCTTTCTTTCACATGATAGCCAGCCATACCAAATATGGAAAACAAAATAGGAGTATCATTATGTAGACAAATAAGCCTGATACTGGCCAAATAATTGTAAGAACCTTAAGAGAACTTCAGATGGAGATGTCAAGGGTATATGGATCAATCATTCAAAGATACAGAGAGACAGAAAATATGAGGCTGCTAAAGAAGAAATGTTCAATGAATATAAAGTATTTAATATCTTATCGGGGCTGTTCTACATAGGATAATTCTATCACGAGCAAATTTTAAGTAGTAGTAAATATATGAATTCCACTAAAGCATTTTTTAAAGGAATACCAGATTCCTGATTAATTTTTCATAAGGAAGCCAGTTCAATCCTGAGTTGTCTGAATGTCTGGCGTGGTTCTAGGAGTTTACTGTCAAGAACAATAAAAGGAACTTGCCATAGACTTTTGGGGATGCTAGCAAAACAGACTTCCATTCACGGAAGGACAGTAAGAAGCATACAATCTAAAGAACTAAAAGAAAATACTTTATGTAAAACCAGTGACTTGAAAAATTGTGCTCTTTATATGTAATATGAAGTGAATTGCACTCTTCAGGCATGTATAACAAATTAGAATATACAAACACACACACATACATACATGAAAAAAAAAAAAAGAATAAAGTCTAACAGGAAGCTGCCACTTGAAAAATGTGGCTTCCTCTCAGACTAATCTAATGGTTTTCTTGGAAACAAAAGTGATGGCCCCCTGGGCTCCCTTGACCTGTGGCTTGCCCATAGGTTCTGATCCCGTTTATCCGTCGTGCAGCCCTCTTACTGTCAAGTCAACAGGTACAGAACGTGGCTCTGGCTTATTTGTTGGGTCAGTAGGTTTGGTCTGGTTTTGTCTTAGCTTTCCATGTATATGGCACCCAAAGGTGAATCCATGTCACTGCTGTATGTTCTACAGATGATTCAGTAGGCCACACTCCTGATAGCACCTTAAGCATCAACAGTTCAACTGCAACACAGGAGTAACAGGAAGGCAAGAAAGCAAATATACCATTGTATTGGAATAAAAATACAAGTTTTAGCATAAAGAAGAATCAGGACAAATCTTCATTGGCTTAGGATTTATTTACCCAGATTTTAAGTGGCTCAATTGTAAGATGGCAAATACATGTCAGAGTATGTATGGGGGTGCACTACCTTTGAAACTCTGGGTGCTATTAATAGGAAAGAAACTGTTTGTTTTTTATTTATTTTAAATAGTAGTTCACCAAAAAGACAGCAGTGAGAAATACTCAAGACTATTTTTTTTTTTTTTAGTTTTAATGTCTAAGCAGAAACTGGTTATTTATAATTTTTGAAATTCTAAATATAATTGTCATAATTATCCATAATTCTATGCCCTGAGGAAAAGGATTTTCGAGTAGAATCAGTATGTCCCCTTTCAAACCATATAAGAATGTTCTGGTGAGGTATGACTTTATACCAAGGAGGATAAAGGGACATTTCATGATTTATGTATAGTATTGCACAAAGGTTCAACCTCCTTGTGGTTATTCCTCTCATTATTATATATTCTTCCCTGTATCAATATTTTACTCTACCCCATGGTCCTTATTTTCACGGTTGGTTGATTTTATTGATCTTCTTCTCAGTTCCCATTATAAAAGGTTGAGACCTAGGGAGGGGGCATGGGGTTGTTCCGCTCAAGGTCAAGGTAGATTCACACATCTGTCATAAATTCCAAAGCTTGCCCCGGTGGTTGGTTTCTGGGAATGTTAGGTTTTTCTTGGGAAAGTGGGGGACCAAGTTAAGGGAATAAACTTTTTTTTTTTTTTTTTTTTTTTGGTAATTGTAGGAAAGTTTTTATGGTACCAGTATACTTTCCTCATATATTTTCTTTCAGCAGTTGACTTTTAAACTTGAACAAGATAAACTTTATGATGTATTTTTTTTAGATTTTACATTATTTAAAAGTAAATACTTCTCAGAATTAATATGTACCTTAAGTTTTCTATCCACAGTAGAGTTACCATTGTGGCTGTCTCTCTTAATTTCCTATTGCTGCTATAAGAAATTACCAAATAGTTTATCTTGTAAATCTTAAGATTGGAAATTTAAAATGGGTCAGGAGGGCTGAATTCCTTCTGAAGGCCCTAAGGAAGAACTTTTCTTCCTACTTTCTGGAAGTTGCTTGTAATCCTTAGCTCATGGTCCTTTCCTATGTTTTCAAAGTCTCCAGTGTAGTCAAATCTCTCTCCTGGTCTCTGGCATTCCTGCCTCTCTCTTAAAAGGACCCTAGGGTTTATGTTGGATTCACCCAGATAATTTGGTATGATCTTTGTATCTGAAAATCCTTAACTTAGTCACTTCCAAGAGTACCTCTTGCCATTCACAGGTTCCAAGGACTAGGGCAAGGACATGTTTGGGAAGCCATTATTCTACCTATCATGCCATTTTCCTAAAAGCTTTTTTATACACTGTCAAAGTACAAAATTGCAACAATTAAAGACATTTTTAATTCTAGAGTCAGGCAATACTTCATTCCATAGTAGATTAAATGTTCCAATGAGCATAACAGAAGAGGTTGATTTTACAGTCAGAGAAGGGCTGGGAAAAGGCAAAAACCTAAGAACAAAAAGAGGATTGTTTTTTTTCAAAGTCACTTTCCTTGTAAAGCAGGGACAAGGAGACAGACCAATATAAAAATAACTTGTTGGTTAACATCAAATTATATCAGGTTACTTTTTATAAGGATTAAAGCATCGGGAACTTCATTGTCATACTAACTGGCCTGTTTGTGAAATTTGGCTCTCATTTTCCTAGTTTCTTTGAAAGTCTGATGTCTCTTTTGGTTTGGTGATATGGAACTTCACCATTGGCGACTCCATTTTGATTTTTTAGTCTGGTCATTGGCGCTTAGTCCAAAACAATGGCCTCCTGTAAGTTTAATATACCATTGTATAATACTGTCCTGCATTTAATTTTTTATGTTTAATTATATTCATTTTACTTCATATAACAGTATGTTTTGTAATACATACTATATATCTTATGAAAAAGCATATTAAGAGGAATAAGATATACTTTTATTTACTTCCTATACACTTTGTGCTAATCTGTTATAATTTAAATTTATGTTTAGAAGCACCTATACTTTTTGTGAAGATCCACTACTTAAATGGCAAAAATTGCCAGGTTCTAGAATGGCAAGAATTTTCTTACTTTACCAGTTGCTATATTTGTACATTGAACATTCTCTTTATGTAAAGGATTTATTTTTCATTGCTAATTATACAAGTTCTTTACAGGACTTGGTGGTAGAGCACTCAGCTAGCATGCATGAGATCCTGGGGTCAATCCTCACCCCAACATTAAAAAAAAAAGTTAATATTGTTGGTGGTTTATTGGATTAAACTGTATTCAAATTCCAAGTTCTTTACACACGTCTAGGAAGTCTTAGGGTACTCGATATTTAAAGCTTTTGATGATGAAGGTATTGTAGGCCATTTGATTGTGATAAAAATCACCCTTTTCTTTGACATGTCCCTTCCCTGCCCCCTCAGAAAAATTGTCACTAGGCTCTACTTATAAATAACTTAGTGGGGTTCCTTGTGAGAGACTGAAAATTCCTTTTTTAGCTTTGATATAAAACATCAAGGTCAAGTTTATTTAACACATAATCTCTAACAGATGAATTCCCATTAGCTGGTTAGATTTATCTCTACATTTAAAAGTGATTGTACCTGAGCACCTGAAGTGCAGTGACCACATTAATTCAACCGTTTTCAGTATTGCTTAGGTGTGTAATCACTTCACTGTGGTGGTGCTTTACTACTATTAAGATCTGTTTCTACTCACAGAGCACTTCTGACACCCAATTGTAAATTTTTTATACCAAGCAATTGTCCATTTCTCTACAAGCATCAACTGGGTGTCCCATAATTCTCACACTACCCAGACTTAGTGTATAATCTACAGGTTAAGCCCTTGGTGCCCAAATGCCCCCCATTCAGATGCCAATCACAGGTAGCAAGTGCTTAGGTTACTCACACTTCTCTTGACACTAATCGGGGATGTCACATGATTTTTCTTCAGATTTGGTCATTTGCTATAAGAGCTCACAGAACCCACTTATATTTTCCCATTTATTTTATGTTTAAAATGGTATAAATGAGCAGCTAGATGAGGACATACATAGCAAAAGGTATAGAAGGGCCCTGAGCATAGGAATTTCTGTCCCCAAGTAATTTGGGGTATGCCACCCTCCTGGCATGTGGATACTCACCAGCTCCAAGGCTCTGCAAACCCTGTTATTTAAGGGTTTGTACTGAGGTCTCATGGTATAAGCACCATTGATTAAATAATTGACCATTGGTGATTAGCTCATCTCCAACCCCTCTCTCTTCCCTGGAGGTCAGGGGTCAGAGCCCTGAAAGTTCCAACCCTCTAATCATTTGGTTGGTTCCTCTGGCAACCATCCCCCTTCCTCCAAGAGTCACATTATTAGAATAAATTCACATATGATTGAAAGGGACTTATTATAAATAACGAAAGGTACTTCTCTCTCCCTGTCACTTAGAAAATTCCAAGGGCTTAAAAGGTCTGTGTGAGGAACTGAGGGCAGTGACCTAGTATATATTCTTCCATGTCACATTATATTTCTTAAATCTTGTCTTCCTAATGGAACAAGATATGCTGTCATTAATAGGGAAAAGACTGTGAATACACAGATCTGGGTTTGAATTTCTGTTCTGTAACAGATCTGTGGATGAGTTACTTAAACTCTAAATTTCACTTCCTCTTCGTAGAAGGAATGCTAATGCTCATGATAGGGTTGTGATAAGGATTGAGCAAGATGATAAATGAGACATGTAGCATGTTACATAGGGGGTACTATGGATCATGGCAAGCACTCATGGAAGCTGTTATAATTAATGTTTTCTTTTAATCCTATCTTCTGTTCTTGTCCTGCCTTTTAAAATTTTTATTATTTTAATTTGTTATACATGTTTGAAGAGTACATTTCATTTCATATTACATATAAAGAGCACAATTTTTCAAGTTGCTGGTTTTATATAAAGTATTTTTACAACAATTGTGTCTTCATACATGTATTTAGGGTAATCATGGATAACTCAGTCTGCCATTATTCCTATCCCTTTGCCCCCACCCCTTCCTCCCCCCTTCTTTGTTCTATTTAAAGCTCTTTGATTCTTCTCATCCCCTCTCTCTTTCCTTTATAAGTTAGTATCTTCCTATCGAAGAGATCATTCAACCCTTGGTTTTTTGGGATTGGCTAACTTCTGCCTTTTCTTATGTTAGTGGAAATTAGCATGGCATCTGATTGCCAGTCAAACACAGGAGGAAGTAGAGATAGAGAAACAGAGCTGTCAAAGCATCCTGTGTGTCAGATATAGTACAAGTCATATATATTTGTATTTTTCATATCTTTCAAGAAAAAAAGCCCATGAGTAATGTTAACACTGATAGTTATCAAGTAGAATTCCTACTATATGCCATACAACATTTTTAGCTCACATTAACTCCTAAAAGTAGTTATTATTATTCCCATTTTATGGGTGAAGAAATTGAGCCTCCAAAAGGTTTGTAACTACCTACAGACACACAGATAATAAAGAGCAATTGAGACTTGAATCCAATCTGTCTCTAAAATCTGTTCTTTCATTCATCCCCACTAAATAGTGTTTTAGTCAGCTTTTTCTTCACTGTGACCAAAAGTCTTGACAGGAACAATTTTAGAGGAGGAAAAATTTATTTGGGGTTCACAGTTTCAAAGGTCTATATTTAGCCAGATCCATTGCTCTGGACCCAAGGTAATGTAGAACATCACAGAAAAAGGGTGTGACAGAGGAAAGAAGATCAGGCCATAGCAACTGGGAAGCAGAGAGAGAGAAGCTCCACTCACACGGGGCAAAATATACACCCCAAAGACCCACCTTCTCCAGCTACACCCTACCTGCCTACAGTTACCACTCAGTTAATCCCTCTCAGGTAATCAATGCACTAGGTTAAGACTCATAATCCTAACATTTAACCTCTACACTTTCTGCACACATGAGCTTTTGGGAGATACCCAATATCTAAACCATAACAGAAAAGTAGAAGTCATCTTCAAAGCAGTTATCATTAACTCATGTTTTTGTCTAAAAGTTTCAAGTGTTCCTCCAACAGAATTGCATGCTATTCTTAGTATTATTTTTGTCAATTAGTATTATTCTTGACATTGGGTGATGTCTTCTTGGTGTAACATTTGAGTTACTGATATACTGCTTTATCATTGTGAAATCACTTTCCAATTCAGTTCTTAACTGGTAAATTCATTTTTCTAATGCTGCTTTTCCTTTGCCCCTAGAAACACATATTGGAAACTATATTATAATTCAAAAGGAAAATACAATTTGACTTACTGAAATTTGATAAATACACAAATTTTCAGGAATACATATATTAAGGGTGGCACAGTTATATTCCTCAAGTCTTGTATGTAATAAACATTGATAGGCCAGCAATATGCATGAGTGATTACTAGATAAAGCAGCCTTATGAAATGAATATAAATCTTTCAGGAAATAAAAGATACAGATTAATATGATAAAGCTTTCTTCTATTGTTATTAAGAAAATAATTTTAAAATTAAGACTCCCATCTTTTGGGCCTATTCTACATCTCAGCTTCATCCCTTAAAAGCTAATCAAATGCATGAACAGATAGTTGGACTTCTTTCTGATTAAAATTGGGTGAGGGGTGAGGGGTATAGCTCAGTGGAGTATGTGCTTAGCATGAGTAATGTGCTAGATTCAGTCCCCCAGCACAAAACAAACAAAAAAGCAATAAGATTAGGTAAAACTGTAGCTTTAAGCTGTAATGCAGATAACAACAGATAGGACCACTGAATTGCTACTGTTTCTTAACCTTTTTCTTTTTCTTTTTCTTTTTTCCCCTGTTAAGAAAAGTAAATTAAAATTTCCCATTTGGGGACATCTACCTTCACTGAATTAAGAGAATCTATCAGTAAGACATAATCAGCTTTTTCTTTTTTTGTTGATGAAAACAAAGGGAAAAATTTTAAAAATATATTACTCATGAAAAATGTAGAATATTTAGATTGTTATAGTGATAAAAATGAATGTTTTAGAAATTGACTATTGGAGCAGCTTGGCATTATAAATTTGTATTTTGAGGCTCCTTCAGCACTACCACATGCAAAATTAAGAAAAATAAAAAGCAGTAGACACTTTCAGCAAAAAGAAATAAGTATGCCCAGAAGCCAGAAGCATAATAGAATCATAAAGCAGTTAGTAAGAATGAAGCTTGATCATCGCTGAGCTCCAGGTTGAGAAGGAAGAAGCTTATTTTCTAGGCTATAATGAAGACTGAGAGTATCCCATGCAAAATAGGAGACAGGAGCCAGAGTCCCTGCTTGGAACCACATCTTCTGAGCCCCCCAAAATATACTGAAATATATTATGACCAGCTGCTCCCTGGAGCAGTGGCTTATAAGAATCTGCATTCCATAGGGAGAATGGGTCAATGTCACTGTTCTGCATAATGAGGGATCAGATAACCACATGGAGGTGTGACTTGCTGAGAAATTAAAAGTCTGAAATAATTAATAAGAAATAAAAGACAAAAGACACAGAAAAATAGTTTTATAGCCAGGGCCTGGTCAGGTGGTTTGGACCTGATGGGTCCAATCTCTAACAAACAGTGAGGATCTGCATGCTTTATTTATAGTAAAGGGCATCAAAGGGATTTATTGTCAGGAAGGGTTCTTCAAGGTAAACAAAGTCTGCAGGAACAGGCTAATTGGGGCTCATGTATTTGCTCAATATCATCTTCTTGCTCTGGACAGCTGGCACCTCAAGGCTGTTGAGTGTGCCCATATTTCTTTCATCCCAGGGCAACGGGCATCTGAAATCAAAGATATCAAACCCATTAATTGCATGCCAGGCATGGAATCTGCCCCATTAACAGTGGCCACCTACACATGGGCGTGTCTTTCAGCACCATAGTACTGAGAGAATCCCAAAAGGGCAGCCTAGCTGTCCACAGCTATGGAGTTCAAAGCAATGATTCATTTGTCACTCCCAACAGGCCAAGTCATTGAGGAAAAGAGGAAAAATTAAAATCTCAAGAAGAATGTTTGCAACAAAGTTCTGTAGTACATGAGAAAACCACTAGAAAGAACAACTGCAAGTTGAATTCACTCCAAATGAAATTAGAAAATGACCTTAAGTATATTTAGGATACTCAAAAGATAAAGGAAGCCAAGGTGTGGTGGTGCAGACCTGTAATCCCAGCAGCTGGGGAGACTAAAGGAGGAGGATCACAAGTTAAGGTCAGCCTCAGCAACTTAATAAGTCCATAAGCAACTTAGACCCTGTCTTAAAAAATAGAAAGGTAAAGCACCTCTGGGTTAAATTTTCAGTACCCAAAAAGTTAAAAGTTTAAAAAAATAAAGGAATTAAGAAAAAATAGGAAGATATTATAAAACAAAAGCAAATGAAAAGATGAGGTATTAAGGGATAAAATAGTTCTAGAAATGAAAACTAGTTTATTTTATTTATTTATTTTAGTTGTAGATGGACACAATATTTTCATTTATTTTTTATTTGTTTTTATGTGGTGCTGAGCATCAAACCGAGTGTCTCACACATGCTAGGCAAGTGCTCTACCACTGAGCTACAACTCCAGCCTTGAAAAATAATTTTTTGATATATACTCATTTGATAGAATAAACTCTAGACTAGACATGGTCAAAGATAGAATTAATGAATTTAAAGATAGAGAAATTCACCCACAATATAATACAGAGCAATGAAGAATGCATTTGTACATAGACAATAGAATGAAAGGCTGTACCATTCAATCATAGGAGTATCTGAAGAAGAGGTTAAAAGTAGTTAGAAAAACAATATTTCAAAATTCAATGGCTAAAACCTTCCCAGAAGTGAAGATTCAGATTAAGAGTAGTACCAAATACCACACTTGAAAATAAAATGAGGTTTTACCTAGTTCTCTAAATAAAGCAGGAAAACATTCAGAACAAACAGAAAAATCTTACAAACTGCTAAAATTGAAGGACAGTTTTCCTAAAATAGTAGGACAAACTGCTGACTTATCATCAACAAGAGATGCCAAAAGTCAACATATTAATATCTCCAAAGTTCCAGAAAGAGTTGTCAATCTAGAATTCCATACCCAGCTATACTGTAAAGCAGATCTAAGAGAAACACAAAGATACTTTCATACAAACAAATATTGATCATTAACTACCTCCAGATCCTTGCTGAAGGAAATCCTTCTTGATGTATTTCAACATGAAAGAAAATGAACCCAAAGGGCAGCAGTACTTTATAAGAAACAATAGTGATCACAAATACAGTAAAAATACAATGCCAAACTTAATTGCTTAATGATTATTTAAAAATTATTTTGGATGTTTCCTTAAAAAAACTGGAGCTAAAATTATAGGCAGAAGTAATAAAGAAGAAGTGCTATGTGCATAGTAAATAGTTAATCCATGCTAATGCTTTTCCAAGAAACATAGTTACTGAGTGAATTGTACTTTGATAGAAGAAAAAAAATACCAGTGACAATTGTTAGATTTCTGGCTTTACAATGATAGAATAAAAAAAGTATTTTTATTCTTTTCTTGAATATACCCAAAATCAACTAGTAGGAGAATATATGAATACAAATTCTATCTCTAATTAAAAGAATAGCTGTCTCTAATTATAGACTTCTATATTTGGGAAAGGCTGGAAAACTCAGTAAAGGTCAGAGTGGACCCTAGGAAAGAACTACCATAGCTATGGTCTCAGACAAAGCCAAAAGCATGCAGGATGAAGTGGTCCAAAGTATGTGCCAATAACGCCTTCTTTGGAACAATGGAGCAGATGCCTGGAAAGCTGTGGGAGCTTGATGGAGAATGGTCTGATGCCTGGATAAACCAGAAAAGAAGAGCTGAATGTAGACTCACAGACAAAGCTGTGTTTGCAGGTGTCAGTCTGTTAATGTGGCAAGGTGGAGGAAAAAAACTCAATTCCCAGCCTTCCTGTGGTACAGATCCCTTTCGGGCAAGTAAAGTCTCAAGAGGCCTCTTTGACATACATAGCCCTGCATGATAAGAAGAATAATAACCCCTGCCTGCCAGCCTAGAATGTGGTCTTCCTTCCCTGGTGACATGAATATACACATAACTATTTGGAAAGTGATCACCTTCTTCTCAAGTGAGCAGTAGTAACCCCAGTAGAACCAGCCTTGGTGGTTCCATATTTACTAACTGTATATCCATGGGCAACCTTTAAGCTTCTGAGGCCATAGTTTCTGCTTTTGTAAAATAGGATAATAGTGCTTCGCATATAGAGCTGTGGGTAGAACAAAATAACATAATATATGCAAAACATCAAGCATGCTCCCCATTACATTGTAAGTATCAGTCAATATTCCATGTTCAACAAAGACCAACAGGTGGAATTCCCAGGGCTGAGCACTGACTGGCCTTTCTTTTCCTCTGATTAAGTACATAGATTCAGTAAAAAGAATGCCTGTGTTCAAATCCCACCTCTTTCACCTACTAGTATTATGATTCCAGTCAAATTATTTATCTGGTCCTCAGGTTTCCCATTTGTAAAGTAGTATCTACCTGACAGTTGTTATTTTTGTTTTGTTGTTTTGTTTTGGTACCAGGGATTGAACCAAGGGCACTCTACCACTGACCTACATCCCAGTCCTTTTCATTCTTTATTTTGAGACAGGGCCTCACTAAGTTGCTGAGACTGGTCATGAACTTGTGATCCTCCTGCTTCAACCTCCCAAATCACTGAAATTATAGATGTGAGCCACAATGTCCAGCAAGTTAATTCTTAAAGACCACTTTGAACAGTGCCTTGAGAGGAGTAAATATTCATTGTGTCTTAGCAATTAGTGCTTTTATTTTTCAAAAATGACACGTTATGCCACAGACATGGTTACCATACTTATTAAGTTTTTAGGGACAATTACCTTCTCAGGAAATGTGATCCTTTAAACATAAAACCAAACATTGACCAAAATTTCCCCCCATTAGGCATAGGATATATTGCCCTGTTTCTTAGTCATGTATTCTAAATTCTGGTTTGGAGAATACGTGACTCTGTGTCTATAGATAAGGATCCAAATTCTCTTTCAACCGTGGTTATTTGTTTTTTAAGCTAGATCAACATCTTTAGTTGTATAGGTTGTTTACATGCCAGCCAGTTGTGATACATTATAAGTTGGGACCTTAGAACAGAGTTCCACAAACTGCAGGCCTTGGGCCAAATCCAGCCTGTTTTTGTAAATAAAGTTTATTGGAACTCATCTTTTACATATTGTCTGTGACCCCTTTCATGCTGCAGTGGCAGTTGCACCAGACACACTATGGCTCGCAAAGCCCAAAACATTTACTCTTTGGCCCTGTACAGAAGTTTGCTGACTTCTACCCTAAAGACTTCCAATAGGCCTTTTGTCAGAAACAGCATTTTATGGATACATTTAATAAGATATTTGGTGTACTTTGGAAAAGTAAAGGATAACAAAATTAGAAAAAAAAAATTGGTAGTTATATGGTTCCAGTACCCTGTGATGTTTTTGTAATTATATAAAAGCTATTAACCTACAAGAAGGTGGTGTGGAATTCCACTGCTTTCTTAGTGTGGGAAATGTCAGATTTAGGACTGCTTGCTGCTGATCTTTTTGTTAAGGGATGCTGTCAAGGCCAATATGTCTAAAATTAGAGAACAGAGCAGAAGGAGGGCAGACAGGGACAGACAATGCAACTTTCACTCATAATCACAGAGCTCGGCTCCCTGTGGATTTGCCTGGCCAGGTTCCCAGTTGAAAGGGGAGATCTTTGTAATGTTTTCAGTCTTCATTTTCCAGGCCTATTGGATTGTGGATGCTATGAGCTTTTTCTTGTCTTTTCTTTTTTAATGGCCATACTTTGTTGTTTCTTTTCTCATTTTCTGTTTGTTTGGTTTTTTTCCAAACTTGATTGACTTTTTAATCTCAGCCTAGAAAACACCACTGTTTAAATCTATTAGGAATGTTCAAATCAGTAAAAAATAGCAGGAATTAAATACAGGAGGGTGGTTGAGTTATCCATGCAGGTAGGTGTCTATGCTCAAATTTGCTTACTTCCCCTTTGGTATATTTCTAAAAGGAATTATACAGTAGGCACTTAATAAGACATGGAAGAGCCCTTAAGTATATTAGCTGATTTTTTAAATAGCCACCTTTCCTTCAATTCCACCACTATAGACCACAAATATGTTGATACTCACTCAAAACCAGAGAAGCTCTCATCTGAGAAATAATTCATATCTTTGATCAGATTTCAACAAAAAGGAAAAGATGCTTTTTGGCTGCCAAACCCCTAGAGGAAATTAGTTGTTGTTCTTTCTTTCTAGTTACTATTTCTAGCCACCCACAGCTCAGCTGGGCATCTCTAACACTTTACCTTCCCCAGAGATAACTCAGTCTTTCTGGCAGACTCGCCTTATAGGGGAGAGTCAAAGATAAAGCTACTTATCTACAGCTAGTCATATTAGGGCCCTATCCCAGACCTCTAGGATTAATAGCAGAATTTTATGCCTTACTCATGTGTCTCCTTGCTTATTCTCAATCTTATAAAGATCAGTTCTGTCCTAGCCTTGGTGAAAGGAGCACAGGCCCCAGCACAGCCAAGCAACAGCTGACTGTGGCTTGAGCTGTTCTGATATGCACTCAGCTCCAAGGTCCTGGGACCTGGGGGTTCCAACTGCTCACATGGTCCTCCCAGCCCCTGTCCACTACCCTCAAAGCCAATGAACAACCCTTGGCTGGCTTATCACAAAAGTCCACAAGAAGAATATAACACATGATTATGAGACTTGAGAGCATAGTTGGGTGGCAATAAGATTTCAGATTTCAAGTGATGACTATGCTTCTACTCCTGTACTGAGGCAGAGAAGATGCCACTACCATCTATCATGGCATGAGTTTGCATATTTTGATAGAAATAATTGGTGGACACTCAAGTTTGCTTAGTTCTCAGACCACATTTATCTTTAAAAGTACTAAATTTTCATGTTTTACAGAGCTTAAAAACTTGTCCTACTTTCTTTCATCTTCCCTGTTGTTTTTGCCCCTTGTTTTAGATCATTTGTGTCAAGTTACATTTATTCAAAATAAGCAAGGCATTCAATTACCTAAAAGAAAGGGGGACTAGAAAAAATTGTAGTGCCATATATACCCCGTAACCTCTAATAATTATGTCTGGATCAGCTAACATACGAATTAAAATATGCATGTTCTTGATGTCTTCTAGTCCACAAAAGGAAATGATTACTACATTTGTCAAACTAATGCCAATATGATGATATGTTAAAACGTTCAGCTTGCAGCTGCAAGTTAGTAAGCCATCTAAGGTAAGGCCTTAATTATAGCTCCATCCTGCCACAGAAATGCTTAATTAGACTCATGTAAGATTTTACTTGAAGCAAGACTTTTTTTTTTTTTTCCTGAAGACTTAAGGAATTAAGAAAAAGAGTTTATTTTCCCATTCATCTTCTTTTCTTCTTTTATTGACCTTCAGGCATCCTTCTACCCTGCTTTCTCCCTGTTACAAGAATTAAGCCATTTAGTCCAGCAATTTACTAGTCTAGTCTACCTTTTTGACTGGTTATTGGTTTTCACTTCTAAGTTTTGAATTTCCAAATGTTATTTATCCATAGTATTTAGTATTTTGACCAGGTCTTGAATGCAAAATAAATACTTTATACTTACAAAGTTCCTTTCTGTCCTAAAGTGAATAGTACCTATTTTAAAGACATATTGCCAGTCATCTTGTTAAAAATCATCAAGCATCAAAGTACATGACTTTATGCACACATTTATAGGTATGTTATTGCTAGCTGACAAGCATGGTGGTACTGGCTCTATGGAGTAGCAGTGAAAAGACCTACTGCTTCCTTTCACCTCTATGCTGTTTCTAAAAGCCATGGTGACTGCAATCACACTTGTGTGATACAATGTCATTTTACCTTATGGCCATGCTGTTCTTTAAGTTCAACCATAGATACATTTTTAATAAGAAAGGAAATGGAAAATTGTGTCTATAGCCACACTGTACAAGAGAGAAAATGACATTGTGGGTGTTGTTAATAGAGTTGCTATGACTACAAGTTCAAAGCAGAAAGTTGCATTGTTTATATTAATATGTTAATCTATAACGTCTACATTTTTATTTTACTTATATTTTGTCATGCTGAGAATTGAACCCAGAGCATCATGCATGAGGCAAGAACTCTACCATTGAGCCACATCCTCACCCCAAAATTTTTATATTTAAACCGTAAAATTGGCTTACTGATACTTATTTCTAATAGCACCTACTTTTTTTGTCCTTAAAGAGATGAAGGAAAACTTTCCAAAAACTACATTTTTATTTTTTTAATTAGATAAATTGTGTTTATTTTTATTCTAGATGATTTAAAAATATTTAAGTAACTAACTTCATTCACTACATGCTTAAAGTATGCATTTATCAGTTTCACCCCTCCTGTTCCCATATACAGAAATAATATCATTGACTCAATTTGTTTTAGATAAATAAAATATTTTCAAGAGAGTCTTCTAAATCTGGGTATTCTCTCCAGAGTATGTTGAAATTGGGAACATCACCCCTTTTATTTGTCAGAACATTCAGTAATGTTGCAATAATAATCATATCTTAAAATCTCAGTGGCTTAACATATACAATGTTATTTTCACTCCAAGAGGCCTGTGACTTCAGTGTTTTTCTAGGCAACGTCTTAGTTGTGACCCAAGGGTCCAGTTTTCTCCTGTCTTTGACATTCCATCATCTCTATACCAAGTGCATTCCAGAGTCAAATTTCTAGGGGAAAGAGCTGGAGGGCTGCCTGTGGGCTGCCTCAGCCCAGAAGTAATGCTGTGCTACTTCTTGCAACCCACTGGCCATCTCACCCACCTAACAGCAAGGAAGGCCAGAAAATACAGACTTTAAAATGTATATTCAGGAAGAAGAAAAATGAGACATGATTTTGTGGACACCTAGCAATTTCTGCCAAATCTTTTATACATAGCATAGAGGAAAACTCCCGAGAAGCACTTTTTTAAATTCTCAATTTCAAATCAGGTAATGTGAATTGATCTTATAGTAAGACTCTGCTTTTCTTCTTTCAGAAAGCCATGATCCATTCTCTGCCAACAAGTTGATTTTAATAAGCCCTTCACCCTCACTGTCTCTTAAAATTCTGCATTTTCCTTCCCATCTTTAGCATTGTAGTTCAGGCCCTTCACATCTTTTCCTTTAATATCTGCAGTAGTGTCATCACTGGTCACCTCACTTCCTCTCATTATTCTAACCCCACCCCAGACAGTTCATCATCTCTTTAACACTGTGTGGTCTCTCCACCTTGAAAATTCCAAGGAGCATTAGTGGCCATATACATAAGTGTTGTGTTAAGAGTCACATACCTTCAAAGTATGAGGATTCTTTATTCCTCAGGATGTAAGGATTTTTCTCACAAGGATTATAAATGGCTTGAAAACCAATGGATGAAATATGAAATATTTTTAGATTGTGAGAAAACTTTTAGATGTGATTCTATTAAAATTTTTTAAAAAATTTATTGTGATACTGGGGATTGAACCCAGGGGTGCTCTACCACTTTTCTATATCCCCAGTCCTTTTTATTTTATATATTCACTGTTTTATTTTAAGACAGGGTCTCACCAATCTGTTCAAACTTGTGATCCTCCTGCCTCAGCCTTCCAAGTAGCTGGTTTTATAAGCATGTGCCACCATACCCAGTCGATTCTATTCACATTTTAACCTTTAGCTAGGGATAGAATTATACTCAAAGTTCAGTCTTCTAAATTGAGTTTTCAATGCTTAATTCTTTTTTTAAAAGTGTGGTATTTATACAGAAGAGGTGTGAAAAACATGCCTTCGGTTCATTTTCTAAATGGAATCAACGCAGGAAGAAGTAAAATCTGTTTTGGTTTTCACTCACTTGGGATGTCATCTTTTTCCCATCAGAACCACAATGACAATTTTGGAAACAGTACTGCTTTTATTGAAAATAATTTTTCCATATTCATCAAATATCCTGAACTTGATATATTTTATATGTGATTATATCTTTAACAGAATAAGAAAGTCTCTAACCATTTAGAAAAATGAAATCAAATTGCAATTTTATTTCTCCACATCTAAAAGTTGAGCTTTTCCATGTACTAATTAGAATAGTCCAAAACGAATGTCAAGGAAAATAAGGATTTAGATATAAATAATAACCTCATCACATCTTTATAAAACCAGAATGTCTTCCATTCTTTTTTAAATGTACTTTCCACCATCAAGTATCTGTTGAAGATATGTGATAGACATTGTGCCTGGAGATTCCAAAAAATGAAGGGGCAACCCCTATGTTCAAGAGGCTCCTACTTTGAAGAGGTACACGAATAAGCAGATTAACAGTTTGGTGCCGTGTAATAGGTGTAAAGGTACCATAGGAGCACAGAATGCCTCTCACCCTCAGGGAATCAGATGCCTAGAAGAGCTGTGACTGAGGTGACAAAGCTGATGCAAAGGTATAACTATAACATCATGATGCTAGGACAAGTTAAATCCTCCCTTGGCACTTAGATTCCGCCTTACAAGGTATGCCTTTAAGAAACTGGAAACTCTCACAGTACAAAAAAGAATAGTGATTTTGGAGTCTACCATACTTGATCAAATCAAGGTTTTATCACTGATCAGAAGTCTATTTTGGGGGTGAATTTCTGCACTTCATCAGTTTTCAGAGGGGAATATTATACTGAAGAATAGCCACTAGGATTAATAGTGGGTACAAAGCACTGAGAGTAGGTCATGGCCCATAGTGGGCAGTTAGCAAAACCATGGTGTCTAATAATAATAGCACAAGTGGGAATAAGTTGCATTTGTAACTTTGATAATAGACATCTATGGTTGGTGGGCATTCCCTTCTTCAGTGTCTGTGTTGTTCTTATGAACTGAAAATGTGTTTAAAGCAGTGTAATATAGATTAACTTCTCTTTGTTAATTGATAGTAATTTAATTCCATTGATAAAAATGTAGTGGATTTTAATGACCAGCGGCAGGTATTTTCGTAGCATCCTTAGGAAGTAAAATATGTCACCCAAACTCATTAGTAATCAAACAAAATACAACAAGACCACAGACTAACTACAGTATAGTCACAAAATTCATTGGGATTTTATAGCAATTGCAAAATTGTTAAGTATGACTCCAGAGAGAGAGAGTAAAAATACCCCTACAGCTATCAACCTAGATAGAAATTAGACTTGATATTTGTTAGCATACTGGCTTATTCATTATCATATGCCCAATTTGTCAGTGAGGTGAGGTTCTCAATTTTACATTCTCCAAATTAAAATAAGAAAATAAGCAGTTCTCAAGTTCACATGAGTGCCAGCATGGGAAAAAGTCAGAAAGAGAAGCTGTAGTTCAATGAACTATGTGCTGAATTCTGTTGCCCTTGATGGCAACATCTGAAGCATAATCAACCCAAACTTCAAAATGTTCAGTTGCCAGTATCGAAAGAAAACAGGTCAAAGCTGCAGACTGACTTGGTTTAATTATTCTAAATAATAGGATTTAGTTACAGCAATAATGACCTAGTCCAATAGAAATATGGCCTTGGTAACTATAATAGAAGATTATCATGTTATTTATACTAAGCAAATTCCACATAAAATTTAGCATCAGGGTTATCTTGTTTCTGTGGAAATTCATCTTGCCTCATTTCTCCTTCAGGTTAAGGTTTCCCGTGCATAGTTTGATGCTAAACCACACTGCCAGTTTAAGGACTGTACTGTTAGACTGAAAAACACTTAGTTAATTGAAAATTTTCTTCATAATCCTTCATTCATTTTAAAACAACATATATTGACCATGAAAAATGTCCCTAGTGTTAAGTTTTCATTTTTTATTGAAATGTCTGCTTCTTCTCCCTTTGATAACTATGATTATGAAATCAAAGCTACATTATATCATACACTGAAATTGTAAACTGGTGTATGTATGTATGTTCACTGGGGTAAGCTTGTCCAAAACAGAAGGTAACACTTTCCAAAGGGGACAAAAATATCCACTGGTTTAAGAAAATTACTTGCGAGATTTTGGGCTTCCATTACTGATTTTTTCTTAAATTTTAGAGACTATTCAAGTGGAAATTCTTCACTCTTGAAGAACAGAGTGAAGTGAAATCCTGACTGAGCTCCAAGGGAGCAAACCTGGCTTCTGGCTAGGGCCAGCTCTGCTGTTACCTGGGGTGAGACCTTGATGACTCTTTCTCTTAACCCCCCACCACATTTTGGGAAGAACTTGATGATCCCTGTGTTGTTTTCCAGTGTAACGTAATGGGGGTGTTTGCTCATTTCACGCAGGAAAATCATGTTAAATTCCCAGAAAACCTCATCACTTTGTGACAGTAGATCAAGATACACTTAGTTACCTTGAATTAAAGCTTCTCTAAGAGCCCACTGGGGCTGGACACATCCTAAATGCTACGTACATATTTTCTAAGTCAAAGAGCACAATAAATTCATTTTGCTTATTGTGAGGGATTTTCAATCTCAGACCTTCTAGGAGCCTTAACCTTTTGTTAAGTCTAAGACCACTTAATTCCCCACCCCGTGTTAATAAATCAGCTTGGGTAAACACTTTTTATATTTCTTCCCTGTTAATATTTTCCCTATTTTTAAAAAAGCATTTCTTTTCATATATTAGCCCCCACCACATACTGGTTCTCTGCTTGGCACCAAGTTTGCAAATAGGAACAAGACACAGTCAAGGAGATTTAAGAAATTCACAGTGTGATGGACTAAGCAGACTCAGTGGTGATTACAATGTAATATATTAAATATAGTAGCAAAGGCATGAGGAAAGTGCCAAGGATGAGTGGAAGAGGAAGCATAATTTTCTTTTTAAATTTTGATAGAGTCTAGTCTCCGCTTTTGTTGCTTTTCTTTTTGTTGTCATATCTAAGAAACCATTGTCTCAATTAAGGCCTTAAAGATTTATGCCAAGCCATCCTTCTAAGAATTTAAGAGTATGGCTCTTATGTTTAGGTGTTTGGTCTATTTTGAGTTAAATGTGCGTATGTGTCATGTCGGAGTCCAACTTCCTGCATTTACATGTGGCTATCCCCCTGTTGCCCCAGTGCCATTGTCGAAGAGACCATTTTCCCTACTGAACTGCCTGGCACTCTGTGGCTGTCCCTTATTGTATTGTCCTGATTTAACTTCCATTGTGCCAAATTCACCTTGGATTTTTTCTGCTTTTTAGACTATTTATGCTCAGTTTTCTCAGCAAGCCCTTTACCTTCACCTTACTCTAAGTGTTAAAATCCTTAAAGATAGAGCTTATCAACCCGCCCCTGTTCTTTTTGGTATTGATCCCTAGGTACTTTGGCCATTTCCACCCCCTCCCTGTGCTGATGACTTGCAAATTTTGTGTCTATCCCAGGCTTCTTCTCTACAGCGCTCCATATGGGCATCAGTATTTGCTTTATTGAGTTCACTTGGCTATCTCATGAGCAACTCAAGTATAACATTACCAAAAATGAAATACCTGATTCTTATATCTGTCCACCATCCAAGGAAATTTGTTTTCCTGACAGCTTTTTTTTTTTTTTTTAATATCTTGTAAATTGTACTACTATCCAATTTCTCAAGTGAGAAGCCTGGGATTTAGGCAATATTCTTCATCTTCCATCATTTCCATTATCAGTCCATCAGTATGTATCTTAAACCTTTCCACTTATCTTGTCTCCCCAACCTCATCCTAGTCAGGCCATTGTTATCTCCTACCTGAATTATTGTAATAGTTTCTTGATCATTCTTTCTGTTTCCTCTCTTGCTCCTTTCACAAACCATAGGCAGAGTAATCATTTCAGAAATGATCTCCATCCAGGTTACCCCTATTAAAATGCTACAGTGGCTTCCGGGTACACTTAAGATCTATCTCTAAACCCTTATGCGATCCAGCTCCATTTGTCCCAATACTCTTTCTCAAGCCACATTCCCCTTCTGTTTCTACAGCCACACCAATTACCCTTTCAGTTGCTAGAACACAAAAGGTTTTTCCCCTTTGGAGCCTTTACGTGTGGACTTTGTCCCAGCTAGTCTCTTCAGCATGCCTTAAACATTACCTCCTCAGAAAAGTCTTCCTAACTAACCCTGTTGATGCCCTTCCACTAACACAGCAAATTGTTGCTAACTGCCTGGCAATTCTTTAATTGTTTGTTAACTGCCTGGAAGGAAGATGTCTTAATGTGTTAATTGTTTAACTGCCTGACAATTTTTAAGGGTGTTTTAATAATTTTAGTTTTAATTGTACAACATACACACAAACATACACACCCATATCTTTTTTTTTTTTTTTTTTTTTTTTAACATACATACTCTGCCCCTGTTTCTATACTGGAAGCTCCTTGCCTGGCTTGGGGTGGGGGTTGGTTGTGTGTGTGACAACACATTTATTTTGCCTATGACTGTATTCCAAGCCCACTCTTTCCAAGCCCACTCCTGTACTGTTAAAATAATTGGTGGCCCCAAAATAATTCAATAAATTCACAAACCAGCAGGGAAGTTTGCAAAGGTAGAATAACATATGATGCATATAAATTACCAGGTGGGAGAGGAAGAAAAGGCATCACTGGTTGAGTAACCAGAATATACAAAGTCTCAGAGGCAAGAAAAGAGATGTGTGCATGAGAATTGGAATTGTATTCCTTTAAGGCTAATGGGACTCTGTACATGGAGAAGAAGCACTTTTATTTTTCATTTTATTTCATGCTCAATTTTTCAAGCATTTCTACTAAATACAACTTGAAAAATGAAACTTTCTTAAACTTTTAAACATTGTTTATGAAATAGTTCTTGAATTATCTTAAACAATTTAAGCTGCAATCACAATTTAATAGGTCTGATTATTTTGCATGCTGTAGATACTTTAAACAGATAAACATGTATAAAATTAGCAATTATAATACTTAAAGGAATATCATATTTCAACCTGTTGTAAACAACACCGTAAGTTTATATCTTCATTATTTCTTAGCTTCTTCACAGATCTTCCAAATGTAATCAAAGTCTTTTTTTTTTCTTTTTTTCATATTTCCTGACTTTAGAGGAATCTGGTTGTCAAACAATTAATTTTAGAGGAGGCACAGGGCCTGCTTTCTCCTAAAGTAATTCAAACTTGAGTCCCTGGATATCCTACGGGTCCTTTTTTAATCATTGAACTTATCATTTCGTATCTGAAGCACTGTTTAAGCTCTTGCTTTACATGAGCATCCCATACTTTCAAGCTAATGGTTTTCTCCCAGAACTGCATCTTTTGCTTGGCTTGGCTAGTGTTATATAATCTTCCACCACATCATTATCATGCTTTAATCTGGTATATTATCATTAATGGAAACATACGGATGCCTTATGCATTTCTTATTGCAATTTGTTAACCCACCTAGATGTTTCTTCCTCTAGGACTTTCAATCTGTTCTCAACAGTCAAATTTCTGAAGAGAGTACACTCACTGCTTTGGAATACCTCACTGTCACTCTTTCTGATTAATGGTTATATTTCACCATTATTGCTCATCAGCTTTTTCTGTGACAGTTTCTTGCTCTTTCTGAAATTCTTTGGCTTACTCAGTTTCCTGTGTTTACCCATTGCTACACGCAGAGAGACAAACACACATCTTTAGATATGGACAAATATTTAAAAGAAATGAAATAACCAGATATTTTAGTATTTCTTTCTAATTGAAATCAATAAAACAAATTAAGCATCCTATCATTATCATTTTGGTTTGTGTTTAAACTTCATTTCGTACATTTTGTATTAACTTTTATCACTAGGAAGTTATGACTTCCACGATGCTATGTAAAATTACTATAATTATTATCTTCAGTTTTGTAGCGTTTATTACTATTGATGTTCTAAATATCACAGCTTGCCCAGTGGGATCCACTTCAAACTTGCTTCTTTTGTCTTTTAGCACTATCCCTGCCATTTGTTAAGGTATTCTTGCTGTCTGGCAGTAATAAGATATTTCAGGGCTGAGATTTTTTTCTTGCCCTGAGGTATAGAATCCACTACTTTCTAAAGAATTTTGCTTTCTTCTAAGGGAAAATATCAAATATTTCTAGACAACAAAGTCTGAGTGTTGGCTTTTCATTTGAGTACTGATGCTGAAAAAAATAAAAAAGTTTCACTGCTAATGTTGAAATACTCTCAGGGACAAAAATGGACACAGTATTCCCTATTAAATTTTTTACTCACATTAATTTTTTTTTCAAAATTTATCATATGTTCTACATTACTTACAGTAAGATATTGACAAAACTTTAAAGATTTTGTAAAATTTACAAGAAACACTGAGACAGTAGATGAAAGTTGGGAGCAGTGGAGGGTTACAATGAGCTGCCTGGAGCTAGAGCAAGAAGGGCCCAATGTAGTTGATTGTGTATATTATGGGTAAGCCAGAAAAGCATTGGAATGAGAAGGTACTAGAAGACCTAGGGACCAGTGGCAGGAAAATCATCCAGGCTGCTGTGGCTGTCCAGACTTGAACAGAGTTTAAAGTACCATAGTGACTAGAAACAGAGGTCAAAGTACCCTTGATGAATATTACTCCATGAACACTGGAGTGTGGGATGTGATGGAGAAATCAGAGTCAAAGGTAAACTGAACGTGGCCGTGGGAGATGGGTGACTACATTATGAATTAAGGAAGAACAGGACAGATAGAGGGTGAGAAGAGGGTATAATTTGTGAAGCAGACACAGGGAGACAGTGTCTCATGCATGGATATTCTGTAATAATGTGAAATGAATCAGTTGGTACTGATTCACTGAATGTGCATTGAGCTCGTACTGCATTACTGGCATGATGATAAGTATATATTTCATTCAGTTCTCACAATAGACCCTGTGAAATATAGGTGCTGTTTTTTTGTTGTTGTTCTTTAGTTGTAGATGGACACACCTTTATTTTATTTATTTTTATGTGGTACTAAGGATCAAACCCAGTTCCTCCCACATGCCAGGCAAGCGCTCTACCACTGAGCCACAACCCCAGTCCAACATGCTGTTTTTGTTGCCATTATACTTGGGAGAAACCGTAGACCCATAGGGAGTAACTTACCTGAGGCCACATAGCTGGTACTTGGCAAGAGCCAACTGAAACCCAGAACTCTTCTGTACCTCTAACCAGAAAAAGAATTAAGAGTATAGCCAAAGTAATTGGGGTAATCAAGAAATAGCATATTCTAGAAGTCAAGAGAAAGAACAGTCTTCAAAAGCAATAGTCCATCAACTTGTGGTACAGTGGCCAGTCACTGGTTAGTTTGAGAGAACAGTCTTGGTTGAGAGGTTTGGAAGCATGCCACTGAATGTTCAAAATGACAGGTGGCATGAGAGGCAGCAGGGGGAGGAGGCTGCTCCTTAAAGAATGTCCATGGGCCAGGCACAATGGTGTACACCTGTAATCCCAGAGACTCAAGAGGTTGAGGCAGGAGGATGACAGGTTTAAGGCCAGCCTCGGCAACTTAGTGAGTCCCTAAACAACTTAGTGAGACCCTGTCTCAAAAAGTGAATATATGAAAGGGCTGGGGATATAGCTCAGTGGTAAAGCACCCCTGGGTTCAATCTCCAATACCAAAAAAAAAAAAAAAAAAAAAAATGTTCAAGGTGTTAAGAGCAGGGGAAAAATGTGAACTGAGGCAGAAACTTAGCAGAGAGACTCTGAGTGCCAGGTAACTGATGTTTCTTTCTTGAGTAATGGCCAAGGTCAGGTGTCTGCTGGGTGCCAGTCACTGTTCTGGGTCACCCACTTGTGCATCACCTCAGCTGTTCCTCATGGCCACCCATGAGGTAGGCTCCATTCCAACCCCCATGACTAGTGAGGAAACCAAAGTACAAAGAAGAAAGTAATTCATTCAGGGTTGCACAGCTAGTAAATAGCAGCCTCCACATATTGAACAGAATTTATCTTTAGCTTGTAGAATTGTGTAGAGGGTTTTCAAATTGTATATATCAAGACTTGAAATTATAGTTCTTAAAGTAAAATCCGCCAGCATCTCGACTATAATAAAAGCAGAGACCTGCAGGTCACAGCTGGTTTGCTGTCACACAAACCAGAGAGTCAAGGAACAAAATCTATTTTACCAAATTTACAGCCACTTAAGGTTTTTAACCTCAAAATAAGGGTTCCCTCTTTGAAGCTGCACTTGAGCCACCCTTCTGAGAGCCTGATATTCTCTGAACAAAATAGAACCAAAAGATATGTCCTTGAATTCATTATTCTGATGCCACATAACTCTTATAAGAGCATATGCATAAGAACCAAGGTTAAATGAACACTAAACATACTGATGAATTTCCCTGCCTATCCTGAATTTAAATGTTGAAAGGGACATGAATATAATCCTAAATGTTTGGCTCTTGTCATTAGGAATATTAGAACAGTGAACTGAGAGGAGAATATGAACTCACAGTTGTATATAAGATAGGAAGGGGACACTGGGCTTTTTCCTGAGTCCTTAGGGCTCCACTAAATTACTTTAACATAGCCAGTGGGAGGCGTTTACCTGACAGAATGGCCCATTCTTCTTCCTTTGGTAACTCTAAAAATAGATAACTCCAAGGTCTCCTTCAAGTAGGTTTTGGAGTTTATGGACTTACACAGTTTTCCTGAGCGCTGAGTCCATTTTTCTTTGTCATCCGGCTCCAGGCAACAAGCAAGTTTCATGGTCCCTGAAATTAGCCACCAACTTGAAACAAAAGATAATTCTGGAACTGCCATTCAGCATGCTATATCTGTTCTGCTGCCTCTATAAAGCAAGCCTTTTTAATGTAATTACATGACTTGTCTGTCTATTATTAAATTGATGAGGACAGGCTGGATTTATTTATTTTTTCTCCTTTAACTTAGAAGTCAGTATAGTTTATTGTAGAATTTCCCAATGCAGATTCTCTGTGCAAAGGGGGCCCTGTGAATAAATGTGTTTGGGAAACCCTGCATACCTCCCTGACCTGCTGCCATCCCTACCTCCTTTGCCTTTGGTTTACATTAGTTTATTCAAGGTTTTAGAAATGTCTGCTGGAAAGAGCCAGAAAAGGTCTTTTTTCCAAAGTCATTTTACCATAGAATTGACTTTTCCTTGTAGCACCATTTTAACCCACAAAGCCACTTTGGGAAGTGCTGACGTAAATGTTGAGAGCTTTGGCGTCAATACCAGGATGGTCTTGGATAAGTCCTTCACCTCCCTAGACATGTGTTTCCTTAACTGTAAAGTAAGGGTAAGAAAATTGCTTTGAAGAAAGTAGCAGCTTACCACAGCACCTGCCACCTGGTTGGTCTTTGAGAATGGTCGCTGTTCTGTGATGTGACAGCTGATATTCACACTGCCTCCATGCCCTTCCTTTAGAAAGTCTTGATGTAACCCAGGGCATTAAAAAGAACGTTTCTGATTAGTCATTTTCACAGAGGTACAGGTGAAATTTAACCTTTTGGAAGAATCCTCATCTTAAAAAAGGATCCTAGAGGTGGTCTAATATTGAAATGCAGTGGCGTGAAGGTATTGATTAGTCAGTGTAATGCTGAAAGAGCTTGGTGTTGCTCTTAATCTTGTACTAATCTTCGATAATTAATGGAGTCTGTGAATTAAAAGCCATCTCCTTTCACTGAGTACTTTGCATGTAATCACTCTGTTTATAAAAGTAAAAGCTAGTAGCATCCTTATTATTTAAATATTATTCATTTGTAAAATATTTAGTTCAAGGCACAGTGCTAAATGGACTCAGTCCCCTTTGAAGCCTCATGACTACCATGCAACTGAGTACCACTGAGGGGGAGGAATGGGGCATTTCACAGGAAGTGGAGTAGCCTGTAAGTGGTACTGAGGGGCTTTGGGACTAGGAGACCGAGCTGTCAAGGAACCAGTTCTTTGTGTAACTTTGTTTTACTAACATGGGATCTGGGAGAGCTGCTGACCAGTGAAATGTCCTAGACTAGAAGTAGAGCAAGGAAGGAAAAACATCTGAGGTGAATCCCACATATTAGTATCCCATGAAATTAATTCAAATGTTACTGGTATTGAATGAGGCTTAAGTGAACCTTATGTCCTACTCATGAAAGTGGTATTACTAAAAAAGAATACCATAGATTAAAACAGAATAGGGCCTATTTAATCTATTCAGATAACAAATCATTATTGAACATTTTGGGCATACAAAATGAGATTATTAGTGTTCCTGGTCTGTTAACAGATTTAATATAATAATTCTCCTTGCCAATTTTTGTGTTAATTAGAACCCAAATCCATTGTGTGCGTATGTGTGTTTCCTCATAATTCAAATTGGTTTTCTTCTTTTGGGGGGATTGTTTGGAGAATTTATTGTGTGTCTATTCCCAAGTGGTTAAATTGATTATGAAATAGAAATAGTCCAAGTAAAGCTATTAAGACATTTATGTTTTAGAAGATCGTTTTTAGATGACCATGTTTGCTCCACACTGAGCATATATCTATCAATCATTTATTTTTTAAGACAGTTTTTCTCCTGCCTTACTTTGTAAACTGGATGAGTATTTTACATTTGAAATACCTACTTCATGTATTTTATATAGAAAGTAGCTCCCAAAAATTCTGTTAAAATTGCCACTTTATTTATTATAGAATTAGAATTTTTGATTATCAAGATGCAGCCTGAACTCCAGGAGGACCAAATGAAATTTGTTGGTGTATTCTGTGTACTTCCAAAACACTTTCCTCCTCTTCTTTCTCTTCTACTATCACTTTTCAATATACTTTATTCTTTTTCTGTGAGTTTAAATTTATTTTAATTGTGTTTTCTAACAGTGACTGAATATGATGCTATAGCTTTATTTCAAATTTCTTTTTAATAAAGTCTTTTAAATCACTTAACATAAAAGATGCCAGCATGTATGTTTTTAAAAGCACACATTGAGTAGAACTGATGTGAAGGCAACGTCAATGAAGCAAGACTGGTTACTGCTGTACTCTCCAGAGTCTATAATTCAAAAGGAAGTTGACTTTATTTGCTGTGGTTGACAGCTTCTTCTCAGATTGCTTGAATAAATTTGGGTATTAATATGCTTCCTGTCTATTTAGAGAGAATTACTGTTCTATCTGCCTCAGGAGACTGCCTCATTTCCAGATTTAACTCGGCACAGTATGATGGGCCCAAACTTTTGAGTAAGGCATCCTATTTACAAAGCACGCCTTGATTGAATAAATATGTCTCAATACTGTGAGCAACACACCATGCTACACAGCAAGATATCTGAGGAATGTCTTCCATGAGCTTCAAACTGAATAGAATCAAGTAGGATTGTTCCATTATTCCCACATTCCCTAAAGAGCAGATGTGCTCTTTAGGCAGGTAGAGAGACAAACTTCCAAGTGCATCCTATGGAATAAAAATGAGGGAGGAAGCCAGGTGCTGTGGTGCATGCCTATAATCTCAGGGGCTCAGGAGGATCATGAGTTCAAAGCCAGCCTCAGCAACTTAATGAGGTACTTAGTAACTCAGCAAGACCCTGTCTCTTAAAATAAAATATTTTTTAAAAAAGGGTTGGGGATGTTGCTCAGTGGTTAAGCATGCCTGGGTTCAATCCTCAATCAAAAAAAAAAAAAAAAAATAGGGATGAATTGAGAATAGGGCCCATATTTTTTTTGGCTGGATTGAAGACCTGGGTGGATATTGGAGTTTGTTGCTGAAACAAGGACCCCAAAGGAAAGCAGGCATGAAGGGAAAGATAATGGGGTCAGGTTTAGACATACCAAATTTGAGATGACTTTGGGTCATTTATTTGGTGTTGTTCAGGACAACTGAGCTTATGAAAGATAAAGAATTGGAAACTGTAGTCATGAACTGTATAAGATTGTTCCACAGAGACTCTGAAGAGGGTGAAGGACAGAACCCTAGAATTATAGTATGAGCAAGGAATCCCAGAGAGAAGAAAACAAGTAAACAGAATATCTAAGTCAAAAGAGGGGTACATTTGAAGATTTGGAAGTGACCCACATGATCTAAAAGTCAAGAGAATGAAATGGTAACCTCAGGGTATTTTTTAATCCAGCTGGATGTCACTGCATTTACAGGTGAAGAGGTGAGGTGGGAAAAAGTTTGCCCCAGATCATACTTGATGAAGCACCCAACAAGGACAAAGGTAGCAATTAGAGTTGAGTAGAAGAGGAGAATGGAATTGATCTAGAGCTTAATAAAGGTGATGAGACTTCACTGGGCCTGAAATGTACATAGAATTGAGACTCGGAGAGAGCATTTCAACTCTCTTCAATGAGATTTGTCCAAATTCATTCTTGTGCCTGAAAATCACTGAAGGTAGATTTCTTATTGATAGTGGTCCACAGTGTCATCTTTAAACAGTGAAGGCAGCATTTGTTCCCTTTCAGTTGTACCATTTGATTCTATTTTTTGTAACAACTATTGGTTAAATAGTATCATATAAAATTGGGTGTGATAATATCTGACATCATGTAGCAGACTAATTTCAAGGAAGTCATGATGAGAAAGCAGTATAGCTTATGTGTAGCAGGTCCATTCCAGAAACCCAGATGTATATAACTTTTAGATCATGTGGGTCACTTCCAAAGGGAAAGGCAAATCCTGTTTACACACCCTCTTAAATTTATAGCAACTAATTCTAAAATCCCTTTGATTCAATGCCCCTATTCCTAGTCATGAAGTTGCCTTCCCTGTGTTTTCCCAGTCCTTGTGTGGCTAAACTGTTGGTATATGGAAGGTAACAAGAAGATTTCCTTGTGCCAGCCCCCTCTGGGCACCTTCCAGGCTCTAATCCATCTTCTCAATGCACACCATTGGCTTCTTCCACCTTCATATCACAGGAGTTGCAATGTGGCATGGGCAATAACTCTTAATTTACCAAGTGGAATACTTTGAAGACAGAAATAGTCAGGCATTACCTTGGGAAATAACCTGTGAAACCTGTCCCTGTACTCTTCTGCCCACAATGCTGTCATAGTGAATCCTTCCCCAGATGCACACCATACCTGCCAAGAAGGAGGTACAGAATAAGGAAAAGTCATTGAAGAAATCAGGTCCCAGTGCTGGCGTGTCATTTCCCTGGTGAGACGATCTTGGGCAGGCCTTTTCACCTCTCCAGTCTGTCTTCTCAGTAGAATTTTTGGATAATCAAATGAGGTAGTGTTTGTGAAGGTGCTTTATGATTGCAAAATGCTATGTAAATATTAGGTTGGATAATAGGCTTTCATCATCGTCATGAGAATGATGTGAAAACAAAAGGGGACCAAGATTTCTCCTCCTAAATCTGTTCCAAAGTCCCAGACCTTCCACTCCAAGCCTGTGTTCCACCAAATTTCTCCAGAGCTACATCTCCTCTGCTCCCTGCTCTTTTGTACACATTTTTTTTTATGTTGGTTCATGTGATGCTTGCTGCAACTGGTAACACTAAGTTAATCCCATTCTCCTTCCCTTAGTGTGTGTTTGAAGCCCTTGAAATCCACTCCTAACAAAGAGAAATAGAAAACAATTTACTAAGTGCTTCCTCTGGACCAGGCACTTTTTTTGCCTGAGATCCTTTTCCACAAACCACAGGCTGTTCCCACAGAGGAGAAATTAGAAGTCTTTGAAGCCAAGACCAGTGGAAATTACATTTCTATTAAAAGCTGTCTGTGGCTAGATATATCCATCCTAGGTACAAAGTTAAATGATGTCATAAACTTATTCAAAGACATAAAGCTATTACATGAAATGCCATTAAATATCTTCCACTCAGTGTTAACAAAATACAGCTGTAAATTTCCTTTGGTTGTCATTTTGCAAGTTGCTACTTCTCAGTGGGTTATGCATCTGCAACTTCTTCACCATCAAGTTTTGCTGACCAGTCTTTGGCAAATAGGGTGTCAAGAATGCATGCCCCTCTGAGATGTGATGCTTTTTCATTTTCTCATTATCATCATTCCTGAATTTGGGAATGTCAAATTCCCTCTAATGTTGTTTTGTGTAATAGTTTTCTACCTGCTCATACTGAGGCTTCCTATTCCCTATACTGGAAATCAGAGGTCAGGAGGCCCAGCAATCCTAGCCATGGCACAGGATTCAAGGCTGGAAGCCAACACATCTAAACTTTGAGACTGAGTCATAGCTCTTGAGAACTATACAGTTGGGGATATTTCATACTTGCTGGATGGAAGAAGAAAATGGAAGGGAAGAATTAAATGGATACAGGGCATTGTATCTGGAAAACTCCTGTGGCCCCATTTTTCCTGTGATGATTCTCCTAAATCGCAAACCAAAAGGAAATGCACATAAGGTCCAGACATGATTCATTGAACTTGCCTAATTCTGTGAACTTGTCAGGATTCTCATTTGCTTTTGCAAGCCAAGTCTTATATCCAGATGGGCCCCATCTTTTTGAGCCTCAGCAGACAGAACACTGGCAAAATCGATGGGTATGGAGAGAAGCATCCAGAATCTGCCTAGGTTCTGCTGTCCATCTGTTGTGGTCTTCTACAATGAGTCAGACAGTCAGACAGAATCAGAAATGTCAGCTTGCTTCCTGGGTGCTGGAGGCTTTTCCATACATAGCATGGCGTCTGGTCACTGTGGGTCAACTAAGCTAGCTCTTGATGCTCTTGCTCTTCTTCTTCCAGGAAACAGCATCCTCCACTCAGCAGCTGATAGCGTGACCAGCGCAGTACAGAAGGCAAGCCAGGCCTTGAATGAGCGTGGGGAGCGGTTAGGCCGAGCTGAGGAGAAGACAGAAGACATGAAGAACAGTGCCCAGCAGTTTGCAGAAACTGCACACAAGGTGGGCCAGCCGAGGGCCGGGGTTTTAGCTCTGGACTGCCAGGAAGTTATAGTACCAAGAAACTTTATTTCAGCCATGTTTCTGGTGGTACAAGATATAAAATCAAGCAGCTTCTTTTAAAATTCCTCTTTGATAATTACCATATGCTACTTACTAAGTACCAGAGTTATGAAAAATTTCTTCTGTATCTGGTTTCTTTGTTATGGTCTTTCTGATGTCCTTATCTCATCCCTATCTCTGACATTCCAATCTCTGACATTCCAACCTTGACTCTTTAGGAAATCGCTACCGTTTTTTAGTTGGTGCCCAGAAGGTCAGGACTCAAGTTTCAGGGCACAGGATGAGGCAGAAATGACATCAGGTCTCCAAATGTATCCCCAACCCCTGCCAAGGCCTGAAAGAGTCACTGGTGGGCTTTAAGCTACTTGGGCTTACTTTTCTATCCTGTCTCTTTCCTGTCCTGTATCTGGCATCTTGTGTCCTTATTTTTTCCCCAGGCACAAAGTAAGCTCTCAGGGCTGGTATGCCCACTGACAGGGGGTCAGGTGTTATTTCAGTGCCTGGATTCTGGGCTCGGATGGTGTGGAGCTGCAAGATGCCTCCTGCCTCCGAGTCCAGAGAATGACATTCTGCACGTCACTGGGTGCACATCACGTGCCTCCATGCCCTTGTTAAGAACAGCGCCTTTCAGAAGGTAAAGCAGGAGTTTTTATTAGTAGTACCTAAGGCGTTCACAAACTGAAGATGAGGGGCCCCATTGGTCAGGTAATAAAGAGGATTTATGCTGTCCCTGTGCTTCAGATCAAAGGGCAATTCTTTTTCTGGCTAGGGATTGGAATTTAGGTTTCCAGAAACAAACTCTGCTGATGATGGTCTGTCAGACTCATAATCTGGACCTTCAGATATGTTTTTCAGGTGACTTTTGAGGAAAAAAAAATAATATGCATCAACAGAAAGTCCTATTGCTGCTGAAGAAGCAAAAATGGGCAACCTCAAAAGCAACAAGAAAAATAACCCCAGGGCTGGGTATTCAGTTCAGTTGGTAGAGTGCTTGCCCCGTGTGTAGAAGGCCCCTGGTTCCATCCCTAACACCAAAAGAAAGAAAGATAACCCCATCAGAGCTGAGGTGGTCTCACCCAGGCTCACACTTAGTCCCAACTGGGCATATGACTCCAGGTAGATGCCTCCTGCTGTTCCTCCCTGCATCAACTTTGCACAGACCTGTCGGGGGTGTCACTGATTCTCTATTGCCACAAGGTCTTACTGCACTGCTACCCCTGAGACCCTTTGGAGACCCTTGGAGAATTGGCCCAATCTGTCTGAAAATGTAACAGCCCTGCTGGAAGGCCAGGGAGTCAGATTGCTGCAGCTGTTGCAAGAGGAAGTGAACTCAGATTTAAGGTTTCCCTAGTCCCTCCCTCCCTTCTCCAGCCTTTGTGTACAGAGGTAACGATGAGATGGAAATGCTAGAATTCCAGTCCCACATCCAATATAGCAGCAACTTAAATAATTCAGATGGAGGTGGTCAGTAGAAATTCGGAGAAATATTTAAAGTGTTGAGCTGGGAAAAAGAAGGCTAAAGAGAATGACTTCCTAACTCCCTCAAGTCTGGGAAGGGTGAAGTGCAGCAGTTCTCTTTCATGTATTCCCACACAGCATGGAGCAATCAATAGGGTACTGATAAAATTCTGCTTAAACAAGCGTTGAGGGTAATGATTAAACCATGAACCAGGTTATCAAGAGAGACTATGAAATCACTCTTCCTAAGGTGGGGTAGACAACACCTGGATGCCTTTCACAAAGGAGTCCCTATCAGAGGGGGTTATACAAACATCCAAGAGGATAACCTAACCAGATGGCCTGAATTCTTGGCCTTGGCAACTGTGCCATGGCCAGGTTGGCTAGGTGACTGGGAAGCAATATTGTATGGTAGTTAATATCTTGTTTGAATTCAGACCTGTTATTTACCAGCTGGGTGACCTTGGGCAAGTGTTAAATTTCTCTTAGCCGCAGTTTCCTCATCAGTAAAACAGAGCTAATTAATAATAGTACTATTTCCTAGGATGTTAGAGAATTGAATGAGTTTGAATGTATCAGCACAGTACATAACACATATAAATCTGAATTATTATTATTTAAAATTACTCCCATAAACACAGTTTCTGCTGACCCTGCCCTTTCAGTCATAATGAGCACTACACAGGGGCTGGAGAAGTGTTACTAGTGACAGAGGCTCCTCAACACAGCAACAGAGAAGGAATGGAGGGACAGTGGGGTGGGGGACCTCCTGCTACAAGGCTATACTCTCCACATGGAGAGCAACAGGAACCTGACAAAGCCACCCAGGGCAGAGGAGACTCTGGCTTTGATCATGGGAGGGTCTGTGCCAGGCAGTTAGTTACCTGCTTTTGGTAGAGAGGAATGAGGCAGGGGCAGTTGGCATTGGGTCCGTTTCTCCTCCTGCAGTGTTCTGTAGGGAGAGAGGCTGCTGGAGTCTATTAGCATGTATGCGGTAGTGCGAAACAGTGTCAAAGCCAGACTTGGCGTTTTCTACAACTGGGATATGTGCTTATGAATCACTGGCATTGGCAGTATTCCTAATGAGCAGATTGACCTCTTTGGATAAGGTGTGGCTATTTTCCCAGGGACAAGGACTGCTGATTTGGCCCTGATAGCATAGGCTCACCAAGAAGATGTCATTTCACTGGCCAGGCCCCAGCGGGACCTGCTGGTGAGGAGAAAGTTCAGAGATGGAAGCCAGGCCTTCCACCCCCAGGCATGTGTGGTTTTGTTGACTCATCAAGAGTGGGCTGTGTTTACAAGTGGAGGCACAGCACACATGGCAGAGCTCTGAGCAGAGAACAGTGACTCCAGGTGACAGTTCCTCTGAGCTCCCAGTTGAATATACCACCCCACATGGGAAGGTATACCAACACCTGTCTAGACTGCAGTAGAACCAGATCTTTGATCTTCTAACTTTCCCGGAATACCTTCAATGACCCAGGTATGAGAGTGAAGGAATCACTTTTGCAGAACTCTGCCCTTAAGCTATGTGGGTGCTTGTCCCCTGCAGAGCGAATGGAAAATGATCCTTCTCCCCACTCCCCACACCCCTCACCCCTGCCCTGGTCAGCCTGGCTTCAGGAAGTACAGTTCCTTCCTGAGCCATGGACTGGGCACAGTCCCAGCTGTTAGGAAAGAAAGCTGCACTACAGAGCAGCCCTGCACACTTTCTCCTGCCCCAAAAAGCACAGTGCTACAGCGTGTGCAGTGCTCTGACAGCCCGCCATGGGCCATGAGTCAGCAGGCGAGTGTTACCCACACCTAGGCATCCTCTGATGACACTTCTCCCAGAAAGGAACATTGATCTGCCCCGTTCTGTAGAAGCCCACATTGTGGGAGAAAGAAGGGCAAGTGGCATGCGTCTCACTGGGAGGGAATGGCTGACTCTCCAGGTACTGCAGCCACCTGTTTCCCTTGGGCCTCTAGGCCAAGAGGGAAAGGTCTCAGGCCTCCTAAAAGTATCTACCAAGTATCAGTGATGTTTTTTTAATTATCATTATTTAGATGGAGTAGATTACGTAGCATTGAAAGCAGAGGTTTTCCATGAGAAATTAAGAAAACAGAATAGATCAAAAGGAAATTTTAAATTTCCTTGGTAACTCTGACACCTAAATTAATCCATAGAGTTGGAGATGTTTTAGTAGACGTATGAGGAAGCAAAGGCATGGAACAGCAGTGACCTTAGAGCTCAAGGTCACACAGCAAATATAAAGAGGTGTCCTGACCTTGTTTAGTCTAGTGTTCTTCCTGCTCTTACCATCCTGCCTTCCATTCTATAGCTCCCAATTCCCAAGGGATTTCTCTTAAAAAGTAAAATGATAGCCAGCCAGGCATGGTGGCGCACACCTGTAATCCCAGCACTTTGGGAGGCTGAGGCAGGAGGATCGTGAGTTCAAAGCCAGGCTCAGCAATGGCGAGGCACTTAGCAACTCAGTGAGACCCTGTCTCTAAATAAAATACAAAAAAGGGCTGGGGATGTGGACCCAGTAGTCGAGTGCCCCTGAGTTCAATCCCCAGTACCACAAAAAAAAAAAAAGTAAAATGATGCCACTTTCTGCAAAAAATCCCTATTGTAGTCCATTCAGGCTGCCGTAACAAAATGCCATAAAATTGATAAAACAACAGAACTTTGTTTCTCACAGTTCTGGAGATGGAGAAATCTAAGATCAAGGTGGTAGAAGATTCCATGTCTGCTGAAGGCCAGTTTTCTGATTCATAGATGACAACTTTTCAGAGTGTCCTCTAATGGTGGGAAGGTCTAGGGGTCTCTCTCTACCCTCTTTATAAGGACATAATCCCATTTATGAAGATGCTGCCTGATGACCTACGCACTTCCCAAAGGCCCCAACTGCTAATGCCATCTCTAGGGGGTTAAGTTTTAGATTATGAATGGCAGGTGGGGAGGGGGGCAGGGCACAAACATTCAGTCCATAAAGATACCTCAAGTAGCAAATGAAGTTGTGTATCTGCAAAGCACAGCAGGTCACAGCCAGGGTGGTCCTCTGAGGTCCATTCCAGGTATTCTGTCATGGGAACTGGGGTCTAGCTTGAGCAGCAGCACAATCACCATTGAAGATTAATGGCTATGTGTGAATTGGCACAGGTGCCTTAGTGGAAAGTTAACAGCTCAATGAATAGGAGGATGGCGGCACTAATCAAATATTCATGCTTGGTATTCATTATGCAGGACGCTTAACAGCTCTGTGTTTATTTGATGGTCCTTATTGCTAAATAATGTATGAGGAGTAGAGGCAGAGCAAGAAGTGGAGGCCTTACAGTAAAGGGACCCAGATGGGTGGCCAAGGAGTGGCCATCTGAGGCTCTACCATCTGAGGTAGAGCCCTGGCTCTTTTTACTGACCTGGAGTTTATAGTCCTTTTTACTGTCCTGGACTCTAAAACTCTTTGAGATCAGGAGTTATTAGCTACCTCCACGCTTCTTGGCAGAACCCCACAGCACTCAGCCTAGCAACCTGTGCACACTCAACTTCACATGCTCTTTGTACAACACAAAGGCTAACCTCCCAACATGAAGGCAGGTCCACACCTAATTCCTAAAAGGCAGAGAACCTGATCATGATGTAATGGTAGGATTTTCCACAAAGCTATTGCCTCAGAGCGCCATCTGTTCTTTGCTCAAAGGAATTCTGTACCACAGAACCCTCCTCCTAGTCATTCCCCTGTGCCTTCTATGGGCCCCTTGGGAAAAGATCTAGATAAGGAAAGAAAGATTTAACTTATATTCTGTGTCTACATAACATTTCCTTAAATACATCATCCTGGTCTCCCAAGTGGGCTATTTGGTGTTCCCATTTATGGAGAGCTAACATTTCAATAGATCACATTCCTCAGATACCAGTTGGAGAAGTAGTAAGTCAAGGTCTGAATTTGGTCAGTTGTTCAGCCCAAGTCAGCCACACAATGTAATTGTCAAGGTCTTTGGACTTGGTTGAAGGTCGGGACTGGATAGTGAGTACATGATTTCATATTGTCCTGCTACAAGCCATTTAGTTTTTATACATCATGAGATGTCAGTAGATACTTACACCATGGGGTACTGCTTTTCCTGGATAATTGGTAACCTGGGAACCCCAACTATTCTAGGGTAAGTTCTTCCTGTGCACCAGTTCAGTTTTTCCAGTTGTTCCTTCGGTAGGTGGAAAGAACACAGCACCTCACTTTCCCTCACTGGATGCATACACCACCTGAATTAACACAGGCAGAGAAGTAAGCCAGTGTCCACTGAACTATTCAGGAAGTTTAGCCCATCTACAAGGTACCACTGTGAATAGTCACAGTGATGTACATAGAGAGTGAAATCTTGGTTCTGCTTCTTGCTGTGGATGTGGGAGGAGGCAGCATAGGGATCTACCTACTACTGAGGTCTCACTTTTCTCATCCCTCTCTCTCCTTAGCTTGCCATGAAGCACAAATGTTGAGAAACTGCCATCCTGGTGACCCTCTTGAAAGCAATGGAAGAGAATGTTCAGCAGTTTTACAAGAATTCCGGACCTCCACTTGCTTCTTTTTTTCAAATATATGGACATTTAGGTTTTTGTTTTTCATTTTCAGGTGTCAATATGTGAATGAAAAGGTGTTGTGTTTATACATTTCCCTAATGATCTTGCTAAGAAATGCTACAGTGGCATTAGTTTTATTTTGATTTTTCCCAGTATGTGTGTGTATTGGGGGGGGGGGGGTAGATTGTTCATAAGTGTTTTTCTTTTTAAGATGAATTTTTTTGGTAGTTTGAATATAAAATTTGGACCAAATGATAAATCAAGCCGGGTCTCAACGGGCAACATGTACTTTTTTCCCCCGCCCTGTTATTAAGCAAGTTCAGTGTGGTGATACCAGATGTCATTGTTCCTGGATGAAATAAAAGTCGAGCAGAGAATGGTTTCACTCACTCTCCTAGTACTTTTAATTTGAAGAGTAAAATTAAAATTCTGTATCCTGAGACATAGTCTGTATTATGGAAAACACTTGGGTTTATCAGGGGAAATAGCAGTCTTAGATTTTGCTCTTTGCATATTAATCTTTTTCATGAACCATCACCAGCATTCAAAAAAACAAATCAGAATCACAAATAGAAATCTACTTTGTGAGCTGCAGCTTAAATACTTCTGCTAGTTCTTTCCAGGCTGATTATTTGGAATTATCATATGAAAGATAAAAATTTGAGAGTAAAGAGCTAAGGAAAAGCCTACTTTAAAAACCTCTAAAAATCTTCTTGGGTGTTTCTCTCTTTTATATTGTCCCAAATTACAGTAGCTGATATTGAAAAGAGCATGAATTTTTATCAAAAATTCATTTACCCAAATAAAAGTCTATGTAAATGATAATGTGAAAAGCTAACTACATTTAAAGTATTTTTTCCTTCTCTCTCTCTTTTTTTTTTTTTTTTTTTTTAACAAAGCCATGCCCATTTTTAAAGCACCCTCACAATGTTCTTGGGAAAGAGCCTTTAGTTTTTTTGGTATCTAGTTTTGGAGGTTCAGATGTTGTTATTGCTGTCTATTTATTTAGTGTAACTTAACATGTGTGTTTCTTGACAAATTGCATATCACGGCAATTGCAGCTGGCCTGGTCTGACATAAGACAGCATGGTCACCAAGCTGTTAAACTGCTGTCACATTGAATAAACTTAGTCGCACACCTTTTGATTGCGTATCGTTCAAGGTAATGCCGGGTTTAAAGTCTGGAAGTTTTGCTTCCTGAGTGTTAAACTGTTAAACAAACAAGCAAACAAAAAAACTGTGCTTGTTCCTCATGAGACAAGGAGGTGAGCTGTGCCCCCAGGCATGCTGTCAGCTCTCCTGCAGGAATCAAGCTGCGGAGTCTTGGTGGCACCCCTTTCTGCCCCTTCGCATCCATTGAGCCAATTGAGTCTATGTGTATAGTAGCCTCTTACCAAGCAGCATAAGATGACTTTTGGATTACTAATGCTGATTTAAAATAGCTTAAGCTCTCCTGATAAAGCATTCCCAGGGAGACAGAAAGTATGTCTATTGGAAAATAAAAATCACAGGCAGTACATGTCAGAAAGGAGGTGGGATTTGCTGGAGACAAATTTTTGAATTCTCTTAGAGAGATGATCCAATTCAAGAAAACTATAAAATTTATATGGTAAACTATAGTAAACTTTTATAGTTTACTACAATACTTTGTACTTTTAGTGTCTTTAAAGGTTAAAGAAGCAAGGAGCCTGCCATTTGGTGAATACCATTAGAAATATTTATAGTTTCTAAGAAAACCCCCAAATATCACTCCAAATAGCTTTTGTTTGCAGACTTCAGTTCAGAAAACACACAGGCACAGCACTCATGCACGCAGTTATATATTCAACTTCCCATACTGGATCTGGTTTCAGAGATAGTTGGTATGAATAATTGAAAGAATAAATCTAAAACCCCTAACAATCTGCCAAGTTCAAGAATAAAATTGGTTGCCAACTATCTAACAACAGTGTTTGGGAAGCTGCTTCTAAAGTGGCAGAGGATGAGGTCATAAGCAGACTGTGAAATCTGAGATTGCTCCTCCCTGGTAGAATTCTGAGAGTTATTCTTCATAAGTGTAAGTATTCCACATCTTGCCCTCTTTCCTCACTCTGTTGATCCTTTTAGACCTAAGTCTTCTTGGAAATAGCCTAATTAGAAGAAAGCCCATCTGAATCTTTATTAGCTTCCTCTATTGATTAGCTTTCAGGCCATGGTCATGGCCTGGACCTCCCTGTGTCAAAGTCCTACTTGGCCTCTGCTAAATAGAGGCCACACAGCACTTCCTTTCCAGCCTCTTGTAGAGGAGCCCCGTGACTTAACTACATTTAAAGTTTTTTGCCATCCTTTTGTAGAAGGTGCTGCGATACAAAATATGAATACCATCTAACCTAGAGAAAATTGCTAAAAATAAATTGTTTGGGACCAGCTCATTTGGTTGAGCTTTCTAGAGGACATTTAATTCATTTGTTTCATTTCTGCACTTCACTTTGAATCGGGGGATACTACATTTATGTGAAGGACTTCTCAAATTATACTGACAACACATAAAGAAAAGCTCTCCAGTATTACCACTTCTTCCTGGAATGTAGTTATAGTATCTTCACTAGTTATTAGATACCTGTGTACAAGAACGTATGCAGTTATTCAGGTTAATGTTTCATTTTAAAGAATGTATTTGTAAAATGTAACAATTAGTAGTTGACTTTTTTTAAGCTCTGAAAAAAATTAAGATTATGTGTTAGACTTATAGTGAAATCTGTTTTAATACTATTGTGGCTAGCAAAGGTTGTGCATTTATGTAAAAATATTTACAGGATGCCCTAAATAAGGGATATTTAAGATAGGTTTCACCCTTAATTTTCAGAATTGTAACACTGCTAATGTCTGTTGTACAGTTATTAAAATTCTTCAGAAGTTCCCTAAGACGTCAAACATAATTTTTGTTTTATTCAGAGACAAGTAACACCTGCTCTGTTGATTCACTATTATGGCAAACTCTAATTTTGTCATTAAATATTTTAACTCTGTGGTGAAAGTTTGTTTCTCTCAGTTATTTGTGGAATCTATTAACACTACCAAACAGATGCACACTGCCACATTTTTATGCTAATGTGAAAATCTTATGTGCCTACAGGAAACCTCAGAACTAGATTTAGCATGATGATGAAGGTTTACTATATACCTTCTAATGGAAGAACTTGAAACATTAAAAAGACTAAAAAGAGCTAGCCTCAGTTTGGGCAATGGACATCTATTCAGCAAGAGTTGTTGTTTTTTTGTGTTGTTGTTGTTGTTGTTGTTTTTCCTTCTCAATTAAGCTAACAGTCACATTTCTGCTGATATTAGTGGTGTGCTCAGCTCAAGTACTTATAGCATGTGCCCTCATTCAGCAGACTAGTTCCATGCCCTGTTAAATTGGAAAGAAAACTTGATCATTTACATCCATTTATTTTTATGGAAAAGCAAATGCAACTTACTGTGTTGCTCCATGTGCTTTCAAGGGAAGCAACTTGAATGACCACCATAGCAGAACTGCCATCTCCACCTTAGCACAGATACTTAGTAAAGCAGGCAGGACTTGGAAATATTTCCTGGGACGTCTGCAGGCAGAAGGGACAGGCTGCATTCTCCACTGCTTGGAGAAGAAGATAGAGATATAGTTTGGCTAGATGAGGACCTACATTTAAGTTACTTATGCATTTAAAGACACCAGCTCTTACAAACTAAATTATATAAGCCAATTGCCTCACAAAGATGACCTTTTTTCTTAATATGCATTTTGTTAGCAGTTACACCATGATCAACTCTTAAATTTTATGGGAGGATTAATATGAAATTTTTTTTAAATTGATGGTGCCTTTCCCCTGCTGTCATTGGGAATATGATTAGGAAACACTATTGATCTGTCACAATCATTATCTGTCTAAATAAGCAGTTCATGAAGGTGGGCAGAGTGAAAAAGAGGGTAGAGGAAAATATCAAACACATTTCCAAGCACAATTCAAATGTCAGAGCATGATTTCCTACTGGTATTGGTGCATGCCACTCCCCAGCATGGGCTAGGCTGGGTCTGTGCACAAACTCACATACACTTGCACAGCTAGTACTGAGAAAAGAGCTATGCTCTGCTCCTAGATAATAAGAGACATGGGAAAAGGACTCATCCCACCTATAAGGCAAATGTCACCTTATTTCTCTAAATGTGCTAATAGTCCTCTTCTATGAGATGGTGCAGTGGATGAATTTTCTTTTGGTTTACTTTTTAAAAATCCAAAAATTCTATCTCTGTTAGCATTCCAACACTATAAGAAATAACTGAAGTAATCAACTTACAAAGAGAAAAGGTTTATTTGGGCTCACAGTTTTGGAGATGCCAGTCTATCATCTGGAAAGACCTATTCCGGCTAGGCCTCTGGTGGGGGTATAGCACATGATAGCAGGAACACATAGTAAAGCAAAACAGCGTATTTCATGGCCAGAAAGTAAAAAATAAAGGAAGAGACTGGGGTCCCACATTCCCCTTCGGAGACATTCCCAATGACCTCCCACTAGTTCCCAGTTCTTTAAGGTTCCACCACATCCCAATTGCCTTTATGATGTCTCTGGTCATCTGGTCTTTTGTAAATGAAGAAAAAAAATAAAGATTCCTGCAGGTCCAAGATTGTGGGGCACCTGTCTTCACCAGATGCTTACTAGATTTAAACAATGAAGGCGGTCAATGAAATTTAAAGCTCTATTATAGCTATGGTGCAACCTCCTGCCTTGACCCCACTTTTTTCTCCTTTGAGCCTCATCTGGAGCCTCCATATTTCCTGAGTGGTGTTTTTACCTTCCACCTCCCTCCCTCCCCTGAAGTTTTCTGCCATGTGTTCTTTCTGCTGTTGAGTCATGGCTGGGCCCAAAGGTCTTCAGGGGTGTCTGTGCAGTGGCCCATCCCTTGGGGCACCGCTGGACGGAGTTCTGTGAAACACAGCTGCTCGCCTCCGCCAGCCCACAGGGACTGTCAGGCTACGTGACTCTGAGTTGGTTGTTTATGTGTATTGTCATTGCTCTCACGTTTTGGCCATTAGATATTTTAAATGCTATTGATTCTCTCAAGTGGAGGGAAGATTTTTTTAATAGCACATACTTTTTTTTCCCCTGTCTTTCATGTTCTCAACCTGCCCAAGGTTGCCTATTTAAATGGGGCATGACCTCATCACACGCTCAGACTTAGATGTGTCAGGGGTTGGACAGGATTTTCCAGCCCTGAGAGTCCCAGGTATCTCTTGTCAATATTAGATATGGAGCCTTTGTCCTGTGACATTGTATCACAATTGCTTTGCCACTTTGATCATTTGTCAGAAGACACTGAAAGAAGAAAAATGAGCCCATGAATTCTGTGAGCTTTATCTTGTAGCTTTAAAACAGGCTTGGAAGATCCGCAATTTCCAAAGAAATTTCCTGTTGTAGTCTCTGACCATGTATGCCAAATGATCTGTTTAATTATACACTGCATCCTTGGTGATTAAAGCTTCACGCTTTCTGTTAGTTTTCCTTAAAACCAATACTTTCTGTTACCATTCAAGGAAGGAAAATATAGTTCCTACTTACTACTGAGCATGTCTTTTTATTCATAGTACTGTATCTTCTTTCTGGGAGTTCTGTTTTTTAAACTGGGATTATAATGACTGATACTGGTAGACACTTTTACACTAATCTGAAACTTTTCAATATTGAAGGAGGCTTGGAATTATATGAAAAGAAAATGACTGGGGCTTGTGTGTGCATTCTGCCCTACCCCAACATCCCCAGGGTGGAAAAATAAAACATGGCCTCTTAACTGGAGTGGGTGAGGGTAGGGCGCCCCCTTGTGGTGATTTACTGGAGTCAGAGTTGCATGGTGGTTGAGAAAGTAGTCCCTGGTCCATCTTCCCTGCTTTGAAATCCTGCCTTGGGCAAGTTACTGACTCTCTCAGTTTACTTAACTTTAAAATGGGGGTGATTTTTATAAGAATTGAATGAAATAGTTAATGTAAAGCCTTTAGTCTCATGTCTGCCTTGTCCAGGCTCAAGATATGTCAGCTTGCAGGGGGCTTTTCTATCATAGACACACAACAAAGAGGTGAATTTTACAGGCTTGTGTTGCCTGCCAGACCATGGTGCTGGCTGGTAAAATTTTTTCCTTAAAACCTTGCTGGCATAAGGCACATAGGGCAGATGTTCTCCACACCTCCTGGCCATTTTTATGGCCCAGGGACATAGATCTCTCAACATTCCATAGATGACAGCTCTAGGAAGAAGAATAGACTTCCAGCCTAAAAGCACACAGTAGCAACCACATTATGGAAAACATTTCCAAGAAGGCTAAATTCACAAGAAAGAGAAGTGAGAGAAATTTACTTCAGTATCTGACATCAATTATGGTTGTGGAAGTGAATGTTTTATGGCCTGAGAGGTTATTTAACATGTTTTTTGGATAGTAATTCATATTCCTCTTTAAAGAAGAAGTTCAAGGTGGTTCTTCAGATGTATCAGTACAATTCCAAGGATGTTAAGAAGGTGAGATGGCCCTTCTCAAAAATAAGCCATTCCCAGCTACAATTTTGTGTGTGTGTGTGTGTGTGTGTGTGTGTGTGTGTGTGTGTATGGTGCTGGGGATTGAACTCTACTGAGCCACATCCTCAGCCCTTTTTATTTTGAGATCAGGGTCTCAGTAAGTTGCCAAGCTAACCTTGAACTTGAAATCCTTCTGTGTCAGCCTCCCTAGTAGCTGAGATTACGTACAACACCATGCCCAATTTCCAAACGTAATTTGAAAAGAACCATTGACCCCACAAATTGAACTTGAGCCTAGAGTGAAAACACCCCTAAGAAAAAAAAAAGAAAGTAACTAATGTCTCACTAAAATGTAAATTGGTGATAACACACCTTTTCTGGAAGCATCTTAATACATTCAGCTAAGAGAAGGAAAGGTCTCAGAAAAACTATGCTGTCCACATAGTTGTCATGGTGCTGTCATTGTAAACTCCTGATAAACCCAATATTAGTATTCAGTACTTGTAAAAAGCAAGAAGACTCAAGCTGGTTGTAATAGTGAGCCTGCCTCAACCTAAATCCCAAATTCTGCTCATCTAACTATTGTAGTACAGTTATACTTGTTTATGTATGTATGGATGGATGGATTTTTACCAAACTGAGCCATGCAGAATGCTTTCTGAAAAAGTAAATTAATTAGAATCCTTCCTAACTGAGAGTTTCCTGGCCCCATCACCAGGTTTGTGTCCATAGGCAAATTGTATTATTTTTCTATATCTAATTCTTTATGTCTCAGAGAAAAATAATCCCCATTCAGCCTGTCTCTTGTGAGTAGAGGGAGATGTGGAAGCCGACTGAGTCCGGGGAAGGCAAAGATCTAAGGAGGTGTGGGTTCCTCACCCAAGCTGGGTCTTCCACTGTTCCTACCCAAAGCCCATGGGGTTCCTGTATCTACCACACCTTCCCCTATGGAGTGGGCCACAGGCCCATCCCTGAGCCACTGCATGGTGTCATGACTTTCTTTCCCCCATCAAAGGAAAAAGTAATTTCCCCAGACACTGTGACTGTACTTGCCATTATGAAAAATGGAACAAAGGCAATAGTAGGGGACAGTCTGAGAAGGACACAGTGGAGACAGGTCACCCTGGCTGCAATTCACTACACAACCACTTGTGACTCCTGAGAGTCCAAACATCTTCTTGGAGAAGACTACCTACTGGGGAAGACTTGAAAACAAACAGAACAAAATTTCAGAAACTGTCAGGGAGGTCAGACGCTTCCATTGTACAGGGTCAAATAGATGGTAACTTGGGACCCACTGGGAGGTGCCACTGCTTCAGTTCCCCCATCCTGGCAACATGGGAGGCAAGCCAGATCCTCCAGCCTTTTCAAAGAGAAGCAAGGCTTAGGCATTTCAATGCAAAACATAAGAATGAGATGGAAAGGGGCACAGAAGAGGCCAAAGTCTTGGAAATGCACCAGGTGAAAGTGAAAGGAGTGCTGACTACTCAGTTATCCACGAGAGACAGGATGATCCAAGGATGTGCTTCCAGCCAGAGTACAGGGAGGGCTCTCAGGAACAGCACTTGCTGGGAGCAGCCTTCTACCCAGACTAGAGGAGGCCTGCAGCCAGCTGAGCCCCTTTAGAGGTGCTCACTAGCCTCACTTGCCCTTAGGAAACAGCAGGACTGGAACGGCAGTGCTGTTTCCCCCTGAACCTATTCCGTGGGCTCCTCAAGATTCTCCAGGGTGTGTGGGCCACCCTCCCCCATATCAGGCTCCCTCCTGCACCACCTATGCCAGGAGAGTCTGAGGACACCATGAGGAGGAAGGAGTGTGGCCCACACTCCACGTGGGCTCCTGCAGGCCCCCCCGCTATAGTTCCTCTTATTCACTTCCTGCTCTGAGGGGCCATGAGGGTGGGCCAAAGGTAAGTGTAGGTAGCTGTTGCCACAGGAGGAAGGGTGAACTCTAATGAATATTGTCCTTACAAAGTGTGGGTCACAGGAAGGGGCAATGAAAGAAACCCTTGCAAACCCAGTCAGTAGTGCTGGTCTTGCTTATCAACGGAGGACAGCTTCTAGCAGTACCCTCAAACCTCAGTTCCATAAGCAAACCCACCAAAGATATTGTCCTTAAAAAATCATTATAGGGTTTTATTTAATAAAAGGAAGCTTCAAAAGTAGTTCCCAGCTCTGGTTAGGCCAAGAGAGATGAGTCCCCTGGATTCAGTCAGGACCATGAATAAGGACCCTCATTACTCACTACCTTTAACTGGCCTGGCCACTGTCAGTCCTTACGGCCTGTCAGGCTCTTTTGCTATTGAAACCTTCACATAGGCTGCTTCTGCTGTCCAGGACAATTTCTTCCCCAAAGCATCACATGCTGATCATTTCTCCTCTATCAAGTATCTGCTTCAATGTGTCCTTAGAAAGACCTGCCCTGACAATCACATCCAAAGCAGATTCTTACGGGTTCCCTCTCCTAGCATCCTCTTCTCACCTTATAAAGCATATGGAAATGTGTGTGCTCTACATTTGCTTACTTCTTAGTTCTGAGAAGCCAGAGATCATGTCTGTTTTGTTCACTAGGCTGCATCCGGGGCCTAAGATTCAACACACACTTGGGACACTTAGTACATTCTTTTAAACTAAATGAGTCTGCCCTCTGCTTAAAGCTCCATGCAGAAGGACATGAATGGGAGTGTGCAGAAAAAAAGCCCAAATGGCTAAACATATGAAAAGATATTCAGCCTCACTCATAGAAAAATGCAAATTTTTTAAAAAGACAGCATGTGAAAAAGCTTGATTGCACTTAATAACCAAATACTTGTTGAATGGGAGTATAAATGGAGACCACGTCAGACAAATTGTCAACATTTTTCAGGATTTAAATTACTTGTACCTACCATGCCAACTCAGCTCCACCCCAGAACTGCTCTGGGAGTCTCTAGCCACCAGCGCTTTAGATGACTTAGCACTGTGTCTCCCACAAAAGATGCTGTTGCTTAGCTCACCCTCCTTGGAGCAGCTGCACTACAGCCTCTGGAAGGCAGAAAGCCGTTTTCAGAGAACACAAAGTCCCCAAAACAGATAAAAGAATTTGTGCTTGTTATTGTCCTGTTGGATACTCCATGTTGGCAGGTTCTTCTGTGGTTCCCATCCAACTTCTGCAGCCAAGCACTTTCCCTGTGTCCTCAGTACTTTCCCTTTCTCTGGGATTCTGAAACTGGAAGAGAAAGAAGGAATACTGGATTTCTAAGCTGCAAAATTATTATCTGCTGAGTTGGGAAATTCTTTTACTCATCTTGACCAATTATCAATTTATCGTCTTTCTGTTTCAAATTCAGCCTTCTTTGCCCTACTTTGTGATCCCAGAGCTAAAATCTGAACATTGCACCTGCTACTTATGAACCCCTTAATAATTAGCTGCTTTTCTCTGATTAACAATCCCTTACATTATATTTGTCCTGTTCACATTTCCTGCCTGGTTTCCTTCTCCTGCTTGGGCCCTTCCTGATGTATCAGTAGATTCTCAGATAATGTGGCTTAGTTCCTGTTCCAGAACTTTACCATTCTCCCCAAGTTGCTTTGGCAGGTCCCTCACTTTTGGCAAAGGATCTAATTTCCTGCTTTGCTAAGATCAGGACTATCCTACTAAAAATAATCCCCACCTTGTCTAAGTTGTTTTGCTCTCCCACCTTTAGTAACCCTCCACCTGTTTAAGGAGGGCCCCTCTTCTGGAGTTCTTCATCCCCATCTCCTCCTGCTGCTCCAGGGACCATGTTCCATCAACAATAGTAGCCATTGTGCCCGACAACTATTTGTTTTAGTTAATATCACCCATTTGAGTAGATGCAAATCTGTAAATTCTGCTCTTCATATGCAGCCTTTCTTACTCATAATTTTTCCATCACTACCCCTGTGTAGGTCTAATTGTCATCAGTGTTTATCTGAACTGGTCAAGTTGGTTGACCTTTATCAACAGTCTGCTGACACATGTGTTTTGCACATGTTGATGTGGGAATCTTCCCAGAGAAGAGTGATATTAAAATAATTTGTCCCAGTTTCAAGTAGTGCTACTTTCTACTCTGGTGAGAAATGGAACCATATGAATGGAATATACCCCAAGTAAAATAAGGAGTGCATCAGAGATCAAAGATTGCAACAGAGTTCTTCTCCCTCCCCTCCAGACTGCCTGAAAGTAGGTCAGGTTTCTCTTTAGGAAGACAAATCTGATCATTTATGTCAGAGTTCACAAAGTGATATGTCAACAGGATCCAGATGTAAAATTGAATGAAATCGGTCATACAGGGCAGTGAGGAGTGGTGTGGACTGCAGCAAGGTGAAGTGCGTGCGTGTGTCCTAAGGAGGTGCCACAACTTCAGTTCCCCCATCCTGGCAACATGGGAGGCAGGCCAGATCCTCCAGCCTTTTCAAAGAGAAGCAAGGATTAAGCATTTTTATGCAAAACCACAAAACCTCCTGTTGAAGCCAAGCAAAGCACATCAGTAGGTAACATCTGAAACTTTGGTGGCCAGTTTGTGTTGATGTCCTGCTCAAAAAACATTAGGGCCTCCTCATAATCTGCAAATAAAATCTGAATCTGCAGTCCAGCATGCAGGGTCCCCATGATCTAACCCCAACCAATTCCCAACCCACTCCTCACTTTCATACCCAATGGCTCGGTCATAGTTCTACACGAGGCCACCAGTTTCCACCTCGAGCCTTTGGTCACACCAAGTGCTGGCCTGGGAGGCTCTCCCCTCTGCCCTTGCATTACTATTCTGCCTGTCTCCCGTGGCTTCACACAACAACTCTTTTTTCCCAAAATTCCCGAATTTTTTGCCAAGCCGAAGTAACTGCTTCTTGCACATTCTCAATGCTCTTCTTGGTCCTCTGAAACATTCTACTGTATATTACAGATGTGATTTGTCTTCTTGCTAGGCTGGTGGCTCCCAGAGAACTAAAAGTGAATCTTAGTTGTGTCTGCATGTCTAAGAGCACACATGAGTAGACACTTAACAAATGTGTGTTCATGTATGGGATGAATATATGAAGGGCAACAAGCTACCAAAATGCTTTGTTATTTCTATTCTCAGCCCAGGAGAAGATACAACATTTTTATCCTTAATGTGCTTTTACTGTTTACATATAGATTAATTTTGGAATATTTTTCTAATGATTCTAAACTCTGCTGAGAAGTGTGTGTGTGTGTGTGTGTGCACACACACACACCTGTGTGCAAGCACATATCAGACAAGCCAATGCTCTCAACCTTAGAGCCCTCATTTGTAATATTAGAAAGTAAAACTCACTTCATAAGATTGTTGTAAGAATTAAACTTGGCATATGTTGACTATTTAGCATGATGACTTGCATACTGTAGGCATTCAACACGTCGACCTTGTCATGGTTTTAGTTATACATATGTTTGTTTGGCTATAAGACAGCTGAAATCTTTGTTTTCACAGTAATATAGATCTGAAAGAACCCTGAGAGTACAGGCATGTGAGAACTATGCCAATGCACATTGTGTAGAGAATTATAACCCACTAACTGGTCATCCAAAAGGAGGGTGAAGGTATTACATCTCTGTAACAGAAGGGTGAGAGGCCGGGATGGAGGTGACATCAAAAATCTTGACCAATGAAACTCTATGGTAATGGTTGGAGTGATGCAGGTGATTGTTTTACACAAAATACAGGTGCCAACGATCTGGTGCTTCCTGTCAGGTGGAGCTGAGGATGAGGGTGGGGCAGAGAGTTGCTAGAGCGGGCCAAGTCCTTTGCAAGGACACTTAGACCTGAGGAGAGGGTAGGTGATGAACTCTTACATTCCAGGTATCTCTCCTGCCTGCTGAAGTTCCCCTCTTCACTCCTCTCAGGAGAACAAGTGGAAACCATGCGTGCAGCCATGTCAAGTGTACAAACCAAGACCAGAAGAGACCTGCAGAGGAAGTACCAAGCCCCAGCAGGTGGATGTCTATGTCTATTTGGGAAGAATTTCTCTTCTCTTCTGTGACCAACTCAGTGGCTCTTCTGGTAACCTACTCACACACTGGACATCTTTACTCCCCTGGCTACCTCAGAAAGGTACGAAGATGGCTACTCCCAGTTTGGCATGAAGGATATATTTCCTCTGTTCACAGGGACTTGCAGCAGACTTATGAGAAACACCACTGATGCCTGTGACCTTTAGACAGTTAAGGTATGAGAACCACCTAAGAATCTTGTTTCCAAGGGTCCTTGTGGTAGATTGGATAATGCCCCTGCCCCATGCCCACATCCTAATCCTTGGAACCTGGAGTATGTTGCTTACATGGCAAAAGGACATTGCATATGTGACAGAGTTAAGGATCTTGAGACAAGGAGATGATCCTGGATTATTGGGGGTGGGGGGCCCAGTGGAATCACAAGGGTCCTTATGAGAGGGAAGCAGGAGTGTCAGAATCAGAAAATGCAAAGGGATGATGAAAGAAACAGAGAAAAATCAAAAGATGCTAAACTGCTGGTTTAAGACAGAGGAAGGGGCTATATGCCCAGGAATGCAGATGGCCTGTAGGAACTAGGAAAGGCAAAGAACCAGGCTCTCCCCTAAAGCTTCCAGAAGTGTTGCCACCTGAAGTGATGGCCACTTGGAGCAACAAAGCCGCAGGAATAAGTTCAGAGGCAGACTGGAAACAAACAGGCTCTTTATTCTGCCAGCTTCTCTCTCCGGCTCCAACAACACCCTGACACGCCGTCCACACTCTTCCAACAACCACAAAATAGCCCTGAGGACAACCCACAATCCCCCGGGCCAAGTCTCGGGAGATCATGCAAATGGCTCCAACCCAATCCACAATGTCCCAGGCCAAGTCTCAGGAGACCATGGAAGGTGGTAATGTTTATGGCTCACAGCTAACCGCAATCTTAGCTATCTCCTTTATTAGGGCTCTTGCACAGAAGGAAAGCAGCCCTGCCAACATCTTGATTTTAGGACTTTTGACCTCTAGAACCATATGGTAATAAGTCTGTGTTGGCTTGATAGGAAACTGATACAGTCCTTAACCCGCAAGGTGAAGTGTGTTTAAGTTCTTGGGAAGGATCTCCCAAAGGGAAAGGGAAGTGGTGTTCCCCCAACACCAGGAAAACTAATAGATCCTCCCAGGCTGGCCATGGTCATGGTCAACAAGCATTTATTGAGGACTCATGAATCTCTGCCAGAAAATGGAACTATGAACCCAGACCCCAACCTCAAGGACAGCCACACAAAGGAAAATAGGATTTTAAGTCAGATGATGCTAATTGACAGAAATGTAGCAAGAGGAGTTGGGGATATAGCTCAGTTGGTAGAGTGCTTGCTTCGCATGCACAAGGCCCTGGGTTCAATCCCCAGCACCACCAAAAAAAAAAAAAAAAAAAAAAAAAAAAAAAAGAAGAAGAAGTGTAACATAGATCAGCTATACATTAGACATTCAGAGGAGGCAACTGTTTTCAAGGGCATGCTCCTTCTCCTGTTTAGCTGTTTCATGTGGGCATGGGGCTGCACATCCAGGTTGACCCAGGATAGTACACATCTGTATCTCTTGTCTTGGTGTCATCATAAATAGGGATTCCTTTCATCCTCAGAAATGCCTGCTTTGTGATAAACTGGATGGTCACTCTGATGAGGCATTAGACAGGAAGCCACTGGATATACCATGCCCTGTTAGGAACGGCTTTGAACTTAGATCTCAATGCAGTACCAAGAATGACCCCCCCACAGTTTTATGCCATTGAAATCTTAGTAGAGAACATTTTGGGTTCGCTGTGAGTAACACAGACATTTCAATAATATTTGATTCCTTTCCTGGCAAAGTTGAAGTGAGGAAGCTTAAATTACATTATCTAATGAGATACAGTGATTTTAATATACGACAGCTCCTGCAGCTGCAGCAGCTGGGAAGAAGGTGTTTGTGTTGTTATGTTTTGTTTTGTTATGCTTAAAGCAGGTTGGTGGTGGGGTGGAGGGTACGGGAAGGGAAGAGGAGAAATAATTGAAGAGAAAGAACAAAACATTATAAGCAAGGTTGAAGGGAAAGGACAGTGAGTTTTAGATGTCTTGCCCTATTCTCCAGGCTTGAAGAGCAATCATTCAATTCCACCCATGAACTTGATTCTCCAGGTGCTGTCCTTTCAAAGACAGGTCCTGCTCCAGTTGGGTGGTTGGAGAGTGGGGTGCCATTCCACCCTGAGTCTGTGCTTGTAGGGTCCCTAGGAGTGTAAAGGTGAGAGCCAGGTGTGCTGCTTCTGATCTGTCACATCAAACCAGGTGTGGGCTGAATCATGTCACTCAAATTGGTCCGTAAAGGAATGAAAATTAAACTGCTAACAAAATGAGCACATCAGATTATAAGAAGCTATTTAATGAGCTCAAGTTCACTTCTACCTTTGGGGGATTTTAATGAGACTGCCTTCCAGCTGTTTTTTCTCTTATCTAGCAACAAATTTATTAGCCAGGATTAGCACATTTAATACTGGGAGACTTTGGAGGCACCTCTTCTTTTGGTTTTGTTTGTTTGTTTGTTTTTTAGTTCCTCTTTGTATCCCCACTTCCCTGAGATAACACCACTAGGACTCCCAGAGCCACCCCGGGTTGGTTTTGCAGTTGGTGTTAGTCCAGTCTCCTTTCCCCTGCGTATCCTGCCCACATGCCTGTCTCCCTCCCTTTCCCCACACTCCAGGCCTCCCCCAGGCAACAGTGACTTATCACCCAAGATATTTATGTAGTTTTGTGTGCAGAAGAGAAAAAATGGAAAGGAGAAGAGATGAGGAGGAGAGGAAGCCTGAGGTGAGGGGCAAGGGTGTGTGGGGGAGCGGGGTTGGGAGGAAAGGAGGGTAAGAAGAGGCATGGAGTGACCAGGTGAGGAGGAGACCACTAAGTGCTTCCGGTCAGTCTCAGGCCCTGGGCCTGCTCCATGTTTAATGTCTCAGACAAGCCGAAAACGGGTCTGTGGAAAGTCGTAAGGGTTTGGAAACTCACCAAACCCTTGACAGCCGCTATTCTTCATAGAGCCTGTGAACAATTGCCCGCCTGCCAGAGTCTGACTGAAATAATAGCCGTACCTACAGGATCATTTGGAAGACAGATGGTAGAGGCAACCCCATTCATCTGCCCGCAGCCATTTCATAATTCTCATCGTCCTGTCAGGCCAGGGTGGAAGGCAGACGCAGCCCTGCTAATTATTCAAGCTCATTAGATGGTGGTTCTTTTAAAGACAGTGCCCCCCACCCCTGTCCTGCTCCTCCATTCCAGCCCCTGTGCCAACCCCTACTCCAAGGCCCTGCCCTGAAACCCCAGCACCTTTTAAAAAACAGGTGTCGGAAGCCTAAAATCGTTTATTGGGCCTTTAGTTGTTGTTTTTGTTTGTTTTCATTTTTTTATTCTGTCCTCTTGCCCTCTTACAGCTCCAAAAAGGAGTCACTAGCCTACTTTACTATTTGCTGCTTTTGTGAATTGCATATTTCAAACACTGGACAACTTTTCCCATACTGTCCCGAGTTGCCATTTTCTACTAAAAGTCCAGACACTTCTATTATCATTTTTATAGCATGCATCAAGCTAAACACTTCCTTTCAATGCAATGTTTAAGGATTTAGAGAACATTTAAAAGCTCCATATCATTTCAATACTTCTGAGATGCTTAGTTTTCATTCAAAAGAGATTTTCAAGAATTCACTATGTGGGTGTGAACAGGAGTGAGAAGAGGGAAAGACTAGAAAGTCCTACAGGGGAGAGCCAGTTTTACAAGCATTTACCTGTGCACTGGCATAGGGCCCTGCATTCACTTTTTTTTTTTTTTCAGGGGGGTGGTATAATGTTCTTTTTTTTTTTTTAATTTATTTACTTATTCATAATGCACAAGTATAGCATCTTTTTACATACAACTGCTTGTATACAAAGTATATAAGTACAATTCAGATCTTCTCTGCAGTTGCCATCTCAAAATTCAAAATTCTTGAATTCAGTTTTGAATAAGAGTCTCTCATTTTCATTTTGCCTGAGCCCCACAAATTATAAAACTGGTTCTGCTACAATTGTTGGAAAAGGAATAGAACTGGTAAAGGCTCAGGAAGAAATGCCTCCTGAGCCCAAGGTAAGAGGCTGGAAATCCTCAGGGGTAACAGGTCAGCGAGTGGGGAGAGGCAACAATCAAACCATGTGGCCAGGAAAACAGAGACAGTAAATATGTGTCTGTTGAGTCCTGCCCCAGGCAGGGGCCCACTTGTAATGTTCTGATAAAAGAAAGTTTCCAAGAGCCTGAAGATGAGACAGACCCCAGATCACCGTAAACTATCCACAGTGTCAGTGCCACCTATGATATCACTTGGGAAACAATTGCTGGCATCGATCCCTTCACTATGACACCAATTTCTCTGTGTTATCAGTTGTATGGAAACTTCAGCCAAGGAGCATGAGAAGGAATGCTTGTGAGAAATAGGGCTACAGTGCAGGTGGGAGCCTGAACAGGGAAAGTATCAAATGGCAGACAGGAGAATGGGGAAGCTGCTGGGTATTTGAGGTGGGAGAACAACAAGAGGAGCTGGGGCTACCCTGAGAAAAGAAATACTCTGTAAACCCATATGGCTGCTTGTTGATAAGGCTTGTACAATAACAAATAACTCACCTTCCCCTTGTGGCACGGACCTCACCCACCTCTCTCCTTCTTCTCATGGCCTCGTCCAGCCCCCCACCCCACCCCCCCACACAGTGGGAAAAGTCCACCTGCTGTCCCCAGTTTGGGCCCTGCTGCTTCCTTGACCTCCCTAGGACTCAAGTCACAACTGTGCAGCCCGTGACATTTAACAAGCCTGAATTCATGCCTCTGCCACTTCCAAATCATATAGGTGAGTGATTCCCACCTGTGACTGTCTGAGGCCAGCACAATTCAAAGGATGAACCCATAACCCTCAGCTTTGTGTAATCTCCTCACCTTAAGGGTGGGCAGAATCTGTAGATATGATGAGCCCCCATTCCTGTGATGATGCTATGTCGTATGACTCAATGCAGGTGTAAGTAAGGCTACAGATCAGTCAGGGTGGCCTGTCCTAATCACCCAAGCCCTTCAACAGCAGAGAGCCTTCTCCAGGTAGTGGCAGAAGGCAAGTCAGAGACACTCAAGCATGAGGACTAGTGCCAATGCTGCTTTGAAGACAGAGAGGACCACGTGAGAAGGAATGTAGGTAACTTCGAGAAGAGAATGACCCCGGCTGATAGCCATCAAGGAAGCAGAGACATCAGTCCTGTGTCTGCAAGGCATTGAATCCCACCAAAAAAAGTGAATGGCTTAGAAGATTCTTCCCTAGAGCCTCCAGATAAAGGCCGACTCTCGTCAAGGCCTTGATTTTGTCTTCCAACACCCTGACATAGAACCCAGCCACGTCTGCTAGACACATGACTACAGGACTGTGAGGCTGTAGTGGATGTTGTTTTTTAAGATGTTAAATTTATAGTAATTTGTTATGCAGTAATAGAAAAAGAATACACCTCTTTCACTCCTTCGCAGCACTATCTTGTTCTGTACTTCAAATCCTGACACTTTAGCACGTCAGGTCATAATTAAAGCAAGTTTCAGGAGCTGGATCTGAAGGGATAATAGATTGAAAATGAGAGGAGAGTCAAGTCAACCAAATGGGAAACTATTACAAAGGACCAACATGAAGAAATAAAGTCCTAAATTTAATGGCAGTCGATATGGGTAAAAGAAATAGATTTAGGAATCTTCTTAAGAAAAAACAGTATCCAGATTTGGCAACTGATTGGATGGGAGAGAGGGGGCTCCACTGTGTTGGCTTCTGGAGGGTCGAAGAGAACAGTAGTCCTCTGTGGCCATGTGCCCATCAAACTCAATGGAAATAAACTCTGTCCAACTCTTGAAGATGTCTCTCCTCCTAACATAAGAAGAAACCACATTAGTTAAAATTGTTGGCTGCAAGAAACAGCACCAACCTGTTTGGTAGGGGGACAGGAGAGGAGAATGACACATATTAAGTTGTAAGTATTTCACAGACTGCAAGGACAGGAAGGCTGAAGAACCTCAGAGAGGACCAAACCAGGTTTGAAAAGTCCTTGAGACCAGACAGTATGACCTCTCCATCTCCCATCTCTTCTTCCCCTGAAGACCATCCTTCTGAGCCAAGTAGGCCACATGGCAGATAAAAATGGCTTCAGCCTAGCTCAAGGGTTGGAAGGAAACCCAGGCTTAACTGGAATTTCTTAGTTTAGATTTCTAATCCCCAGGGATTAGCTGCTTGAATTAGCTAACATAGTTGCCCCACCTCCCACCCCACCACCATGATGCTTCTCTCAGGGTAGGGGGAAGAAGAATTGGTTCTTCAGCAGGGCAGATGCCCCCAAAGTTGCTCACTCTAAAAGCAGAAACGGTTTTCAGTTTTTTATTTCCACATATCTAAGAAGGTACCCTTCTTTCTATATATAGAAGCACAGAATCAGACCCCAAAAAAGTAGCTCGATTCTAGTCCTGAGGCTCTCTCTAACTAGCAGCGTGAGGGACGCTTACTACTTCCAGCTACAAAATGTAGTAGTTGGTCTAGGTGTCATTGAAGTGTCCCAGATTTAATGTCCTGTAATTCTAAGTCCTTGTGAGCAGAAACAATGCTGCATTGATCCACTTCTGTTATTTAACTTTCCTTTGCCCTCTCAAAGGTCAGAAATAAAGCTTCTTGTCGATAATCCTCTCATTGGCTTACAGGAGGAAGAAAAGCAGCCAAAGAAAATTCACAGTTTGTATTCCATGAGTGCTGGACCAACTAACAATCTACTTAGTACTTGAACAAAGCAAAAAAAAACAAACAAACAAACAAACAAACAAAAAATTAACCACAAATCAACCCCAAGCCCCAAGCCCGGTGTTGACTGTCTGCCTTGCCTTGCTTGACAGTTTGACAGGAGCTGTGATTCTGTACTCACCACGACCACCCAAAGTTCATCTGTCCCACTGGGTGCCACAGCTCCTGCCATCTTGGCTCTCCCCACAGCGCCCCTAGAGCTGTAGAAGGTCAGAGCTTCAGGGACTTTAGTTCAAGTCCTTCGCTTTCTAAATGTCATATTAGAGGCTGAGAGAGAAGAAGGAACTTGTCAAGGGCCATATGAGCATTTGGGACAGAACTGGGACTGAAGCCATGGGGCCTAACTCATGTTTTTCCACTACTCTTTTTATGTGAACACAGTGAGGTATCTGATCTGAGGCTGGAGCCCTGGGGATAAGCCAGCAACCTTCACTGTTGGCTTCTGTTTGGGATTAAATTGGGCCTATCCCTCTCCAAGAAAACCTTATCTGTTGAAGTCTTAACACCTAATACCTCAGAATATGACCTTATTTGAAGTTAGTGTCTTTTCAGAGGTAGTCAAGTTAAATGAGGCCATTAGTGTGGGCCCCAATCCAACATGCCTGCTGTCCCCATAAGGAGAAAGTGGAACAGAGACAAATGGGAAGATAATGTGAGATGTGGCGAGAAGATGCCCTCAGAAGGCATCAACCCTGTTGACACCTTGATCTCAGACATTAGCCTTCAGAACTGTGAGAAAAATAGATTTCTGTTATTTAAGCCACTCAGTCTGTGGTGCTTTTGTTACAGTGTCCTCAGCAAACTGATACAGCAAGAAAACTGTCTACTAATCTTTCATTTCAGAGCAACTTCTTTCAATAGAATTGGAAAAAGTGCAGGTAAAAATGGATATGAGGAAATTTTCCTCCCTCACTGTCTCCTTTAACCTCTCTCCTGACTTCCTACTCCTCTCTCTCTCATCAACCACCCTGGAAAAACCAAAGGATCCTAGCTTGTTTCCATGGCCCAGTAGCCTCACAATCACCCAGCCACCACCCCAGGGACCGCGCATGCTGTGACTCTTTTTTTTTTTTATAAAAGCTATTTACTAAAACATCCACCACCATGACCCCATAAACATAGATGTATTCTTTTTCAGTTCTGGGCAGAATAATGTGCTTCCTATCATCACTGTATTTTTAATGTCTTTATTGGTACATGATAGTTATTCATAATAGTGAGGTTCCTTTTGATATTCATACCTACATACAGCATAATTTGCCCCAACTCAATCCCCAGTACTTCTACTTCCCCTCCCCTGTCCCTCTTCCTCTACTGGTCTTCTGTTTATTTATTTATTTTTTTTTAAGTTGATGCATTATACATATATAAGCCCTACACTGTGCCAACTATATGTGGACAGAGCTATACAGCCCATTAAAAACAAATATCAAGACCTTATGTGTCTACACTACATGGACGATGTTTTATTAGCTCACCCTAATCAACAAATCTTATTTAATATATTTAGTGAAATAACAAAAAATCTAAAAAAATATGGATTATATATAGCAGAAGAAAAAGTTCAAAGCAGATCACCTATACTATATTTAGGCTTTAAAATCATGGATACTTTTGTTAAACCCCAAAAAATTCTAATAAGTAAAGAACATTTGACCACCCTCAATGATTTCCAAAAATTACTGGGTGACATTAATTGGCTTCGCCCTACACTAAGCCTCACTACTGGACAATTAAAACCCTTATTTGACATCCTTCGTGGGAACCCTGACCCATCCTCACCTCGAACATTAACTCCTGAGGCCAGGAGAGCTCTAAAATTAGTAGAACAGGCCATTGAAAGATCCCATTGCGATAGATTTGATTTTGCACAACCACTAATATTGATTATTATTCCTTCACAATATACTCCAACAGGAGTATTTTGGCAACAGGACCTATATTATGGATACATTTGCCTGTCTCTCCTAAAAGTACAATTGAGTCTTATACCTCCATGGTGGCTAAACTTATTCTTCAAGGACTTAAAACCTCTACTAAAATATTTGGAATTCATCCCGCTACTATTATTACTCCTTATTCATCGTCACAGGTTGAATATTTGTGCTTCAATGATAATGATTGGGCTGTAGCTAGATGCTCTACTTCTGCAAATTTTGACAATCATATTCCTAAATCTCCTATACTGTCCTTTTGTATCAATCATCCTATCATATTCCCACAGGTAATAAAAAATCAACCCATTCCTAAAGCATTTAATGTATTTACAGATGGATCCTCTAACGGTACTGCTGCAGTAGTCACTCAAAATGAAAAATGATTCATATCACTAATCAAAAATCAGCTCAATTAGTGGAACTCGAAGCTATAATAATAGCTCTGGAAAATTTTAAAGAACAGCCTATGAATATTTTTTCAGACAGCCATTATATTGTACATGCTGTCCCAAAATTGGAGCTAGCAGGTCCAATAGCACCACATACTCCAGCTTTTAAATTGTTTTCTCAAATCCAAAATCTCCTATGGCAACGAAAAGAACCTTTATTTATAGGTCACATAAGAGCTCACACTAATCTGCCTGGTCCTCTCCATGAAGGTAATCAAAAAGCTGACGCCCTCACTAAAACAATATTTATATTTACTACAGTACAACAAGCTACTTTATTTCATTCCCAGTTCCACGTTAACAGCACTACCTTAAGACAAAAATTTAAAATCACAAAAGAACAAGCTCGTAGAATTGTAAAAGAATGTCCATCTTGTGTAACACTTTTGCCCAATCCACATTATGGGGTTAACCCACGAGGTTTGATGCCCAATCATTTGTGGCAGATGGATGTCACACATGAGCCAAGTTTTGGAAAATTACGATTTATTCATGTCACCATAGATACATGCTCAGGCATGATTTTTGCTTCTTTACATTCCGGAGAAAAAAGTTAAAGATACTATATCTCATTGTCTGCAAGCTTTTGCTGCATTGGGCATCCCCAAAATGCATTTTAAAACAGATAATGGCCCTGCATATACATCCACATCCTTCAAACAATTTTGTACAAAGTTCAATATTATCCACAAAACAGGTATCGCTTATAATCCTCAGGGACAAGGAATAATTGAAAGAGCAAATCGGACACTAAAAAATATGTTACTAAAGCAAAAAGATGGAAACTGGAAAAATCCTAAGGACAGATTGGCAGTTGCCCTGTTTACCCTAAATTTCTTAACTTTAGATTCTAATGGACATTCGGCTGGAGATAGACACTGGAACCCACACCAACAAACATAAACCTTTGGTTTACTGGAAGGATGTTCTCTCAGGTACATGGAAGGGTCCAGACCCAGTATTATTTGGGGGAGAGGATCTGTTTGAAGATGTAAAATTCAATGTGGACAAGCCACTTTGGAAAGAAATATGGAGATTCTTCAAAAGACTACGAATGGAACCACCTATCCACTTCTTGGTATTTATCCTAAAGAACTAAACTCAGCATCCTATAGTGATATATGCATACCAATGTTTATAGTAGCACAATTCACAATAGCCAAGTTGTGGAATCAGCGTAGATACCCATCAACAGATGAATGGATAAAGAAAATGTGGTCTGTGTCACTCCTTCTTTTAAGCTAGAGTCTGAAGCACAAGTGAGTTTGAAAAGAGAAGAGCAATGCAAAATCCATTTTGTAGAGTATGCTTGCAATTATTCAAATCATTTAAATTATTTCAAATGTTCCCTTTTTTGGCAGGTGATGTCTTCCAATAAGCAGAGGCATCTCAAAATATCTCACCCATAGTGGTCATTGTGGTGAACCACCTGAATTCCAAATGAGGAAAAGGTATGTGGGAGGCCTTGAGATCGTTTTTAAAAGGAGCTAGTTTCTGGCAGTGGAACCCTGTCAATATTTGAGGGTCTTTCAAAATAGCATTTCATGTACATTCTATATCCACTGTTGTTGCTTCTACATGGAACTGGGAGTAGACTCATCAGCCACAGATCTTACTGTCACTAAATTGAAATTTTTAGATTTTCAATGTCTATAAACAATTCCTCCAATTCCAGACCACTCTGGCATACCAAGGAATTTCAGAGTTTCAGAATCAACTTGACCATGATAGTCTTCTGACATCCATCTGCAAAACAGTCTCAAAATTGGGTAGATCAAAGTTTAGAAAATGATAATTGTCAATTTCTATGCCATCTATTTTTTGCTATGCTTACAGTCAAAAGCACTCCCCTGTGCCAGGCATCACTCGGCCATGACAGTCACATCCACAGCTCCCCATCTGGCCAAGGAATTGGCTGCCTTTCTGCAGCCTTCTAACCTCAGGTTAAAGCCTCATTTCTGCTTCTTGATTGTGTAAGTGTCTTATTTTGTTCACTTCTTTGTAATTATCATCTATTTCCTCTTCATAGTGGTCAAATCCTTTCAGATACCCATGAGCAAAGAGCCTGGTAGAAAACCAAGGTCTCTTTCTATAATACCAGACCAGTGAACCTGGGATCTGAGCAAGAGATGCTGTAGAAGGAATGTGGTTTCCTAGATCCTAACTCTCAAAGGGAGAGTGGAACAGGGCCCAGGTGAGAATGGCACCGTGAAACACAAAATCATCTACATCAAGTGCTAGTGGCATTTTAAGTTCTAAGATAAATTCAGGCAGTTAAAAAATAGGATGATAGACTTAAATTTTGTAAAGTAGTTTGTTTTTGTGTTTTGGTCTTTGGTACTAGGATTGAACCCAGGAGTGCTTTACTTCTGAGTTACCCACCATTCCTTTTCATTTTTTTATTTTGGGACAACTTGGCAATTCTCCTACCTTAGCCTCCAGAGTCTAAGGATTACAGGTGAATACTACCATACCTGGTCATAGAGTAGAATTTTTAAATTGTTATCATGGGCTGCTTAAGAATTATCTCAGTTTAAAGTGTTTGTCTATAAAATTTGTCAAAAGAGGTATCTTATGGTATTCTAGCTAATGGAGAAGTATGTTAAGAGGGGTCAGTCTCAATTTCAGCAGAGGCTTCAAGACTGTGGACCACTTACCTGGACAGCTATAATACTTAAGCAACCAGGACTTGGTAAGGAAGACAGTTTTTTGTGACTCTTAGTCCATTACTCAGCTCTACCCTATAAAAGAGGTTGAAGAGACTGGAAGGAAGGATGGGGATTAGAGAGCAGCTTTTATTAGGAGGTAAGTTGGCTAGAGCCTCTTCATCCCCTCCATGAGGAAGGCTGATGCCTCACTGCAAGCCTGGTGACCAGGAACTCAAGAAGCCCTTCAGAGGACTGCAAGTAAGCCCCAGGCAATAGTTCTCTGTCTGACTCACAGTTGAGGAATCTAAAGGGGCTTGTAGCTGACGCAACTTGTGGGAACAGTGCAGAGATCCCTGCTTGGAGAGCAATTTGCACTTCCTCTGTGGAAGGATTTAAGATGAAGATATTTTCTGTGCACCAGAAGTAAGCAGAGAGGGAAATGAAGAGGATAGGGAACAGGGAAGAAGAAGGGCAGAGAGGGTGAAAGAGTCATCTCAAACGGACTTCACTCATGAAGCCAACTGAAGAAAAAGGTGACAAGACCAAGGAAGGGACCTATGTGAGGTAATTTGCAGAGAATCAAAGTCGTAGGCAGCAGGATGCCAGCTAAAAAGTGCATCCACTGAAGCAGAGATTTATAGAAGAATGGTCCCTGATGATAGGGAATCTCCAAAGAACCACAGAGCATCCAAAGAAGTAGATTTATCCATTTATTCTACAAAGAATCTCCAGGACTAGTGTTTTCACTGGCAAATCCTACCAAACATTAAGGAAGTATCAATCATAAACTTCAACAGAGAATAGAAAAAGAGGGTATACTTCTCAAATAATTGTATGAGGACTGCATAAACATGATTTTAAAAAAAAAACTGATAAAGATATTGCAAGAAAGAAAAGTTTTAAACCAGTCTTTCTCAAAAATATAAGTGCAAAATCTTAAACATGATATTAGTAAGTTGAACTCAACGGTTTGTGAAAGGACAATTGTTTCAGTCAGCTTTTTTGGTGCTGCAACTAAAAGACCTGACATGAACAATGTAGAAAAGGAAAAGTTTACTTGGGAGGCTCATGGTTTCAGAGGTCTCAGTCCATAGGCAGCCAGCTACATTCCTGGGGGTGAAGGTGAAGCAGGACATCATGGTGGAAGAGTGTGGCAGAGGGAAACAGCTCACATGATGATCATAAAAGAGAGAGAGAGAGAGAGAGAGAGAGAGAGAGAGAGAGAGAGACTCTGCTCACCAGATACAAAATATATACCCCAAAGCCACACTCCCAATGAACCACTTCCTCCAGCCACACACCACCTATCTTCAGTTACCACTCAATCCCACCAAGTGATTAATTCACTGATTGGGTTAAGGTTGTCTTAACCCAATAATTTCTTCTCTGAAACATCTTGCATTGTCTCACACATGAGCTTTTGGGGGACACCTCACATCCAAACCATAACAACAATACATTGTAATTGAGTGGGATTTAATCTAGACCAGAAACATGAAAGTTGACCTCTGAAAAATCAACTAGTGCAATTCACGTAATAACAGAATAAAGGAAAAGAGATAATATAATCAAACAATGAATGCAGACTTTTTTTTTACAAAATTTAATGATCATTCATAGTATGAACTTCTAGCATACTATGATAAGTCCAGAAGGACCTTCAAAACAATAATAAGCTCCTGAGATCAGAAATGATCAGTATTGTATTCCTGGAAGTTCTCACCAGTGCAATGAACAAAAAAGATCTAAACATCTGCTGCGCCCACAAAAGGAACAGCCAGTCTGCCAAGACCTATGCTGTCCTATCGCCTCTGATCTCCCCCTCCACTCCAGCACTGGAGGGCAACAGAAGTTCCAGCTGGCAAATTAGGAGTGAAGTGGCGAAAGAGTTGGCAGAATCAAGAAAGAAGAAACCAACCACTCAGCCCTTCCCTACCTCCCCATCCCTTGGTGTCCTGTCTTTCCATTGCTGGCTTCCTATCTTGTGTTGGGATTGAAGGAGTTTCATACATGTTTTTTAAAGGAGGTTTGGATTTTTTACTTCTGCACAAATCTGGGCATAATTAGTTACTGAGGTAGTATATTTTATGTGGTGACTACAAGACTTTTCCCTGTCTGAGCATGATCTGGAAATCCTGGTATGTACTCTAGATTTCATCTGAAAGGTGAGGAGAAACTATATCACAGAGGAGATGCAAACGTGGGCCATAGGGAGCCAAGTTGTTTTCTGTCACCCTAGGACCTGTGCTTCTCCAGAATCCTGGTGGTACTACTCTGGGTAACATGCCCACTGTTAGTCATCAAAGACCATGTTCCTTTTGGCCATACTTTCCTCGGTTGCTGGCTAGAGAGTCTTCCTCTGCCTTCTTTCAAGACTTGCCTTTTGGCTTGGGTTGATCCTGAGTAGCTGATTGCATATACCCTTGGCTGACTGAAAAAGGAATGGACTTTTCAGGAGCACACGTGGTGGTTTCTGAGTGGGGCATGAGAACACTGCTCTGTGCCATCCCTGGCTCTACCCTTGCCTGCTGGGGGTCAGCCCCAGTCAGGGGGTACAACGCGAGCGCTCAGCGAAGTACGGAGGCAGAGAAGCAGCGATGGGGAAAATAACACACCGACACACGAGTCAGGCTGTGGAATCTTCTCTCCATCGCTGCTTCTCTGCCTCCATACTTCGCTGAGCACTCGCGTTGTACCCCCTGACTGGGGCTGGCCCCCAGCAATTGGCGCCCAAGATGTGGGGCAACAAACCGCAACAGAACCGGTAAGTTCATTTACCTTTAAAGTATTTCTAAAGAGATTTAGGCAGAGAACAAGCTTCTTACCTGAAGTTCCGCGGACTTCTCAGTAGAGATAGGCTGAGTGAGGAAGGGTAAGATAATCACAGAACTATTAAGAAGATCACAGAGCTATTGAGAAGTCATATGCCATAAAGAAGTCTAGAGAAAAAAGATTCTTTATTGTTAAACAGATGTTTGATAAGAGAGGTGCCGCTGTTACTTCTAAGCAGCTGAGACAATTTATTATCCAAGAGTGTTTTTCTTGGTTTCCTGAAGAAGGAACTTTAAGTTTAGATACATGGATAAAGCTAAGAGGAAAAATAAAACTTTATTATGATCATCATGGGCCAAAAAGGGCCCCAATCGATGCCTTTCCCTTATAAAATTTACTTAAAGATATTTTAAATCCTGCTCTTAAAGCAGTTTGTCTTGTAGATAGGATAATAAAGCCAAAACAAACTCCTCTTGAGAGAACCGCTTTCCTTTAAAATGGTTAAAGAGTTAAAAACTGCAATTAAAGATTTTGGCTCGACTTCCCCTTATACTTTACAAACTAGTTGATTCTATTGCTGCAAAATAGATAACTCTTTTTAATTGGCAACAAGGCTTGAACTTTTCTATGTTGATAAAAATGAAACTTGATTTACGCCGCAAATCTAACTCTCTCTGCCGAAAGTTGCTCTAAGATAAAGTTACTACTAAACAGACTTTTCTTTCTAATGTTAGACAACAGCCTGACTCGCGTGTCGGTGTGTTATTTTCCCCATCGCTGCTTCTCTGCCTCCATACTTCGCTGAGCGCTCACGTTGTACCCCCTGACTGGGGCTGGCCCCCAGCACTTGCCCTGCTTAATCTGAAACAAAGTATATAAGCGCAAAGCCGGGGCTGTGGGAAACATTGTCAACCTGTGAAAATGAAGGAATGGCTCTGAATGGTTGCTCTGCAAGTCTGAAACAGTCGCCACCAGCAGCAGCTCAATCTTAGGGTATATTTATTACGCCAAAAGCACTCGACTTATTATCATTAAGACTATAGATATGGTCTCTATCCCCAAAGCATTAATTAGAACCTTAATATGGAACTAATATATGAAGAAAAAGACTATAAAATATATACAAGAGGAATATGCAAGGTTATTAAATATTGCCTCAGGATTGAAATGTCATCATAGCCAATGTGGAGTCCCATGCCATTAAAAAGAAGAAAAAGGCGGGGGGACTTATCTATTAAAGACCATTTTTCAGTATCTGATTGCAATACTGGCCAGGTTGAGCCAGGCACTTGGCCCCTTCTGCTGCTCTCTCCCTTGAAGTTCATTTCTCATCTTACTCTTGCCTTGGAAATGTAATGCATCAGAGGTTGTTCTGAGTTTATGTTTTGCTCACTTTTAATTGTGCTAACTGATTGGAAATGGGAAGCAGATGGACACTTGGCCCAGAAATTAAACTCCGTCTCTTGTAATTAGATGGTGTCGATTAATGCTTCCATGGGGTCCTTCTTCTCACTGCCAACTAAAAGAGCTCTCCAGTGGGGCTCCTCAAAGCATTTGGGAACTAATGGTTTATTCATTTCCTCCTTTGCATTTATTCATGGATACCAAATACAAATCAAATTGTCTTTGTCTCTTGTTTTTCTCTAACAGTTTCACCACTTGACTTTTCTTTTTTGGCAAGAATTGAACCCAAATAAAGGGAATGCTGGAGAGCCCCTGGCTGAGCTTGGCTTCCTATTTTTAGTTAGCTGGATTTAGTTGGGGAAGGGATGGGGGCCTTGTGAGCAGAAAGCTTCAGAACCTTGGGAGAGCACTGTGGTCTGAAGCTGAGCCTCTAGATTCTCCTATCATGGGGGGGACAGGCAGAGCTTGGAGACTGACCCAAGTTTGAATCTTGACCCAGCTGGTTAATAACAAGCCATAGAGTGCTGATGAATGTTTAACGACAGGCTCTCAAAATAAATAAACCCTTGATTTATAACATGTGCCCATTTCTGTGGTGTAAATTCTCCTACCAAGGCTGATTTCAAGCTACCAAATGCAAAGTTGGAGAGAGATTTGTACTCTTGGCTCTTCTGGCCCATCCACGCCTCAGTTTGTTTATCTGTACATTAGGGATAGGGTAACTTTGCGGTTATTATAAAGATTAAAGTAATAACTGCAAAGTGGCCAAAACAGAGCCTGATCTACACAATTTTTCAACAAATGGTCCCTACATATTATCATTTTAAACGGGTTTTTAGGAGTGGCTTCACTTTGCTGAACACCTCTAGAAGTTAGAGCCTAAGCCTTAAAATTTTGACTTCTAAATTTCATTGCACAGGTATGACCCAGGAATCCAGGGAATTGATGTGCACAAATCAGACTCATGAGAGGCATTTATTTAAATGCCCATTTATTAAAATGCCAATATACTACTTTGATTCAGTGTGTTATACAGAATAATAATTTCTAAAATCTGAATTGGGCCACATAGCCTAGTAAAGGACTTTGTTTTGTATTTTAGGATATTTTTATTTTTTGTGTAAAGTACACAAAAGTATAAATGTTAATTATGTTTAAATATGCTTAAATAATCATCTTAATTTAAAAAAAAATAAATTGGGGCTGCCCTGGAATATCCTGAACTTATGCTCACCTTAGTATATCCCCAGCCTGAGGACCAGTACTGGTATTCCCTTCCAGCCTCCTTACAGGCAGCCTGTTCTCATGTCCACCCAGAGGAAGCCTGCACAGGTGGACTTTGTTAAATGAGGCGTATATTTAACACTCCTGAGGGACCCCTGTCTGAAGTTGCCCTAACTATCACGGTAGATTTTGAACTCATTGAGTAAGGAGGGAGATGGAGACTACCAGACCAATTTTGCTATTATGCATATCGACACATGGAGGTAAGACACAGGGAAAATTACTAGGCGAGCTCAGGTAGATTCAGACCTCTTCAGCATACCTTAGTGTTCTCTCTTCTACCCCTGAGATGATCTGTTGGGCTACACAAAAAGTCCAGTGCAAGGAAAAACACATGGATAAAAAGAAAATTTTTTCATATTATACTTATAGAGCACATTTTTACATATCTCTGGTTGTATACAATGTATATTCACACCACTTGTGACTTCATACATGCACTTAGGGTAAAGAGAGAGAATTACTATAATGGAGGTGACAGATCCATATAGGATGTTACAGGAACACTAACAAAGGGAAATTAACCAGTCTGGAAGGAGAGTTAGGGTATAGGACATGCCTGGGGGAGGTTATAGAGGTGGGGAGTCCTGAACTGAGTTCTTAAAAGATGTGTAAGAGTGTGCCTTTTCCCCCACATCCTCTCCAGCATTTATTGTTGTTTGTGTTTTTAATAGCTGCCATTCTGACTGGAGTGAAATAAAATCTTAGAGTACTTTTGATTTGCATTCCTCTAATTGCCAGAGATTGGGCCAAGTACGGAAGGCGCCAATGCCCAAACATGTCCAAAGCCAAAACCTGTAGTCCACCGCAATTTAAGCCATCTCCCCAAACAGGGCTCCTGCATTTCCCCCCTTTTGTTTTAAAAGAGGTAATGCTCTAGGACGTCTATGTGCAACCAACATTCTTACCCGTCATCGGATAATCAAGGCTGTGCCCTTGACTCCTGTCTTAGGTTGATATGTCGGCCACATGAGACTGTCCCGTGCGACTGTGCCTGTCTTAGGTTGTCCCCCTCTGGGGATCTTACCCGTCATTGGCTAACCAGCCATCCAATGGAGCCCTTTAGGATCGACTGTGTATGATGACTAACAGCCGTCCAATTGTGAGGAGATGTTGCGGCTTTAAGGCAACAAGCCTTTTGGTGACGAGCCAAATTGTATAGCATATCAAATTGTTTAAACAAATTAGTTGCCCTAAGTTTCATCAAGTAACACACTGAATTCTCTAGACAAATGTCCGCAAGGCATTGTCCCGTAAAGTCCCAAACAATGAAAGATCAAAATGTCCATTTGTTATAACACGTTGATGTAGGAGGTCCCATGTATGTAGAGCAGAGGCCACACTGTTGGTGAGGTTGTTTGATGCTTGAGCAGCAGGGATGCTTGTGGTGACCGCGTTCCCTGCAGCTGTAGCAGCAACCGTCTTTTTTATATCTAGATAATGCCACCGGCAAATCTTCAGGGCCCGCTACCTAGAAACTCAAGCATCAATTATTAAAGGAAAGGCAGTGTTTATTTCAGCACTGAGTGAAGAGTCGAGTTGTCAAACTAAAAAACAGAATTATTAGATTAGAAAATTAAAGTTGATTTCTGCTCATACACATTGTTGTTTGAGCTCACACAAACATAAGTTGTCAAAATATCATATTGAGAACAAAAGAAAGAAAGACTGAGGGTATTTACTGTATTAAAGATAGATTAAAGAAAAGCTAAAGGCACTTTGGAGAAATAATTTGTCAGCTGGAACCCTCAAGTCTCTGTATACACAGCAATTTTTTACCTGTTGAGATAATTGAAATTAATCAGCTATTAAACAAATGAAGTTAATAACAAATGAACAATCTTATGTCAAAACACCAAAATATTAGGTTATATAGCACTAGTCATATTGTTTGCTAAAGAGAAGTCCCAGGGATACCTATAATCAAAATTGAAAGTACCTTCATTTATAAAATTATTTACCTAAATTGAATACTCTTAACCTAAAATGAATTAAAGTTATTTGGATCCATATATATATATATATATATATATATATATATATATATATATATATTCTTTTTCATAAGCGCTTTGTTCTTTGTGACGTCACACTGGACAGACGAACAAACATACAAACATATATTTGTGACGTCACATTAACATGAAATGTAGACAAATGTACAGACATAAAGACATGTATAAAAAGAAAAAAAAAAACAATTGTGTGCACACTAAAGAGAGATCTCCTCATCCCGGCCGAGAGGAATGACTCTTGAGTTGTGAAACATTTTGAAGGATACTTTTGAGGGAGTCATTCTATATCTTCATCTTGGTCTTCTTGATTTTGTAACTTTTTTATTAATCTTGATTCCTCAACAACTACATCTTGATCATTTTGATGTGGTACCTGCTTTATTAATCTAGATGGTATCCATATTGGAGAGGATTCGTGTTTTGGAAAAACACAAACAGATCCTCTCCCCCAAATTAATACTGGATCTGGACCCTTCCATGTACCTGAAAGAACATCCTTCCAGTAAACCAAGGGTTTATGTTGTTGGTGTGGATTCCAATGTCTGTCTCCAGCAGAATAACCATTAGAGTCTAAAGTTAAAAAATTTAAGGTAAACAGGGCAACTGCCAATCTGTCTTTAGGACTTTTCCAATTTCCTTCTTTTTGTTTTTAATAACATAATTTTCAGTGTGCGGTTTGCTCTTTCAATAATGCCCTGACCCTGAGGATTGTATGGGATGCCTGTTTTATGGGATATGTTGAATTTTGCGCAAAACTGTTTGAAAGATGAGGACGTATATGCGGGGCCATTATCTGTTTTAAGCATTTTGGGGATGCCCAATGCAGCAAAAGCTTGTAAACAATGAGATGTGACATCTTTAACTTTTTCTCCAGAATGTAAGGAAGCAAAAATCATGCCTGAGCATGTATCTATGGTTACATGAATAAATCGCAATTTTCCAAAGCTTGGCTCATGAGTAACATCCATCTGCCACAAATGATTGGGCATTAATCCTCTAGGGTTAACACCAAAATGAGGATTGGGCAAATGTGTCATACAAGATTTACAATCTTTTACAATTGTTCTGGCTTGCTCTTTTGTAATTTTAAACCTACGTTGCAAGGTGGTGCTGTTGACGTGAAACTGGGAATGAAATAAAGTAGCTTGTTTGTAGCGCTGAAAGTATAAATATTGTTTTTGTAAGTTCATCAGCCTTTTGATTACCTTCATGGAGGGGGCCAGGCAAATTAGTATGTGCTCTAATATGGCCTACGAATAGAGGTTCTTTTCTTGCCCACAAAAGTTTTTGTATTTGATAAAACAATTTAAAAGCTGGAGTATGAGGTGCTATTGGTCCTGCTAACTCTAATTTTGGGACGGCTTGTACAATATAGTGGCTATCTGAAAAAATGTTTATGGGCTGGTCTCTAAAATTTTCCAGAGCTCTTACCACAGCTTCCAATTCCACTAGTTGAGCTGATTTGTGTGCAGTTATGTAAGTCATATTTTCTTTTGTAGTGACTATTGCAGCAGTACCATTTGAGGACCCATCTGTAAATACATTAAATGCCTTAGGAATAGGTTGATTTTTTATTACCTGTGGAAATATAATAGGATGATTAATACAAAAAGATAATATAGGAGACTTAGGAAGGTGATTATCAAAATTTGCAGAGGTAGAGCATCTAGCTATAGCCCAGTCATTATCGTTGAAGCATAAATATTCAATCTGTGACGATGAATAGGGAGTAATAATAGTAGCAGGGTGAATGCCAAATATTTTAGTAGAAGTTTTAAGTCCTTGAAGAATAAGTTTAGCCACCATGGAGGTATAAGATTCAATTATACTTTTAGGAGAGACGGGCAAATGTATCCATAATAAAGGCCCTTGTTGCCAAAATACTCCTGTGGGTGTATATTGTGAAGAAATAATAATCAATATCAGCGGTTGAGTTAAATCAAATCTGTCACAATGAGCTCCTTCGATGGCTTTTTCTACTAACTTTAAAGCTTTCCTAGCATCTGGAGTCAGTGTTCGTGGTGAGGATGGATCAGGGTCCCCTCGAAGGATATCAAATAAAGGTTTTAATTGGCCAGTAGTGAGGTTTAGTGTAGGGCGAAGCCAATTAATGTCACCAAGCAGTTTTTGGAAATCATTGAGGGTGGTTAAATGTTCTTTATTTATTAAAATTTTTTGGGGTCTAACAAAAGTATCCATGATTTTAAATCCTAAATATAATATGGGAGATCTAGTTTGAACTTTTTCTTCTGCTATATATAATCCGTATTTTTTAAAATTTTCTACCATGTCACTGAATATATTAAATAAGATTTTTTGATTAGGGTGGGCCAGTAAAATATCATCCATGTAATGTAGACACATGAGGTTTGGATAGTTATTTTTAATGGGTTGGATAGCCTTGTCCACATATATTTGGCATATGGTGGGGCTATTAGCCATTCCCTGTGGTAAAACCTTCCATTGATATCTCTGATCAGGGCCATTATTGTTAATAGAAGGAACTGAAAAAGCAAACCTGGGGGCATCCAGAGGATGTAGGGGAATAGAAAAGAAGCAATCCTTTATATCAAGACTAATAACATGGAAACTTTTTGGAATAGCTACAGGATTCGGAAGTCCAGGTTGAGTAGGGCCCATGACTTGCATGGTTTTATTAATTTGTCTAAGATCATGTAATAATCGCCATTTTCCTGATTTTTTCTTGATCACAAATATGGGGGAATTCCAGGGAGAGGTGGAAGGTTCTATATGTCCTGCTTCTAATTGTTCCTGAACTAGTAGGTGGGCCGCTTGTAATTTCTCTTTAGATAGGGGCCACTGAGGGACCCACACTGGCTTATCAGAAAGCCATGGTATTTTTAAAATTATTTTCTCAGTGGCCCCGAAGAAAAATGTCTTTTTCCTATATGATAATGATTTCTTTTAGGGTTACGCTTACCCTGTACTTTTTGATAATGATTTCTTTCAGGGTTAAGACTACCCTGTATATTTTCACATTTAACACCTGCAGGTTTGGTTGCAAGGTGTACTCCCATTTGTTGTAAAATATCTCTTCCCATAAAGTAACTGGTAGGTTAGGTAAAACATAAGGCTGAAACGTTCCTTTATGTCCTTCATCATCCTCCCATTTTAAAATTACTGCACTTTTTTCTGGGAGGTTATTATATCCCAAGCCTCTTAAACTGGTTGAAGCTTTTTGCAGAGGCCAGTGTTTGGGCCATTGTCGTAAATTAATGATGGAGGAATCAGCTCCAGTATCTATAAGTCCCTCCATTTCTATTCCTTGGATTCTTATTTTACACATAGGCCTCCTAGTACAGTCTCGAACCCAGCAAGCCATGGGACTCGAATCAGTGGAACAAAATCTTGTATTGTTCCCTTTTTGAGGCATACTCATTTTAAATGAATTATGTAAATTTGGAAGGAGAAGCAGCTGAGCAATTTTATCTCCTTGATTAACAGAACTTATACTTTGGGGTGAGCTAAGCATTATTTTTATTTCCCCTTTGTAGTCTGAGTTTATTACACCTGGGGTCACTTGCAAACCTACTAAGCTTTGAGGACTTCGCCCGATAATAAGTCCTACAGTCCCTGAGGGAAGAGGTCCCCTGACTCCTGTGGGAATCAGTTGAACCCCCATTTCAGGTGTTAACACTATTCGGGCGGTGGAACAGAGGTCTAATCCTGCATTTCTTCCTGTTCCTCTGGTGAGGGAGTGGATGGGTAATAGGGGTTGTGTCGGGGAAGCATCTGAATGGATGCTTGAGGATACTCCTCTTCCAATGCCTCGTACATTTGTGGGCCCCAGGGCATTGGGCCCCGTGCCCCGTTTTTTGAATTCCTGAACAAAGGATTTCCATGGATGTCAAATTTTGAATAACATTTATTGGCCCAATGATTTCCCTTTTTACACCTGGGGCAGCAACCTGGAGCACGGTATGAATTTGGTCTTATTTCTCTTTTGGGATTTTGCCTAGAATAGCCTGATTGATTATGATAATTTTTCCTGGAATATCCTGATTGATTATAGTGTCTAGGTTGAGTCCTTGTGAAATTCTGAGGGGCAGCATCTCTAACAGCTGCTGCAATCATATTCCCTGTGACAAAGGCATCATTTATATCTTTACATAGTTGTATATATATGGAAAGATCCTTTTTATTTCTCCATGGCCTGATGGCTTCCTGGCAATATTTATTAGCGTTTTCATATGCTAATTGAACAACTAATGGCATAACTTGATCAACGTCTCCAAAAACTCTACCTGCAGTTCTCAAAAGTCGATCAGCAAATTCAGCATATGGTTCATTAGGTCCTTGAATTACTTTGGACAAGCTACCTTGTAGATCCCCAGGTCCTTGTACAGTTTTCCATGCCTTTAAGGCAGCTGCATTTATCTGAGCATATACTCCTGGGGTATAATATTTTTGAACCTGTACGTCTGCGAATGGCCCTTCTCCTGTGAGCATTTCTATGTTATGGTCTCCAAACCCTGCATCTGCATTTATTTTAGCTGTTTCTATACAAAGTTCTTGAAATTGTGATCGCCAAACCAAGTATTGTCCCCCCACTTAATGTTGCTTTACATAGACGTTTCCAGTCTGAGGGGGTTAAGCTAAAGGTGTTAAGGGACTCCAGTATACTCAATGTGAAAGGAGCTTGGGGTCCATATGTCATTACTGCCTCTTTGAGAATTTTTATTGTTTTGAAATCTACTGACTGGTGGCCCCTCTCTCCATTTTCATATTCAAATACTGGCAGTTCCCAACGTATCTGTGAGTTACCCTCGAGAGCACATAAGCGCTCAGAAAGACTTTTTATTTCTATTTCTAGGGTATGCAAACGCCTAGTGATACCCTTCATATTTTCTGTAATAGATTCCACCCATGGGGGAGTGGAGGACATAGGTTCCTCCACTTGATGGTCCCTTATCTTGGTCTTCCTTAATTTCCTTTTGTTCATTTTTTCAGAATCACTTTTACTTAATTCCTCCTCACTACTACTACTCTCATTGGTCCTAACTGACTCAGTAACATCCTGAGTCCTGGATTCAATTGAGAGCATGTATCCTTGAACTATCTCTAATAAATCTTGAATAGCTTTAGCAGCTCGGATCTTTGTCATTTTTGAGCCCGCACTGATACTATCCTTACTGGCCCTAACTAACTCAGCCGAGGCCAAGCTTTCATGATCACTTTCACTTTTTTCCAAATTCTCCTCACTAATAACTGACTCAGCTATATCAAAGAATCCATCAAGAGCCTTGTACACTTGGGTCTTAGTTATTTTCGAACCCATTTTAACCGCTCTGACTAGAGACTCCTGCGAGGTTCCTCAGTTCTTACCTGCCGTGTCGATTCCCGTCCGGGCCACCACCTGTAGTCGCCTGAAGCGATGGCCGCTTGGAGCAAAGAAGCCGCGGGAAGAAGTTTTGAGACGAACTGGAAACAAACAGCTCTTTATTCTGGCAACTTTTCTCCCTGGCTCTAACTACACCCCGACACGCCACCAACGCCGTCCACACTCCTCTAACCTCCAAAATGGCGCAGACCTCCTCCGCAATCTTGCTCAAGTCCCTCGAGATCTCCGGCCAAGTCTCGCAAGATCCCGGGCCAAGTACGGAAGGCGCCAATGCCCAAACATGTCCAAAGCCAAAACCTGTAGTCCACCGCAATTTAAGCCATCTCCCCAAACAGGGCTCCTGCAAGAGATGTTGAACGTTTTTTCATTATTTGTTAATTGACTGTATATCTTCTTCTGAGAAGTGTCTGTTCCATTCCTTGGCCCATTTATTGATTGGGTTATTTTTTTTTTTGGTGTTAAGATTTTTAAGTTCTTTATATATTCTAGAGATCAGTGCTCTATCTGACGTGCATGTAGTAAAGATTAATTCCCAATTAGTAGGTTCTCTATTCACCTCACTGATTGTTTCTTTTGATGAGAAGAAGCTTTTTAATTTGAATCCATCCCATTCATTAATTCTAGATTTTAATTCTTGTGCAATAGGAGTCTTATTAAGGAAGTAGGAGCCTAATCCGATATGATGAAGGTTTGGGCCTACTTTTTCTTCCAATATCTATATGGTCTCTGATTTAATTCCTAAGTACTTGATCCACTTTGAGTTGAGTTTTGCTCATGGTGAGAGACAGGTTCAGATTCATTTTGTTGCATACAGCACCATTTGTTGAAGAGCCTATCTTTTCTCCACTGTATGTTTTTGGCACCTTTATCTAATATAAGAGAACTATAGTTGGGGGCATTAGTCTCTGTGTCCTCTATTCTGTACCATTGTTCTACATGTCTATTTTGGTGCCAGTACCATGTTTTGTTTTGTTTTGTTTTTTGGTACTGGGGATTGAACTCAGGGGCACTCGGCTGCTGGACCACATCCCCAGCCCTTTTCTGTATTTATTTGAGACAGGGTCTCACTGAGTTGCTAAGTGCCTCCCCATTGCTGAGGCTGGCTTTGAACTCGCAATCCTCCTGCCTCAGCCTCCAAAGTGCTGGGATTACAGGCGTGCAGCACCGCGCCCGGCTACCATGCTGTTTTTGTTACTAATGCTCTGTAGTATAGTTTAAGGTCTGGTATAGTGATGCCCCATGCTTCACTCTTCTTGCTAAGGATTACTTTAGCTATTCTGGGTCTCTTATTTTTTCCAGATGAATTTCATGACTGCTTTTTCTATTTCTATAAGGAATGTCATTGGGATTTTGATTGGAATTGCATTGAAACTCTATAATGCTTTTGGTAATATAGTCATTTTGACAATATTAATTCTGCCTATCCAAGAACAAGGAAGATCCTTTCATCTTCTAAGGTCTTCCTTAATTTTTTTCTTTAGTGTTCTGTAGTTTTCATTATAGAAGTCTTTCATGTCTTTTGTTGATTACCAAGTATTTAATTTTTTCTTGATGCTATTGTAAATGGGGTAGTTTTCATCATTTCCCTTTCAGAGGATTTGTTACTGATGTACATAAATGCCTTTGACTTATGGGTGTTGATTTTGTATCCTGCCACTTTCCTGATTTATTTACTAGTTCTAAAAGTTTTCTGGTGGAGGTTTTTTTTTTTTTTTTTTGGGGGGGGGGGTCTTGTAGGTATATAATCATATCATCAGCAAATAGTACTAATTTGAGTTCTTCTTTTCCTATCTGAATCCCTTTAATTTCAGCCATTATGGAAAGCAATATGGTGATTCCTTGGAAAACTGGAAATGGAACCACCTTATGACCCAGCCATCCCACTACTGGGTCTATTCCCAAAGGACTTAAAAACAGCATACTACAGGGACACAGCCACATCAATGTTTATACCAGCACAATTCACAATAGCTAAGTTGTGGAACCAACCTAGATACCCCTCAGTAGATGAGTGGATAAAGAAAATGTGGTATATATACACAATGGAATATTACTCAGCAATAAAAGAGAATAAAATAGTGGCATTCTCAGGTAAATGGATGAAGTTGGAGAATATAATGCTAAGTGAAGTTAGCCAATCTCAAAAATCCAAATGCCAGATGTTTTCTCTGATATAAGGAGGCTGATTCACAGTGGGGTTGGGTTGGAGAGCATAGGAGAATTAGAGGAACACTAGAAAGGTCAATGGGGAAGGAGGGGAAATGAGGGGGATGGGGGTACAGAGGGGGGGAAAAAGATGGTAGAATGAGATGGATATCATTACTCTACATGCATGTTTGAAGACATGAATACTATGAATATACAAATAGTGATATGTAAAAGGGTGCTCTATATGTGTATTATGAATTGTAATGCATGCTTCTGTTGTATATACAACAACTTTGAATTTAAAAAAAATCAGAAAAGGAAAAAAAAAAAGATGTGTAAGAATTACCTTGAAAAAGAAAGACCCTGTACTTAGGTTCACCAAGAAGCAGATTCTGAAAAGGGAATTAGTACATGAAGCATTCATTAAGGAATGCTCTTGGGAGGGGGAAGATGAAGGATTTGGGAGAAGAATGAATTGAGCTGTGATAGAATCCAAAGGCCTCAGTCAATCCCCCTTCAGACTTTTCCTGAGTAGGAGTGAGGGAGCCCAAACATCATACCATCACGTTCACCAGTCATTGAACAAGGGCTTCCTCTAGAAGAAGGTGGTTTAGAGTGTCATTTTCTTTAAATGAGGGATGACAGCTGAGAGCTGTTTTCCAGCGGAAATTCCAGGCGTGGGGGATCTCAGGCCTTCATTCCTGAAGAGTATCTGGGCTCTAGATCACAGCATGTACCACAAGGGGGGAAGGTTTTCTACAGAAGAGAAAACCCTGAAGAAATAGTGATGCATGTAGGTGTCAGGCAAGTGGTTCACTGCTTGTCTTAGATAGGGTTCCCTGGAAAATAGATTCTGAGACAGATTTGTATAAAAGCAGTTTATTGCATATTAGAATAACCTGAGACTATGATTCTTTAAGGGAGTGAGAGAAGCAGGATCGAGTAAAAGGAGAAGTTGAACTGTAATGTGGTCCAGTCAATTCCACAAGAATGGCCCTTCTGAGATGTTCTGAATCAAAACAGATGCATCCATCCGTCACTGGATACAGGCTGACAACATGGAACATTGCAGAACCTTTCACAAGGCACCTCCCTTAAGCAAAGGGCAGGTACTAAGAGAGACTTAGCTGTGAGTGGAGTGGATTTCTCTTTAATATTAACATTTAGCATTTAACTTAATATTACAATAGCATCACAGAAGGAAAAAATATTGGAGTCCTCTAGACTTCCTCCCAATGGAATCCATGAGAAACAGCTCATTATTGCTTCTGAATGAGAAAGTATCACTTTTCATAATGGAGGCATTTAGATGTTCTTCTAATCAACTCCTTAGACTGGCTGAACATCTGTAGGCTCTTTATCTTCGTTAATGGGGATATTTCAAAGAGCCCAGCTTAAGGAAATTTTATGACTGGGCAAGTTTCATTCAGTGCTGGGTTTCCTAACTTGCTCTATTAGAGCCCTTTTTCATTTCCATCCCCCCTTTCTCCAAATCACCCATCCCTCCCACCTCTGCAGCTGGAAAATACTTCAGGTTGTCTGGATACAAAGCTACATAAATTTATGCTTATCTCTTTGTGTTTGTATAATTATATTGTTTTTATTTGTGCAAATTACATTTATTTACCTGTTATTAATTTCATCCAGTATAAACTTACAATTTAATTGTGATCTTAAGAAAGGAAGCTGGCAATGTCTCTGTTTGTCGCTGCTGTGACCAAAGGATTTGACCAGAACAACTGTAGTGGAAGAATAATTTATTTGAGGGCTCATGGTTTCAGGGGTCTCAGTCCATAGAAGGCTGCCTCCATTCCTCAGGGCTTGCGGTAATGTTGAACATCATGGCAGGAGAGGGTGGTGGAGGGAAGCAGCTTATGTCATGGTGATCAAGGAGCAGAGAGACAGACTCCCCTCCCCAGATACAAATATACACCCAAAGTCACACCTACTTCCCACATCCTCCAGCCACACCCTACCACTTCAGTTACCACTCAATTAATCCTATCAGGGGATTAAATCGCTGATTGGGTTAAGACTCTTACAACCCAATGCAACCCTTCTTGCATTGTCTCATACATGAGCTTTTGGGGGACACCTCACATCCAAACCATAACAATCTCTTAATGGGGAAGGGGAAGAACAGACACACCTATTGATGTTTGTGGTCCAGATCAAGTGGAACCACAGAGGGCTCTCTGAGCTGTAGAAGAACACTGCGTGTCTGTCACTTTCCTCTCTGCAGGATTCAGTACAACAGTCCAGTATATAAACTTTTCATTCAATTTCCCTGCTGGCGCTGCTGCAGAGAGACCTGTGATGATGCTGATGACATTGCAGAAGGAAGATGCACTGATACCTTTCCATACTTTTTTTTTTTAACTGCTTACCAGCATGAACTCCCTGTCTTCCTTAATGTTCATGGTGTTTAGGCCCTGAGATGGCGTCCAACTATTTTCAGTTGTCAGAGACCCAGAAGAGCTTCTTTGGTCTTTAATAGACAGCAGCTTCACACCCTTCTAAATTTCCTAAGAAAAGGCATTTATCCATAAATATCCCACTTGTGGGAAACTGTTTCTCCTGGCAAGGACACCCATAAACTCCTCTGTTATGGACCGGAAGCTCTCCTCCTTTCCTCTTTCACTCACTCCCTCCCTCGCTCATCTTTTCATTTATTTAGCAAATATGTCTTGAGCAGCTGCTGCTTTCCAGGCACTTGAAAATACAGTCCTGGAGACACGGAAGTGAAGAAGGCACTCTGTCCCTGTTCTCCTGAAGATCATTCTCTATCCATTGTGCTTCATCACTGTTGCCCCAACTCACAATTAACCGTTCCTAGAAGAAAGAATATGATGCTCTATAGTCTCAATATGAAAGGGCTATGCTCCAAGAATTTTGGTAGTACCTCATGTTGGCCAAACATCAATGGAAGTAAAGATAATGGAGTCCAAAAGGAGAATGGATGGTGGTGCTTGGATGGCAAGGAGACATCAGCTAGTGTCAGAGAATGAGGGGAACTGAGGAGTCTGTATTAACCCACCAATCACAAGCCTAAGAAAGCAAAATGGCAATAATTAAAAAGAAAATTAAATTTATGACTTAAAAGTCAAGATAGCAATCCGTCTTTCTTTGAACTCCCTCATAAAGACTCAATTCCTTTCTGTTGTGGTGAAACACATAGGATTAGGACTTTTATTTGACACATTGAAGGTGTGTTCTTTCCACTTGGCCTGAGGTCTCCAACAGAACCATCTTTGGGGGAGCACATTTGTCTCCTGTCTCTACTCCACATGCCTCCTTCACCCTGATGCACAGATGCACAAGTGCATCCACTGGAGTGCTCAGTCCTGCTTTTGAACCACATCTACCCCAATCAGCATGGAGAGGCCAAGAGCAGCCCATCATCTGCCAGCTTTCTGTAACAAAAGATGCCATTTGTCTGGTTTCTGCTGAAGGAAATTCGTAGGTTACATTATTCCAACCAGATCCCCTCACCTCTTGGGAGGCCTTTCTTTTCCCGCCTAATACTGACATAGAAGCAGCACAATGAATGGACTTTATTTCCACTTTCATACTCTCTTAGGTAAGAGATCTTTATTACCCTCATTAAAGAAGCATCCAGAGGCTGGGGTTGTGGCTCAGAGGTAGAGCACACCTAGCACGTGCGGGGCCCGGGTTCAATCCTCAGCACCATGTAAAAATAAAGGCATTGTGTACAACTAAAACAAATAAATAAATATTTTAAAAAGAAGCATCCAAATAATCAAAACGGGAGTACAAGTCATGTCTCCATTTTAATGTTTCTACCCTAGAGTGGAAAAAAGTTATTTTCCACTTCTTTTCCTTTATTCCCGGTACCAACTTGTGCTTAGTCTAAAAAGACACATTGACTTGTGGGCTCAGGTTATCTTCAGTGCACTGGAAAGAAGAGCAGATGGTTTACTAGATGTAGAAATTCCCAAGAGTTTATCTCCATTACTCAACAGATCATTAATTTGGAGCTTCAAAACCACATGAGAGTGCTAAGCCACTTTTGCCCTCAGAGATTGGTAATGATTAGGATTCTCACCATCCATAAACTTAAACAATCGAAGTCTAAGAAGGAAAAGCTATCTCTCACTATACTGAGTGTAGGGTGATGGGTGCAGGGATATGCCCCCAACACAGACTCCTAGAGTATAGCACTCAAGGACAGTTCTCCTAGCCAGGCCTGCTTTCCTTGGATTGTGGGTAAGGCTTAGGATTCGGGTAAGGCTTAGGATTCCAGTCAGTCTGTGCTTTAGTGCAGCCCAGGAGGAATTTTAGTGAGCATCTTGGCAACTTTATTTTCTGGAAATCTGGAATAATTCTAAAACCACTGAACAACTCGAATACAAAACACTGAAAATATAACATAAAACATACCAAGTTGTTTATGAAGGCATGGTTGAGGTCAGAAGAAAGCAGGGCAGTTGCAAGGAAAAAAAGATGAAAAGGGTGCCACAAGCAGGGCTGTATGACAAACTAGGAGCCAATTTCAGGAACAAAAAGGCTTGAGTATTAATGGCCATGCTGATGGCAGGAGACAAGGTGTTGACTCATACCAAGTAGGGAATAAGGGACCCCATGTGAATTCAGGTGCCTCAAAGGCCTCTACACTTGAAAAAGACACAATAGGAAGAAAAATAAAAACATTTCACCAGCAAAGGAAGCTGGCTTATCTTGACATGAGTTCCAGATGAAATTTTTATGAAAGTCTCCTGAGTTTATAACCTTAAGCCTAGCTTCCTGTGGGTTTATCATTCGTATTTACTACCTGCAAGATCCAGGAAACCCCTACAGAAATATTTCCTTGTCCTTGTCCATTTTTGTACTCCAGCCCTGAGTTGAATCCTGAGTGAGCAGTGAATGCCAGCATTAGGAGGAAAAGGCAGTGGAGGAGCACGTGGAAGTTTATGTGTAGAGCACTGATTTCATGTACCTGTAAGTCTTGATCGCTCTACCAACCTACCTAAGCAGGCTTATACAAATTCATCCATAATGTAATTGAGCCTCTCAAGCAGTTGCTTTTGTTGTTACTCTAAAACTTAATGTGGAAGAAATGTCCCTGTTGTAGAGAGATATTTGAATTCCAGTGGCTAAGCCAAATCTTCATGTTGGTCCTGATGATGCTGCTTTGAGAAAAAGAGCAATCTTAGTTATATAGACCCTTTTAACCTAAACCTCATACCCACCTTCAAGTCAACGCAATGGAGTGCCCGAGACGCAAGGCTTCGGCACACACTGGGAAATAAAACTAGTTGTATTTTTACCAAAATGTATTTGTTCAGACCACACAACTTTTCCAAGACTTGCCCCTTGAATTCTTGACCCAACCTTGGGTCGCCATGTCCCTTCTTCTTCCTTCCTTCCCCTACCCTGCCTGCTAACCTGAAATTTCATCTCCCAGTCACACTACTCAACCTGTGGGGTAGTCTGTCCTGCCCAACACCATTCAGTTGTTTCCTAAAATCCCCTTCCTTATATAGTTCTGCTTGAGAGATGGCCAAAAATGGAACTTGCATGGGCTTTTGAAGTCAGAAGTGCAGCAAAAATGGTTAGTGGCTGAAGGTCATTAAGGTCAGATGCAGTGACTGAAAGATTCCAAGGTGCCAGTGGGTTCCAGTTTACCCTAGTCTCCTCTCCTCTGTGTCCAGCAATTCTTCCTGACCGTTGATCCTGTTGACCAAGGAAAGCTCCAGTCCAACCCATTTGCTGACAGACCATAGAGGCACAACTGCCCTTGGACACACTTGACCTCTCAAGACAAATGGCATGTTGAATCTCTGGTCCTCCAATTTCCTTCTTGGACCTTCACCTCGTCAGCTCCTGTCATAGGTGAGTTAGGTCAAAGTACTGTAATGACCTTGAACTGCATGATTAAACTTGGGAGGCCCAAGCACAACCTTCTGAACATGGTCCTATTTGCCAGGTTGACCATGACTGACTCACTGATTATCTAGTGCCCACAAAAGGCCTGTCATATAGACCTGAGTAATAAATACTTGATATATTAAGAGTCAACTGGGGTAATTTTCTTTTCTCAGATTATGGAGTTCTATGAAATCAGGCAGAATAGATGGAATGGCTCTTCTCCAAAAAGGGGAATATTGACTGCAATAGTCCATAAAGCTCCTTATTAGCTCAATTTGCTAGCTCAAAACATCATTTTCCTGTTCTGCTGCTTCTGTCCTGCCCCTCACACCATTTAATGCTCAGATTCACAGGCTTCAAGCCCTGGCAGACTGCCAAGCAGAGTCACTCTCCCTGTCTCCTGTCTCCCTCTCATTCCCTCCCAACCCCCAATTGTGTGCTTTACATTCCTTTTCCTCCCTTGCAAGGGGGCCAGTAAAAATTACCCCATTCTCACATGCAGGAGTAGAACTCTGAAAAGACCTGTTTCTGAGTTGTTGCTTTTAAAGATGCCTCACCAGTATTGCTGAGCAGCAATAAGCTTTAAAAAAATAAAAATGGGTAACCTGCATTTTGGCACATATTTCTCCCTCAGCGCGTACACCCCAGCAATTCCCATTTGGATTTTTTTTTAAACAGAACAATTTTGTAGCATTTCCATTTATTACACATTTAATTGCCTTTTAATTGGTGCAGCTGTTTTCAGCATGTTTGAGGCATATTGGAACTATCTTCCTGAGAACCCATTTCAAGCTCACTTCCTGCCCTGGATTACATTATTGTCAGTCAGAAGTTTGTGCTTGGGCCTCCCAAGTTTAATCAAAGACTTACTGTCTAGAATAAAAGCCACTGATATTCATAATTCCTATAAGCAGTAGGGCAAGAACAGTACCGAAAATTAGAGATAATCTCAGGAACTAAAACTGATATTATAATGTACCGAGGCCATACTGACAGTGGGTCTTGGAGTCCAGCAACTGGAATTAGGTTCTAAATCCATTATTAGCAAACCATACATCTGAGGCAAGTGGTTTACCTTCCAGGACCAAGGAGATTGGGCTGTGGGTCCTGTCTAAATTTAATATTCTGGCAGTCCAATTGTAACTTACAAAAGACCCTATGCCTTGTATTATACATTTGAAAACTTTTAACATAATAACATACTTTTTAAATTTTGTATTTGGATTATTTTTACTTTTATCACAAATAGATTGTTCAGATGCTTGCTTCCTTATTAATTCACTTATTTATTTACTTGTGCATCACACTATGGAAGAAAGGGGTAAGGCAGGTTGAGGATCTTGGCGGGCAGTCTCTGAGCGTTAGCTTTCACACTTGTGACCCGGGGATGATAATATATGCCTCATATATTATTAGGGGTGTTAGGAGGGTAAAAATGAAAATAATGATCACGGAAGTCTTTACACACTGAAGGACATCGTATACATACAAGTCATCAGTATTTTAATAATAGATGTATCCCCAGGTGATGTGAAGAATTCTTTCCAAAAAATGTCTCAAATTATTACAGCAAAACCACACTGTTCCAGGATCACTTGCTCAGTTACATGAGTCATTTTTAATATTTTAATCTCTGGACTAGTTCCCTACTCATTAGTATCTCAAACTAGAGTAGAAATCAGATGAGAAAATCTAACCAGTTCAGTTAGTTACTTGATCTGAGTCTGGTTAAAGCTTTGGTATGAGGAGGAGATGCAAATGAGGAGCTGGGAGCAGCCCAGCCCCACCCTGTGTGGTTCTGGGCCATATACACCACTGTGGGGCACTCACCTGCCTAGGAGAGGTGTTGAGCCGTACTCTCTCGGGAAGGTAGGGAGGGACAGTGGCAACCAGACCTGGGCAGACCTGGGGTTCCCAGTATCTTCCCAGAAAGCTTTTGATGTGTTGTACTTTCTTCATCACTCAGATTGAAATCATTGGTGGAGAGGCCCCAGAAATGGTTAAGAATTGCAATACTTTCTATGAGCTCATGAGAAGCACCCACTTGAGTGCTTCGGACTGATATTGTGTGTGGGGGCATGATTTTCCTGAGGTTCTATCTTCGTATCTCTTCCAGTGACTGTATAAGCCTCTGATTCTCTGTATTAAGACCTGTAACTCCAGGGATGAAGAGCATCTATTTTCCTGGCTGGACCCTGTCTCATATAAGCCTATCCCTTTCCACCAATGCCATGTATTGCAAAAATTGTCAAGCACCTCCTGTGAGCTACCAGTGAGCCACACATATTATCTCATCTTCATCATAGCTTTGTAAGCTCAATCCTATCACTTCCTCCATTTTATAGATAAAGAAACTGAGGCTTGGAGAGGTTAAGTAACTTACCCAAGGCCATACAATAAGATATGCAGAGTCATAGACTTTTTATTTTTGTGGTGCTGGAGATTGAACCCAGGGACTTGTGCATGCTAGGCAAGCACACTTCCAGCTGAGCTATATCCCCAGCCCAGAGTCATAGACTTTTAGAGCTTCAACATTCTTATGAAATTGACTAGTTGGCTAATATTTTCCATGATGATATGTTTTGAAAGTCTGATGGGAACTTAGAGTGCATTATCAGTTAATGGCCCAAGCCATAGCCATTCTAGCAGAGGTGGGCTCCAAAAAACCATCAAGGGAATCAAAGTAATCAGAGACCTGAAGTTACTGGGAAATTTTAGAACATGGTAGGCATGGTAGAACATGGTGATAGTAGGTGTTGTTAAAAAACCAAACAAAACAAAAAATCAGAAATTGTTTGAGTCCCAGTGGGACCAGGAGAATGCTGGTAGCAGTGATGCTCATCTCTTCAAGAAGATATGGAAAAGGATCTTGAATTCTGGTCACTGTGACCTTTCCCCTGAACTTAGACCAAGAAATATCCTCTTATCTGACTTCAAATTGTGGATTCAGAAAAAGCTCTTCACTCCAAAGAGACTTGACTTGAGTTTCTTGGATGGACACTGCTATGATAAAAAGATCTGGCTCCGATTACAGGTGTCTTAGGAATGGACCCCCATTGCTGAGTCCAGTTAAATCAGTCTGTATTCCTTCTGGAAGGATTTCAAATATAAGTATTATAGGATTGAATTGAAATAGGAAGAAGGAACATAGAAGAAACAGAAGTTAAATCATCACTTTTATAGCAAACATGTAATTTTTACTGCACAAACTAGAATGTAAAAAAGAAATGTCACATTTTAAAAATAAAGCCGACTTTGAGATTCCCATGCCTCTGAACTGGTGGGAAGTTCAATGTCAATCTTTGCTAAGTTCTCTCTCCTATCTGCTCTTGGACCCAGACATAACAAAAGCTCTGAAGTTCCTTTGCAGAGCAGGTCAGGAAGGCCCCTCTGGCAATTGGTCTCTGGGTCATCTTTTAAGCTCACATAGCTCTTTGAAAATGGGAGGCTCTGCTTTGACTATACCACCAAGGACACAGAAATCATTGCATTAGTGGATCCGGCTTTTAGGATGTACCTCTCTGGAAAGCAGCATCCATTCTTCACTGAGGTCTCACCTGCTCCCTCCCTGGGATGCTTTAATGAAGTGGGGCTCTGTCCCTGGTAATTTGCATCATGATCATCTAATCACAGCTTAAAACCTCCTTCTGCAGAGAGACCTCCCCTGAACATCTAACACATAGTCTCTGTCCCCCGTGCCATGCATTATCTTCAAATTATTCATTTTTGTCTAAACTAATGTGGTTCGTTTATTTTTATTTTTTATTTTTTTTTTGTCCATCTCACTCCTCCCTCTGGCCCCTGCCCGTATTAATAGCAACATTAAACATTTATTGAGCACTTACTACAAACTAGGTATGAATCCAATGGCTTTACAACCAGACTCATTTAGCTCTCACAATTATTCTATGATGCGGGTTCTATTTACTCAATTTTATATTATGACTGATGAAACAGGTCCAGTGAGATTAACCCATCAGAAGTCATCCAGCTGGAATGACTGCCATGGAATCTGGACCCAGAGCATTTGGCTGCAGTGTCCGAGTGCTTGACTACAATGGAAATCAGGTTCCTCCTGCTAGGTCCTACAGGATTTTAGTTCTGGATTAGTAAAGGTATGCACATCCTTCCCTTCCTTTCTTCTCCCCACTCTTTCTTCCTTTCTTTAGTGCTTATTCTGATAAAACTTAAATTTGCTAACTTATTTTCTCATCTTTGCATCCATAGCCTTTGGTTTTAATTTCTCTTCTTGTTGAAGTAATTCTTTTAATAAATTTTTCAAGAAGTGTTTCATATGTTAAACCACTTGAGTCCTCGTGTGCATGAGAATATCTTTATTTTGTCATTATATTTAAATGATTGTTTGGTTAAATACAAAATTCCAGATTTGAAGCTTCCTTTAATATTTGAAAAATGTTCCTTTAATACTTGGAAATGTTGTCAAACATGTTATATCCAGGATTACTGAGAAACCTGATGCCAATCAGATTCATTTTCATTTGCAGATGGTTTGCTTTTTTTCTACCCAAAGCTTTTGGAATTTTCTCTCCTTTGTGTATTTTAAAAATCTATGCTGTTTAGCATTCTCTCAACTTTTTTAGTCTAAGATAGGGACATAATTCTTTATCAGCTTTCCATTGCTATGTAATATCCAAAACTTAGTGTTTTAGAAGGAAATTCTTATTAATTCATGGTTCTATGGATGGTAGTTTGGGGTTCTTCTGCAGTCAGCAGCTAATCATCTAAATGGTTCTGCTTCTGGGTGTGGACTGGCAGTCAGCTGCAGAATGAGGGCCACATTCCTCATCAGCCATCTGACTGTCTTGGGCTTATTCATATGATGGCTTAGGCTTCAAAAAGTAACAAAAGACAGTAGGTCCCAGTGTGTAGCACTTCCAAGTCTCCATGTTCATCAGGTTTGCTCTTGTCTGTTAGGTAAAACAAGTCACATGGCCACACCCAGAATTCACTGTGGAAGGGGACTACCAAATGGATTCAGAGATTTGAAACAACTGGGGCCTGTTACTGCACACTCCACTGCATCTTCTCTTAATTTTAGAAAATTCTTGATTGTCTTTTCAAGTATCTCCTCCCCCATACTTACTTTTGCTCTCTCCTGAGATTCCTAACATACAGATGTTAACTTCTATTTTTATCCTCATCTCTCATCTCTTTTAGCTTTTATTTTCATACAATTTTAATCTTTGTTAAAATCTTTTGGGGGGAGTTCTTGACCTGATCTTTCTTTCTTTCTTTTTAAAATGTATTTAGTTAGTTAGTTAGTTAGTTAGTTGTGACTCTGTCAATTCTGTGAGCCAAATAGTCTGTTGAGTTCTGTATGTTAACAATTATACTTTTCATTGCTAGCACCTAAAATTATATGTATATATAATTTTGGGGGGTCCTCATTTCATGTTCCCCAATCCTTGCTATCTTATTAAGGATATTTCCTGGGCTTATTTTAAACCTGTCTAGTGTACACTTTACTACACAGTTTCTCTTTGTGCTTTGAGAGTGCAGGAGTATTGTCACCTTTTCTCTATGACTTGTGTTGCCCTGGGAGCATCAACTGTCTTGACCAACAGTGGATATGTGGAGGAAAAGGTGACATCTCAACTCCTGGCTTCTGCCTCCCCTGATGAATTTAGAGAGTGTGCAGCAGGTAAAGATTGCAACTCAGGCTCCACCTTTCTCTATGTACTCACTAATTCCCAAATAAGTAATTCTACCCTTCAAAACTACTTTTTCCAGTTTTCAAAATAATAGCTAAGATTTCTTGAGCACTTTTATGTATTAGTCCCAGTTTTAAGCACTCCTAAATAATACGGCATCTTAAAACCACCTGAGAGGTAGGTAGTATTACTGTATCTATTTTGAAGATGAGAAAACAGAGACAGAGAAAGTAACTGCCCCAAAGTCCCTGAGAAGTAAGTAGTGGGGGGCAGGATGAAAATCTAGGCAGTTTGGCTTGACAGCCCACACCCATAACCTTTATATTATGGACCAGGGAGGCCTGGGGAGGCCTGCCCATTCCAGTTCATTATCTGCTCGCCACCCCAGTGGGCTCCAGCACTGCCTGTGTGTCACCCTGATGCTTCTACCTGGTTCAGGGGCAGCAAGCCTGATTTTATGCCTGGCGAGTAATTTTCTACCCATAACAATGTGAGAGAATGGGCAGGATATAGCTATAATACTCTGCTCTAGTCTGTTTCTAGTTTTGGCACCAGCCCTCTCCAGCTCTATCCTCATTCCCAAAACACACACACACACACACACACACACACACACACACACTGACATTCTGGTACCCATCACCTTCTGCCTCTCCAAGATCATTTTACATTTTTGCCATGATATTAGGTATATCAAGCTTTTCATGTGAAATCTTTGGGGTTGGCCCAAAGCGGGGAACCAGCCTCTCATTAGGTCACCACAAGGCAGGAAACACCTGCATATGTAACTTCCAGGGCAGTTTATCCACTAACTGAAACTCCAAAGAACATCTAGATCCGTGAGTGCTGTCCCCTGCTCTTTGCCAGACATTTCCTTCTAGCTCATATTCAATTTCCAAAATCAACCCAGGATTTTCTATTATTTTATCAGTCTTTAAAATTTGTTGGCATCTTGCCAAAGTGGGTCTCAACACACATTCACAGACATACAATTCAAAGTTAAACTTAACTTCATGATGGGCAACACTTTTGAGTCTTTCTACCACAGCACCAGATCACTGACTTTCTCCTTCTTGAAAATGATGGTTAACCTCTGATGTTTAACCATTTTTATTGTTTTTTCTTAAGTAATGCAGGCTTCTAGATCTCTTTCTAGCCACCTTTAACAAGGCACCAAGCTTCAAATTTATAACGGTCCTTCTACACGTGCCTTGAGGGCCAGGATAGGCCTGCTGGTCATATTCTCACTCTTCACCTGAATTGCAGCCATCCTTCAAAGTTTGGTTCAAATGCTCTTACCTCCAGGAAGTCTTCCCTTATTGCTCAGCCCAAAGGAATCTCTCTGAACTTAGCACCAAGAATGCAAAGGCCTCGCTTGTGTAGGGTTTGTTCTCCTCTTCTGTTCTATTCAGGTTCTCCAAGCTGTCTAGAGGGCTACCTACAGTCCCTCAAAAGACACAAGGCTTTTGACATTTGAGGTCAAGACATTTGATTTCTGATCTTCCCCCTACTCTACAGATACCCTCTTTCTTTTCCAATTTATTTCAGTATATGTAATAGTTTAGATATAAAAATAAACTTTTCTGCAGAGTTATGGACATGAATTATATGTGCCAATCCTGGGTCTTTTACCATTTAGTCTTATGACTTTGAACCAGTTAATTTTTTCCTCTGATTCCTATTTCCCTTAACTTTAAAAGGAAGGGGCCTGGACTAGGTGACTTTTAAGGCTCCATGTATATATGACTCAGATTGTAAATTCTTTTAGGTCTGAGCCCCCATATCTTGATCTTATTTATTTAATTATCTATCTATCTACACATTTATTTGTGGCTCCTGCATCACTGTGAGCAAATATTGGTGCTTAGTATTGTTGGATTAATTGAAGAATCAGTGATTATCTTAGATGATTTTGTAGTCCTGTTTCCTTGGTAGGTGAACCCTGATCCCAATGGATTGACTTCATAGGCATGTTCAGAAAGAATCACTGGAAACAGAAGCTGCATTAATTAGCTGGCCCTGTTCTTTTAAAGGGAAGCCGAACTTTCCAATGACTCATTTGTGCTCCCCTGAGAAGTGCTGGGAGAGAAAGCATGTCCAGTGTGCCTTTCAACTAAGGGACAGCACATATTTCTCTCAGATCTTCCAGAGGCCTCAGAATCGGGTTTTGTTCCTGTCCCTTTCAGCCCTCTAGGTAGCTACAGATAAATCACGATGTACTGTAGGTTGCTTTTCCCATGTCTGAATTATGTAATTTCTATTTTCCAGAAATTGAAGTTAAGACACTGAGGAAAAATCAATTCCATCCAAGGTATGCCTTGTCTTAAGGTGGGGGTCTTTCTAGGAGTCGTTGCATGCTTGGATGTAGATGACTGGGAGTGGTCTAGAGAGAAACTGGCTCCCCACGGAGGTCAGCACTCTGGCTCCAGAAGACTGACTCCTGCTGAATTCTACAGAGGAGGGAAGCGGCTTCAAATGCAGTAGGCCAGATGCCCCTGAGGGTTTCTGAAAATGCTGTGACAAGGAGCAGCTGGGGGTCTGAAGTCAACCAAAAAGAAAGTTGGAGGCCCAGGACCACCCCAACCAGTAACTGTGTGACTCCTCCCCTGACCTGGGGCTTCCAAGGGAGCGTAACAGGTCAAAATCCTCACAGCTTACTCCTGGGAGGGGACCTGGTGGAGGGGCTGACTCTCCATGGTCACATCAGTTAAAACCCAGTCAAGCAGTGGGATTTCTCTGTATTTTGTTCTATTATTAGAATCCAATTACCATCTGGTGGTGTGCTATAGGGAAGTGCTATTCTTCTGCGTCAGCAAACACACAGTGCAGCAGTTTGGTGAGCAAGCTGGAGCTCTCAGAGCATAGAGCAAAAAGCAGAGAAATCATTTTATTCCTGCCCAAAGAATCTCATGCCTGTTGAAATTCCACTGGCTTCAGGAGACAGTTATCTATCCAGCGTGACCTTATAAAGGGAAGACCCTACTCTGGTTCTGGTGTCATCGTGACCTTTAAGATGTAAAACCCTCTGGCTGTGCATGAGCCTGTGCATTCAAGGCCCAGTCCACGGTGCCCCAGACTTTCCCTCCTGAATGCAGCCCCAACAACCACAGGAGAGCCAGGCCTTCCTCATGAGGCAAGAAACTGCTACTTCTTTCTTCAGGATCTGCTGTCTGAGGCAAGACGGTACAGCACCTGGCCCTGATGCCAGTCCTCTTCCCTTTTCTTGACTTGTGTCACCATGGTGAGGGAAGCCACAGGCTGCTTCATGGTAAGCAGTTTGATGGATGTGGAAATTGTTTGATGTATGTTTTATGGATATAAATAGCTTGATGGATGTTCACCCCAGAGGTTCTCTTGGCAACCCCCAGAGGAGATTTATTCTACCAAGGCTGGAAAAGAAATTATGCCTAGCATCTCTCTTAACAACCTGAAACTTTTTTGGAATAATTTAAGGAATTAGAATTAAGAGAAGTATTGTTAAAGTGCTGGTGGAGGAGGGGCTTGGAGAGAGCAGGGCCACAGGTATCTTCAACGAAGGGACAGCACATATTTATCTCAGCTCTTCCAGAGGCCTTGGAAGTGGATTTCGTTTCTGCCCTTTCAGCTCCTGAAGTTCCTAATTTGACTCTTTGATTTGCTCTGTTCTGTCTCTTTCTGGCCAGTAGGTACATCAGTCTTTGCAAATGGAAAGACATGGGAAAAGTCAGGAAGCAGGCTCCTGAATCCTGAATCCTATATTCAGTGGCTGCCCCCAACCCCATGCTGTTCCTTTGTGGCAGGGAGTTCTTTTGTCTAGATTAGCCATCTAGAGCCTGAAGCAAAGCAGAACAAAGCGTTATCCTGTTCCTTCCCTTTGGGCCACACCCAAATCTCAGCCCTCTTTTTTTCTTCTATAATGTTTTCATTGGGGCGTTCTAATTAAACATAGTAGTGGAATTCACTATGCCATATTCGTACACGAACATAACACAATTTGATCAATCTCATTTCCCAGTACCTTCCCTTGCCCTCCTCCCTCCCTGTGATCTGCTTTCTCTACTCTGCTCATGTCCTTCTATTATTATTATTATTACTACTACTACCACTATTATTTTAGTTTGTGCATTATATCTATATAAATAGACTAATTATAGATTTTCATACATGGACACTGTAGGATTTGATAGATTTCGCTCTCAAATACTTCCACATGCCCTCTCCTCCTCCCTCCCTCTCAATCCCCTTTCTCCATTGGTCTCCCTTCTATTTGGTGGGATCCTTTTTTCTCCGTTTCTTCTCTCTCCATGCACCCCCCTTGATTCTATATATGAGAGAAAACATTCAACCTTTGACTTTCTGAATCTGGCTAATTTCACTTAATATGATTTTCTCCAGTTCCACCCATTTATTAGCAAATGACATAACTTTATTCTTCTTTATGACTGAGTAATACTCCATTGTGTCACATCTTTTTCCATTCCATTGTGTCACATATTTTTCCATTTATCTTTTGATGGATACCTAGGTTATTTCCATAATTTGGCTGTTGTGAATTGTGCTGCTATAAACATTGATATGCTTGTATCACTATAGTATGCTGATTTTTTTTGGGGGGGGGGGCAGGTTGGATAAATACCCAAGGAGTGGAATAACTGAATATATGGTAGTTCCATTCCCAGTCTTTTTAGAAATCTCCATACTACTTTTTAAAGTGATTATATTATTTTCAATCCCACCAACAATATATAAGTATACTTTGTCCCCACATCCTCAAAACATTTATTGTTATTTGTATTCTTTATGATTGCCATTATTACTGGTGTGAGATGGAATATCAGTGAAGTTTTAATTTGCATTTCCCTGATTGCTAAGGAAGGTAAATGTTTTATCATGTATTGTTGGCCATTTGTATTCTTCTTTTGAGAAACGTTTCATTAGATCTTCTGCCCATTTACTGATTTGGTTGTTTGTTTTTGTTGTTATTGTTTTTGTTGTTATTGTTGTTGTTGTTGTTGGGGTTTTGTGGTGTATTAAGTTTTTTTTTAAGTTCTTTATATATCCTAGATATTAATCCCTTGTCAGAAGAGTTGCTGGCAATGATTTTCTTCCATTTTGTAGGCTCTCTCTTAGTTGTTTCCTTTGTTGTGCAGAAGGCTTTTAATTTGATGCCATCCATTTATTGATTCTTGGTTTTGTTTCTCGAGCTTTGAAAGTCTTATTAAGGAAGTCAGTGCCTGTGCCAATATGTTGGAATGTTGACCCTATGTTTTCTTTTAGCAGTTACAGTGTTTCTGGTTTACTTCCAAGGTCTTTGATCCGTTTTAAGTTGATTTTTATGCAGGGTAAGAGAAAGGGATCTACTTTCATTCTTCCACATAGGAATATCCAGTTTCCTAGCACCATTTGTTAAGAAGGCTATCCTTTCTCCATGCGTGTTTTTGACATCCTTGTCAAGGATCAGATGACTGTCTGTATGTGGATTTGTCTTTCCTGGCCCTCTTTATTGCACCTTTCCTGCTCACGAGCCAGAAGCAGCATCTGTAAGAGGAAGAAGGCATTGAATTTTCCTTCCCATGTCTGGAGCAGAGACAGCAGGAAGTCATCTCCACAGGTGTCTCAGGCAGGGCAGCAGCCTCAGATCATCAGAGTTTTACCTGGGACATTGCGAGATATTTGAGAGCTCTTCCCCCCCTCTTTTACTTGTAGTTGAAATAGTGCTATCTAATATATCCAGGAATTTCAGGAGACCAAAACATGGTTCAAATGAATCATAAATTTTAGTCCTCCTTCTACTGTAAGGTTTGTAGCTGGGCCAAACAAAAATAGGTAAGAATTTTCCCTGAGAATTCTCCATCTCCCTATTTTTGTCTTTGTCCAGTCTTCATATCACCTGCTTTCCCTGGGTGTACATAATCTACTGGTGCCTGTACTTCTGATGTTAAGTCCTGCTCCCAGAGTCAACCTGTAATGCTGGTGGTACCTCACAGTCCATGAAGCACAATATTGAACACAGAGTATGTGTTAGGAATATTATCTACTAGCTCACTTAATCATTACAGAATTCTACAAGGTTGGTAATATTATTGTTCTCATTTAATAGATTAGAGAAGTGAGAAACAAAGACATTACTCAACTTGTTTAAAGCCACGTGTTTGGCAAGCAACAGAACTGAGATTTGAACTCAAGTCTTTGAACTCCAAATTTCATGTTCTTTCAAAACATCATGTTGCTTCCTGAAAAAAAAAGAAAGAAAGACAAAAGCACTCGTTGCCATGCAGGGAGAGCTCAAAATGAACAACAGGACTTCAGACTGTTCTGCTGCAAATGCACACATTTGAAGCCAGAACTCGAGTGAGAGATGTGCAGGGCAAGAGCACTATGCCCAGCCTCAAGGCAGACAGCAGAAGTGAGAGGAAGGCAGTTGAGGTTATTACCTTGTACAGGGCAAAATGCCCCTGTCAGAATTTGCAGCAAGAACAGTAAATGTCTTTGAATTAAAGAATTGTATTCTGATTTTTTTTTTGTTTTGTTTTTTATAACTGTGTCTGAACCCAGGGGTGCTTAACCACTGAGCCACATCCCCAGCCCTTTTCTAAAAATTTTGAGATAGGATCACACTAACTTGTATAGGGCCTCATTAAGTTGCTGAAGCAAGCCTTAAACTTGAGTTCTCCTGCCTCAACCTCCCACACAGCTGGGATTACAGACTTGTGCCACTGCGCCCAGCCAACACTGAATCTTTTGAAGAGCTACACTTCTGTAAATAAAAAGAGGATGATATATTAACACATAATGGTTAGAAAGCAAGACCCAGATGCTTTACCTGGATACTCCAGATAAAGAGCTATTGTCTGCTTTCTGGTGGGAGGAATTGGTTGTCAAAATTAAGCTCAAAATAGTTGAAATGCTGATCTGTGGAATCCAATAATCCCATTTAAGATTATCCACTTTGATAGTTCACTTTTTAAAAAAATAGTGGCTATAATTTTAAGACTCCCAATACGTTAGTATTGGGGTCATATACACTGGTGGAGTTTGCCAACCAGGGGTTGCTTGCCATGCTCACAAGGACCATTATCCCTGCCCATCTGCACTACCACACACCTCACAGAGAAGATCAGGAGTTGGGGCAAGGAAAGAAAACTTATGTGACCATTTCCCTAGATTGAGTCTATGCTAAAGAAGCATGAGAACCAGTTCTCTTATTCTTAACAAGGATGGTGTAAGGACCATCCTTACAGAGGAATGATACATAACCCTCCTGGAATTCTTTATAACAAGGGGGTTAGTCAAAATAATTCCTTTATAGCCAACCTCTGGGTAGTATTTTTTTAGGGGGGAAATTGCATACATGTTATTTAGGTTACTCAAGTTAAATGAATTGGACAATAAAGGATTTGTTAAATACCTTTCTCCACTGGGCAATGTACTAGGTGCTGTTTTTATTAAAGACTAATTGGGCATTTAGTTGACTTGGGAATAGTAATTGCTCTGAAATGTGAGCTGTTTTGAATAATAGCTATCAGTTTAATAAGAATTTACTCTGCAGACTTTATGGGAACAGAGGGGAAATATTTCAGAAAAAGACTTGAGATTATAGGGCTCATACAATTCCAGTAGATGATGTTTTCCCAGTAGTCCTTGGAAATGGATGCCACTTTTCCCCATGGGAGTAATAGGGACTCAGCTTGTTATTAACCAGAAAGAAAGAAAATATTCTGAAAACCCAACAATTGACCAACCTGATCTTTTCCAGATATAGTTAGCTTAAAATCTGTCCTCTCAGACTAACGGCGGGAGAAAAGCAAGAGTATTTATTCAATCAGGCTTACTGAATGCTCTATGAATATTTATATAAAGGATAAATAAGTCAAGATAAGAACTTGTTTCTCTAGGCATTCTGAAAAATAATATAATTGTCAGAGGAAGAACAGAAGGTAAAAAAAGGAAAGGTTTTATTCTTTGTGTCAGTTGAAAAAGAAAAAAAAAAAAAAACACGGGGCAAAGAAGTGAGAAATGGGACAAAATTTTTTTTCTTATTTCCATATGACCAAGAAGCAAAGCAAGAGAAAAAATTGGTGATAAAAATAAAGACTGCTTCCCTTGTCTCTACCCAATAAGCCCACCCAAATTTAAGGCTCAGCTCACCACTTCTCTCAGAAGCCTTCTCTGCTTCCTGCAACCAAAAGAATTTCCCTGACCCAGGCTTCCACAAGCTTATTCCTTCCACAATGCACCTCTTCCAGAATGTATTAGCCTGAGCTGATGGATGGACATCGTTGCTTTGTACATAGCATGGAGTCAGAACAGACTTTATTGATGAATGCATGAACAATAAGCAAATAAACAGTTTCCTTTAAATTTGGAATATTGAATAAAATTCTATATCACAGAGAAAATGGATTTCAGCAGAAAGTTTTAGATCTTTTTGGAGTAAGCATAATAATTTTTTTGACTGCCTCAAAAGTATCATTTTGTCTTTGAATCATCATCCTAATGAGGTCACATATTGTGTTTTGTTGTTATATCATTTCTGTCTCTTTTAATCCATCCCTCTTTTGTAGAATAGTCCGTATTGTAGCTTTCATAGATTACTTCCTCTTGGTATTGTTTAATTTGTTTCTCCATCCTTGTATTTCCTGCAAACTGGTATAGCTGTAGAAGCTTGGTAACATTCAAGTAAAATATATCTAGTAAGAGTGATACTATGTGATACTATGTCTTACTAGTACATTGCATCGTTATCATCTTGTTTTAAATGATATAAAAATTGATCCAATTTCGATTCTCATTATAAAATTCCCTACCAAGTTTAGCAGCAATGGGGGCCAACGTTCAGGTCCTTTATTTAATTTGAGGTTGCAAATGTCTGATATTCAGTTCTATGATTCCTTCTGCATTTATTACTATAACTCTTCTATAAAGAACTGCTTTTCCATATCCAATATCTAACACCCTGAAATACAGTTTCCCAATTTAAACTATTTAGAAGAAATATTTAATCTTTTCTTTAATCTATCAATTCCCAGAATAATAAACTAATGTGATAGCAAAATCCAATGGTGACTGATAAGATGTTTGTTTTGGAATATTATCATAAATTCATGAATTTTTGTATATTGGAGAGTGTTCCAAACAATTGTATTCATTATTCTTTCTGATGCTCAAATTATCTCATCCTAGACCAGTAGGGGCCTCAAATTGATTTTTGTGTGATTTTATCCATAACTATTTACTTTTAAAAATTTCAGAGATACAGAAAAGTTTAAAGACTAATATAATGATCTTCCAAACCAGCAAAGATTGGTAACATTTTGATTCTTTTGGTTTATTTGTCTTTGTGCTGAACCCTTTGAAAGTAAATTACAGTCCTTGTGAGCTTTAAATATTTTAGCACATGTGTTTTAAGAATTGGGACACTATCTCATAAAACCATGATATTATAATTATAGCTAAGAAAATTTCAGGTGTAAAATGTCTAATATCACCTGAACTTTTTTAATGTTTCCAGTCCATATTGAAAATTCTGAATTGTCCTCAAAATAGCTTTTATAACTGCTTTCTTCTGCTATCCAGCATCTTGTCAATTTCCCATATTACATTTGATTGCTACCTCTTTCGGGACCTTTTTAATAGGAATGGGAACAGGAAAACAATGGTTTTCTTATTTTGTTTTTTTCTAATAGCACTAACTTTTTGAAGGCCCAGTCCAGTTGAAATCCTGGTTGGGGATATGGCTAAATGTCTCCTCACATAGTCCCTTAACCTATAACTCTAGCCTCTGTTTCTTATAAGCTAGAAAACTGACACAAAGGAATGCTGTCAATAGAAACATAACAAAAACATATGAATATTAAATTTTCTAATATTCATATAAAAAGGAAAAGTAGAAAGAATATCTCTTTTAGGAGAAATCTCAAGCATATGTGAAAATACAGAGAACTCTTGATGAGCTATATGGCATAGCCATCTTGTGTTGGTAACTGCAGAAGCTGGTGATTGTTACACTCTTCTTACCCTCACTTGAAGACTTAGATGCAAATTCCAGACTATGATTATTTCCCCACATATTTTATTATATTTTTTCTACATATAAGTACTGATTTTTAAAAAAAAAAACATAGCAAAATTATTATAACTAAAATAATAGCAATATTTCCAGAATATCATGAAATATCCAGTGTTCTAATTACCTACATGGTTTCATATTACTTTTCACAGTGTATTTGATTCAAAATCACCCCCCCAAAAAAAAACATATATTGCAGTGGTTGATATATATTTTAAGTTTTTAAGAACTATCTTGCTGGTTGCATCCCCATGGCACCATTTATCCCCCACTGGCTTCCTCTATCACTCCCTATTCTGAGGCTCTTTTTGGCCTCAACTTGACATACAGAGTGACTCAACTCTAAAAAGGGCACACTTAGGATTGAAAATCACTTACAAAGATATAAGGGCAAGAATCTCCACATGCCAGCACAGGGTGTTTCTCTTGAGTGGGAGTCCTGATAGCTATCCACAGAGTAATCTTTGACCCCTTGAGGGGCAGCTCACATGCAAGAGAGTCATATAGATGGGAAGGGTGGGAAGGGTGGAAGACATCCCTGGCTCTGTTCCTATAGCAACCAATATCTCTTCCAACATCCATGGGCACCACTTCTAAAGATTGGCAAGGGATATGCCTATTACCAAAATCACCACATCCAGGGAAACCCATAGCTGTGAATAGTCTATTTCTAGTCCTCCCTGTCCCGATGAAGTTCACCAGTGAGAACTCAGTCTATGTAAGCAATGGCCAGTTTCACAGAAACAGCTAAAACAAGGTCCAGTCTTACAAAGGGAAGAAGAAATGCTGTTGCTCATCCTTCACTCTCCTCTGCATTTTCTAAAAATTGATAGAGAGATCTACAGATTTGGTCAGATTCAGATTCACTGTTTTGCCAAACGGCTTCATGAGTGATTTTTGTATTTCTAATAAAGAAACATATAATGTAGGTTTGTAACTTTTTTTTAATGTTAGCAGCCATTGACTATCAGTGCCCAGAGTTATTAATTTATTAGGACTTGCAGAAGGTAATACTCTGACATTCCTTTTCTATTTATTAACTGCCATACTTCCATAAAGAAAAATCTCCCTTCAGCAAGTACTTAGTTACCATGAGGTATGCTGAATTCATAGGAGAAAGGCAAGACAAATGCCCAATTCTTCCTTTCATTACCATTTATCATAATAATGAATCAATCTTCTAGCATCCTTCAAAATAATAAATGAGGGAGCTGCTCAGCAGGAAGTAAAGAACAGAAGCACAAAGGAGAATAAGGCAACCCAAATGGTGAAAGCATGAATAAAGGGTAACAAATGGGTATATCTTCCTAAAAGGAGAAAAATGAGAATCATATGAAGTACTTTGCTAAATTCTGTGCAAATAAATGTTGAAACTTGGATGAGATGGATTACTCTCTAAGAAAAGAAAACATACCCAAAAATCAGAAAAAGTATTCCCCACACAGCACCTGTCCCAAATAGCTTCACAGGAGACTTCTACTCAATCCTTGGGAGGATGGAGACAGATACTCTGAATGCTATTACAATTATTCCAGAACATCAGAAGAAAAGAGAAAACTTTCTAAATATGTTTTATGATTTGACTGTAATCTTGATATCCAAACCTGACAATGGTAGAACAAAAGGAGGGGGGTGGTGTATGGTTTCACTTATGAATATCAATTGCCAGATTCCAAAAACAATATTTGTAAACAGATCTGGCATACAATTAAAAGAACACATGTTGTGATCAAGGTTCTTCAGAGAAACAGAACCAATAGGACGCCATTGGCATGCCTGAGACACAGCAGTGTGCACAGTATTTATCCTCATGTTATCATTGGGCCAAACTGGAAGAAAATTAATATATACTGGTGTCAGATTGAATATGAAACAAAAGATATGCTGTATAGATAAATGAGCAACTAAAAATAGTGGATCAGGGGTGGCATGTTCTGAGCTGAGGAAGAGGAATTAAAGAGAGATATTTTACACATGTTGCATGCGCACACACATATAAAAACATATATACCTTTACATATAGTTTTTAAATAATGTGCTGTTATTGTATTAGTCACGAGATCACCAGAGAAGCAGAACAATGAACTTATTCTGAGGAATTGACTCCAACAGTTATGGAGGCTGCAAGTTGAAGACCCAGGAAAGCCGATGGTGTAGGTCCAGTTTAAGTTGGAAGACCTGAGAAACAGAGATTTCAATGGTCTAGGTCCAGGTTGGAATCCGAAGTCCCCAGAATCAGAAGCATTGATGCCCAAGGGGACAGGAGAAGAGGGATGTGTCAGCTCAAGAGACAGTGCAAATTCATCCTTCCTTTGTCTTTTTGTTCTGTCCAGGCCCTCAACAGTTTGGATGAGGTCCACACTCTTCACTCAGTCCACCCATTCAAATGCTGATCTTTTCCTAAAACACTCCTACAGACACACTCAGAGATGATATTTTGCCATGGGCATCCCTTATCCTGATCAAGTTGATGCACAAAATTAACCATAATTGCCTATCAAAATAATAGTGAAAAGGAAAATAAGAGAGATATGGGGAACTCCCTGTCTTAGTTAGCTTTGTTTGCATCACTGTGACCAAAATACTCAGCAAAGAACTACTTAGAGGAGGGGGGGTTTATTTGGGGCTTATGGTTCAGAGGGCCAAAATTAAATAATATTGCATATTTCTTGGTCAGTTGACTCCATTGCTCTGGGCCCAAGGTGAGACAGAACATCATGGCAGAGGGCATGGCAGAGGGCAGCTGCTTGGGACATGGAAACTTGGAAGCAGAGAAAGAAAGGGAAGGGATCATAGAGAGGAACCCTTCCAGGGCACACCCCCAGTGACCAACCTCCTCTAGTCATACTCCACTTGACAGGTACCAACCAGTCTGTCCATTCAAACTAGGATGGATTGACTAGGTTGAAGCTCTTGCAGTTCAATCATATGAGGTAAACTTCAAACATTCCTGCATTGACACATGAACTTTTGGGGGACACCTCATATCCAAAACATAACATCCCCCGAAAACGTTTGAGGGAATGCTTGCTAATTTTCTCCATGATTTTGTGAATTTGCCATTTTATCATATCTTACAAAAGGAAGAAATAAAATTCATGAACTCTAACATCTGCACTTGAGGATCATCTGAAAGTATTTCTTTAGATAAAATCACACATGCTGTAGTTGAACTTTATCATTAAATATTCTGATTATTCTGAATAGAGCATCTATTTGCCTCATTTGTCTCAGTTCCAGTCAGACTACATGCTGCATAATGCATCGAAGTTACATTTATTTATAGCCTATTAGTCACACAAGCTCTTTGCAGAGATGCTGGAAGAACTTTTTAGAAAATTGGGAAATAAATTTTAGATCCAATTTTCATCCCCCATATATGCCTGTAACTGTGGGATATTCTAAGATCATTTTCAACAATTGTCTATGTAATCAGAATCATTAATGCACTGGTTCTAAAAGCAGAGCCCAAATGATTATATTTTACATACAGGCCAAAATATTTTATTTTACATAAGAATCTGTGAGTAAAGAGGAATTGAGTAGCCCCCAACTAAAGTCCTCCCAAAGGTCCTGTTACTGAGTCTACCATTTATATTCTAGAGGAGAAATATTTAAGAACTTTGTAATAACGCCTAGTAAACTTGGAAATTGCTATTATTAAATATCAAGAAAAAGCATTAAAACAAGTTATACAAATGATCACTTGAGTAACTTTTCTTCCTCTTCCCTCCCAACTCTAGCCTGGGAAGTATTCCTGAATGTTCCAGAACGAGAGGGGATCACACAGAATATTACAGATAGTGGGATTTATGGCAGCCCAAGCTTTCCTTATCCTGATGTCCTGGATTTCAGGAAGGAGAGAGTCATGCCTGAGCCAGTTTGGGATCAGAGCAAACACAGGAAACTGGTGAGAAAGGAAGTAACCTTGCTAAGGTTCTAGAGAGCCAGGGCCAGCAGAATGCCTGTGGTAATCCCATCCATTGATTTTTTTTAATTTGAGATATTCTATTTTTCATCTCCTAGAGGTTGCATTTGACTCTTTTATACCTAATGCATTTTCCCCACTATGCTCAGGTTTTCCTCCAAATTTTTGAGGATATAAAATAGCAATTTTAATATCCTTGATTGTGTATTTAATCATCTCACTATTTCTGGGTGTCTGATTTTTCTTACCAACAGCCTGACCATGATGGCAATCTGAGTTTGGACTTCTCTACCTTCAGAACTATGAAAACTAACTGTCTGTTGTTTAAACCATCTAGTCTGTGGAACACTGTTACAGCAGCCTAAGCTGACTAACACTCAGGATATTGTGTCCATGACCCTGGAGAGGTTACCCCCAGGTACCGACCTCTCCCAGGGATGTGGGGGATGAGGAGGTTGGTTCTGTAGAGTTGAGAAAATTTTTAACTCTCAAGTTTTTCATCTCTATGAGTGGGAAAGACCAAAATTGAATAATATTGCATATTTCTTATGCTTAAAGTGTATAATCCCTCCCTGAAAGTTACATATTCAGCAAGAAAACTCCATTTCATAGGCTCTTTCTTATTATTTTAAATGGAAAACTTATAATACTCTATACCTAAAACCAAGATAAATATTCATTTCCCTAAGCATGATTGAAACTTCCATATTAAAAGTAAAACCCCCCAGGTTAGAATGGGAAATGCTTAAAATACCACTCCCAGAAATCAGTAGGATAGGTAATTATATCACCAATCCATCAACAACATGGTTAACATTGGTGTTTTTGTGTACTTGTCCTCTCAGTGCCTGCAAGGTTGTTGTGGACACAGGTAAGCCCTCCAAGCAATTTAACTTTCTATTTTTTAAAAAATTTGTATTAGTGCATTATAGTTATTCTTAAATAGTGGAATTTGTTATTGGACTTAAATCTTTAACAAGTAAACATCAGTCAAAAAACTATTAATAAATATGTGTGTTTCAAAGTTTGGGTGCTAAACCAAAGAGGAAAATTTCTACAGGGAGATTGGTAAATGGGATATACACGATAGGCCTGTGTGCATGCTAGCTCTATAAAATGAAAGAGCTTATAATACAATTTTTACCAGGTATCTAAAGAACATCACCTAAGGCATTTGAGAGAAGGAAAATCAGGCAAAGCAGCCAAGCTGAAGAATATTAATAGAATAGCAACAGCAGTCGTTTCTGATATCTGATTAGTGGTTTTCAATTTACAAAGCGCTTCCCGGCACATTATCTCCTGACTGCCATGAAATTCCCATGAGGCAGGAGGGATGTTTTTCTTACTATTTCTTCTTTGTTTCTGAGGAAGCTGAGGTTCAGCTAAGGTAAGTGACCAGCCCAAAGTTACATGCACAGCCTCAGAGGCAGATGTGTAATCCAAGGTTGTTTACATTTGTCCTTAAGTTACAATTTGGCATTCAGTCACCTGTGGAGTCCCTCTTTTCTCCTGCCTGCAGTCAGCAGTGAATACCCCATCAACTCTGAGAGCCAGGAACCTGCACCTTCATCCATCTCTAGTGACTGCCTTTGGCAATTAGTGCCTGGCTGAGCATGGTCCATTGGTCTCAAGTTCAGAAAGAGAACTCTTTACCAGAACTTTTCTGAAACAGCAAAGTTTTGTTTTTGCTTTCCAAAGAGAATATTTGGCAGTTATAAGCCAGAGGTCTGATCCCAAAAAAAACCATAGTTAGGGGGCTGGGGTTGTGGCTCAGCGGCAGAGCACTCGCCTCACACGTGCGCGGCCCGGGTTCGATCCTCAGCACCACGTAAACATAAATGCATTGCATTGTGTACAACTAAAGTAAATAAATAAATATTAAAAAAAAAAAACATAGTTAGCCTTCCTCTCGAAGGTGTTCCCCCAAAATCTTCACTGCCCATCCCCTTCCCAGGACTCCTAGGGCGAGGATCCGCCTACTTTTCCCAGACCATGAGTGCCGCTCAATCCCTTTTTACCCCTTATCAAGGCACACAGAATGATGGGTGTGGATGGAAACATAGTAGAACCAGTCAAGATAGCCTATGTTATCCTTTGGAAATAAACCCCAAATCTCGGTGGCTAAACACAACAAAACTTACCTCTTAGTCACACACAGGTCTGATGCAGCTCAATACAGGGGTCTCCTGGGTTCACCTGGGACCTCAGACTGACCAAAGTGTCACTACAACCTTGCTCCACAATGGATAGAGCACTGGGAATCTGCTTGAAAGTGACACACATCACCTCCACACATGTTCCTTCAGCCAAAACCAAGTATCCAATGGTGCTTAACTTCAACCAGGTGGGAAGTATGATCCTTCTCTGTGCCTTGCAGGAGAAGTACAATATTGGCTACCAGCCTCCATGACAACCATGGAGTCCAGTCCCAATCTGATGCATGAGTCTTTACAAAGACAGTCCCCAAAAGGTCTCCAAACTTCTCCTCTAACAGGAAATCCCCACTCCATAAACAGCTGATTTAATTTGAAGGGGGCTCTCTTTGTCAGAAACAAAAATTCCTAAAAATAAACAAATTGACTTCCCTGTAACTTTTGCTATTTAGTAGACATTCATTCCTCAGCATCTCAGGATAAGTCATTAATTTGTTAAATAAGTAAAATAGCCTCAGACATTTGAAGAAAGGTATAATGTTCATTTATTTTCCCCTTTAGCCATGTTAGATCCCTGTTTCCCAACAGTTCTTGGATATAAGATACAGTACCTTGTGGCATGGGATATAGAATAGGTAATCCCCTAACATCACTGTAGGAAAAATCCAGAGTCTCTATGTTGAGGGTTGGGTTGAAAGCAGATGGTGGAGAAGGCTTTCCAGAGACAGACAGTTGATGTCAGTTAGCACAAAAAGGGAGGGCTAGCCCATAAAATGAGAATATACAAGGAAAAGGAAATAAGTTGTATTAGACAACCTAGGTGTGATACTGCATGGTCCATTTATGGAGCTATAGTAAGATCTGGAATGCAAGATATCTGGAATACTGGATATCTTTTGGGAAGGAACTTGAGACAAGGTGAGCATCAAATCATGGAGTGCTCTGGGGCTAAGCTTAAGGGTCTGGATCCTAAAATTTTAAGGATCCATAGAATTGACATGAGCCTATGTACATTTTAGTGCCAACGTTCTGGCCATGGGGGCAGAGGAGAGCATGGAAAACCAGCCTGAGTCTGAAAGACCTACTGCAGTGATCTTGAATGGGGCCATGAAGCAAGAACTAAGGTGGTGATCTTGCAAAGAAGTGGCAGATTGAGAGGAGGAGATGGAATGGATTGAATTTGGTACTTAATTCTGAAAAGTGAGACAGGATGTGGTGACAGGAAAAGATGCCTCCCAGCATTCTGACATGGACAACAACAGGTGGATGTCATAGAGACATTCAAGTAGGTTGGTGTGAGAAAGTTTTTTTGTTGAGTTTAAGTTGCTCGTGTGACCTAATGATATTGCACTAGGCAGTTTGTTGTTTCTATCAAGAGAGGGCTGGCCAAGCTGGGCCTGGTGGTGCACACCTGTAATCCCAGGAACTGAGGAGGCTGAGACAGGAGGAAGCAAGTTCAAGGCCAGCCTCAGTGAAAGGTCTCTTAGTGAGACCCTGTTCCAAAATTCAAAATAAAAAAAGCTGGGGAGGGAATGTGGCTCAGTGTTAAGTAACCCCCATGTTAAATCTCCTGTACCAAATGAATAAGAGAGAGAGAGAGAGAGCTGATCAAAGATACTAGATTAAGGAACCAACAGTCTATAAATAGTTATGGAAGAAACTGTGTGGGTGGCTGACACATCAACTATAATTTTTCTATGTATGAGAGTGAAAACACACTAACTCTAGCAATTTGACATTCCTTTCCAATGGCCATATTTACTTCACCTACTGCCCATGGTGCTTTCTTAGAATTAAGGTATCTAAAAAGCTGAAAAATTGAGCAAGTATGTTGCTCAGTAGGCAAAGAATCCAGCCACAGAAAAACAGAGAACCATGAGAAAGAGTTCATCCAAAAATGCCAGGATCTGATGAGTCAACCTCGCTCTGCAATTGAGACCAAATCCCAGATAATTCACCTCCTACACCCAGGTTTTCCTCTCTCCCTTGCCTGTGCTGAGTAAACTCTCACCCATGTTTTTCTAGCCTGCAGGATGACCAAATTCTTTATTTTGATGCAGAGTTTATGTTGTTCAATCTGGTTACATAAATTGATGAGGTTACAACTTCAGACTGGCACATGTTGACGTATTCCAGAGACTAAACCTAGTTAACACTGTTAGAGATCAGATATTCTTAAAACTACCTGTCATGCATTCCCAGATAATTCCCTAAATTCTAGAGAGCCAATATGACTTATGCAGTCAAATCTAATCTAATCTGGTGTTCTAATTTCATTCTCAAAAAGAAGACCGAACTTCAGAATGACAAACTACCTTTCTATCTCCCTGTAGTATAGTAATAATAGTAATAAAATGTTTGGTCTTTGTCTTGGTGCCTGGTACAGAGCTTCGAAAACACTTTGATTTTCCTGGGTATCTTTTGTTTTTTTTAATGAACCCCTTTGGACCATATCTAATTTTATGCTAATGAGCTAGCTCAGAGTAGAGGAGCTTTGGATAGCTTAAGGATGAAGACTAGTCACCAGAAAGGCCAAATCTGTGATTATAGGTGGGAATTTTCGAGCCCACCCCACCCTAACCTTTGGAGAGGAAGAGAGAGGTTGGGTTATGAAAATTTGTGACAACGACATCCAGAGAGCTTCTGGATTGGTAGACACATGGATGTTCTTGGAAGGTGGTATGTACAGACAGGGCACAAAAGCTGGACACCACCAAAACCCTTCCCCTATACCTTGATGTGTCCATCTCTTCCATTTCACTGTTCTTGAGCTGAATCTTTCATAATAAACCATTAAGTAAAGTGTTTTTCCTGAGTTCTGTGAGTCATTCTAGCAAATTATGAAACCTGGGGTTGTGGGAACACATTTGAGCAGAAATGTGAATAATCTGGGCACCTGCAGATATCTGAAGCAACATGGAGTAGGGGTGAGAATGGAATTCAGCCCTTAATAATGTGGGGTCTGCACCAACTCTTAATAGGGTCAGAATGGAATTTAATTATTGGACCCAAATTGATGTCAGAGAATTGGAGAATTGCTATAAAACAAAACACACACACACACACACACACACACAAAAAAAAAAAAAAAAAAAAAAAAAAAAAACATGACTTTGGTTTCAAATGTGGTGTCAGAAAAACTACCATGGTTTACCTCTAAGAAAAGCCATAAAATCTTTACTGAGCTCTACAAATATCTCACTATAAAAATCAAACTTTATCACCAGCATTCCGCCATTAAGGAATCATCAGGAACTATTGGTTAGGTCTTGAGAAGATGCTGTCAGTTGGAGGTAAGAGAGGCTGATCAACTGATGTGGACAGAGTGTTAGAAAGAGGCAGGGAGAACCCTTTCCTCCAACCAGGGCACTGCAGCAGGGCCATCCTGGGGCCTCAGGGAGATGCACTCTGCTCCACATCCCCTCTCAGTTGGTTTCTGCTCCTGGACCCAGCTACTTTAGATTCAGGTGCTATGTTTGAATTATCACTTGACCTTGTGTCCCTGCTTCACCTGAGGCTGCTGCCTTTTGGCTCACTCGTGGGTGCAGCCTTGTGTGCAGCCCCATAATCCATGCAGACTCACCTTCATGCTACACAAAGCTCCACAAATCCCCAAGAATCTAGGCATCCACTTCTCTGGGAGAGGCACTGACAAATGGATAAATTTTGATCATAATAATAAAGGAATCTCGTGCCCTAAGAGACATTATTAAAGGTCTTGGAGATGTTCAATCTTTGGGGGAAAGAAAGAAGAGGAGAAACTGGGTATGACTTTCAAAAATTAGAAGGACAGATGAGAGGAAGATAAGAACATAAATCTACTGTTGGACAATTCAAAGAAGCAGATTTCTATCAACATAAAAATTGGTTTGAAATTCCACCCCATGAATTAGAGCACTTTCCCCACATTACAGAAGGACTTAGATATGAGGAAAAGGACTAGACTCTTAGGAATACTGTAGAAGGGGACTGGGTTACTGCCAAAGGCTTTACCCCCTCTGCAGTTCTCTTACATGGAGTCCAAATACAGGGTTACAATTCTAAGCAGACAAGCATTTACTCAAAATAGTAGAGAGCAAAAACACATCTTCAAAAGTTCAAATAAATAAATTGAATTTTGAAGTCATGTATCCAGCTTGAGCAAACAAGTTTGAAAACTATAGGAACTTTCGAGATGTGAAGAAATTATGAGTACAAGAATTCTTATAATTAAGAAGGTTAAGTGCCTAATGAAACTTGATGGGAATGTGTAAAACTGTAATCAGTTGAATGTGTACTTATAAAAAGCAGTGAGGCAAGATGACACATGTTCAGTTTCTCTAGAAAGAGATAATTAGTCCCATGGAAGGATGAAATGACAGAGTCCAGGCTGTCCTGACCATGTCCATTCCTCGAGGCAGAGCCTCCCTCCAGGCTGGCAGGGCAACTTGCACCTTTCTTGTATCTGTTGGGCAAGAAGAGAGGGGAGATTTGTAACCCCTCACCAAAAGAACCTCCTTACTAATGCCTGAAGTAATTCCTCCAGGGTCAGCCTTGTGGAGGAAGAGCAAGGAGATGGGGAGGAAGATGAGGTACCAAGCCCATAAATGCAAGATGACTTCACCTTTGTAACAGACTCAGACCTGCTTCCTTTGATGAAAATGACCTTGGTAAGGCAGAGGAGGCTCATCCACTCAGCTCTGCCCTAAATGAATACACACTGTCAGAACAGTTGTGGGCAATTACAGACCGTAACAAAAAACAGTGCTGCCATCAAAAAACTGTTCTTATTGCCCATTACTCCTCTTACTCCTTAAAAGCTCTTGTATGAACTGGAATCACCATCCTAATGCAGTCAGCCTCCAATCTTTAGGGGACCCTGCCTCTATTCTGATCATCCTCACTTCTTTGTCTTGTGCCCTTGAAAGGATGACTCCAGGGAATAATTTAGTTCTAGCGCCCTCTGCTGGTCTGTAGAAAGACAAGTATGTGCTTGCCAAATTTTTTGTTACCAGGAAGCCATTTTATTATTTTATTAGCCCAGGGGCCTCAAATTTTGCAATCTACCTTCTAAGAAAACTTTGTCCATTAACTAATTATTCTCCTGTCAATTTTCATTCATCTGTCATAGAAAATGGGCAATCAGAACTTAGAATCAATATGTAATAAACAAGTTAACTGTACATAGACTACTTGTTTCTAGTCAAACATTAAAAAAAAAAATTGTCTTTTACCTAGCCTATAAAACCTTATTATGGCCAGGCACAGTGGCCCATGCCTATAATCCCAGTGGCTCAAGAGGCTGAGGCAGGAGGATTGTGAGTTCAAAGCCAGTCTTAGCAACTTAGCGAGACCCTATCTCAAAATAAAATATTAAAAAGGCCAGGGATGTGGCCTCAGTGGTTAAGCACCCTGGGTTCAATCCCCAGTACCAAAAAAAAAAAAAAACTTTATTGTGGTTAATTGTGCAATTTCTGCCTTGCTTTTTAATATACTGCAAATAACTTAAGGACAGGGTTCCCATTTAGTGATCTAGAGGCTCACGTTTGAAAATATAAGTTAGAATATCTATCTCAATACCTAATTAACAAGCATGTTTCTGAAATATGTTTTGTAAGCACTTATGGGTGATAGCTAAGTACTTTCTGTTACTTGGATGCAAGTCTTCAAATAATTTTGATGTGTAAATTGGTCACATTGTGGCTCAAAAGTCGATAGGTCTTCCAGAGTTGCAAATATTGCAGCTGAGTTTTCAGGCTCTGGGTTACTGTCTGTGACAAGCAGCCAAGTGGTGTTGTGATGGTGGTGATCCATGACCTGGGAGGTGGAACAGGCACATGACTAGAGATGCCTAAAGTCCGGGTCTCGGTTGGCGTCTTGCCCTGGTGCCCTTCAACTTCATTATAGAATCGTTTTAAGAAGGCAAAACATGGTACCCTCAGCAGAGTATGTGGGATGAGGTGAGGTAGAGCAAGGCAAGGGCAGAGGAAAGTCCAGACATAGTCAAGGAAGTCTTTGGGGACAGGGACCATTGTCCTCACTCCACCCCTGACAATATTAGGCCTTCAAATATTTGGTGAATTTCTGTAAGCAGCTGCTTACCTATTCCAGGAAAGCTTTCAGCTAGACACAGAGCTTCTCCTCTGTCACTAATAACCGTGACTGCTAGGATGACAGCCACGGGCAGCTTGCTCACGGTGGAACTGAGCTTGCTGGGTGGTGAAGTTTTCTGCAGAAAAGGATATATATATTAAAAATATATATATAAAGATGAATGCGTCTCAGAATGATTTTCGCTGTTTAACTTTTTTCTTAAAGTGCAAGTTTACTGTAACATGCAAATGGAAAAGTGCATAAACAGAACACAACCATGTATCAGGTAATTCACACTCAAATCAAAAAACAGGTCATTTCAGCACCCAGAAGCCCTCTCTCACTCCACCCTACCATCCTGACGTTTTGCACCATAGATGGGTTTTTCCTGGTTTTGCAAAACACACATACTTGCGCAGCATATGTTCTTTTGTGTCTAGCTACTTTTGCTCAACATTATTTTTGTAAGTGTACTTCTGTTATTTGCAGTTTGTTCACCCGCGTTGCTGTATTTTGTTCATAAGCACACCATAATTTTAATTGCCCACTTATAACGAGTTGATTCCAGCTTTTTACTATTTTGAATAGTGTAGGTATGAGTATTCACATGTTCTTGTGTACATAAATGCCCATTTTTGTGAGGTAAATGCCAAGCAGTGCAATGGGTAGGTCAGGGCTTGTGTACATGATCAGTTTCCACAGATACTGGCAAATGGCTTCACAAAGTGATGGTTAGTTTTTATACAAAACCAAATGCCTGAGATGTTCAGAGAGGATGAAGAATAGGGAGTGAGGAAACTGTCTCTAGGCCTAGGATTTGGAGCCTAAGGGGACTATATGCAAAGGAAGATAGCCTTCAAGGGGATAGGTCCACCAATCATTAACATATCACTGGAGTGACCTGACAGCCTGCTTCCTCAGGTTGAGGAGGGAAGGCAGAATCAGGATACAGAAGACAGACAACAAAGTAGAGACAAAGAAAGGGCTCTGAAAGGATGCTAGCCATGATGCCAAGGCACTGCCAACAATTTTACCTTCTTAAGAATGGCAGATTAAACTGGCTGATATAACTAAACTCACAACACAGCCCTAGTTATGAACATGCACCTTAGGAATTTCTATATGCACAGGTGAACATTTGAGAAGAACCTACCACTGGCCTCCTGGAGACTACTGTCCCCACAGAGCAGGTTACAACTAGAATGTAGCAAAATGTGCATTCAGCCCGTATACATTTGCATTTATCATTAAATTTCCTAAACTTGTTTGGGGGCTTGTGGTTGTTTAAAGTTACTAATCAAGACAGCTCCTCTACTAATCTGTGAATAAGACTTTTTACCACTGCTAGTATTCACAGGAAAAGAATAAAAATTTATCATTGATCTTTCCCTTAAGATTTTTGTAGAAAGTTTAATTTTCAAATAAGTAAGCCAAAGTGGAAATGCCAGATGCTATCAGATGAGACAATCAGATTTTTCATTTAAATGTGCTCATCCCTCTTTCTGTTGGATTCAGGGCTTTCTTCTGAATGTCTCAGGAAACTCATTTGCCACGCGTGACTCAGAATTAACCCACTCTGTGAGACTTGGTTATCAAAGCAAAGGGAAATGCAATGTTCCGTGTACAAAAGGAAAATTATGAAGCCCTAAGAAATATATATGCATTTCATACTTATCTCTTTGCAATTCAGAAATGAGTCCTATAGTATTTCTGGTCTCCTGTCAGCTGAGGTCCTTTCTGACACCTTGTTACAGCAGAGAGCTACTACCTGAGTACTTGACCCCTTCATATCTCCCTTTACTCAAATTGGTTTTCAGCTCAGGAGTGATTTGCTCTGCAACAGATGCAAGCTCACAAAGATAGGGATGACCTACCCTTGTAGAGAGCAGTCCAGCTCACACTTACATTCATTTCCTTGGGGCCATTTTTCTGAATTAAACTTGGCATGGCCTTGCCTGTTTGCTTTTGATCTGTCGTGCTAGACAAGGAGTTCAGTTCATTTGCTGTCTCTCCAGCAACCATGTCCAAGAGCATTATCCAGTAGGAGGTCTCAGGAAGCTGCCACTATCAGCGGCCAACAGGCACACTTGAAAATTCATGAGCAATTTGTAAAGAGGCAGGAGTCCTTCCCCTCAGTGCTTTAACTGCCCTGCCACTAAGATGCTGGCTGAGCTCATACAAAGAGGGGAAATCAATCCAAGCCAAGAATTCAGTAGTGGTTCCAAGGCACCATAGGATCCAGAAGCCTCTGATTTGCCTCTGAATAATACCCAGAGGACATAGAACTGGCATGGCCAAAATTTAGCCAGGCAAGCTGATATGCAAGTCAGTTTACACACAGGGCCTATAGTTATGAGCACTCACCTTATGAGCCTCAATATGCACAAGTGGACATTTGTAAAGCACCTTCCACCAACCTCCTGGGGACTGCTTGGGTCCTCCCCCAAGTCAAGAAGTGATGAGGTTCTGGGTAAACACCACCTAGGGCACTTTAAGAAACTATGCATCTATCTCATTCAGACATATTTACTTTCTCTTGTGAATTTCTGCAGGGACCTCCGGTACCACTTCCCTAGTTTCCTTCAAACTTTCCAGGTTTACAAGTTCAGTTGATTCTATCTAAGCAGCTCTATTCCTTAAACACACACACACACACACACACACACACACACACACACACACACATTTCAGCCCCATTCCTCCTTTTGCTCGCTCTTTTAACTCTGGCCCATTCACCTTTAGAAATGCCACCCCCCTCCTCCAGCCCCTTAAAAGGATAAGCAATAACTCAAAATTCCCTAGAAACTTCTGGTAAAAGAAAACTACCCTGAAGGTGTCAGTGTCATCAAGTTCTAGAAAGCTCAAAAGTGCGTAGAAAGCCTGTCTGAAATTTCATCAAAAATTTACTTCTATCCCTTTGTCCTCTACAACATTCAAAATAAACAACACCTATTTGATATTCATTGTTTCTTTTGCTCGGCTGAATTTCCAATGCTACCAGAAGAACACAACTTTTTATTGCAAATGTAAAGTATTTTGTTGTAAATGTGTGGTCAAATTATGGATTAAATGTTCCTATGGATTTGAAGGGGGAACTGACCTTTGTTGGTAAATTGAATTTCAAGCATTTTAAGTTCTGAACAACCGACAACTAATGAAATTTTGGAACACAATAAATATAACCTGCTTATAAGTCAAGGATAGACTGGAGTATAATTCTGATCCTATTTTCTTTGTTGGCACCAACCCTTGATGGATCTTGTGATCCCCTTTGACCCTCTTACTTTATTTAATCTACCCCAAGGGGGGGGCCTCAGTGCTGGGCCAAGGTGCACAGAATCCAGGTAGGCATTCATGCTTAATTGTTTGTATTTCCAGGTTCTGCACATGAATAATTATAATATCTGATCCTGACTCAATCTTCACTTAAGGAAAAAAAAAGTTAGGAGACCAATTCACTAGGAAAACACTCATGAGATACAAAAGCCTACACTTAAATACCATCATATTTAATCTTCCTCCCTGTGGCTGTGTCCTTTTCTGAACTTCAACAATTAATCTTAGGAAGTGGCACAGTTTTGTTGAAATAATGAAAATGTAGAGTTTATTGACATGCAGCTAATTTAATCTTGGAGACCCAGAGGCTATAAAAAGCAAAGAAATTACATAGTTAATCACAAAATACTGTCATAGGAGGGGAGTATATCCATGTTTGTAGTCATAAAATTTTAAAATCAGGTTGAAGAAGTTTACTAGCTGTTTGCCTCCTCCAATTTTGGAAGTGTCTTCTATTTTAGGTCTCCCTCGAGTTTGTCTTTTAATTATTGGTGATCTTGAATGGATAAGGGTAAGTCAAATAGATATATTCCATAAAGAATCCAAGAGTTGACAAAAGTCATTACTTTTGAAAGTGCTTCTGGACCTAATAAACAATATAATGAACTAACTTGGGTCTTCATTCCTTCCCATTTTTGGTAAATTCTGATGAAGAGCCCTCAGCCTATTTGAATAATATTCTCCCCCTTATTTCTGTTTCTTAAAAGTCAGATGAACGAGGTGTTTCAGAATGCTCTGAGTCTCCAGACAGCAGAGCCTAGTAAACAGTTTCTATTTGTTTCTCATTTCTTATCCATAAGCTAAAGAACTTTCACAGAGTAGGGTGCTTAGTGGGATTCAAAGCACCTATTTGGCCAATTCCCATGTCCCACAACCCAACCCCAGGAGGACCCAAGTTCAGAACCAACAGAGGATGAACAGAAATATCAGACAGAAGGAAATCGACTATAAATGATACAGCTCTGGGCAACCTGGCCTGGGTGCAAAAAGCAAGTGGACTTAGTGTTGTTGCCTGAATTAATCCTCCCAGACACACAGACTGGGAGCAGTGCTTCCCCTTGAGTCTTGTCACAGTGGAGAGAGTAGGCCAAAACCTCATATGCTCTGTATGCAGGCAGCTCCAAAAGAAAGAGAAACCAGAAAGTACTAAATAAAGGAGTGCTCGAAGTGCCTCCTGCAGGCTCCGTTTTCTCTCCCATTCGTATTAATGTGATCAGCCATGCCCACCTTCTCTCTGCTCACCAAGAATAAGCCAGAAGGGTGGTGAGGGACCAGCAGAGTTGCACCATTGCAGAGGTTCTCAAATTTCAGCCTGTATCAGGATCGCTTGGAGGTCTTGTTATAAACAGAGATTACCAGGCAGAGTTTCTGGTCCAGTAGTTCTGGGTGAGACCTGAGAATCTGCATTTCTAACAAGATCCTCTGAGATACAGAATCATTGCTCTAAGGCAATGCTTCTCACCACTAACAAACATTGCAACCACTAAGAGAGAGGAGTGTTTCCATTGTTTTCCAGTTTTTTCATTCCCAGCTATTTTCTTTTAATTCATGAGGCTGAGCACTTAATCCTATGGTCTAGCAGGAGTATGATTTGTCCCCAGGAGAAGTTCATTAAAATAGTGCAGTTCCCACTTCACCAGGCTTCTCTCTCAATATTAACCATTATTCCCTCATGGGACTGCTAATTGACAGTGATGATCGTTGTCCCCAGAAAGTTATGAAATGGATTAGAACATAAATTAATGCAAAGGCTAGACTGGAGTCAATCACTCCCTACTCTATTTCCCGTCCTATGTTATATCCACTCATATTGTCCAAAATAGCTCATTAGAGATTCTGCAGTGAAATTAAATGACAGCACTAAGATATTCCAATAAAATGACACAAATTTGAGTATTCACCTTCTTTCATCATGAATTTCCCAGGTTAAAATTTTCCAGGTTAAAATTTACAACTCTAAAATTAAGTCCCTTGAATATTAACATCCAAAATCAAATTATCTTGTGTCAAAAGCCAAAAGAAATCAAAGACCCAAATTCCATCCTCCCCAGTTTCTGAGTCCTCCATATCTAGGTAGAATTATGGTTTTTCAGCAGCTACAGTTGAGTTTTCTTCCACTGGAGCAAGTATAGTTCTCTTGGGATCTTAAAAGTTCCACTGTACACATATGTGTCTCCCTCTGAAAGAAATCAAAGAGAACCTTGAATACTATTCAACTACCAGTCTCATGCCCTCTTGTTTTAGAAAACACATCAACCCTTAGTAGTTAGTGTATATCCCAGGCAGAGTTTCATTCCCAGAACCCTTAATTTAGTATTGCCAAAGACCACAGTGGAAACCCAGTGATATCTGAGAAGGGGAATTATGAAAAGGAGATAGGTAGACAGGCTGAGTACAGTGGCACACACCCGTAATCCCAGTGACTTGGGAGGCTGAAACAGAAGGATCATGAGTACAAAGGCAGCCTCAAAAACTTAGTGAGACCCTGTCTCAAAATAAAACATTTCCACGGGGATGTGGCTCAGTGGTTAAGCACCCCTGGGTTCAATCCCTAGTGCTGAGAGAGAGAGAGAGAGAGAGAGAGAGAGAGAGAGAATATCCTTGGTTTCAGCTTTGACAGGATGCTGCTCTTGCTGTGTCTTTGTTAAGAGAACATGACTTTGAACTCAAAATTGGAGTTCTATCTCCCATATAGAGGCTAATTATGTACCATTTTCACCATGTTAGGGGCAGGGGACAGGAAGGCCACCTATGCATACTATGTAAATAGAGGATGAAATTTGAGGCATGGTTTCCTTCTAACAAAATGTAGATATTTGCAATGGTGACCAGCCCAGTCACTGGGTCTTTTTGTAATAACTTTATTTCCAACCCAGTAAGTTGAAAACATTCTCATTCCATTTGCCTTTGAAAACTGTTTCTGGCACAAAGTGAATGGAGTTCTGCCTAGTGACTCAGTCCCCCCAGCCCCCATCTCTGTGAAGAGGCACCTCCAGTCCTACTCCAGTGCTGGTTGTCATTGTTTTCCTCTCTAAGATTACTGAGAGCCAGGAAGCCCCCCTCTCGGGGAAAGTTTCTCTTACCCTATGCTTTCCAGACACATGCACGTTCTTGCATATGTTTGGCATCATTCATTTTTATCACTAAGTAACACAGATATGACAAAATTTGTCCAATTACCAGTTAGTGGACATCTGGGTCATTTCTAGTTTTTAGAAATTATGAGATTGCTATGAACGTATACGTAGAAGTCTTTCTGTGAACATAGTTTTTAATTATCTTAAATATGTATGTGTGAAATTGCTGGGCCACATTGTAGGTACATATTCAGTTGTTTAAAAACTGTTTCCTAAAGCAGCTGTGTTGTTTTACATGACCATACACCATTGGAAAGAAGGTATATCTTGGGGCTGGAGCTATAGCTCAGCTCGTCTCCCATGTGTGAGGCCCTGGGTTCAATCCTCAGCACCACATAAATAAAATAAAGGTATTGTGTCCACCTACAACAAAAAAAAAAATGTTTTAAAAAAAGAAGGTATATCTCTTTATTAGTTTAGGTCTTTAAATATTTTTTTCTCAGAAGTATTTTGCAGTACAATATACAGGCCTCACATATGTTGTTAAATTTATCTTAAGTTTTTCATGTTTTCAATGCTGTTATGGTATTTTAAATTTTCAGTTTTTAATTGTTCATCTGCATCTGTGAGAGAGTGGGGATTTTTATTTTTTCATCTGTAAATGATACGGTGAGTGATAGCACTGAATTTCTAATATTAAATCAACCTGGCATTCTTGCCATGAGACCCACTTGGTCATTATGTGTAATCCTTGTTATACATGTAGGATTCAATTTGCTAAAGTTTTTGGGGGAATATTTTTACATCTATGTTCATGAAAAATACTGGTCTGTAGTTTTCTTCTCCTATGATGTTTTTTCCTCTGTTTTTGGTACCAAGGTAACACTGACCTCATCAAATTAACAGGAAGTATTATTTCCTCTTTCATTTTCAGGAAGCATTTCTATAGAGTTGGTGTGTTTCTTCCTTAAATGTTTAAGTTTGTTCACTATGAGAAGCCAGCTGGTCCTGGGGTTTCCTGGGGCTTATTTAATTGTGAATTTAATTCCTTTAATTGATGTAGCTTATTTATCCATCCTATTCCTTAGATTTCTGTCCTTTAAGAGGGCAGATATAGGGGCTGTGCTGTAGCTCAGTTGGTAGAGTGCTTTTCTTGTATGCACAAATGGGGCGGGTGAAAGGCAGGGTATTCTTTAGTTTTCTATTTTCTTTTTGACTAAACTGTGGTAATTTGTATGGTTTCATACATTTGTCCATTTTATTTAAGCTGTAGAAGAAGGATTCAGGGGAGTTTCCAGGCTCCCTTATAGCAATCCTTTCTAAGAAACTAGTTCACTCTAAGAGACCAGTATTAATTCTGCCAAGGAAAGGGCCTCCACGACTTAATTACCCTCTTCTAGGTCCCACCTCTTAAAGGTTTCAACACTTCTCAATACTGCCACACTAAGGATCAAACCTCCAGCCCATGAACATTTGGGGAACGCTCCACCATATCCAAACCATAGAAGTCACTGTCCATGCCTAGTGATAGTCCTTGTAAAGTTTTCAAAAATATTATAAAAGAGGACCAGAAGCTGGGTGGTTGATCTGGCCTTGCCTATTGATGTTAGGCATGTAATTTTAAATACTGTACATAAATTACTCATATGATGCATGACATGTTTATTTTGCTTCTTAAGGCCTCAGACTATAGTTTTGCAGCCAAGCAGTAAGAAAGCTATTCCGTCTCCTATACTTGAAAGACTGGCATATTGAGACCATTCTCTTCCCCTTTAACCAAAGCCTCACCTCAACTCCCTGTTTACTGAGACCAGTGCAGCTCTTGCACATTTGCAAGGTTGCTCCTTGCTGCCCTGCCTGTGCAAAAACAGCTACTTGCCTGTGGATAAATTTTCATTAGCTGCAAGGTCAAAATCTCCTTGGACTATGCTTACTAATATCTAAGGCCCAAAACTGTCAGCCCAGGTCCTACCAGTCAAAAGTCAATTATGCAGCTGTAAAAATCAGTCATGTGGCACTACAAATCCCTACAAATCCTCAAAGTAAAAAAAAAAAAAAAAATCACATGACCCATGCCTATTCTACCTAAGGCTAAAACCACTTAGTCAAACCCTTGTGTTTTGGGCTCTACAAATGGGACTGCTTATCGTTTGTCTTTCAAGTTTCCTGAATAGTGCTCCAAATTTTGGGGGAGTGGTACCATTTATTGAACTTCCTCAAACTCCATCACTCTCCCATTCTGATGCCAATCAACATAGCATCACAAGGAATGAGCAGTATGGCTTGTTTCCCCCACGTCCAGCCCTACACTTGTCTTAGGACTTGAGTTGTGTTTTTGGTTTTTTCCTATACCACCCATCCTTCTCTAAGTCAGTGTCCCTTGCTCTGCTTCACGAAGGAAGACAGTATCCTGGAGTGGTGACAAGGTGGGACAGTCCCACACTGGGCAGCAGAAATCCCCTTATGGGCATCTCTTTTGATCCTCAAGAACCTTGTTTGGGAGGCAAACCAAATAAAATAAAACTAAATGTTGACTGTTTCTTTCTTTTTGCATTTGGATGCTCTGACTGGAGAGAGCCCAGACATGCAGGAAAGTACAAAGAGCATGGAGATTAATATTTCAGGATTCTAGGTCAGTTCACAGGTTTGCACACACTGCACCCAGAGGGTCTCAGAGTCCTTCCAAAGGTGCACTTTCCTTAAGAAGCCCATTCCATAACAGTCATCCCACTATAGACCAGGTTTGGTGGCCCACATCTGTAATCCCAGCAACTCAGGAGGTGGAGGCAGGAGGACTGTAAGTCTGAGGCCAGCCTCAGCAACTTAGTGAGATCCTGTCTCAAAATTAAAAGCCAAAAAAAAAAAAAAAAAGAAAGAAAGAATGGGACTTAGCTCGGTGGTAAATCCCTCCTAAGTTCAATCCCCTGTACCAAAAAATTAAAAAAAAAAAAAAAAAAAGAGTCATCCCACACAGAAAAAAAAAAAAAAATAGCCATCTAAGTCTACTCAAATGATAGTCCTGGCAGTTTAGTTAGTTGGAGGTGGAAGGTTACAAATGAAGGCCTGAGCTGTGGCTGGGAGGTTAAGTGGTGTGCCAAGACACGTGGTAAAAAGAAAAGTTGCTGATGCCTAGTCCTTTATACTGAAACACAATCTGGGGTGACTCCGTGGGAGCAGTTGACAGCTAGCCCAGAGCAAGTCTGAGCCACACGGTGGAGGCCACCATGCAGAGGCTGTTTGATTCTACCTTGAACCTGCACAGGGAAAGATGGGAGAGAAAGAATAGGGGTAGGTGGATCCCAACTGGCTCTCAGCATTGGTGAGCTGGTGTCTGCACACACTTCTCCCAGAGAACCAAGCCCCAGTGGGCTCTCTTGAGATGCCTTTTGATTGCTTCTTGTTCAAAGCTGTTCTCAGAATTTTCCACCTGCCTTTATAAATAGGATTTAAGTGTAATACAGAAAATTCAGGGGAGAGGAATACATACTCGAGGGAAGTGGAGCTGGGTGCAGCAGGGCTCCAGGCTGCAGCATGTGCTAGAATCTCAGTTGTCAATGTTGCACCTCTTCTGGGCCATTATTTGGTTTGCTGCAATAATATGCCATTTTCAAAATTATTCACATCAGCAGAGAGAGTGGTGTTGTGATGGGACTCTGAGGTCATTTCTTATTTGAGTGAGTCAAAGATACAATAGGAAAAATCACTGGTGCTTAGAAGGGTATGAAATATTGGCACTGCTTTTAAATCCAGAGAAAATGGGTGCTTGATGGTGTTTCCAAAGTTGATGAAGGACAATAGTGGTTTTTTGGGTTTTGTTGTTGTTTGGTGATGAGCCATATCCCCAGCCCTATTTTGTATTTTATTTAGAGACAGGGTCTCACTGAGTTGCTTAGTGCCTCGCCATTGCTGTGGCTGGCTTTGAATTTCTGATCCTCCTTCCTCAGCCTCCAGAGCCAATGGAATTACAGGCCACCACGCCTGGCACAAGAGTGTTTTGTTTTTGTCTGTTTTTCTTTTCTTCCTTTCTTTTTCCAGCTGACTTTAAGGATTCAAAGCTCCAAAGGGGTCATCCTGAAGGAATTTTGGCCATCCCTGCCAACTGTAATTATGGCTAGATTCTAACTGGTGCCCTGAATAAGTTTCAAATAGAACAGTAGGTTCAGCAACTATGGTTGTCCTGAAACATCCTTTGCACAGCCACTGAAGCTGGGTCCACACAGCCCAGAGTACAGTCCTGATGCACTCACTCTCCAGAAGAAGGACGGCCACTTCTCACCTGACCCCATTCACATCACAGGTACCCACGTTGTTCCTACCTGTGAGCCTTGGACTGCACTCTGCTCTGCCTGGAATGCTCTTGCCAGATCTGTACAGGCTGCTCATCAGGGTGGCTGCTCCCAGGGTGGCCCCGGGCCAGGCCAGACCCGCTCCTTTCCACCTGCATGTAATATTGTCTTCAAAGCAGTGATTACTATTATTTCTAATTTATTCATTCTTTTACTGTCCCTTACTAAAATGTACACCCCATGAGAGCAAGAGCCTTACCTTCCTCGTCTGTTGCCCACCAAGCACCTACACCAGTGCCTGGCACTCATCTAGAAGAGCCCACATGTGTCCTGCATGTAACATTATCTTCAAATGTGTCCTGCAGACCTCCAGGGTGTACATCCGGGCACCAACACAACTTGCTAGGTCTTAGGGTTGTGTTGAAAGTTGTGTCTGCCAAGATTATGAGAGGAGTCACAGAGTTTTCTCATTTCGGGTACAGTGACCATTTCCTAACCCATTTCTCTCATTGGTGACCCAATTTGAACTACTGTAGTTTCTCTTCTTGGAAACATTATTCACAACCTGCAACCTGTGCTCATTGCAAGAGTTGGAAGATGAGTCTGGGGAAAGTTGAACTGTGGGAGATAAGCTCACTAGTCCTGGTTCTTTGCAGGACAATATGGTGGATTTATTGAGATTAAAGGCAATCACTATTCATGTGCTTCATTGACAAGAATTTTTGAGTTGATGAAATCTTCCCCCGGGTCACCTAGTTTAACATTTCACCAAGCATACACTTTGCATGACAGGATTAATGAACAACTGTCCAGCCTTTGCTAGAATAGATTCAGCAGCACTGCAGGGCAGGCAGCCAATATTTTGGCCCCTGGGAAAACTTTCCTGAGGCTATTTTCCAATAAAATTGATTCTTTTTTTTTTTTTAATTTTCTGGGAAGTTGGTGGATATTTTTAAGTTTGGTATTTGAACCATATGGAGTAAAATATTTAGAAATGTTTAGACTTATTTTGTCCCTATGAAAACAAGATTGAGAATAACCTAAGAAAATATAACACCATCGGCGCTCCCATTCCTAAACACATTCTGTTTGGCACTTCTCTGATATTCTGTGAGGTGAGGAAGCCTGGAGTTTAAATTTTATTTGTATGTTATCCTACTGTGATAGGAAATTATTTTTCCTTGGCCAACTCTTATCATGCAGATTGCTCTAAAATCAGATTACAGCTGCTTGTTTTGATTGATTAGTTAGTTTTGCCTTTTTAAAAAGAAAAATCACTTATGTCTCTTATCTGTGAGTATAAAGCTTCGAAACCCATTACAACATTTGCTTGTGAGCTGCTGAAGGTCTTTTAACAAAAAGCTGGGTAGAAACAACCCCTGCATAAAAGTGAGGTAGAAACACATTTCTTTATAATCTTGAGTAACTGTCAAATGATTGAGGAAGTCAAAGAAATTCATTAAATGCAATTAGGTTCATCTGTTCAGGACTGAGGGGTTGCTGAATGCCAGTCCATTCCAGGAACTGTTGGGGCTAGAAGATGAATAGAATTTGGAAGTTTACACTCAGGAAGCCCAAGGAAGCCTGTGCCTCTGCCTCCACCCTCCGCTCTGTCCCTCCCCAGGAAATTACTTAATGTGTCCACTTAATGTTCCGGCCAAAAGTCCTGGAATACATGCACGCATAAGAGAAGAGAATCTGTGCTCTAGGAAGATGCCATGTATTCCAGGCCCTGGGCTGGACATTCTGGTGTGAATCTTGGCTACATGCCTACTAGCTCAGTGACCTTGGGCGCAGTTTTAATCACTCTGTATCTGTTTCCTTGTCTGCATAATGGTAAGACTAGTTTTCTTGCAAGGCTTTTGGGAAGACCAGAGGACATATATGTGAAATTCTTGGATGAGCATGTAGCTCTCAGTAAGTCATCAGTATGTGGCAGCTGCCCCATCTGGGTTTAGTTTTCCCTTCCAGGGCCCTTCTGTCCAGCTGCAGACCTGCTGGATAGACACACTGCTTCCAGAGGTTCCAAAGTTTTTCCTGCTGGAAGGTGACCTTGGAGGATCTGTGCCAAGACAAGCTGCTGAGTTCTTTTCTGGCCCTCAGTTCTTCAGCAAGGGCTGCCTCGACAAAGGGGGTGATTCAGGCCATGGGACTGGAACTCACACAGCGCAGACAGAAGCACTGAGAAGGCGGGTGAGAGGAGGCTCGGCAAGAAAATCCTGGATAATGTGTTTAATTTGATCCGTTCCCTAGAGTCATTAAAATGCATCCTCCTCTGGACTCTAAAATTCTTGAGCTGAAATAATCAGTCCAACAGTCTTTCTTTTTTTTTTCCTGAAAATAATGGAAGCATACTTTATAATGCTTTTGAAATCCTCAGGCCTGTTGAAATACTGCCCTCTTGTGCTTCAGGATGGCAGCAACCTCTCTGGGAAACAACTGCTGATCCAGCTTCTCATCCTTTTTTGGAAGGAAAAGCTATATATATAGCAAGGTGGACCTCAAATGGTTGATCTAATGTGAGGAGTTGGGATGAGGACGCTGGAATCAAATCCTTATTCATCTGATAAACACAGGAGAAAACTTCTTTATTGCTCCTTTTCAAGGAATCAAGGGATCCTCCAAATTAATTCAGAGGGAATTTTGACCTCTGCAGCATCCTCTCATCAAGAGAGAGGAGAGCCAACTAATTTCTTCCTTGGTCACCTCCCTACATGTTCCCCCCCCCTTTTTTTCATTTCTATCTTCCATTTATTGAGCAGCTACCATAACAAAGCAATCAGAATATGAGCTCTGGAATCAGGCAGCCTGGGTTCACTACTTGGCTTCATAATTTGCCATTTGTGCAAACTTGGGCCAGTTGCTTAGATTCCCTGTGCCTCAGCTTTTCAAATCTGTAAAACAGTGATAAAAATGGTATCTACCTCACAGACAGGTCCTAAGGCTACTTGAGATCCTCACAGGGCACCCACAGTACTAAGAACAAGAACTTCCACACTATAAATATCAGGAGCTATGATTAGTCACTATTATGCCTTTTCCTATGTCTCAGGCTTTGCTCTAGATCCTAGGAATGCAACTGGAGAATACAGATGTGGTCCCTGCCTCATGAACTTGCATTCCCAAATCCTGAGCATCAAGCTATTTAGGACTTAATCCACATCGGGGGGCAAAGAGTAAGTCTATCAATGCATTAAAAATAAAAAGAACCCCCTAGTAAATACTAGCATCAATTTTCCCAAACACAGCCAGAATTTCCACAGGTGAGTCTCTGGATGCTTTGGAGAGCTCTTCATTTCTCAAACATCCTCCATGAGATAGGAGTCTCCTCCCAGTTCCAGGGCTGATCCACATCTTCAACTAAAGGGCAAGATTAGTCTTCTGGTGGTTTGACTGTGAAGCCACCTGACTTGAGCCATGCTTGTCTTCATCTGGGTGAAATTATACTCCTTTGTCTCACAGAATTACAGTTCCCAGCAGTCCTCTGCTAAACTATATATCATCCTACACCCATTTACTACTAGTACTCATTCATTACACATTATTAGTCTTTAACACCAGGCATGTTATTGATTTGCTAAATCCTTCCAAATTACATGGCTAACACTGGGAGTCTCAAAATAAGAACATTTTTTAAAACCAACTTTTTCTAATTAAAGAAAAAATAAATGCTCATCCCAGAAAACATAGATAATAGAGAAAACTCTAGAGAATTATCCCTGCCACCATGAGATAATAAATCTTAAAATCAAATTCTTCTTTCCAGCTACACAACTATAAATTTATCTGTAACCAGGGAGTCAGCTGGAATGGCTCGTATCTTGAAGTCAGAATAATAATGACACAAACCCCATTCCTCTCCTTGTAGAAACCCAGAGCCCTCCCCAAATTTCTGCAGATTGAACAGACTTTAGTCTATTCTTGGTCCCAATTTGTTTCTCCCCAGATGCTCTTGCTCATCCCCAGGTCTTCCCTATCCCTTCACACATTCATGTGCATTGGTGAGTGCACTCACATATACACACACACACTTACATTCACACACTCCCATTTCTGCCTGTGGTAAGATGATGCCCAGGGAGAAGTGTACACTGCAGCATAAGCTGCAAATAGAACATCCAACCAGCCTTCCTAACAATGCCCTTCTGCCATCCCCACTGCCAGAGATTCCCACCAGCCACCTTGTGCAGCTCAGCCTGGGAATGCCTCTAGGCTGTCTCCCTGGTCCTGGCTACTGTGGAGCAGTTCAACCATTTCCCAAAGTTCCTCAGGCTCCTACCAACTCTCCTACCCTCAGGTCTTTCATTCTAACTCAGGTACTATTTTCTAAAGCTTGAAGAGCTCCCCCTTAAAGGAATATTGTGGCCGTAGTTCAAACAATGAAAAGTCTACTTCTATTACATTTTTAGTACTATGGATATTGTATGATTTTGTATTCTTTTAAAAATAAGTGATATTGGGGCTGGGGTTTTGGCTCAGTGGGAGAGCACTTGCCTAGCACATGTGAGGCACTGGGCTCAATTCTCAGCACCACATAAAAAATAAATAATAAATAAAGTTTTTTTTTAAAATAAGTGATATTTAAGCATTTTACCACATCAACAATGCTGACTCAAAAACATTATGTCCCAACATATTTCATTCAGGATGAGTCAGTGGTTTGTGGGGAGGGTTAGATCAGGAAAATGAATCTGAGAGAGGGCAAACCTCGGAGGGCTTAGGAGGATAAAAGTGTTCCCATCTCCCCCGGGGAAGGGATAATGTTTTGTAAAGAGGGTGCAGAAAGAGGAAACACCCTTGGAAAATTCCATAATGTTGCTTAAGCTCAGCTCTGTAAAGGACCAGGGAAAACATTTTCCTTAGCCTAGCTTTGGCTGAAACACTAGAAATTTAAAACATTCTGCACATGATTGAAGCAGGAGATGGGTAGAATAATAAATCCAGTTTCTTTAAGGTGATGGTACATCAACTGTGATCAAGGTTAATGTATCACATAGTAAACACAATTTGAAATGGATACAAAGAAGACAGAATTTTGGAAAAGTTGATGCTCACTTAGCTTCTTACAGATTCTGAGAACTAGAGTCTTCACATTAGTAGGTTCCTCCTGTGTATGTATTTATGCAATAGTACCTAGAGGGGTTCTTTTCCCTCAAACCTTTATGAAAATAACAAAGGAATTGAATGCCAATGTCTGGGCACTTGCAAGAAATTAGACCCATATAAAATTTGTTATATGAAGAATATATACAGTGCACCCTAATCACCCCTTCTGCTTCACACATTGGGACTACACAGCTGGATCTCATGCAGCTGCTGACCTTACCCTGGGGCAGGGGATGCATACTTCCTTCCAGCCACTATGAAAATCACAAGATATTTCAAAAAAATATTTTTTTTTGCTCCAGTTGTATTCTTAAAGCAATTTCTATAAAAAGGTTACGGAAAACCACTTAAAATCTATCTTGGGCTAGGCATGGTGGCTCAAACCTGTAATCTCAGAAGCTCAGGAGGCTGAGACAGGAGGATCTCAGGTTCAAAGCCAGCCTCAGCAACTTTAGCAAGGTCCAAAGCAACTTAGAGAGACCCCTGCCTCAAAATAAAAAGTAAAAAGAACTGATGGTCTGGCTCAGTGGTTAAGCACCCCTAGGTTCAATCCCTGGTACAAAAAAAAAAAAAAAAAAAACAGTGTTGGTTAACACTTAAAAAAAAAAGAAGAAGAAGAAAGAAAAATCTGCCTCCCTTGGTATCTTCTCCTTGGCTCTGTCCCCCATTCTTCCACTTTGTTAAATTTATGATGCACACTCTTTCTTTGGGACCTGTTTTGTGACTCTCAGCCACCCCTTCTGAATCCAGTGCTATAGCCTGTCCCTGAATTTCCAAACCTTTTCCCTGAACTTTCTTTTAAAACTCCATTATTCTGTATTCACAAGCCAAAAGGCCAACCCTATGCCCCTTCCTACTATTTTGGTTATTTATCTCTACATAACAAACCACCTTGAACTTCATGGCTCAAGACAACAATTGTGACATCTTCCTTATGATAGAGTGAGCAAAGCATCCTCATCATCATAAAGAAAGAAGCAAGGCATTCTTTCTTTCTAAGGAAAAGATGTAACACAAACATGGTGCCGAGAAAGTTAACCCTGTGTGTGTATATATTCTTACTGTCTTGTCTTTTCCTATATGACCACTAGGCATAATGCATTAGCATGAAACTGACCACAATAGATTATTACTCTGTGGAATCTAAGTCAGGAGCTCAAAAACAAATTCTTAAGTTGAACTAGTATAACAGGTTTTTAGTTAGAAATTAGCTTTTGCAAATACTCACTGCTTAACCCCTCCCTGCTGTAATCATTGAGCACAGCAAATACCGGATGTTTAACCTTCTCCTTGTTGTAATCATACATTCCATAGAAAAGCTTTAAATGTTTTCTTGTGTTTGATAAGGACTCCTCTTTATCTTTAAAGTAAATTTAGGATATAGACAACCATACTTCTTTCTTCCTGAGCTATAAACAAAGTCATTATAGGGACACAGAAGAAGCCAAGAAGTCTAGGCCCAGTTGAAGTTTAAAGAAAAAATATTAGATCAATTTAGCTGTAAAAAAAAAAAACAAAAAAAAAAAAAAAAAACTTATGAGTAAGCATGCCTAGACTTGAGGAATCTTTGGTATAGGTTTAGATAAATACAAATTTTAGAATGTTTTCTTCTCTCTATAGATAAGATTAATCAGTAGTATGTACTTAGGATAAATATTTTGTTTCCCCCTGATTATATGACCCTCAAATTCCTTGAAATTCTTTAATGTAAACTTCGAAAGCTGTAATGTGAATTGCTGTGTTTGCTGGGATAAAAAAAAAAAAAAAAAAACATGCTGAGAAAAGTAAAGTAGAGAATTTAGCAGCCTGACTCTCATGTCTGTGTGCTGTTCCTCTGCCGCTGCCCGCTGACTCCTTCACTAGCCCTATCGAGACACCCTCCCCCTGCTGAAGCTGGCCTTCAGCAAACAATACCAGCTATTTGTTTATGATTCTGAAATTTGAGCACATCTCAGTAGGTGTGGCTCATCCCCTTCCCTGAACCATCAGCCAGGATAGTTTGACCCAAGGTGGAGGACCCGTGACCAAGATGGCCTTGCTCATGTAGCTGTCAGGTTGGTGCTGGCTGGCAGCGGGGACTCAGTGGGGCTGTCACCTAGGAACTTGAGTTCTCCACATGGCCTCTCCCCCACCACAGGGCAAGCTCAGGCTTCTCATGGCCTGGCTCTCAGGACAGTTGGACTTCTTGCCTGGATGCTGGCGTCCTCCAAAGAGCAAACGTGGGAGCTGCCCAGTCTTCTGAGTGCCTAGGTTTAGAAATCCCAAAACATCTTTTCCACCACTTTTATTGTTGAAAAGAGACATGGATTCAAAGGGAAGCAAAATAGACTCCCCTCCTGATGAGGGGGTGACTTGTGTGACAGGAGAGGTTGTTGCAGCTCTCTCTGGAAATGTCATATTCCACACACACCCTCACACCTATGCCTTTCCCACGCCCAGTCCTACCTTGCAGAACCCCAGCACAAAAATGACAGCCATGGTCCTTCCTATAGTCAGAAGGGATTTTGGACAGACAACCTTGCTGCTGTAGGCATTATGAAATATGCTGCCTGGTTGGCTTGTTAATGAAAATGGCTATGAAGTTCCACAATTCTTTGTGTCCCAGGCTGTGCAATTATGGGTCTGTCTCTTTGGCACCATCTCTCTCCCACAATCAGCTTTCTCCTTTGCATAGTGGCACCATGTGGGGTATTTTAAATTTCCCTTTTCCATAAAATCAAGTTCTATGTGCACACTGAACTGGGCATGACTCATAACACCATTCGACATCCACTTGCAAACAGAAGCTCACTGGCTGACTGACACCCACAGGGCCTCAGAGCTTAAGCCCATTGAAATGTAGGCGGGGCACAGCAAGTGAGATCCTCTCAGTGAGAAAGGACCCAGTGGTATGTTATAAATGTAGAAGTCGGAGTCCTACTAAGTGTTGCTATATAACAAATTGACCCAGAACTTGGTGGCTCAGAACCATTTTTACCAAATATCACAGGTTACATCAGTTAAGAGTTCAGTTAGACTTGACTGACTGAATCCTCTGCCCCTGCCCTCCCATGGCACCTGCTGAGGCCACTCAGCGGTGTTAAGCTGGCAGATGGGCTGCACTATAGGGCCCAAGAGGGGTTCCCTTTATGTCTACCACTTTGGCAGGTGCTATAGTTTGCAGGGTGAATTGTGCCCCCAGGGGTCCATGTTTGAAGTTTGGTCTTCAGGGTAATAATACTGAGGGGTGGTGGAATCTAAGAGACAGTGCCTAGTGGGAGGTCCTTAGGTCACTGGAGCACTGTCTTTAAAAAGATTAAGGTAGCTCTCATGAGACCCCTGAGCTCCTGGAGGGATGAGTTATATGTAATAAGAATGAGCCCAACCCCTGAATCTCTCTCTCTCTCTCTCTCTCTCTCTCTCTCTCTCTCTCTCTCTCTCTCTCTCTGGCTTCCCAACTGATGATAATATCTCACTCCCATATTTGCTCCTATCATGATGTCATCTGACATTAAGTCCTTACCAGGGACCAAATGGATGCCCCCACCACCACCACAAATCCTGGGATTTTAGTCTTCAAGACTATAAGTTAATAAGCCTCTTTTCTTTTTAAAGTAGCCTGCCTTGGGTATTTCATGATAGTTATAAAAATAGGTTAAAACTGCAGGGATGTCTGGAAACATGGGCTCAGCTGCACTATCCACTGGAGTGCTTACATGTGGGTTCTTCAGCATAGGGACTTCAGGCTAGTCAGATTGGTTACATGGTGGCAGGCTATCCCTCCACCTCCCATGGCAAGTGTTCCAAGAGAACCAGACAAAATCTGTCTGTCCTTTTTGTACTTAGCTTTAGAAGTCACACATATCCTATGAACCCATTCTACTGGTTACTACAAAATCATAGGTCATTCAGATCCAAGGGAGGAATCAGACACCACCTGTTGCTGGGGGCATGGTAACGCTGTGTTGTAGAAGACCTCTGGGGACACGTGACATTGTTGCAGCTGTGTTTGGAACATGCTATCTACCACAGCTGGCTCAGATCTCCACAAGAGCAAATTTCATCTAGCTTCTGCAGATCAGCCCCCTGGCTCTCCTGTTTGTTTCCCAGGGTCCTTACATTCCACATTGGTCTCTGGTCGCTTCTTTCTCAGCCCCATATCCTATCTCACTCTCCCAACATTTCCTGGTGCTTTCTCCCTTACAGAACTTCCCTATTTTATGTCCCATTTCCTGCTGACCCCATTAGATGACTGGAGGCAGCACTTTGTGGTGGAAGGAGCACTGAACTGAAAAGTCATGTTCTAATGTTCCCACTAATGAGCTGTGTTAGCCTAGGATGCTCACAACCATCTCGATTTTCTCCTTTATGCAATGCTGGGAAAGTGGGTTTAGGAGACAGGATATAATGGTCTTTAGCATCAACCCTAATCATTTCTAAACCTGAGTTAAAAAACAAATGGATAGCAGCATCAGTTTTCTATTTAACTCCACTAAAAATATTTACTCAGCATCTACCTTGAAACAATTCTGGGTCACTTTAGAAGATAAGAGAAAAAAAAAGTATAAGATAAAATTCTTACTCTTGAGGAATTTGGATGCTCACTGGCAGACACAAATAGGTTCATGTGGGTGTGGATATCCAGTTTTTTCCAACACCATTTGTTATAGCCTCTCCTTTTCCTGTGATGAATTATTGGCACCCTTGTTAAAGATTGGCCATAATCCCAACACCCTGAGGGACACCACTATTGATATTGTAGGCTTTTTTTTTTTTTTATGGGGTCAATATGTTCTCTGTTGAGATTTTTTTTTCTTCCACTCATCAGCATAGGGGTGGGTGGCATTTTCTGACAGCAGAACATGTACTCTTGGTCCTGAGTCAGAATGCCTCCTCTTGGGTCATTTTAAAAAAAAAAAAAAAACATAAAAGAACCCATCTATTTTGTTAAGAGTAAATTCAAAAGGAAAACATAATTTTTGGTGAAGTTAAAAATGGCTTATGTATTTTATTAATACAGCTTGTTGCTATTAAACATGATCCTTGAATTATATGGACGTGAGTTTTTTGTTGTCTGATTTTTAGGGTGGGTTGTTTGTTTGTTTGTTTGTTTTGCGTGTGAAAAGTTCCAGGTTCCAGTTTGCAAGGAAGTTGAAAGTTAGGCTAATTAATGCAAGCTTCTGTAATAATCCCCAAATATCAGAGGTTTACCACTCTAAGAATTTACTTCTTGCTTATATTTAATATAGTAACTCCATTATACTAACTCCATTAATATAGTTAATACAGGTAGCTCCACTTCTTGTCTCTACTACAAACTCAGGGATATGTGATCCTTCCTTTTAGTAGTTACACCCTCTGGAGAGTGCAACCATGGAAGGAGAAAAAAGTGGAAACAGTGGTTTTATGTTCAACATGGACTTCTCATGTCTTGTTGGCCACAACACAGTCACAGTCTAAACCTGTGAAGGAGCCTAAGAAATGTAGTTTTCTCTTGTGCCTGTAAAAAAGACAGTGATTGGTTAACCATTACTGGCAATACCATTTACAAAAGAGCTTCACCTTATGTTTCTACCATAACACCATTTGTTGTCTTGAGTGGTTACAGAGCTATTCATTTTGTGACCAATTGGATTCCATAAACCAAACATCCACTTGATGGTTGAAACAGCTAGAACTTGGTATATGGAAACATATATACATGTACACATATTCACAGAATTAGTCCCCCACCTCCACCTCTCTCCATTAATGATGCTAATATGTAACTGATTCAGGTCTTTCAATAATAGATCCTAGCATTGCTCCATGTCAGATACTGTGCAGGGTGTTTACATGCATGAATCATCTCAATTGATCTTCACAGAACTATATTAGGCATGAATTAATTATTATCCTCATTTTACAGAGGAAGAAATTAAACAAGTAAAATAACTTGCACAAATTCATACAACAGCCAAGTAGCAGGACTAGGACTCTCACCTGGGTCCAGCTGTCTCCAGAAACTGTGCTATTAGCTATTACAAGGTACAGACCTCATGTTTGGAAAGATTCTCTCAGAAAGAGGAGGAAGAAAATCCCGTAGGGCAAGAGCTGAAGCTCTTTCCTGATCTTTCTGTCTTGGTGGCTCCAAGCTAGGTTCTCTGCATGCTGCAGCCCTACCCTCTGCTCCCCTTGGCAGTTCTGCCACACTTGACCCACACATGGCCCAGTTCCATCCCATACAACAGAATGGGGTTATTCCTTCTCTGCTCAGCCTCAAAGCGTGCTTCATTTTCCAACCTTGACTTTGAGCTGTTCCTCACCTGCAGCATGACTAAAAAACACAGCCTATCACATTAAGTATGAGCCACATTTTATCACAGTTTATGTATTTCTGTAGCTACCTTTAAATATTTACAAATGCCAATTTCACAATCCCAGCTATAGGGTAAATTCAGGATGAAGCCATGAGCTTCCCTCAGTTCCTAGTACAGGACAATGCTGGCAGAGGTATTTAAGAAACCCAGGTGGATGTAGGGTGAGCAGCCTAACAGGTAACCTGTTGTGACCTCTGTAAATCAAGGGCTGCTGTGGGAAGAGACCTAAGAGTCTTTCCAGAGCTATGAGTCTATATATTACTGGGCAGTGAGATTCAAGAGTTTACTGTCAAAAAGTTTAGTGAATTTTTCCTGCAAAGCCAAATTTAAATGGTGATAGAAGGAGTATGGTCACGTACTCACTGGCTAACCTTTCCAAAAGCACATAATCATAACTGGATTTCCATAAAGAGTAGAATTTAAAGTGACAAAACCCCATTACTAAAGAATGACTAATCATGCCACCAAAAACCATAATGTGAATCTTTCCCAAGTCATTAATCAGTTGACACACTTTAAGGAGAAGCTTTAAAGCTAGTCATTTATTCAAATCAAGTAAATATCCTCTGCATGGTCCACTGAGAAACTGCAGAGATATTTATTAAGCAAGTGAGTAGATTAAATTTCTTGGAGAAATTTTGCTATTAAGGATTTTTTCTTCCATAAGTTTTTCAAGGAGTTTTCCTTGAGTTTCCTCATCTTCGGGTTCAATCAGTTTCTATCTAATGGTGTATAGAATTCAGTGAAGTTTGAGGAAAACGCCGCATGTCTCATGGGTCAGCTGCTTTCTAGGCATGGGGACAATGCCATTCAAGAGGCACTAGCTTTGTGGGAAAACCCCTGAAATTTATTTGTAGTTTCTCTTACGTCAAGGGGTTGTCTTGTGTTCTGTTTTATCAAATAGATAGTTACTTTGAAGGCTCAAAAGCCTCAAACTTAGGTGGGTTTTATTTGAATGTGGTGGCATGTCATAACAGGATGTGCTATTTCAGACTTATTTTATACCTGCTATTTCTATGACAAGAAGAGGAGGGAAGAGGAAGAAGATTGCTAGGACCTGTATCCAATGATCTCTTACCACATCGCAGGAAGTGTTCAAAACAACTTCAGATACGAGACTACTAGAAAATTACAAACAATGATTCACTTTATCATTAGCTAGGATAGAAGAATAGCTGGAGGCCAAAGCAATCTCTGAGGGTCAATTTAGGACAAAAGTTATACCAGATGAGATCTACCGATGACAAAACAACTAGTAAATCCAGGTAAATTTTTTTTTAAGCACACTCTTTAAGTCCAAGTAAACAGCTGATTTTTTTTTTTCCTTTCAAACAAGTTGTTGCAGTATCTAGAAACACCACCTTGGAACTTCTTTAGAAGTATTGGGATCTAAACTTGCAAACTGGCTTTAAACATATTCACATGCCCACTCTTGGAAACACACAGGCCAATACATACTTATGCCTTTGTGACTCAGACCTCCTTTGAGGGCTCCAGGCTCACTCCTTCCCTGGCATACCTCCCCATCTCTGAAAGTCAACCTGTCCCAAATTGGACCTATGCCATAGTCACTCCCCCAGCTACCAACCTGTTTTTTCTTTGGTGTTTGCTCTGAAGAAATGGTAGCACCATCAGCTGAGAGGGTTTGCCACAGATCTGGATGTCATCTGCTTTCCCTTCCTCCCAGCCACGTTGGCCACCAGGCCGCATCATCTTTACCTCCTAAAGTCCTCCGACCTGCCCATTTCTCTCCACCCCCACCTCCTGTAAAAGTCTCCTAGCCACTCTCCCCATTTCTGCTTCTCCTCTAATTCTCTCCCCTCACAACAGCCACAGTGGACCTTTAGAAGCCCAAGCCTTCCCACCCGTGGGCAAAGCAAGTCTTAAATGAGCTATAAAGCCTTACCCTTGCCCATCTCTCCAGCTTCATCTCCCTCTGCTTCCCTGTGCTCTCCACACAGCACAAATACAAGGCTCTTTCAGGTCTTTCAAGGTGCAGCCTCCCTGCCTCCAGCTTCCTGTGCTGTTCTATTCATCTAGCATAGTCTTCTCCACTCACCTCACTCCCCTCCTGCTTCTACCCCTCCTTCAGGCCTAAAATTAAACATCATTCCTTGGAGAAGGATTTTCTGGCTTCCAAGACTGTCAGGGCCATATTTTCTTATGGCATCTTGTACTTTTTCTTCTAGCACCCAACAGTTGTAACTGAATCATTATTTCTTCCTGTGTTTAGCAGTCCAGGGCATGGGTTCTGGAGTTAGATCCTAGCTCTGCCACTCACTAATTTCCTGAGTAAACCATATACTTCTCTGTGCTTCTGCTTCTTTATCTGCCAAATGATGTTAACAATATCATCTATTTGCTGGCATCACTGGGGCATTACATTAGACAGCAAGTGACCCATACCTGTCAAATAATAAGCATTCAATAAATATTATTCTAGGAAACCTTAGTGGGTACTGAATACTCATTTGCCGAAAGAATGAATGCTTTTTGTATAAAATGGAGATAACAGCACTTGTTCTGCCAATCACTGAAGATGCATTTAAGATAAAATCGGTTACTGGGTGTGAAAAAGCTTTTCAACTTGTGTTAACTCTACAAATGTGGAGACCTGCCATTGCTGTTGGCATTTGTCAGCCTTAAGTCTTATCTTACTCGCTGAAAAATTGCAGTAGCCTCAATTTAAAAAAAAAAAAAAAAAAAAAAAAAAAAAACAAGAGGAAGTGGAAGATGAACTGTATGTCCCATTATCTTAAATGTAAAAGAATGTTTTCCCAGATAACAAAGTCCATTCCCACCAAAGACAGACAGTGTAGGAGGCATAATATTCCCTCCCTAGGAGCATGCAGAGAAAGTAGGAGTGAAGAACCTTCCCTGGGCTCCGCAAAGCCTCCCCTGCCCTGGGGCTGACAGCCTAGCACTTGAGCCCCTGGGAAAAAAAGTAACCTTCAGTAAATGAATGGACCCTGAGGTCTTTTTGTAAGGAACAGGCACTATTTAAAGCTCTGCAACAGCTGAATGCTAATGTGCAGCAACAGCAGGTGCACTGAAGGCATGTCATGATGCATGATGTGGGCCCCTAATTAATCAAACTACTCCCGCCCTGTCCACTGTCAGTGTATATTCTCTAATTTAGTTCAGTGCCACATGACAAGGTACATTCCTGAGTTCTAAAATTCTGTGGATTTTGAGGGTCAGGAGGGATCCTAGGTCCATTGAACCCAAAGTCTATTCCATGAACATTGGCCATTGTCTCCTTGCTACACAACCATACCACAGGTTGCCACCTTCCTAGATGGGGTCCCCTAGAACAGGTTGCAAAGGCCCTCAGCTGTGCCCATGTGCAGACAGCTCCTGACAGATCTGCCCAATGGAACTCTGAGTCAGGGGAGGAGAGTGTGGTGCAGCAGGGAAGACACAACCAAGGCTCATGGTTAGAACTGAGAAGAGACACTGGCAGACCAAGGAGACCTGGGTGAGGACTTCAACAGGAAGAAGCAAAGGAGTGAAGCACCAGAGACAAATTGAGATGGCGTCATCCCACCACATGGGTAAGACACTCCTCTTATGTGCTCACAGGTCCCAGGTTGAGATTGCAAGCCAAGGGAAAGTCTTGCAAACCTTCCCCAACAATAAGAACTTAAGGGGAAAATAAAAATCATCCAAAGATGCTGAGTGACACACTGGATTGGGAATCAGGAGACCTGGTTTCCAATTCTGACCCACGTGAGCTATCTGGCAAGAGATTTAATCCAAATGGAGTGGTTTCATAGTGGTCAAAACACTGGCAAAGTCAGAAGCACTCAGAAGCCTCTGTGCCCAGCAATGCTCTGTTTAGCAGGGTTGTCAGAGCTCATCTTGGTGGAGAAGGATAACACACAACTGCCCTCAGGCCCCAGGCGCTGTGGAAGTCGGGGTGGCTAAGCCAGCTGGGACAGTCAAATGTGACACGGTGTAAAGGTTCTCGAGAGCAGTCACGAGAAAGAGCCTCTACCCGGACATGGTGAAAGATCCTCTTAGCACAATGTCTTTCTCATAAATCTCCCAAGACTCATTCTAGGGTCTCCACACACCCCACTTGATCATTTCAATGGAATTGTGCCTTTCAGAACTCTGACTGCAGCTCCACTGCTGCTCTGAAATCCTTCAGGGGTCTGCACTGAAGCCAAGCCTCCACAGGGCTGCACCCAGCAAAGACCAAATATGATAGGGAGACTGAGGCAGGTCAGCGCAGTGGTGTTAAAGTACGCCTCTGTATTCTCAGTGTTGGCCATGCTTTCTCACATCAGATGTCCATGTTAGAATTATAGTCAACAGACTGTCAACACAACTTTGAAACACCTGTCTGACTATTGCCCTAATGCACCTGAATGAAGGAATTTGGAATTACAGAAAACTATGAGCTATACATGTAGGACAGATAACAGCCCTAAATACTACCAGGAAATTGGTTATTTGGGATTATCATTACTGACAATGCACTTTTTGTTTTTAATTTTTGGAGAAGATTATTTGCCCAATTGAACATGGATAAACAGGTATAGAGTAGAACTCCCCCTTGGTGACCCTCCTTGTTACCAGGTGCTTCCAGAGACACAGTATGACTTTCAATAATGCTAAGAGATTCTTTGTACTTGGATGGGTCAATAGGACCCATCTCTTTTCAGGTGGATACTTCCACATACACAAGTAAGTATATTTGAGTACATATTTATAAACACATATGCACACAAAGATTAGTCAAAAGTCTTTAACAGATTGGAACAATAACAAAACAATGAATTTATCCCTGTCCATTAAAAAAAAACATTTCAAAGTTTGTGGAATTCCTAATACCTAAACATGTTTGAAGACTAATGACTAAAAGGATTTCTCTGACTGTGTCTCTCTTTTTTTTTTTAAAGTGGAGTTGTCTTATGGAAATAAATGCATTTCTGCTGTGCCTTGGACCCATGTATTATTGTGATGTGTGTAGACATGTGCACAGGAAATAGCTACACCTTTTAAACCATTTTTCTCCTGGTCCATTACTCTGCAGGGGTGATTTCAGTAGGCATTGATGATGATAAACACCTTAGTTTGGAAGATGTTAAACCAAGCTTATCAGAGCTCACATAGAGAAACAAATTAGGCAAACTGAAGTAATTTGAGCTAATGAAGTTTGATTCTAAACATCCAGATCAATTAGGCTTCAAGTACTTGCTTGGGTTCCTGCTCTGTATGGCAGTGAGGAATTGCTTCAGAGAGGACAGGGCTGGGAGTACTCACTGAGAAGGTCTGGGAATGAAGATGACAGAGCCAATGAGTGCGGGTGGGAGTTTCACAGGCTTCCCCCCCCCCCCCCAGCATCACGTCATACTGAAGCGAGGAGAAGGGGGTGGAACATCCATGTGTAGCCTCCTTACTGAGTCCCCATGGGACTGGGACTGGGAATGTGGCCAGTCTTCAGGGAAAAGTTGCCCTGTGAGAAAATGGGCACGAGTGAGGTGAAATGGCCTCTATGGAAAGGTGGTAAGCCCACAGGATGAAAGACAGGAGACTGGGGGAATCTAGCCCTGGTTCTGCCAGAAACTAGCTATATCTCATATCTGGAACTTGGTTTCCACTGAAGGCCCATATGCTAAAGACCTGGTTCCTAGAGTGAAGATATTGGAAGACTGTGGAACCTTTAGGAGGTGGGGCCTCATAGGTCATGGTGGTGCCTTTGATGGGACTTGAGAACTTAGCCCCTTTCTCTTCCTTTTGTGTTCTGCTTGTTAGGTAAGCAAACTCATCACAGAGCCAAACCAACCAGGCTGAACCATTGCAAACTGGAACCTCCAAAACCATGTGCCGAAATAACACTTTACTCTTTATATGTTTCATATCTCAGGCATTTTATTATAGTGCCTGAAAGCTGTCAAACACACTGTCCTATTCTATAGAATGAGAGATCGAGACTGGATCATTTCTTCTGTTCCTTTAATCTCTCAAGTTCTGCATTTCAAGCCAGGACTTCATCCCAGCTGACATGGAGTTCTAAGTATGAAAGTGTGTATCTGTTCTGTGTGTGCATGCGTGCACCACCATGGCAAATAGATGGAAAGATTTAGGTAGGAGGGAGGAATTGGGGAGCAGTTCCAAATCTGAACTTCTTCTGAATTTGAATGGATAAGAACATCCCTCAAGGCTTTAGCCTCCTCTGGTTATGAGCCCAATACTATTCTAAAACTAATTCAGGCCACTATTTTCTAGGGTGGTGACTGGTGTGGGAGGGAGTCTCACCAGGCACACGTCTGAGAAGACTGATGCTTTCAGTCACCCCTACGTATTTGCCCCACCCACATATCCAGTGTCACATTGAATGTACTTCCACTCCCACTCCCTTCCTGTCCCTCACTCCCCCAACACACAGTACCCCAACCTGCTCAAACTTCCCATAATTGAAAGGCAATACAGATAAGTGGCCTCTAAACATTTGGGGAGCATCTATTCTCTATCTCTCAATACCTATGTAGCACAAAATATGCCATGCAATAGTGGCACATTAAATAATTGCTTATGTTACAAAGCCTAGACAAAAATCACATGCTTATGAGAGAGTACAAATAGACATTTTAATTTTCCTGCCACACCCCAGAATTTCATCTTGGGTCCCCTTGGCTACACATGTGGCATAAGGTTTACATTTGTGGTATTGACATCAGATTGATTTTGGACCAGGCCTTAACTCTACCCCTTACCACCTGTGGTCAAATAGCTAAGCCCTGGTTTTCTTCTCTATAAGATAATAATATATTTCCTTGTGGTTTTATCATAACTTTTCATCATCTGGACATTTTCCTTATTGTCCTTCAAATTTTTTTATTCTGTCTCATTGTTTCAGTCAGCTTTTTTCGTTGCTGTGAACAAAAATATCTGACAATAGCAATGTAGAGAAGGAAAAGTATATTTTTGGTTCACAGTTTCAGAAGTCCAATTCACAGTTGGCTGACTCCACAGCTCTGGGCCTGAGGTGAGGCAGAACATCATGGCAGAAGGGGGTGGCAAAGGTAAGCAGCTCAGAATATGGCCACCAAGAAGTAGAGTGAGAGCTCTTCTAACCAGGGACAAAATACGTATCCCACAGGGACACCTCCTGTGACCTACCTCCTCTAGCCACACCCTGCCTGCCTACAGTCACCACCCAGTCAATCCACCAGTGGACTCAGCCACTGATTAGGCTGCAGCGCAAAGTCTGACCATTTCACCTCTGAACATGATTGCATTGTCTCACACCTGAGCTTTTGGGGGACACCTCACATCTGAATCACAACATTCATTTATTCACTTGTGCATTTGTAGAATTATTTAGTCTACCAATGTTTATTGAGCACCGTTTATGCTTTAACTACTGTTCTGGTTTGTGGGAACACAGCAGGGATCCATGCACTCCATGTGCTTGCCCTCACTTTCCCCTTAGAGTGGGAGCATGGGGACAGGGACTGTGACTGTCATTCACCCTAGGTGAGGGAGACAAAGACCAAACAGATGAATGTGTTATATTCTGTCAAGCAATTAGTGGTCAATATTACATGTAAAAAGGCAGCAAAATGATGTGAATGGGAGTTGGGCTATTTTGGATTGGGTGACCAAAGTCCCGGTTGAGGGGTGACATTTGGATAGGTTCCTGCATGAAATGGAGGCTGAAGTCATCTGAGGAACTGGATGTCAAATACAGCTAAGGGCACAGGAAAAGAAAAAGGCAGAAATGATAATAAATTTAACCAGAAGGAGGCTATTGATGACTTTAACAAAGATAATTTCAGTGAGTTGGTGGGAAGACAGATTGGCAAGAATTGGAATGGCCATGAGGTGAGAACATGGGGACAAAGTGCAGACAACATTTCTAGTACATTTTCTGCAAATGAAGGCAGAAATGTGGAGAGACAACCAAAGTGAGCTAGGAGGTTTAGGAAATTCTGTCTGGTGTTCCAAGTGAGAATTAATATAGAGTGCTTATTTGTTAATGGAAAAAAATCCAGGAAAAAATCTTCATTTCAAGGCAATATAATAGACTGATGCTCAGATGAGTAATGATTACTGCCATATTTTATCTTGGAAATTATATATTGATAGTATTAGATCCTACCCTTGCCAAGAATCCAAAAAGAGATGTTAAAGTCCTGCCATGTCAATTGTTCTCTTTGCTCCAATTTCCTGAAGGTCTTAGGGGAACAGCCACAAGGAATAACAAATAAAATTAAAATATCACTCTACTAATGTTGTTCAAGTACCCAATACTCCAGGTCAAAGTTATAATAATGGTTAACTAAGATCCTATGGTTCAGACTTTTTTTTAATATTTATTTATTTGCTTTAGTTGTACACAATGCCTTTATTTTTATGTGGTGCTGAGGATCGAACCCGGGCCGCACATGTGCTAGGCGAGCACTCTACCGCTGAGCCACAACCCCAGCCCTGGTTCAGACTTTTTGTCCAAGTCCAGAATCCTCTCTAGAAGACTACAGGAAGAAGACAGCAGCCACTAACACATCCCCATAGAGCAGAAGAGAAAGTGAGAGAGCATGGGCTGTTTGAGTTTCTCATATCACACCTGTCATCCACTATCTGTTGTGGCCCAGTCATAGGTTCCAGTAATTCACATTAGTAGTTCTTCCTCCCTTGAAGGGGCAGCTACCAAGGTGGCTGCAGAGGTGGCTATGCAATGGCACATTCTCTTCACCCATCATTGGTGGTTAGTCAATGATGCTGTTCTCTATGAACCACTCATTTGTATTTAACTGGGACTCTCTGAAGAAAATGTTCTAACCCTTAGGCATGACCTTCATAGTGTAATTTTCAGACAGAAAGGCACAGGGCTTAGAGAGACTGGGAGTAATTCTTCTACCCATTCCCCACCACTTTCCCTAAAGATAAAGTGGGTTCCTGCAAAGTTCAAGTGCCTTTGGGGACCCTCACACATACATTATGCACAAGTTCTTTGCTGTAAAACCTCTAGTAAGTTCCCATATGATGTCTGCTTTCTCCCTTCTAGGATGCTCAAATGGACAGTCTTTTCATTCAAATAGCCTATAACTATCAAATTACTTGATTTTTATTGCAAGGAAAGAGTAGTTGCACTGAAATCCAGTGACCATGCTTTTTGGGTAGCTCAAAAGAAATTTCATAATTCAGAATTAATTAGACAATGAGAGAGAGCAAGAGGCATATTTTGGTGCATTAATTCATGCCAAGTTCAAACTCATTCCATCTCTCTTGCCCAGTGTGAATAATTATGCCATTAATCCAAGGCAGGAGGAGAGCTGTTGTGACTGCAACATATTTCTAAAGCAAATAAAGAAAAATGTCACTTCTCTCCTTCATCTAATGCTCTGAATAGAGCTACATAATAATAATAGTTTTATTTATTTATAGGGCATAAATTCCCTGGGGCTCAATAAACAACAGGATAAGCAAAATGCTGAAGAGAAACAAAACAAAACTTTTCCAGCTAATTCTAAAGCAAAGAATTGGACAGGGCTGGGGTGGGGGGAGAGACTAAAGAGAGAGGCTGAAATTTTAAGAGCTTGGGAAAGGGCTAAAAGGAAGAGGTAATGAGACAGTTCTTTCATTTCCCTCTCGCCTTCTATCACACTGAGACTCGGAGGGGTAACCATTGAGGAGGAAAAGTTTTATATACATTAAATTACCCTGAACGTGACCCCCTACTCATACATCCTTTGCTATCAATGCAAAACAGATTGTCCTGCCCCTTTGCCACTGCCCAATGCCCTTCCACGTCACAGGTCTCTTGGGCATAGAAGCAGTGGTGGACCAGTGTGTTTTTCCATCTACATTCTCTTAGGATGGGTCAGCAATACCCAGGGTGGCTTGTGTATGGCCTTTCCAGCTTCTCAGTGTAGAAAAGGGACCTGGGAACAGACAGAGGGGCCAATGCTATGGAAGGGCAGTTCCACATTTCCTCTGTAACTAGAAGGAACAGGCTCATAGCCACCAGGCATACCCCTGGATGTCAGAAGTCTCAGAACAGTGGGGAGCAGTCCTCATCATCCTGACACTAGCTCTCCTGCAGAGACATGCCCTGGGCTCACACACCATGCTGCCTGTTCCCACCAGCTGGAGGACACAGGAAATTCTATAGCCACAAAGACAGGCTGAGTTGGAAGAGGGGCCAAGATCTTCTCGATGGCCTCTGAACCTAGTGCAGTGTCTAGAACACAAGGGTTCTGTCAACACTGTGTTGAACAAGATGAAATACTTCCAGTCTGCCTCTCATTCTGTCTTTGTATGAATTGGGGAAGTTGCTTTCTTTGAGTTTCTGTTTCCCATGTATAAACTGGGGAGCAGTGACTTGGTGGTAAGATGTGTGAAAGGGAGGGGTCAAGAATGATCCAGACTGTGGGACTAGGTGGGTGGAGGTGCCATAGCAGGAGAGAAAAAGGCAGAACAGGTTTGGGAGGCGATGAATCAAAAGTCCTGTTTGCACAGTTACATGTGTTAAGTCTATGTATTGTACTATGTGGGGAGTTGAGCTGGCCATTTGGAGTTTCCTAGCTCTCTCCAGGTATTTTGGGGCTGAAATTAAATAAAATGTATGTATAGTCTTAGAGATCTCTAAAGGACTCTGTGAGCATAAGGAATAAACGACTAGATGTCTCCTCTGGGTTGCTGTCTCAAACTGCTTATTACTATATCAGTAACTGTCTCTTCCTGTATTTTTATTGATTTTTTATTTAAAAATTGGATAATGTAAGTTTTAACAATGTATATTTCCTTGAAAGTCAACAAAGCTATTATTATTATAAAATAAAAGAATACCTTGAACTAATAATTGAATTGCTCCCTCACGTGGAAAAAAACTGAAACGTCTGCTCTGCGCTGCCTGGTCTAGACGGTGAAGGAACGCAGTCTGGGCACTAGAGGGCGCCGTGCAGACGTTGGTGGACACAGGAACTGAAAGGGTGCAATCACAGGTCCAGGATCCCTCGCCTTCCTCCTTCCCTCGTGCGGAAACCCGGTTCCTGGAACTATGAAACAAGTAGGGCAGCTCCCAGGTCACTAGCATATGATCATTTTGTCAGGAGGTAGCAGGGCCAGACAGGGCCTCTGCCCCGCGAGGAGGGCCTCTGGCAGGCCTAATGCACACCAGAAGAGAAAGGGGGGAGTTAAGGAAAGCGACACATAGAAAAGTGGGGATGGGGTGTGGGTTAAAATATGGGGCCTCCGGAGCCATTCTTTTTTGAACTTTCTGTTTCCCAGATAAGAAGTCTGGACGGCTCCATGGGGATGGAGTTAGAGGCCTTCCCGGGTGACTGTGTCCCCAATCTTTGTTCATGGTCACACCATGCCATCTACACAAGGTGTGCCACCATCCCCATCTGCCCCCCCCCCACGGGACCAACCCTGCAGACCCCACGAAGCTTGCTTTATAAATTTAGGCATAGTAAGAGATCAACAATGGTAACAAGATAGAACCATTATAACAATATCCTGTAATAAAAGTTATTTAAAGCTTATGAATTATTAATGGAATTTTCTATTTAATATTTTCAGACAGTGGTTGACTGTGGGCAACTGAAACCACAGGATAAAGGGACTGCTGTGTAACTCTTATCAGCACCTACTGGACCACGTTTTATCCTCAGCAAGCCTTAGTCTGAGCATACACCTCCTTTACTTACTTATCTTTCATCATTCCCAGTGTGAGTTGCACATGCAGACAGTCATCACGTCCTAAGTGTGATGGCACACCTCTAGCTGCCATGCTGGGTACATGAAGTCTGAATTTAAGATGTAATTACAGTAATTGGCCTTGTGATTGCAACTTTAAAAGGGCTCTGGGGATTTTATTAGTTTTCCCAGGATTCTTATAAAAATCAAGACATTTTCCCAGCATACAGAATTGTAAATGAAGAATAGAAGGTTTGGTATCACATAGATGTGGATTTCGCTGATGGCTTTCCTCGCTTGCTGGTCCATGAGCTGGGGCAATGTTTCTAGGCTCTTGCCTTTTCATAAAATGAAAATAATAATAGTGCTTTGTCAGGGGATTGTTGTGAAGGTTGCAAAACAAATAAGATATTGTTGGTAAAGTTTCTGGTTCATCATATCCTCACAATAAGTCACTCGTAATGTTTATGCCAGACAAAGAGTTAATATCCTTAAACAATAGAGGGTTCTTATAATAACAGAAAACAGACACAGGACATGAATAACACAAAAGGAGACCAAAATGGGTAAATTAAAATGTAGTTCACAAAATAATGGAAGGATGGAAAGTAAAGCAACAATGAGAAACATTTTCTCCTCTTCCTTAGGTTCATGTTTCAGTTAAATGCATCCAACCACCCATTAGTTGTCTAATCCAAACACCTGGACATTAAAATTGATGACTGCCTCAAATATGGGGAAAATTGGGCATCAAAATAAATGACAGTAAAGGATTATGACTTAGTCAATAAAGTAAGAATTCATAAGTCTACATAAATAAGATAATGTTCAAGTAATTTTGAAAGAAGGAATGTATTTTTTTTTTCTTTACAGAGAAGTCAACTAAGAGTAAATGTAGAAGAAATGAAAGAATTAGACAATCACAATTTTGTAGCCATATTACTAGTAATTCTTTTAGGCAAGAATCATTACCACTAGTAGGAGAATATTTGAAAAGTAACAGGATGCTATGTAGTTACAAAGTTTCTCTCTATTAGATACTTAGCTAATCACAAAGGGTGAAATATTAACTGTAGTATTTTACTGGAGAAACCTGGCAGGCATAACTTCAACCGAGTGATCACAGTAGCATCTCCCATAGTGGGGTTCTCACAGCACGCAGCTCCTGACATGATACACAGAGGATCCCTTCCAGAGGATCCTGCCAAGAGTTGGTCCTCTGGACCTGATCCTAAGGAGTCATCAGACAAACCTAGAGAAAGGGTCCTTCTGCAAAACAATTGGCCTGCACTTTTTAAAACCATCAAGGCCATGTAATGCAAACATTCAAACTGTCTGAGCTTCAAGGGAAATAGACAATGAAATGCAATGCATGATCCTGAATTTTCTTTTGCTATATGGGATGTTATTGGAACACTTGGGGAAATATGAATAGGTCCCCTGTAAGTTATATAATAGCGTTATCATTGTTATGGAGCTGGGGTCTTCCAAGAAACTGAAGCAGTGTAAAGACCCCCCTCTTCAAACCCCAATTCTTGTGATCAAGTCAGAAAGATTTCAGATATGTTGCTCAGTGTAACAGAATAAGTTTATTGAAGGGATAGGAAAAGGGGGAGGGGATACTCTTAAGGGGGAGAGTGGGTCCTCTCAGGAAAGGAACTTTGTGCCTCTCCTGCACTCCAGTTTTATTGGGAATCCCAGGGAAGTTTCCAGAGAGTCCTTCCCAGGTCCACACCTTGATAGTCAATAGACTGTCAGCAGGGTAACATCAGACTTTCAAGTCTCCGCTGTCATGGCAACTCCACGTCACCTTGGCCCATGCTGACCAATTCTAAATGGATTCTTAACTATAAATTCTTACAAATTTTATGGTTAGGAAGAATTATCCTTATCTCCCAGAGTTTCAGGACCTGATCATAAAAATCTCCTCCCTCAGGGTGACCTGGGTTCTTCTTATCAACATTATTTAGGGGTCTGCATTTCTCCTGCAGTGAACAGGTAGTTTACTGAGGACCGTACATATTCTGTCCACTTAGGCTTGCAAGTATATTACTTCTTGGAAAAGAACGCATGTGGGGGCAGCACTGTGGGCCCACTTTATAGAATTATTGTCTTCACCTCGTGTTTCCACCATTCACATCTCTCTGTCCCCTAACATCATAATGTTGATTTCTGATTTAAATAATGATATTAGGTTTTAAAAAAGAATTTCTTGCTTGGGGGAAAACACACTAAAGAATTTAGGCATAACAAGGCAACATATCTGCAAATATAATGAAAAGAGGATAGGAAAGAGAGGAGAAAGAGCAGGAAGGGAGCTGGGTGTGGTGGTGCACACCTGCAATCTCAGAGATTGCTGAGGCAGGAGGATGACAACTTTGATCCCAGCTTCAGCAACTTAGGAGCACCCTGTCTCAAAATAAAAAATATAAAAAATAATTAAAAAATGAAAAAAGGACTGATGATGTAGCTCAGTGGTTAAGCATCCCTGGGTTCAATCCACAGTACCACCCCTCCCTGCTCAAGGAAAAGAAAAAAAATATAAAGAGTAGAAATGGACAGAGGAGAAAAGCAGAGGACAAGACCAGGGAAGAGAGAGAGAATATTGGCATTTGGAATCTTGGCAAAGACTGTACAAAAATTCGTTCTATTATTTTTGCAATTTTTCTATCTGCTTAATATCTTGACAGTACAGCCACTTCTATTTTTGTCTCCACCGCCACTATCCTCATACAAACCACCCCTCTTGCATGGACCACAACCACAACTAACAACAGTAAAGCAAATGGCCAGATCTTAGAAAATCTACCTTTCCAGTATTGCTTTAAATCAACATAGTATTTAAGGCCTAGTCTAGTAAATGTTAAAAGAAATGCAATGCAAACAGTAACAGAAATGAAATAGTGAATTTTCACAGATGATCTGTCTACTTCTACATAGGTGACCCTGAAGAATATACACACTATCACAACTAACTACACTACACAAGACCAATACTCAAAAATCAGTCCCTCTGTAACAGCCAACCGGATATGTATTTTTTTTTTAGTTTGGTGGTACCAGGGATTGAACTCAGGGGCACTCGTCCACTGGGCCACATCCCCAGCCCTTTTTTGTATTTTATTTAGAGACAGGGTCTCACTGAGTTGCTAAGTGCCTCGCCATTGCTGAGGCTGGCTTTGAACTCGCGATACTCCTGCCTCAGCCTCCCAAAGTGCTGGGATTACAGGCGTGAGCCACCGCGTCTGACGGGATATGTATTTTTAAAGGAAACATGATAGTGATGAAAAATTATAGGGTTCTGCTGGGCACAGTAGTACATGATTGTAAGCCTAGTGACTTGAGAGACTGAGGCAGGAAGATGACAAGTTCAAGGTTAGCCTCAGCAACTTAGGGACACCCTGTCTCAAAATTTAAAAATTAAAAATGACTGAGGATATAGCCTAGTGTTTCCCTGGGTTCAATCCCCAATATCAAAAAATAAAATGAAAAGTACAGTGTTCCTAGGAGCAAATTATTTTTAATGTAAAACATGTACATATTAAAATAATAAAAACTTGTAAAAATATAAAACAAGTCTGAATAAATTGAAAAGATATATAATATCAGCGGGTGATGTAGAGAATCGACAAATTACCTATATGAAATCTATTTACCATGTGTTTTTTTTGTTGTTGTTGTTGTTAACAAAACTCAAAATTTGGGAAGAGAGGAGAATGAATATGTTTTGTATAATTTTCTTGCAGATATTCATAAATTTTGACAAAGTTCTGACTACTAAGAGGCAAATAGTAGTCTGAAATAATTTCTATTTTGTTGTTATTTTATTTCTTTGTTTTGCTTTCTGAATGAGGTATCACCTCCCATCTTCCTTTTTCTTGGTAGACATCAGCTGCAGCTATCTTATGACAAGGATGCAACAAGCATAAGGGTGGAAATAAACATGTATAAACAGAAGTCCAAGACACTGATGAGAAACAGCATACAGTCACAGCAGCAGCCCTGGACTTTTTACCTCCAGAACCTTGTCGTGGGTACTTTAAACCCTTATTGTTTACACTATGGTAAGTTAGCTTTTTCTTGGTTTAATCTAAAACATTGCTGAATGTTATAAGTAGGAACACTCAATGTTTCAAAGAGAGCAGTTCTCCCCCAAAGTAATTCATTAATTCAGGTAGACAGGTGTGGTGATCTTGATCTGGCCAAACATATTGCTGCTCTTTGTGGGGTTGTATGAAATGACAAACAGGAAGCCACCACATCCTGCTCTGGGCTCTCTTAGGCTTTGGGGGTCCAACCCAGACACCTAGAGGTTGCATGCTTTATTCACTATACACCCGCTCCTTCTCCCCCAAGTCACTCCCAAGGCTCCTTTTGCATGTGTGGAGACTGCAGGGACAGCCCCTCCCCACACCCAGGGACTTCTCCCACCGACCCACCCGCTGGCCATGCTGTGGTTTGAGGTGGAGCAGGATCCTGGAGACTCAGTAGAGCTGGCTCTGCTTCAGGGTCAGGTATCCAATGTCAGTGTGCTTAGGGCGGGGAGGAAGGGAAAGAGGGGTAGAAGAAAAGACTTGAGAAATGAGGCTGGCCTTTTTTTTTTTTTTTTTTTTTTTTTTTTTTTTTGGTACCAGGGATTGAACTCAGGGGCACTACGACCACTGGGCCACATCCCCAGCCATTTTTTGTATTTTGTTAGAGACAGGGTCTCACCGCATTGCTAAGTGCCTCGCCATTGCTGAGGCTGGCTTTGAACTCGTGATCCTCCTGCCTCAGCCTCCCAAAGTGCTGGGATTACAGGCTGGCCTTTCTAAGAATGCGCTCCCAATTCTGGTCACTTGTGAGGGGCTTCTGATAAATGACTCAGCAAGTCCCTTTTCCCCAGCCCCTGCTGTGATCACACACCATGCAAGTATGAGCAAACCCTGCCAGGGCCTGGGCCCTGCCTTCTCCCTCCTTTCCTAATGCAAAATTTCCACGTTCCGGGCACCACACTCTGGTCCTCAGCATGCTTCTTCTGCCACATAATTCCTGGAAGCTCTAGGAGATCCCGCCACAGGCTCACAAGCAAGTCTGCAGCACACCTTGCAGACTTATGTCCTCAGGAGTTAGTGAGTGCCATCTATAACCAATGCGTAGGCATTTAAGATACTCATAGCGGCAAAGCCAAAGTCTTAGCATATGGTCCCTGGGGGAACTGGATGTTGGACTCCTCAAAGCCTCAAGGGTAGACTCAATACTTTGATGACTTTAGCATGGTCCTGAGTCTTCTGTGGTTAGACACCTGAGACAAGGGAACATAAAAATGTCTAGTTTCCAATCATACTTGGAAGTTCTCATAAGTGAGTCAGCATAAGGAATGCAGATGGAATGTTGGAGTTGGTTTCTCAGTAAGTCACCCTGCCACTGTGCCATGGTATAATGCTCTCAGACCACGTAGAAGGAGCTAGACGTGCCTGTGAAGCTGCATCGAAGCCCCTCAGCACTGTCTGCGGTGACACCACAGAGCCGTCACCTCCTCTCATGTCCTGGGTTGGTCTCAGACCACAGAGACCCCAAAGGATGCTGTTTTCTTTGAAGTTCTCACAGCACCCACCTCACTGTGTCACAGGCCTGGTTAGTGTGACACCTCCCCTTTTCCTGGGAATAAACCTGATAGCTCTTTGGTATCTCTTAGAAATTCTCAGGAAAAAGAAAACTTTCTTTTTTTTTTTTTTTTTTTCTTTTTCCTTTTTTGCTCATGTCCTCTCTTCCATGTGGGGCAGAAAGTGTGTGGTCCTTGTCCCTCTCTCCCTTGTTTGACTCGAGGCTGCTCATCCACTTTGAAGCTTCTTTCAGCAAAAGGGGTGTCTTTAGTCCCTCTAATGGTTTCTAGAGAAGGAAGATACCCTGCTGGCTGGACCCAGGTGTGTCACCTCTTTGGCCTCTAGCTTTAACAGCATGGAGGTGGACTTTTTATTTCTTCCTCTACCCTTTCCCTGGGGACACCCCAGTTCCCCTCAACCTTCTCCTTCAGGGCTCTCTACAGCCTCCACGTTTCCCCCTCCCTTCAGCCATCTCAGGAGTTTTATAAAGTGCCATTGCACTCACGGAGGACACGTCAGAATACAATCAAGAAGCAGAGATGAGGGCAGAATTATAGGTTTCAGAAGGTTTAGAGCAGATGTATTAATAAAATTTTGAAAATGCAAATAATCTAAATGATGCCAAATAAGTAATAAACAATGACACATTCACACAATGAAAAATTAGGCAATTGTTATAATTGTTGATGTAGGAGGGAGTTTCTGAACAAGCCAGAGGAATGGCCTGCATCAGAGTCACTCAGGGGCTTGGTAAAAACACCCATTTCTGGGCATGGATCCCAATACCTGAATCCCAGGCTCCGGGAGTAAGGCTGGCATCTTTATTTGAACAGGTTCCTCCAGTGAACTTAACACACATTAAAGTTTAAGAACTTACAACTATGGAAGTGCATTTCATTTTGAAGGAAAATTGCCCTGATATTACTTACTATTTTGTTAGGTGAAAATAGTAAGTTATAAAAAAAGAATTTATAACATAATTCTATTTTTTAAATAATCTGGCTAAATAGATGATAGATCAATAAATACTGAAGAGATACATGCCAAAATATTAACAGTGGTTACTCTTGAGTTTACAGAAGATTTTTATTTTATTCATTTTTCTTGTTGGCTTATTGTGAGTAATTTCTAAATTTCCAAAATAAGCATATATTTCATGCATGCTTAGGAAAACAACAAACTTTGTTTTTTTTTAATAAATGTTTTATTTATTTATTTATTTTTAAATTATTTATTTACTTATTCATAATGCACTAGTAGTATCTTTTTACATACAACTACTTGTATACAAAGTATATAAGTTTTGTTTGTTTTTTTTACAAAAAGAAGTTTATGAGATAAGTGATACAGAGTTTTTTAATTTACTTATACTCTGAATTTTTAAAAAATTCAAACTTGAGGCAGCTTATAAAAATTTTATACCACATAGCATAAAATTTTAAAATGAAGAATTAGAAATAAAAATGAAATATAGGTAAGAATATAATATGAAGCTGGGAGTAATGTTATATACAAGAGTATATTACTCTAAATTTTAGTATTGTTTCTAAAGCAAGCTATAAGTTGGGCTCTTCCTAATGTCACATTATAAGTAGGTAGACTGGCAGATGGAGAGAGGAAGGAGTGACTCAGACCACTCTGGAGTATAACGTCTTTAACCAAGACAAAAGATTCCCTCAAGCCTTGATTAACTTTCTTTCTTACTCCCCACTCAAAAGGAGAGTACAAGAAAACAAGTACAGAGGAGAAAGTTCCTGGTTTTGCAACTGCTTGGCCCTGTGGTAGTCTCACAGCCTGAATGTCAATCCATGTTTTCACACCAAGTCAGGGACTTGATGGAAAAACGATGAAAGCAGTTGAATGAACTCTTCTTCAGAGAAGATTTGCAAATGGCCAACAAGCACCTGAAAAAACATTCAGAATCGTTAGTCATTAAGGAAACTCAAATCAAAACCACAATGAAATGCCATTTAATACCCACTGTGGCTAAAATTTTTAAAAAAGGAAATATCAGGTGTTGGCAAGAATGGAAGAAATTAGAACCCAGGCGCATTGCTATAGAATGTAAAATGCACCATGTCTTGTGTAAAATGATGTAGCTGCCTCAGAAGACAGTTTCATAGTTATTCAACAAGTTAAACAGAATTTCCGTATGACCCAGCAATTCTACTCCTGTTATATTATACAAAGAATTTTAAATAGGCCATTCAAACATATTTGTATATAAAATGTTCATAGCAGCACTATATATAATAGCCCCAAAGTCGTTGATATTTAACAACTGGTGAAAAGACTTTTAAAAATGGTATGTCCATGCAGTGGAATATTATGCAGCCATAAAAGAAAGGAAGTACTGATTTGTGCTGCAATGTGGATGAACCTTTAATACATTTTCCTGGGTTAAAGAAGCCAGACAAAGATTACATATTGCATGGTTCCATTTATATTAAACATCCAGATGAGGATAAATATATAGAGATAGAAAGCCACATGTGTTTTCCAGGGGCTAGTGTCAGTGGGGCATGGGGTAGGGAGGATTTGGAATGGAGAGAGATTGCTTCACAGGTAAAGAGTGTTCCTTTCAGGGGCTGGGGTTGTGGCTCAGCAGTAGAGCGCTCACCTAGCACGGCCCTGGGTTCGAACCTCAGCACCACATAAAAATAAATAAATAAAATAAAGGTATTATGTCCAACTACAACTAAAAAATAAGTATTTTTTTAAAAAGAGTGTTCCTTTCAGTATTATGACAATGTCTTGCAACTAGAAAGAAGAGATGGTTCCAAAATGTCATGAATGTACTAAATGCCACTCAATTGTGCACTTTAAATGATTAATGGCTAATTTTATGACACATGAATTTTACTTCAATTTACCAAAAAAAAAAAAAAAAAAAAAGTCAGAGACTTTCAGGGTCATTTTTGGCTTTTTTCTATGCTTTGCTTTGCTTTTTTTTTTTCTTTTCTTTTCTTTTTCTTCCTTCCTTTCTTTCCTTTTTTAATTTTTTGTTTGTTTGTTTGTACATGAACTCAGGGATGCTTTACCACTGAGCTATATCCCCACACTCCTAGCCATTTTTATTTTTTTATTTTGAGACAGGGTTTTGCTAAATTGTTGAGGTTGGCCTTGAATTTGTGATCCTCCTGCCTCAGCCTCCTTAGTTGCTGGGATTACAGGTATGTGTCACCACGCCCATTCATGCATAGTTTGTGAAAGTGAAATCTGAGAATACTGAGTTTTCCAGAAGATGTTATTTTCCAGAAGATTCTGTTTGGAAAAGAAAGGAAAATAATAATTTATCTTGGTGTCCTTGAATTTGATGTGACCATGGAGTATTCAAGTGAAGGTGCTGGAAGCCAATTAAATTTCCCAATGTGAAGCTGGGGAGAGAAAATGGGACCATAGCTGAAGACCTGAGATTATCATGATGGTGGTGGAAGTTTAATGCACCTTTGTGGATTTCAGTTCTCCTCAAAGCTCCTTAGCATAAATGGAATGGAATATAGGTCCTAGTGGAGAAACCCTATCACTGAACCTGGCTGGCAGTCTTCTCAACAGAGTGAGTTTTACTTTCATTTTTTTTCTCTCCTTTCCTTGGTACCAGGAATTGAACCCAGGGGCACTCAACCACTGAGCCACATCCCCAGCCCTTTTACATTTTATTTTGAAACAGGGTCTCGCTGAGTTGCTTAGGGCCTCAGTTGATGAGGCTGGCCTCAAATTTGTGATCCTTCTACCTCAGCCTCCCGAGTCCTTGGATTTACAGGTATTTGCTGCTGCGCCCAGCACATTCATGCTGGTACATTCATCATTGCTAATGAAAGTGGAGTTTGTAATGGAAATATCTCACCTATGGTTTGCACATTACCAAAAACCACTCACAGACACCTCCCCATCAGTTTCATCACTCTGTGCCTGATGAAGTGTGAAGAAGGGGCCTCCCTTACCTTTCCCAGAAATTCATTCATGAGGTTTGTGTGGGCTTACAGGAGAGACAATCTGATGGGAGAGACAATCACGAGAAGAGAAGTGATGCTGTGGCTGGAATAGACCCAGATCATGCCCTTCTCCAAATCTCTTCTAGTATTTGACTTAAAATGTTGGGGCACAATTAATATTTAAAATGTCTTTTTTATTTTTAGTGTGTTATAATTATACATTATAGTGGGGTTCATTTTGACATATTCACAAATGCATATAATAGTTTTTGCCATTTCAGTCCCCAGTACTACTTCTTTCCCTCTCCTTCTTCCCTCAATCTCCTTCCTCTCTACTGGTCTGCCTTTATTTCTTTTTTTAATTGATGCATTATAGTTATACATAAAATTGGAATGCACTGTGGTGTATTCATACATGCACCTGGTATGATTTGGCCAATTTCATTCCCCAGTTCTTCCTCTGTACCCCCTCCTCCCTCTCTTGGTCCCCCACTTCTATTCTACTAATTTACCTACTATTTTCACGAGATTGCCTTTTTTATTTCTTTTTTCTCTTTAGCTTTTGTGTATCATAGAAAACATTCAACCTTTGACTTTCTGAGTCTGGCTTATTTCACTTAACTTGATGTTCTCCAGTCCCATCTACTAACCAGCAAACAACTAATTCCATTCTTCTTTATGACTGGTGGAATTCCATGGTATATACATACCACTTTTTCTTTATCCATTTTTCTATTGATGGGCATCTGGGCTGGTTCCATAACTTGCCTATTGTGAATGGTGCTGCTATAAACATTAATATGCATATTTCACTACAGTATGCTGATTTTAGTTCTTTTAGATAAATAAGATGAGTGATATAGCTTGGTCATAGGTTGGTTCCATTTCTAATCTTTTGAGGGACCTCCATACTGCTTTCCAAAGTGGTTGTACCAATTTGCAATCTCACCAGAAATGTATAAATGTACCTTTTTGCCTCACATCCTCATCAGCAATTATCATTATTTGTATTCTTGATGATTGCCAACTACTGTAAGATTTTAAAAAAACTCACTTTAGTTTTGATTTGCAATTTCCCTGATTTCTAAGGATGTTGAAGATTTTTTCCTGTTTTTTTTTTTTTTTGCCACTTAAATTTGTCCTTTGGAGAAACGTTTCTCATCTTTCACCTATTAATTGTTTATTAGGGTTGTTTTTTTTTTTTTTTTTGGTGTTAAGTTTTTTGAGTTCTTTATATATTCTGGAGAATCCCCTGTCAGAGTAGTTGTTGACAAAGAATTTCTCCCATTCTGTAGGCTCTCTTTATGTTCCTGTTTCCTTTGCTGTGTAGAAGCTTTTTAATTTAATGCTATCCTACCTATTGATTCTTGGTTTTATTTATTGAGCTTTAGGAGTCCTATTAAGGAAGTCAGTGCCAGCACCAATGTGTTAGAGTATTGCCCCTATGTTTTCTTCAAGCAATTTCACAGTTCCTGTTCAAATTCCTAGGTTTTTGATCTGCATTGAGTGATCTTTGTGCAGGTTGAGAAGTAGACATCTATTTTCATTCTTGTACTTATGGATTTCCAGTTTTCCCAACACCATTTCTTAAAAAACATATCTTTTCTCCAGTGTATGCTTTGGGCAGCTTTGTTGAGGATCAGAAGATTGTGGGTTTGTCTCTTTGTCTTCTACTCTATTCCATTGGTCTCCATTTCTGTTTTATGCCAATATCATGCTGTTTTTGTTACTCTAGCTCTGTAATGTATATGAAGTCAGGTATTGTGATGCCTCCAGACTCACTATTGTTGTTCAGGATGGCTTTGGTTATTCTGGGTCTTTTATTCTTCCAGATAAATCTTAAGGCTATTTTTTTCTAGTTCTGTGAAGAATGTCATTAGTGTTTCAATGGGAATTGAATTGAATCTGTAGATTTGGTAATATGGCCATTTTGACAACATTAATTCTATCTATTCATGAGCATGGTAGCTCTTTCCACCTTCTAAGGTATTCTTCAATTTCTTTTCTCAGTATTTTTTATTTTATTTTTCATAATCGCCATTGCTGAGAGGTCTTTCACTTCCAGTATTTTATAGTTTAATTAGATTTATTCATAAGTATCTCTGAGGTTATTGTGAATGGGGTAGTTTTCTTGATTTCTTTCTCAGTAGACTTATTATTGAGGTATAAGAAAGCTATTGATTTTTGTATGTTGCTACTTTGCTTGATTTAATTATTAAAATGGCATTTTAAGAAGAAAATATGGTAAAATTTGATAGAAGTTTAATCTGAATGAGGGTGTATGGGTATTTATTGTACTATTTTCTCTGTGCTTTATATGTTGAAATAGTTATTAAAAATTTAACAGAATCTTAAACACTATGGCAAATAAGATTCCATACAAGTTTTGCTCTAGGCACTAAGCTAGGAAGTTTCACAGACAACCCAGTATCTGTAGGTTGGACAAGTTTGGTGGTTGCTTCCTATATCAAACAATAGGCTAAGCCTTACATTACAGTAAATAATGCTATGGAGGAGGAAGTTGGTTACCAATAAGTTGGTTATCAAAAACTATGTACACTAAAAGAAACCATAAAAAAGTTAAAAGATCTGAATTTTAGAGTGCAGGGTCAATAAGAAGTCAAGATAAAATTTGACATAGATAATAATATTGTCAATAATCTCATAAGAGAAATAGAAAATTGGAGACAAATAGTGCCCCCCTGTGAATTGTAATAATACTACTATTATAAATAAAAAAAGAAAAAAATTTAAAAGGGTTAAGGGCAACACAAGAGTGTTCAAACATTTCTGAAAAGCTGGTATTTGGAGGGGAAATTATAGGATTAAAATCTGCAAAATAAGTCTACTATACTTGTTTGGCTCACAATGAAGATATAAAGCTCACCAGCACTTGCCCAGGTGAGACGCATCATAGTTAGCCTATAGTCACTACCACAAAGTTATCTAGGAAAAGTACCCATCGTGTGCCAAGATCTGGGCATAAGATCTCTCATCTAATCATTTTTACAGTCCTGCATACCAACATTTTTAACATTCAGAAACAGCTCATGGAGTTAAATAACCTGCCATAAGTCACAAGTTAAAAATAGTCATACTAGTACTTGATTTGATATGTAAACTTATTGCTTGGCAGTAGAACATGATGTTTCAGGGCATAGAGCACTCTAAAATTCATATCTTTTAACTTTGTTTATGGTTTCTTTTAGTGCACATATTTTTTTCACTAGGCAAATGTACTAATATTTTCTTTTATGGTCTGTGCTTTTTTAACTTGTTAAGGAAACACCTCTCACTCTAAAGTCATAAAGTTATTCTACATTTTCTTTTCAACTTGTAAAGAAACAGTTTTTTATATTCAGGTCTCTAACTTTTTAATTTGCATTTGGTGATAGTATGAAACAAGGATATAATTTAATTTTCCCCACATGAATAACCAATTATCCTGCACCATCAATCAGAATCCACCGTTTTTCCACTTGTTTCTCATGCTTTATCATCTGTGCAGTCTGTAGATGAGGAATTGATTTCTGAGTTTTCTATATTCTCTTTCACCAGTTTTTTAAAATCATATATAAATATTGCATTGTCTTAATAACTAAATATTGATATTTGCCAAAATATGCCTCATCTAAATTCTTCTCCAGTTTCTTCTTGGTTATTCAAGGTATTTTGGTTTTCAATTTAAATTAAAAAAAAAAGAAACCTGAAGTTCCTTGAAAAACTCTATTAGACTTTTGATGAGAATGATATCACATTTTATAAATTTGGGAGAATTAACATCTTTAGAAATCTTGAGTATTCTCATCCAAAGCCAAAGTTCATTTCACTACCTTTTTTTTTTTTTTTTTTGCTTGTTTCTCTTTGTTAAACAACTTTCTCTATAAAACCCTCACATGCATATTACTTATTTATTCCTAGACACTTTGGAGACTTTGTTCTTATTATAAATTTGAAGTTATACTTCATGATTATTTGTTGTAAGTATCTAGAACCCAACTGATTGTTTATAATCACCTTGTATCCAGAAATCTTGCTTGAATTTCTTATTATAGATCCTATTAGACTGTCCTGTGTTTTTTTTTCACTAATAAGCATTGCATTTATAGAAAGCATAGCTACACACTCGAAATTATTGACATACACATATAAAGTTTTAAAACTCTAGAATTTGAAATGTAGTATATCTCTTATTTTCTATAAATTGATGTAATTTTGACTCCAGAATGCCATGCATTTGAACTGGTGTGTGATTAGCCTTTTGTGTGTGTGTAGTGGGGGAGGCCCTAGGGATTGAACCCAGCAGTGCTTTACAACTAAGCTACTTCTCTAGTCCGTGTGTGTGTGTGTGTGTGTGTGTGTGTGTGTGAGAGAGAGAGAGAGAGAGAGAGAGAGAGAGAGAGAGGGGATGGGAGGGTAGGGTCTTACTGAGTTGTACAGGCTGGCCTCAAACTTGCAATCCTGAGATTACAAGTGTGCACATCCACAACCAGCTTGGTTGCCATTCTTGAGATCTGTTTCACTCTAGGGTCAAGCCATAGTTTCAAAGTCTTAACATCAAGGCAGAGGGGCTGGTACGAGCTGTCCCTGGTCAAATTCCATCAGTCCAGGAGGCTTATTGCTAACATACCTTCTCTCTCTGTGGGGTCTCCTCCCATCCTCTGGATCTCTGCCACTTTCATGCTTACTAGGACAACAGGAATCTCAATGGAAACTAAAGGCCCCAATCCCAGTGCCCCATTTTTCTTTCATTCCTATGAAATCTAGTTATCTTATCTGTCTCTCCCTCCAAGGAGTATGAGAATCTCAGAGGTCTCAGGATGCATAGCCTTCCCCCTATCTCCAAGTAAAGGAAATCTCTTTCTAGGTTGAGGTGAAGTAGCTTTGCCAGGGTGGATCCAGGATTCATACCCAGCAGTCTGGCTGCAGTGTGCGTACTTCACCACCACAGAGCATCCTTATCCAAGTTGAATTGTCTAGAATTGTGTCACATACAAAGGAGTCTGGGAGGGTGAGAATATTTAGCTGGGCATATTTCCACTCTAAGTAGAATGAAGGGTTCTTTAATAAGGAGAAGGTGAATATGAATACTGAGCAGCAATGTCAGCCAGAAATAACACCCTCATTTAAAAAATGAGAACACTAAACCCTATAGCCTTCTCCATAAACAGGAAATCTTTACAGATGTTTGGAGGGACATTAATAAAGCTATCTTGTAAGGTAGTCAAACATGGACTCTGTAATGAAACTGTGTGCTTCAGATGCGCAACTAAATATAAAGGGACCTAGCAGAACTTGGGGCTATAAGAGACATTTTGATGTGGTTGCTCAGTTACCAGGGAGGAGACTCATGCAGCCAGACCTGTGGTAGTACACAGGAAGAAATCTGCCCACCCCACCCCACCAAGTCCTCGGTGGTAGCAGCTGAAAAGTTAGTGGAGAAAACCACAAGCCTGACGTTTTTCTTCTTAACTGGAGTTTTCTAAACATCTATAGTCTTCTGATGTCTCCCAGCCAGTGATGAGAAATCTGTTCTGGGACCACGAGGAGGGTTGGGGAGGTGGGGCTGAGATCTCTGTGTAGTACTTGCCTGGGCAGAGCTGGCTGTGAGCTCATTGACTGAGGGGGGACATACGTCTCTAGAAACTCAGGAAGCAGGGCCAAGCAGGCCCAAGCCTTCATGACCCTCAGACCCTACCACCTAGGCACTGTCTCCTTTGTTTCCTGACCTGATGCTTCTCTCTAATGACCCAGCCTGGTCACCACCAGGGTCAGGGTGAGCTATAAAACCTTTTTATCTGAGACTTTCCCCTCTGGATTTAACTCCAAAAGAGGCTCAAGGATACTCCTGATGGAAGAAAATCACTTAAGATGACTCGTTGTCCTCACCTCCCCCAAAAAGTACAGGAGATCTAACTTTTTTCTGGTTGTCAGGAGAGCTTTAAGGACACCAGAGGGATAGTCACCATGTGCATAGTGCAGAGAATGTTCAGGAGGGTTGGAATTCAGCAGGATATATGGGGTATATTCAGTTTTCCCTAAAAGGAACTTTGACTTGGATAAGGATGCACTGTGGTGGTGAAGTACGCACACTGCAGCCAGACTGCCTAGGTGTGAATCCTGGCAAAGCTACTTAACCTGGCTGTGCCTTGTTCCTCCACAATAAGAGTTCAACCTCCTGGGACCCTTACAGGATTAAATGAATTAATATAAAGCACTCAAAGTCATAGATGATACAGAACAGGTACTAGGTAAAATATTGCCTGTTCCTTATCATCCCAATTCCTACTATAGGGCGCACACAGTAGATCACTGGGTTGCTGGCCCCCTCCTGGCTTCTCCAGGAAAGGAACTCTGGGTTGGGCCTTAAAGAGGAGGGAGATCCTGTTTGCTTCAGAAGGTGTTGCTCCCAATTAGCCAACCACAGCTCTTCTTCACACACTCCCACACACGAAATTTCAATTTAGGTACAAGAGGAGAAATTCAGGATGAGAGGAAAAGGGAGAATGAAAAAGAGAAAATCTCAGTGAAGCAAAGTAACACAGGAGAAAAACTGAAAAGAAAGGTTTTTTTTTTTTTTTAAATTTCTTCAAGATCACATTCCAGGTGAGGTGGTTGTGGTTTTGTTTTGGTTTTGTTTTAGTTTTTATCGTCCTTTTTCTCTATCTTGCTGTACCTGAAAGATATCAAGTTTCTTTCAGGTAGATTATTTCCAATTAATGCTGTATTCATTTTCTATTACTGTGTAACAAATTACCAGAAACTTAGCCGCTTAATAACACCTAATGTTTCATAGTTCTGTAGGTTGGAGGCCTGGGTGGGCTCAGCAGGGCTCAAGGGCCAAAATCAAGGTGTCGGTCGGCCAGGCTCTTCTCAGGAGCTCTGGGGAGCATCACTTCCAGGCTCAATCAAGTCATTGAGAGGATTCAGTTCCTTGAATTGTAGGATGAGGGCCTGTTTTCTCGCTGCCACTAGTAGGGGCAGTGCTCAGCTTTTGGAGGCTGCCCTCTGTCCTTGTCACATGGAGCCTGGTACCTTCCAGTGTACCTCAAGTTCTTCTCAACCCTGGAACCACTATGACTTTTTTTTTTCCTGCAATCAGATGGAGAAAAATGTCTTTTGCTCTCCAGGGCTCCTAGGGCTCCCACCCACCAGGACGACTTCCCTTTTGCTGTATAATGTGACATAATCATGGAAGTAACATCTCATGGTGTTCACAGGCTTCAACCACGCTCAAAGAGAAGGGGATTGTAGGATCACTGGGATTCAACCTACCACAAATGCTATAAACCACCAATGCCTCAAACTCCAAGAGTGACAATGACAAAGCTTTCAGATGGAACAAGGGAGAGAAATGGGGAGGGGGGTTCTTTGTGGTCATGTAAAGTTGAGTTTGAGATACTCACCTCTCCAGACATTAGACCTTCTTTGGATCAGTTTCAAAAGCATCTCAAGACTCAGACACTCAGGAAACATGGATATCAATCCAGTCAGAAGGCAGAGAGGCCTTGGCAGAACCAGGGCAGGCTCTGAGCAGGAGGTCCTATGAGCAGACAGTGCTTAAGCCATGACATGGGAGGTCTGGGAGGCCAGATCGTGAGAATCATGAGACATCAGGGACAGGTGGGGACATTCTATGATCCCTGTAAGAAAGGAAATAATTTCTTCTCCATGGGCTCCTCCAAGAAATTTGAAGACTGGTTCATCCCAGGTTAGTGGGAGACAGAAAAGAGGGAAGAGGCTGAGCTAGTGATCTAAAGCGAGCATAAAGCTAAGACCTGGTCCTGAGCTGGAGGGATCCATGAAGTCCACTCTCCCTCAGTAGAGAGCCAAACTAAGAGACACCAGCCTAAACACCTGAGTGAGTGGTCATTCACATTGTAGACATGAGTTGATTTGTTTATATTAGGACAAAGCTGACAACAAATTTCAACAAAGTACCTTGTCCTAATTCAGTCAGTATATTGTGACTGTTTTCTGATAAAAGAAAGTAAATGGTCTTGAGAAACAAATGCCTTTTCTCCTGTGTGTCATGGTCTAACATATTGGCCATGTTAAATAGTTATTATTTATTCTTTTGCTTTTTATTCTTCTGGGCATAAACACTTTTCTGGATTCTGATTAATTTGAAGAACTAATAAAAATGTCAAAATATGAAATACAGTTTATTTTTTTCTTCACTAGTTAGTACCTCCACCATGGGTTTCTGATCTTTCTGCAAACGGACAGATCTGCCCATCTCTCAGTTCAGAGATAAAGTTGCTTAGGTTTCCCCTGCCTGGGTTCTGTCCACTGTCTGTGCCTTGACTGATGTGGTGTAGAAGTGTCTTCCTGCCCTCTTTAGAGGACTGGGGGAATAGGGTGTGCCCTTTAGCACTGTACCTGAGTACCCTGCTGCCCCAGTTTGGGTGGGGTTTTTAGTGAGATGACCCAAAGACTTTCTATTTCCTGGAAGCCTCATAAATTCTCAGTCTTGGAGGCAAAGACCTCCAAAACAGACTAAACTTCTACTATCTGTAGCACGAGCTTGGGGCTCAGGATCAAAAGGTTAAACTACACAACTCCTGCCTTAAAGTGTTTGTAATCTGAAGGAGATGTACCATCTGCTACCAAATTTTGACAATGCTGCCTGATAAGTTGTGTAAGAAAAGGTAATAATGACTCAAGAGTATAGAGGAAACTGTCCCTAAACTTTCAAGGGGAGAGAAGAGGGGAGGTTCTAGAGGTGGTATCTTTTGAGTAGAGACCTGACCAAAGAAAGAAAACAGGTTCAAGGCATCCTGAGTGCACCAACGAGCACATGCAATCGCAGCTTGGGGAATCTAAATAGCATTTCCAAGTAACTTCAAATGGCCCTACATTGTTCTAATACCGAGTGGAAAGGTTAGTGATAGGATCAGACTTAGCACATAGAAGTCATCTCACCCCCACCCACATTTTGTCATTTTAAGCAGCCATCTTTACCTGACAGGAATTTTGAAGTTATTAAATAGCTTTTTTTTTTTTTTAAAGAAGCTACATATACTCAGACTTTAAAATGAAAATCTCAGTCTGGTACCTCTGTGGAGGTTAGCTAGATGGTTGAGAATACCAGAGGCAAGGAAGCCCACAAGGAAAGTCCAGTTATGACCTGCCGAGTGCCTACTCCAACACTGCAGCTGTAGAGAGAGGCAGGCTGGGACATTCTGAGCCATCCTTGGGAGAAAAGATGAGCCAGGTTTAGTAATAGATTTGATGTGGATAGTGAGGAAGAGGGGCAGGATGGATGGTAGCACTACTCTCCAGGTGAAGGAGAAAGGAGAGATGATCATATTCATGGACAAAAACAATGAGCTCTGTTTCTACACATTGAATTTGAAATGCCTCTGAGATATCTTACTTTAAACGCCTAGTAACCAATGGGATATCTGGGCCCCAGTAGAGAATTTTTTAGGAGCTGTAAATTTGAAAACCATCTGATTCCCTAGACTTCTGGGAAAGTCATGGGGCCCTTCCAGGCAAAATGTCTGAGAAGAAGCCTAAGGAAAGAACTGAGAAAAAGACAGGAAATAGATGATGTCATTCAGTCTCTAATAGAAATGCCACAAAGTCCCCAAATACCCACCAACTCCTGTACACTCGGGAACCCTGTGAAACAGAAACTTGGAAGGAGGAAGAACAGCTACCAGGACCAGCCAGAGGAGCTGACCTGTCCAGGAGGGCTGTGCAGGGCAGGGTTAGCTCTGCAGGGCAGGTTTCTGCCATGCAAAGTGGAAGGAAAGGGAACGCTTACCTTTCCCTGTTCCTATAGGTTCTGACATCTCGCTGCTTGCTCCTTGCTACATTTTCTTCCCCTGCTGTCCTTATTGTCAGAAGCCAATGGTGGAGGAAAATCAAGAGCTTTGGTTCCCAGCTAGTGCAGTGGGAAGATTGGACTCCCAATTAAACTATGAGTTCAACCAGTGTAATGCTGTTGAAACAGGAAGGGTGCAGAAGTGACCCAGTTTTTCTTTCTTTGTTCTTCAAGTTTTTAAAAGTGGTTTATCCTATATTAGCCCTCGAAAACCTTATTTTCACCCAATGTTTTTAATTAATTGCACTTTTAAAAGAAATATGTTCATGTTGTAAAATTTTGCAAAGCATTAAAAACATAAAAATCCTCCTCCCACTTCTGATTTTTAGTCATCCTGTTTCCAAGCCTGGAAGAAACAAATCCATAATGTATTTTTATTCCTGTCCACACGTGTAAGTATAGTTCATTCATTTTAACTGATGCACAATGTCTCCATGCATGAAAATAACAATTTGTCCACTCTTAGGACATTTATTTTGTTTCCATTTTGCTAGTAAAAATATTGCAAAGAGCATTCTCTAACATGTCTCTATGTCACATGTGCAAGCATTTCTCCAGCATGTATTTTTAAGTTGGAATCCCTGGATTAAAAATATAGAGGACATACCTCACTTGTCTCTGATACCATTTGATTACTTTACAAAATTATTATTCAAATTATTATTCAAATTAATGCCTCAACAACCAGTTTAGTATCATAAAACATAATAATTTTTGTTGGTATAATAGGTATGTAATGGCAAAGTACATCAGTTTTTACTACCAATTCCCTGTGGGTGAGGTTCATCCTTTTTTCAAATACTTATTACCCATCTGCATTTTTTCTTCCAGGAGGTATCTGTCATAGAACTTGCTCATTTGCATTTGAGTTGATTATTTGCCTTAATGATTTATTTTAATTTTGCTTTATATATTCCAATAGATGCCAGTTTTCATGAGGTAAGTCATTAAATACATTGTCTCCCAATGCAAAATTTCTTTTGCTTTTAATGATGCCTTTGGTTGAACAGAAAATTTAAATTTTCAAAGACTCCAGTATATCAGTTTCTGCCTATTGCCTTTGAATTCACATATTTGATGGAAAATAGGAGTTAATTTTGGCATAATTTCTCATTATTTTTTAAAATATTTGTGTGCTCCAGAACATCTGATGTGTGAGCCTCAAGATAATTACTTGAACAGATCAGAGAACACTTCATTTTCAACTGTCTGTTTGTATGACTGGCAAATATTAATTGCTTGGGAAGGTCTTTTCTGATCCTTATTAAAAAGTCAGATTAAGCTGATATATTCTCTTGTAATTTTTTTCCTTCAGAGGACTTGCCACCATTTATAATCATATATGAATGCCCAGCTCCTCAAGATAAGAAACAAAATTTGTTAGTGCTCACCACTTGATTCCCAGTGCTTTGTAAAGTGCCATTCACTAAGAAACTAATATATTCTTTTGAATGAAATAATTGCCCAGAGTTGTACATTCCATCTCCACCTGTGTGATACAAAAGCCCTTCCCTAGGGACTGATTCTCCAATGTTGCTGCAATTTGGCTCCCCGCCAGATCAGCTCATACAATGGAAAGTTTTAAAATTCACAAGAAATAGCATCTCTATCTGTGATCTAAGACCCACAGTGATCTTCTATTTCTGAGGTTCCAGCTGTGGCTACAATGACTGTAAAGAGTCAACGGTTCTTTCAACAGAGTGAACCCTAGAAGGGTGATTTATGGTTAGAGCAGTTAATTGCAAGTTTGTGGTTATTGACTAATCACAATGAATTCTCAGCCCTCAACTCACCCCCCAGTATTTTGCATTTTTTCTATCACACATTTTCAAGAAATTATTTTACATTTTATTAAATTTAGAAACCAAGAGGGGTGTCAATGCTTATTATTATGACCAGTTCAGACCATGTTGGAATGTTTACCATCCATCTAGAAGCCACAGCACAGGCGATCTTCATACATAGACCCCACCACTATGCTACTATCATCTGCCTGTTACAGGATTCCCTGTGAACATCATCTGTGTCCTCCTCCCTTCAGTCTGGCCAGAATCCAGTTTGGAAGCAAGATGACATTGAAATGAAATATCAGGCATGCGGTATGCTGTTTTTTATATAATGAAGGAAAAGTCAGGTGGATATCACATAGAAAAGAAGTATTTGGTGGAATTCTTAAAAATAAAAATTAATTTTCATATAAAAAGGTAACATTGAGAATACACAACTTTAGAATGCCATGTTCCTTAATAGAAAACCTAATGGTAAAAGGTAGAGACATGTGCAATGGGGTCAAACATCACACAGGTTAAAAGTAACTTAAAAAAGCAAAGGAGAGGAAATTAAATAATCCACAGAGAAACAGAAAACATGAGAGATGATGTTTTGCTGCATGACTGATAAAAATGCAAAAGCACACTTTGGAAGACAATGAATTATTTCTTAAAGATCATTCTAAATCTGATTCCCTGGAGATCCTGAGAAGGTTCTAGAAAATTTCTCTTTTCTGTTACTCATCCTTCAACCATCTCTAGATTATTAGATTACAAGTAATTTACTTAGTAAATTTACTTCAAATCATCAAAGGCTGAAATGCTGGCTTCACTCTGCCAATAGAAAGTACATTTACTAAGTAATTTACTAAGTAATTTACTAAGTAAATAAACTATCATTTCATTTCTCACACCTCTCCTCAATATCATAGCTTTTCTATTCTGCCTCATTTCCCACCATCCCATTATTCCCTGACAACAGAGAAGCTCCACATGTAACATTTTAAAGCTGTCATTGAGCACACTATAGTGCCCATTCAGTTATTCTTTGGCTATTGTTGTCACTGTCTGTAAAACAGGAGGGATGAAACCTGTGGAAGGGTGAAGGAAAAGACAACCTCATGGCAGCCAGCGGTTTGTTCTGGTGACTATGGAGGACTGAGTGCCAACTCTTCCTTTGTTATTGAAGCATTTTCCAGATCAGGCATCTCATTTTCCTGGGGAGCTGCTTTGCCTGCAGAAGACACAGGACATGCTTTCTCTCCTCAGATCGTCAGTGGAGCTGACAATCTCCAAATCGTCTAAGGCTGCAATGCTGACTTCGCTCTACCAATAGAAAGTACGTAGGGAAAATTCCTGCTCAGTTCCCCAGAAAATCATAATTATAAGAGGCAACAAGAAAATGTCCTCCATTATAAACCTTGGTTCAACAGGAATGAGCCATATCCAAAGACTACCAGGAAAAGATTCTGTAAGGAGAAATGTTTTAATGGAAGGATATCCAGGGGATTTATCTTGTTTTTTATAAAAGGGCTTCCTCTGAGCTTTAACTTCATCTGAGACAAAGGATGAAATGCCCCAAACTGCTCTTTCTCACTCTGTCCTAGCTGAGCTCCTATAGAAAGCAGAGCCTGGAGCAGTGACAGTGAGGAAAAAAGAATTGAGCCAAGGCAAGACACATTGGGACGTGATATGTCCTATTACCACAGCTGGCCACTACTTCTAAGAAGTGCTGAGAGACACAGTGTTTCTCAGCAAGCTTGGTTGCTCAGCACTGGGACTTCAGAAGAATTGCAAGTGTCACAGGAAGAGAATAGCATTCAGTGTCTGAAACAAAAAGTCAAATTGGTTGTTTTCTATGCAAAGGAGAGCCGTGCTTGTAAAGAACAATGTCTCTGAATCAAGCAATAGGTAATCTTTTCTAGGATTTGGGAAATGTGAAATCCAGACATTAGCAGGCTTCAGAAGTGAGGCTGCTTGGGGATTGGCTGAGTTTTAGCCATGGAAGCACCAGCAACGGGATGAGGCTGGAGCTGGTTGGTTTAACAAAGACTCTGCCATTCAGGAAGCCAAGTTTCAGGCCTTACGGTGCACAGCTTCACTCAAACCTCAACCTGGAGAGGCAACAGAGTAGAGATGGGTCATCAGCTGAGGAAGGAAGAAAGAAAAAAGAGAGAGGGAAGAGGAAGAGGAGGAGGAGAATGAGAATGAGAGGAGAAAGAAAAAGATGTGGGAAAGGAAAGAAGAGAAAATAAGCCAAAGGATGAGAGAGCACATAGATTATTTAGTCTTGGGAAGAGGGCCTTATCATTAAGGCAGAGGGGACTTAGAAAGCCTGGCCCGGTGATTAGGAATAAGACACAAGCCCTTCCTGGGGAGAGGATCAAGAAACGGTGAGCCACAGTGGATAATATCCTGGAAAGACCAGGAATCTCTGTTCTTCCTTCTGTTTTTCTTAAAAAAATGAACAGCCACACTTGAGCCCATACTGCCCCCCATAAACTTCTGATTCTGATTGTCCATAGCACAGAGAAGATGCCAAAGGCTTTTCACTACCCAGCTCAGTGAGAGACCATCACAAGGACTCCTCTCACCCAGAACTGACTACACTGGGTCCCACTACATAACAGTAGTTTGCGGGAGTGCCCCAGCATGGCCTCTGTACCCTGATGATTTCCCATCAACAAGATAACCCCCGGGCCCCAGCCACAGGAACTCATCAGAGCTGAGCATTGGGTCCAGGAAACTGGAATTAGGAAACTGGGGGAAAGAGCCTCTGGATCTGCAAACTCTCCCCATCTGTGCCCCAGCACTGTTCTTCTCTTGAATCAGCTCTTTGCATTTCCCTCTCTGGTTTCTATAGACTTCACTGAAAGGATACCACTAAGGAAGAGAGAGCTGGCTGGAGAGTCCCCAGTGACTGAAGAGCAGCCTGGATCAAGGGCTGCCTGTGACTGAAAGAGAGCAGCTTCTGGAGTTTTAGAAGTGGCTGCCTGGATGGTGGTTAGCCCTAGTGGGACAACCTAAGAAGATGGGAACTTTGGACTAGATCAAGGGATTGATCCGATTAAATGGGCACATTCCTGGAGCATTACCTCTTTTTATAGATAGTGTTAATTAGCATCGCCAATGAGATTTTCGAAATTTTGGTCAGCGCCTGGCTAAGTTATTTTTGTTATCATGAATGGAGTTCTTTGTCATTTACAAAATGTTTTTGTTTATTTGAAGCTTTTGATTGAAGTTTTTATAATTTTCTCTTAAATCTGTGTTTGTAGGAATCTACCTTAATTAATCTAAGGTTAAATGAGGTCTGCAGTCCTGGTGTAGCCTAACTTGCCCATGATGCATTAACCTTTTTATAGATTGTTGGACTAATTTTGAGAGCTGATTCTTTGTGTGGGAGTTTTATGTCTATGAGTCATCAGTAAGGCTGACCTGTAAATTTCCTTTCCTGTTCTGTTTTTTGTACCCAGGTTATGCCAGCCTTATAACATAGGATGGATTAGTGCACCTTCTCTTTCGTTTTTCTGGAAGAGTTTGTAGAACATTCTAAGTTTTTCTTCTTTGAATTTCAGCAGAAATTAAGAATAAAGTCACCTAGGTCAGTTCTTCAAGTGCAAAATGTTTTGACTGCTGATGCAATTTCTTTGATTTTCTAGTATTACTTGAGTTGGTAGATTCTCCTTGAGTCAGTGGTAGGCAGTGATATTTCTATATTGTCTAAAACTTTAAATTTTTAATAATATTTTTACTTCTCTTTTAAAGGTCTGTAATATTTGTAAAAATATTCCCTTTATAATTTCTGGTATTAAATATTTGCACCTTTTCTTTTTTCCCCTAGATCAGCTTCTCCAGAGGTTTGTCAACTTTATTAGTTTTTCAAATAGTTAATCTTTGCTTTATTAAATCTCTCTATTGTATATTTTCTTGTTATTTCATTAAATTCTGCTGCCTCTTGTTCCTTCTTCCTACTTCATCTCACTTATTAATTTCTATCTACTTATCATACATAATCAGCTCAATAATTTCAGTTTTTGTGATATGAGTTTTAAGAATAAAATTTTCTAGACCTACTTTAGTTATATTCCACAGCTTTTAATAAGTATTGTTCTTATTATTATTCCATGAAAAAACATTAAATATTTTTATAAATTTTATTTTGATTTACAGGTATTTCTTCTTTTCTAATATAATAGAGATTTTTCTAGATATCATTTTTTTGATTCCTAGCTTACTTATAGTGTGTCCAGAAAGCATTTTAAAGATTTCATATTTGCAATTTCTCAAGATCTACTTTGTGGCCCAGCATATAATCAATTCTGGCAAATGTCTTTGTGTGCACATACACAAAATACACATCTTGTAGGGGTAGGTACAGAGGTCTAGAGCTATTAGGTCTAGTGTGTTAAATGTTCTATTTATATCATCTTGATTATGTGAATTCCTGAGATGATTGGGAATTTAGGTATTGGAGCTCTTTCAATTTTTGTTTTATGTTTTCTGGCCATGTGATTAGATGCATTAAAATTTTGAATTGTTATGTCTTCCTGATGAATTGAACTGTTCATCCTTGGAGAATGACCCTGTTTATCCTTACAAATGTCTTTGTCTTGCTGCCTACCCAGGCTCTAGCTGCCTGTTCAGGAAGAGAAGAATTATCTGCTGCAGGACTGGAAAGCACTACTTTTGTCATTAATCAGTGAACAAATAGATATTGAATGTCCACTAAGTACTGGAGTTTCAAAAATGAAGATAGTAGGCACTTATATGCCTTCATGAAATGTGAAGTCATAGGGGTTTAATCAGAATGTCCATAAGTCTTGGGGCATGGGGTTAGAAATGAGATGGAGATCATTATCTAAAGTACATGTATGAAGACATGAATGGTGTGAATATACTTTGTATACAACCAGAGTTATGAAAAATTGTGCTCTATATGTGTAATATGAATTGTAATGCATTCTGCTGTCATATATAACAAACTAGAATTTAAAAAAAAAAAAAAAGAATGTCCATAAGTCTTGTTTCTTAGTCCAGGTTGGTCAGACTGGTCTGAGTCTATATGGAGAATCCACACAAGTGGCTGCCTTCTTGTTTAAGGATAACATAAATTTGTTTTAAGATTTACGGTTTTTACATGTGTTATAATACGAGCCTAGAACCACAGAGTATAGGATTGGAAATGATATTGGAAACTCCAATTTGGTACTCAGTGGAGCCCTTCCCCCCAGTGCAGGAGTGATGCTGGGAGGAAAACATATCAGGAGAGCCATTTCTTTATCGTTTACATCTAGGGTACCCTGTGGGGTATAGAATTCAGTACAAACTCTGACATGGATGAGATACCCAATATACGTCTCTTCTTTAAATAACACCAGATTCAAAGAGGCTCATGTGGAAACAGAAAAACTGATGATCATCATGGCTACTGTTACAGCCCTAGTTTCCAAGCCCACAGTGACTCTTCAAAGTCAGCCACCTCTTACCTTGGAAGCACACTTGTAGTATGAGACTCTTTATTGACACTGGGTTCCCCTGTTCCTGGACCAGTCTGGTCAGGCATGACTAGCTTTCATTTCCTACCAGTCTTGATGCCAATCTAGATTGTTGCTTTGAAGTTAAGTCTAATTACAGTTGTGGACAAATATCCCCTGACCAAAACACACATATCATCAATATCAAACTCATTTTTACATGGGGGATATATCTTCCTCTAGGTTCCTATAACTCTTCACATCTTGTGGCCCACAAATCCCTCTGTAGCAGGATATCTTAATCTTGGCCACCCTTATAATGAGGAGAGAGCAGTTGACTTCAGACATTCTATTTGAGTGATGAAATTACTTCTGAGATGAAAATGTACCAAGATCATGCTTAGAAAGGGGAAATGAAGGAATCCAAGCAAATAAAATCATACACCATCTATCACACAAATATACACACAAATATATATGTATGTATATAATAATATATAAAGCTATGTATATTTTTAAATGTGTGGAAATATATACATAAAGCTATAAATACAGGATGAGGTAAAGAGAGTTAAAGAAGCACAAAGATGTATGGATATAAATATAGAAGAAATTATCTCAAAAAGCTACCTTGACACATACATAATGCAAATGAGGAAAGCATTCTTTAGTTAAAAAACATTTAAAACTTCTATTGTAGCCTGTAATGCCTTTTTATAGATGAGGATCATGAAGCCCAGAAAGGCAAATGAGCCACATAACTGAAGAGGAGTCAGGGTTCCTAACCCAGGTCAGGTCTTTTCCAGCTGAGAGCAGACTCAGAGCTACAAGATTCCTAAAAGTGATCTTATCCCCACACTAATGATAGCTTCTCAGTCCACTAAGGTGTTCTTTAGCCTCTCTTGTAACAACTCCCTGGAGGGAAAGCATTTAAGCTCACTAGAGCAGCCACTCCCAAGATAAGCCTCATTATAAGATCACTTTCCTTTGCTGAGCTGAAATCTGCCCACTGTGGCTTCCACTACTTCTCAGAGTGGTAGAGAAGAAAGTTTTCAACGTGGCAAGCTTGCATCTTGTGTGTGTGCATGTACACTTTCTGAAACCATGTGACCTTTCTGAGTCTATTTCATCTTTAAATGTGATAAATGATAACTCCCATGTAGAATGTGAAGAAATTCAGTGAGGTAACATATATAAACCCCTTTAGACATGCTTCAAGACATTGTAAGGTATGGGATAATATTAATGTGCTTTGCCTTACCTCTTCCTCAATTTCCTTCTCATTATATTCTTGTTCAAAACAGCTAATTCTACTATTAAATTACATACTCAAACTATTTAAGGATAACTGTGGTGTACCCCCTACCTCAGTTCATCTTTTCCCTGAGTCAGCTAGAAGTTAATTTCACAGTAAAGACCCTTTCTTCTGGGACATTTAGCAGAGCCCAGTCTGGAAATCTTCTTGGGACAAGACTTTCCTCCCTTTTTTAATCTGTTATAACCACTATGGAGACAAGGGGGGGAAAACATGATTTTCCTGTTATTGTAAGCACTGGGGCAAAGGTGAGAGTTTTAGAGAGAAAGAAGATAAGCCAAAGGCCAAAGGACATGGGCTGATACTTATCCTGGTGATTCTGTCCCTATTATGTTCTCAGGAGTTAGTGGGTGCCATTTATGACCAATGTGTAGGCAGTATATGGTCCCAGGGGGAACTGGATATCTGACTCCTCAAAGTCTCAAGGGTAGGTTCAATACTTTGGTGGATTTAGCATGGTCCTGTGTCTTCCATGATTAGAAACCTGAGATAAAGGAACATAAAAATGTCTAGTTTCCAGTCATAGTTGGAAGTTCTCATAAGTTAGTCAGCATAAAGAATGCATATGGAATGTTGGAGTTGGCTCCTCAGTAAGTCACCCTGCCACTGTGCCATGGTATAACGCTCTCAGAGGTGTAAAGGTTTCTGCAATACCTGATTTCTCATAGGGAAAACCTTGAAGGACCTCCTGCAATGGTCAAGATCTCCTACTCTGTTCACATGTTTCTTGTGCTGTTCCAGAGTTATTGATCTGAAGCACAAAAACTAAATACAACCAGGATGAGATTAGATGATAGAAAGGGGGTTTGACATGGGATTATTGGTCATGAATTAGATAAAGAGAAAGAATTATCAGTTTTGCAATCACATACTGGAGGTTCTGGTAAATGATTCAGCGGCATTCCTCTGACTTACCCCAAACCAGACTATTTGCCACATCCTATGTAGACAAGGTAAGAATATATGCAGCATGAGAGCCTGAGAAAGATGATAAGAGAAAGAATCCATTACTCTAGTAAGTTAAAATATTACCTTCAGGTCCCGTGTAAACAGAAAGCTTTGGGGGAAGGAAGTGGCCTTAGTGGGCACAATTGCTAAAGTAACCACATTACAATATCCACAATGTTCAGTTATCAACAAAAAATTGCCAAAAAAAAAAAAAATCCCAAAGAAATACTAATGTATAATCCAATTACAAAAAGAGAAAATTTACATGAAAGAGATAAATGATCCTCAATAAGGTTAATAGTTGATTTTTCATCAGAAACCATGGAGAACAAAAAGAAGTGAGAGGATATATTCAAAGTGCATAAAGAAAAAAACCTGTGATCCAAGATTTCTATATCTAGAAAAACTGTCAATCAAAGTTGAGGGATAAATGAAAATATCCCCAGATTAGAGAAGGGGTGGGAAAGGTAGGGTACCAGCCTCCAAGAAATGCTGAAGGGAGTCCTTTAGGCTGAGAAAAAGGACATGAGATAGTAACTTGAAGTCAAATGTCAAGTGAAAAAAATAAAGATCTCTGGTAAAGTTAACTACACTGATAAATATGACAGTATTGTTGTATTTTTGGTATGTAGATCCTCTTTTGGTTCCTACATGATTTAAAAGAAAAATGCATAAAACAATGTTAATTTACATACAATATATTAGGATATAATATGTGATGATAACAAGAGGGAAATGGATCTGGATAGAAGCAGAGTTAATGTATGCTGTTGAAGCCACATTTTATTAATTCAAACAAAGTCAGTATAAATTTAGGATATTAACTGTACTTCCTATAGTAACCATTAAGAAAGTAACTTAAAAATATACTCAGAAAAGGAAATAAAGGATTCAAAATAGTAGATTAGAAAAAGAAAAGCACAAAAGACAGCAATACTGGATGAATTGAGGAGCAAAAAAATATATGACAAAAAACACATAGCAAAACAGCATAAATAAGTTCCTCATTATCAATAAGCACTTCAGTTAAATGGAATAAAGTGAAGGATTGGAAAAATGGATTAAAACTATGATCTAACTTTATCCTGCTTTTGAGACTTACCTTAGATGCTGCTATATAAAAAGGGTGAGAATGAAAGAACACAAAAAGTTATTCCATGCAAATAGTAATCTAAAGAGAGCTGGGGTAGCTATGTTAACATCAGACAAAATGGACTGTAAAATAAAACATATTAAAAGACACAAAGGATATTGTATGTTGATTAAAAGTCAATACCTCAAGAAGACAATATATATGTAACCTTCACAGACATATATGCAACAAACATCAGCTCTCCAGAAAGATGAAGCAAACATTGGCAGAGCTGAAGGGAGAAATTGACAGTCATATAAAAATCTTTGGGAATTTCAATACCTCTCTGACAGCAACAGAATGCACATTTCTCACAAGTGCATATGAAACATTCTCCAGAATACACAATATGTTGTGCCATAAACCAATATTTTCAGTATGTTCAAAAAAGATTGAAATAATTCAAATTCTTTTCTCTAGTCACAGTAGAAGAAAGCTAGAAATCAATAGTAGAAGGAAAGTAAAAGTTCACAAACTTAGAAATTGAAATACCACCTCAAGTAATCAAGGGGTCACAGAAGAAATTGCAAGAGAAACTAGAAAATTCTTTGAGATGAATGGAAATAAAACACAACAAAATAGATGGGATACAGACAAATCAGTGCTCAGAGGAAAATGTATAGCTGGAAACATGTACATAAAAGGAAGATCTCAAGTCAACATCATAACTTTACACCTGAAAGAACTAACAACAGATCAAATAACTCAACCCAGCAGCCAAAGGAAAAAAAAATTATGAAGATTAGAAACGAACAAGACAAATGGAAAGAAATAAAACCACAAGTGGTTTCTTTCAAAAGATGAACAAAATTGACAAACTTAGCTAGATCAACACAAAACAAAATGATTCATATTACTAAAGGCAGAAATGAAAGTGGAGACATTCTACCCATGAAAAAAGGTTACAAAAGAACATTTGTAGCCAGAAAAATTGGATAATCTATATGAAATGGACAAACTCCTAGAAATCCAGAAATTATCACAACTGACTGAAGAAAAACTGAGAAAACTGACCAGACCTATAACCAGTAAAGAGTCAGTAATCAAAAAATCTCTCAATAAAGAAAACTTCAGGACCAGAGAGCTTCACTGGCAAATTCTACCAGACATTTACATAATATTAACACCAAATTCTTCTTTCAAAAAAACTGAAGAGGAGGTAACACTTCCTGACATTCAGAAGCCAACACCAGGATACCAAAGTGAAGTAAAGATGTCCAAAGAAAAGAAAATATTCCTTATGAATATACATGCAAAAATCCTAACAAAATTATAGTAAATAAAATTGCACAGTAAGAGAATTATACCCCAAATACTAAGTGAGATTTATTACAGGGTATGGTTCAACATGAGGAAACAATCAAGGTGATATACTGTATTGATAGAATGGAGGGGCAAGGCCATACAGTCAACTCAATAGATACAGAAAAAACATTAGAAAGATTTCAAAACTCCTTCATGCTTTACAAAATTCAGCAAACTAGGGAAAAGAGAAATTCTTTAACATCATAAAGGATGTTTATCAGAAACCCAAAGCTATCATCATACATAGTGTTGGAAGACTGAAAGCTTCCCCCTAGCTTGAGGAACAAAATAACAATGTCCACTTTCACTGGATGTCCACTGTTATTCAACATTGTACAGGATTTCCTAGACAAGCAAGTAGGCAAGACAATGATAAAAAAGACATTCAACTTGGAAGAAAAAAGTAAAACTATTTCTATTTGCAGATGCTAAGACTGCTAATATGCTAAGAATATATCAACTATGCAAACAAAAAACAGACATAGATTATAAATGAATTCAGCAATTTGCAAGATACAAGATTAGCTGTGTTTCTATATACCAGCAATTTATATGATAGAAAAAGGAAATTAAGAAAACAATTCTATTTATGAGAACATCCAAAATAATAAAATACCTAGAACTAAATTTCACCAAGGAAATGAAAAATTGTGCACTGAAAACTACAATGCATTGCTAAACAAAATACAGAAGACCTAATTAAATGGAAAGATATTCCATGTTAACAGATTGGAAGACAATATGGTAAATGTTAATACTCCCCAGATTCAATACACTCTCTATCAAAATTCCAGGGGCTTTTTGTTTCTCAAATCAAAAAGCAAAAAGAATATTGAAAAAGAAAAAAGATAAAGGACTTCCATTTCTCAACTTCAAAACTTACTACAAGTTACATTAGTCAAAACATGGAGGTACTGACATAAAGATAGACACAAGGACCAATAATGGAATGGCATTGAGAGTTCAGAAATAACTCAATGTTTATAGCCAAGTGATCAAGGAAGTGTTGACCATTTAGTGAAGAAAGAATAATATCTTCAACAATGGAACTGGGACAACTGGACAACCACAGGCAAAAGAATATGGTGGACCTCCATCTCACTCCATCTACAATAATCAATCCAAAATAGATCAACAGCCTATGTAATAGTTAAAAACATAAAACTCTTAGAAGAAAACATAAGGTAAATCTTCATGCCCTTCTGATTTGACAATGGATTCTTGGGTCTGACACCAAAAGAACAAACAAACCATGAAATAAATAAGTTGGACTTGACAAAAATCCTGTGTATTAAATGACAGTGTTGAGAAAATGAAGACACCAAACAAAAATGGAGAATATGTTTAAAAATCACATAAAAATCAGGCTGGTTGCATATTCCATCTATACAAGATGAAACACTAGTGTGTTATTCCTAATCTCAGAAAAAAACTTGAATAATTAGGAAAATAACACCTGAAAGTAATAAAATTATTTAGAGCACATTCTAGAATACAGACTTTTAAAAGATTTTAGTATTCATGACAGATGAAGAACTCTTATAACTCAACAATGAAAAGGCAAATAAGGTAATTTTTTTAAATGGGCAAAGGGGTTGAGTTAACATCTTTCCAAAGAAGATATGCAAATGAACACTCAAAAAGATGCTCAACATTATTAGTCATGAAGGAAATGCAAATCAAAACCACAGTGTCACCCCACTTCACACCACTACAACAAGTATAATAACAATAACAAAAAGTAAGTGTTGGCAAGCATGTGGAGAAATAGGAACGCTCAAAATTGTGGGTTGGAATGTAAAATGGTGCAGCTACTATGGATAATGCTTTGGTTCCTCAAAAAGGTTGACATTAGATTACCACATGACCCAGAAATTCCATTCTTAGGAATGTATCCAAGGGGAAGAAATGAAAACGTGTTGGGCAACAGAAATTTGTAAATAAATGTTTATCACTGCCTTAGCCATAACAGCCAAAATGTAGAAACAATAAGAATGCTCATCAAGAGATGAATGAGTAAATTGTGGTGTAACACAATGGTCATAGAACAGAATGAACACCAATACATGGCTATGGCTTGGATTGATCTCAGAACATTATTCTACATGAAAGAAGCCAGACCCCACAGACACGTACATGAATTCAATTCTATGAAATATCCAGAATATGCAAATCCATAGAGACTGAAAGAGTAGTGGTTGCCAGGGGCAGTGTGGGGGATGGTAGTGTTAGAGGGGAAAGTGGAGTGACTGAAAGGTTACCGAGTGTCCTGGGTGATGAAAATCTTGAAATTACACAGAGGTTGTGCTTGCACATTTTTTAATTCATTAAATGCCACTGAAATTGTACACTTTAAGTAATTAATTGTGTTTTCTGTGAATTTCACCTCAATATTTATTTATTTTTCTGCAGTGTGGCAAATCAAAGGCAGGCCTTCACACATACTGAGCTACACCTCCCGCTCCAAACCTCAATGTTTTTATAAATAAGCCATATCCCGTGCTGATCATGATCTCTTTGTAATTTAAAAAATGCAGATATTATATGAGAAAAAATGTGTTAGATCATATAAGACATTAAAGCTAATTACCATGCATGGTGAGAAATCAGGTAATTTTAATTCTTTTGGCTTAAACTGTTTTTAAATTTTTGAACTTTAAGAATTAAATGCATATTAATTTTTAATAACTAGGAAAAATATACTATGGAAACATTAATTGATTTTTTTTTCAATACTAGGGATTGAACTCAGGGCTCTGCATATGCACAGACTCTTCCATTGAGCTACATTTCTTGCCCTGTTTAATTTGAGACAGGCTTTCACTAAGTTTCCCAGGCCATCCTCAATACTTGTAACCCTCCTGCTTCAGCCTCCCATGTAGCTAAGACTAAGAGATTTTTTTAAAGCATAAAGAAAATGTTTAAACTGTAGGGTTGAAGATAAAAGGAAATTGTATTATATGTACAGTATTGTCCAGAGTATTGAGAATAGACTGCTTAAGTTTAAACATATGTGGGAGACAGGCAAATGTGTGTTACTTTTCCTTTCTACCTTCTAAATTTTCTTAATGACATATAATAACCATAATCAGAAAGGTAATTCATTTTTAAGATGTTTACTGTTGGGGCAAGTAAGTTGTTTTTTAAGTAGAGCTTTAATAAATGTAGGTAGTTTGCTATTTATGAGGACAATGTGGAATCATTCATTTTGAAACATAATGTTTCTCCTAGAAAGACTGTAAAATACAGAGAATAAAAAGAAGGAAATCACCAGGATCCAACTATTTCTAGATGTAGTTGAGATTTGAACAACATGGGTTTCAAATGGAGATGTCTGCTTCTATGTGGACTATGGTAGGCAAGTGGACTTGTGCTGAAGACCAGCTTCAGCAAGGATGTTAAGTTCTTCCTGATTGATGCTAAAGGGAACATCGACGAGATGAAATAATCCACACACAAGCCAGGTTGTAGAAATCCTTCTACTGTTCTGATTTTACTTTTCTCAGTATGGCTTTTTATACATCTCAGTAAGCACCATAATTCACATTTTTTCTTTAGGAGGTAACATAAAGGAATTTCAGTAAAGAAGATTACAATAAAGGATTTCCAGAAATTAACTATACAATAAAAATTTCCAGTAATTAACTATAGGGGGTTACATTAGGTTTCCAGTAATTAACTCAATAAGGAATTTTTCTATAATAAAGAAGGAATTAACTATAAAATATAAGGAATCAAAGAATTTCCAGTAATTAACTATAAAAGGTTACAATAAGGAATTTAAGGAATTAGCTATAATAAAAAATTTCCAGTAATTAACTATAAAAGTTTACAATAAGGAATTTCAGGAATTACCTAGGGAAAATCAAATATTATCCTAAGTACATACTACTGATTAATCTTATCTATAGGCAGGGGAAAGTATTCTAAAAATCTTAAAACTAATGTTAAAAATTCTTCAACTCTAGGTATGCCTGCTCATAAAATTATATTGCCCTAGTATCTTCTTCAACTGGGCTCATCCTATCAGCTTAGCTAGTTTCTGGCTTTAGATTCCACAGGGCCATTGAACTGGTTTTATTAAATGTATTAGAACCTGGTGGTTACAATAGAAATACATCAAGAGTACAGACAAAAGCACACAAAGTTAATTCTTGGCAGTCGCATAAAGTGGCATCTCATCAGCAAAGAGGAGCCAAGCTCAGACCCCCAGGCATTTGGAGGGAGCTTGGGCTCAAACTCATTTGCATAACCAAGGAAGAACCCAGATTTCTGGATTAACAGGCGGACACCTGGCTTGATTCTTGGTTTGGAAGAACTAGGCCCACACAGTCCTGAATTAACAGGTTGGGGGTCAAGCTCAATTCCATGTTGGGGAGATCTCAGACTCACAGCCCCGAATTAACGGGTTGGGGGTCGAGCTCAAATCCCCAGATGAGAAAGACTGCAGACTTGTGAAATATGGAAAACAAAAAAAGGAAACCCATAGTCTAGAACATTGAAAAAATTAAGAAAAGGGTTTGTCATAAATGCATAAAATATATGCACATAATAGTCTATTTTACCATTTTCTATCATTAAGTATGCATTAATTTATTATAAAAGTTAAAATTTATCAAAACTCACACACACAAACACATATCATACACAAGGCCACTCAGTGAGAGAAATGCAAACAAACGTGAAGAGGCAGCATTAAATCTTGACTGCATGAATGAAGGACAGCACATCCTGGACCACTGTTGTAATAACTTTCATAGCCATCTCCTTCTGCTGTTGCAGTGAGATCACCTGTTGTAACTCTTTAAAAGCCCCCGTGATGCTGATCATCTCCACATGAGCCCCACACTTTCAAAGGCGGACCTTCTTTAGTTGTTCTCATAATACAACTGAGCATGGGCTCAGCTAGAAACACTCCTTCACTCCCAGTGGAGTATGAAAACCAGCATTACCAGTGTTTACTGTGAGCCTTCTGTCAAGAGTGTGCCTTTCTGGCCAAACATAGGGAAGACTAAAGGACAATTATTGTCCTTTGGCTGCCAGGCATGCTTTCTCTTGTCACATGGTATTAGTGACCTGATTATCCTTTGGGATACCAGCCCTCTCCCATCCTTAGTTCAAGTGGTTTGGGTGGAACCTACCCCAGTCTACACATAGAAGTAGGACTGACCTGGCTCAGGTCAATCAGAGGATTCAACTCCTGAGGACTCAGCAACTTGTTAGTTTAGGCCAGGGAATGTTCAGTGTGAGAATTTTGCTTAAAACATTGTGACAAAGGGTGAAGTCTATCACACTGAGTTTTGGTAATTAAATAGGAGATGTATAAAATCCCTCTGGGAAGAAGCCATGATGATGAAGAGTTGCCAGAAGGATTAGTGGGTAGTGGACATGCCTTGTTACTGGCTGTATGTCACTCTACAATGGCCCTCCCCAAACTGTGCCCTGCTCATTGGTATATATGTCTCTTCTACCAGAAGGTCAGGTCTCTAAGGGAAGGAGACACATCTCCAATATGCTTGGTCCTAGCATAAGAGATGGAGGTACAGCTGCTAAATGCATGTTGGCTGCAGAAATTATCCTAATGAGCTTAGCAGCATAGCATGGAGGCCATGGATGGTTGTATCACTGGGAACCCAGAATACCTCACTGGCCAATACCACATCTTACATTCTCCACCTTATGCTCTTGGGTTCCCATTCTGAGCTGGAACAGGTGGTGCACTCTGAATCATCAGTACCGGGTACTGCTGTGGTCACTGCATGATTCTCACACAACCACCCAGAAGACATCATCAGGCCAGGCAGTGGGGGTAGGGAGCTTTCATAGAAAGCCTCCTATGATGAAGCGCCTTAAAAACAGGAACACAAGATCACAGAGCCTACTCCTCCTTCTTCTGCCCTTGGGGACTAAAAGAGAGAAAGGTTGAAGCTCCAGAAGCTCTGCCTGGGGCAGCCCTCCTAGGAAGATGCATTGGCTCCTGCTCCTGTTGGCCTTCTTTCTGCCTCCCAAGGCAAAGGCAGGTGAGTGACCACCCCCTCCCTCAGAGGTCCAACCCTAACCCACAGCTGGCACAGAACTCCTGTCCCTTCTGCACACCCCTGATCCAGCCTTCTACCCAGGTCACTCTGAATCCCAGTTTCAGCCCCACTGCAGAACCCCAAGTGAGACACTGGGTAAGCTGGCAACAGGAACAGAGGGGACAGAAGTCTGTTTTGAAGAAGAGCCAGTGGATGTAGTTCCCTGCCTAGCCCCTACCCTGGTCATCTGGAAAGTGGGGCTTGGCTAGAAGTGCGCACCAGAGTGTGGGAAGGGAGGAAATGTCCAATTCTCCTGGCAAGGACAGAGTGGGTGTGGCACCTGTGTCTTGAGTGAGACAGGTGCAGCCCATGCCAAATGCTTAGCAGAGAAGCCTAGAGCCCAGAAATGGTGGAATCACTGTCCCCTGAATAATTCCTTTGCTCAGTCCCAAGCCACTCCATCCCTTTTGTCAACTCTGTTTTTCTTCCCAGACATCTGGCAACTCCCCTATTTTCTAGTATCAGTCACTGTGGCAGACACTGACTTCTCTGCTTTCCAGAATCCCACCAGCACTGCCCTGCCAGTCCTCACCCAGAGACACACCGGAGGCATCCATTGTGCATCCCATAAACTTCATGTCAGGCACTAGGAAATAGGACATAGCAACATCTAGTGTGACCTAAAGGCCTGGCCATTAGCAAGCCGTCTTTGTCCTAGACATCACAGGACTCAGGAGGGCCTTAGAGATTTCTGGAAGCAGAAAGCTCCTCTGGGGTTTCATGTCCCTAGAGAGGTATACTCAAGCCCAACTATGTAAGGAAGGAAAATCATAGAACAACACCTGCTTTCTTTCCCTTTTTGAGAAGAGGAAGTTGAAGCACCTTCCCTCAGCTCCTGCCCAGATCCAGGTCATCCAAGGTTGCCAAAGGCCTCGCAGTTCTGGAGGCAAGGAACGGATGCCCACCTGGTGGACTTAGTGGGTTCACTGAGTGATTGGGTGATTTTCCCTCAGGTGAGATCATCGGGGGACATGAGGCCAAGCCCCACTCCCGCCCTTACATGGCCTATCTTCAGTTTGATGATCAAGGCTCACCGAAGAAGTGTGGTGGCTTCCTGATACGAGAAGACTTTGTGCTGACTGCTGCTCACTGCTCAGGGAGGTGAGGAGCAGGAAACATCCCAGACTTTCCTGGAGACATTCCACGGAGACCCCTGTGTCCTTCTCAGACACTCAGTCTCCTGGGAGAACATGTGCAGGAGATGCCTTCAGGGGTGAGAAAGAAAGAGGGTGGGACAAGTCTTGTGTGGAGCAAGGCAGGCTGACTCCAGAGGCACTGCTCAATAAGAAAGACCAGAGTGGCCAACACTGCCGTATTAAGAACTAAGAGCATGCTTTGCCATGACAATGCAAACTAAAATATTTGCATGTGTTTTCCCGGACATGACTGAGTCCTGAGAAACTATGATTCTCTTACCAAAGGCTCCAGAATCTACCTCAACTACTATGAAGCAGAGGGCACTGTCACTGCTAAGAAGCAGAGGGCACTGTCACTCAGCCAAAGCTTCCTGTCCTGTTTCCCCTCAGCTACAGCTCTACCCTGTCCCTGCTGTAGCCTGCTCATCACAGCTCCTAGATGTATCCTCTATGACTCCATGTCACTTATGACCACTCCACTCTCTATGCAGCCCAATGAATGTCACCCTGGGGGCACACAACATTAAGAATCCAGAGACGACCCAGCAGGTCATCCCAGTGAAAAGAACCATCCCCCACCCAGACTATGATGCTGATTACTATTACAATGACATCATGTTACTGCAGGTAATGTCCCCCTCCCTGCTGCCTCTGCCCTCCCTAGTGCAAGTGCTACCCTCCCACTATGACCCTGCCCCTTTACTCACTTCCACACTGGCCACCATGGGTATCCAGGCCTAGAGGCCATTGCCTGAACTGGATTCTTTTTCTTTTCCTCATAGCTAGAGAAAAAAGCCAAGTTGAATCCAGCCGTGCAGCCCATCCAGCTGCCCAGAGCCAAGGACAAGGTGAAGCCTGGGAAGGTGTGCCTCGTGGCTGGCTGGGGGAAAATGGCCCCAAATGGCAGATACCCCAATACACTGCAGGAGGTAAAGCTGAGAGTACAGAAGGACCGGGTATGCGAGCGCGAGGAATTCTTAAACAAGTACTACAAGAGTATCATGAGATGTGTGTGGGGGATCCAAAGAAAAAATATGCTTCCTTTCAGGTGAGACTGAGCGTCTGTCTCTCTTGGCTTCATGGAGAGGGGTGTTTAGGAGAAGATCTGGGCCTGAATATCCAGCAGCATGAGCCTCCTCCACCCACTTGCTGTGATTTATCCCTGGAAAGAGAAGAAAGGAGCAGCTGGGAAGTGGCTAGGCCCTACACTGAATGATGCCTGCCTGGAAACCTGAGCTTCAATGCTCCACATTACCTCAGCTCACAGGCATCAGAGACCTGTGCTCCTGTGTGTGCAGTTGCTCTCACGAGGTGGCTCCTCAGCACTGGCACCCAGCCTGGTCCATGGGCTCTTTCTCCACGCTGATGTCTGTACCACCATCTGCTTCCACAGCCTTAAACAATGCAACAGTGGTCCCACACACTTTCATAGGGAGACGATCCCAGAACCTGGGGAGGAGGAAGAGGCTGACACAAAGACAGAGGTGAAATAATAAAAATGTCCACATTCAGAAGGCCCCCAGGGTCCTGCCTAGACCTGTGAATACAAAACCTACAGGTCATCCTTGTCTGAGAAGGGGCCTGAGATGGCAGGGAGAATCCAACCAGGAGGAGCACACAGATTCAGTCCTCCTTCTTCTCTCTTCACAGGGGGACTCTGGAGGCCCTCTTGTGTGTAACAAAGTGGCCCAAGGAATTGTCTCTTATGGAAAAAAAAAATGGGACACCTCCCCGCGTCTACACCAAAGTCTCCAAATTCCTACAGTGGATAAAGGAAACCATGAAAAGCCACCAACTGCAGCAGACAGACTAAGGCACCTCTGGGACTAACCTTCTTCTACCAGAACTGAGTCTAGAAATACCCTGGAGGAGGTTCCCACAACTGAATAAATGTCTCTTAGCCAAGTGGAAAGGCTGGTTTCTTCTTTATTCATTGGCCTTCATTCACAGGGTCTATGTGCCAGGCAGCAAAATGACACAGTTCTGCTATTTTCTGCTTTTCTCTCCTCTTTCTCCATCAACACCTCCCCAAACCCCATGCCAAGCTGTGACCCAGCTCCTTCCCACCCACTCCAGTCTCTCCAGGGCTTGCCCTTCAGCCAGTGTTGGAGCTGGCACCACCAGGAGAAATTTTGGATGGTTCTTGTCCTGGTTTCAGGGTGAGCTTTCTACCTCCTTCCATGTGTTAGGTCCCAGAGAGGAAGAGGGAGAGCACCATGGGTCCTGGAGGCCAAGGAGGCACAGCTGAGGTCACTGCTCAAGGACAGAGCCCCAGCCCTGGGCACAGGAAGGGCCCTCCTAAACAGGATATTTCTCTCATACAGCTTTAGTGTTAAGGTGGAGAGTCCTTGAATACCCCTCATTCTCACCTGGAATTAGATTCCTTCCCTGGCAGCCTAAGCCTCTTTCAGCTGGTAGCTCTTGGTCACTGCTGGCCTGTAGGCTGAGACTCCCTGATAATCATCTAGGCTTTATTGGTTGTTTATGTTCCATAAAAGAGCACCTCTCTGCAGAAGGACTGGGAAACACAGCCTCTTTCATCATTCAGACTCATTGAGCACTTAATAACTGCCAGAATTGGATATACAATTTATTTATCCAATTGGGGATATACAGTTAACACAGTAACAGACCCAAGTGGAATGGACAGTATTGGAGACTTTCCAAATTGTCCTTCTCCATCCTCTTATCAGTTTATAAGGAATAGATCTATGTGAAAAATCCATTAGAACTAAGAATTCATATCTTTGTTTTATTTTCAGTTACAAGTAATACAAATACAATATTGCATGATACTCTAGGACAAAGACTATGAAATTTGGAAGTGACTTTCATCATTTAGTTTGTGGATGTGAAGCTGCTGAACTATTCACCAGACCATCCTTTTCAGGAGAGATGGCAGCAAAAAGGGGAAGAAGATTACCAGGGCAAACTTACATTCATTTGTTTTAAAAATAGCAGATATAGTCAAAATGTCCATGCTACCAAAAGCATTATACAAATTTTATGCAATTCCAATAAAAATCCCAATGACATTTCTCAAAGGACTAGAAATAGCAGTGATGAAATTCATCTGGAAAAATAAGAGACCCAGAATAGCTAAAGCAATCCTGAGCAAGAAAAGTGAAGCAGGTGGCATCACCTTACCAGACTTTAAATTATACTATAGAGCAACAGTAACAAAAACAGCATGGTATTGGCACCAAAACAGACTAGTAGACCTATGGTACAAAATTGAGGACACGGAGACTAATACATATAATTTCAGCTATCTTCTATTAGACAAAGTTGCCAAAAATGTACAGTGGAGAAAAGATAGCCTCTTCAACAATGGTTCTGGGAAAACTGGAAATCCATATGCAACAAAATGAAATCAAACCCATATCTCTCTCCTTGCACAAAATTCAATTCAAAGTGGATCAAGGACTTAGGAATTAGACCAGAGAAAATATGCCTAATAGAAGAAAAAGTAAGCTAAAATTTCCAACATGTCAGATTAGGCCCCAAGTTCCTTAATAAGAATCCTGTAGCACAAGAATTAATATCAAGAATTAATGAATGGGATAGATTTAAGCTAAAAAGCTTCTTCTCAGCAAAAGAAACAATCAGTGAGGCAAATAGAGAGCCAACTAATTGGGAACAAATATTTAATACATGCACATCGGATAGAGCACTGATTTCTAGAATATATAAAGAACTCAAAAATCTTAACACCAAAAGAACAAATAACCCAATCAAATAATGGGCTAAGGAATTGAAACGACACTTTTCAGAAGAAGATACATGATTAACCAACAAATACATGAAAAAATGCTCAACATTGCTGGCAATTAAAGAAATGCAAATCAAAACTACTCTACAATTTCTTTTCACTCCAGTCAGAATGGCAGCTATCAAGAACACAAACAACAATAAAGTTGGAGAGGATGTGGGGGAAAAGGCACACTCATACATTGCTGGTGGGACTGCAAAATGGTACATTCATTATGGAAAGCAGTATGGAGATTTCTTGGGAAAATGGGAATGGAACCACCCTATGACCCAGCCATCCCACTCCTGGGTCTATTCCCAAAGGTCTTAAAAACAGCATATTACAGTGACACAGCCACTTCAATGTTTATAGCAGCACAATTCACAATAGCTAGGTTGTGGAACCCAACGTAGATGTCCCTCAGTTGATGAATGGATAAGGAAAATGTGGTATGTATACACAATGGAATTTTACTCAGCAATAAAAGAGAATAAAATAATGGCATTCGCTGGTAAATGGATGAAGTTGGAGAATATAATGCTAAGTGAAATCAGTCAATCTCAAAAATCAAAATACCGAATGTTTCTTCTGATATAAGGAGGTTGGTTCACAGTATTGTTGGGTCGGGGTACATAGGAGGATTAGAGGAACACTAGAATGGTCAAAGGGAAGTGAGGGGAAGGGAGGGTGCAAGGGGGGAAGGAGGGGGAAAAAAAAAGAAAAAGTGGTGGAATAGATGGATATCATTGTTCTAAATGCATGATTGAAGACTTGAATGCAATGAATATGCTTTGTATAGAAACTGTTTGTGTAAAAAGATGCTCTATGTGTGCAGTATGAATTGTAATACATACTAGTACTATAAATAAAAATTAAAAAATAATAATAAAAATAAAAATTAAGAAAATAAAAATAGCAGATATAAATGCCAGTGTCTGTACTGCACATTGTAGGAGACACACACATCCAGTTGGACTGCTCAAAACATAATCCCTGACATTACTGCAAATTCTTTTTTTTATATTTATTTATATTTTTATTCAAAGTTGTATATATAACAGTAGCATGCATCACAATTTATAGTACATATATAGAGCACCTTTTACATAACACTGTAGACAAAGTATATTCATACTATTCATGTCTTCAATCATGCATTTAGGATACTGATATCCATCTCATTCTACCATCTTCTTTTTTTTCCCTTCATACCCCCTTGCTCCCTCCATTCCCCTTGCTCCCCATTGACCTTTCTAGTGTTTCTCTAATCCTTCTATGTTCCCCATCCAAACCCCACTGTGACTCAGCCTACTTATATCAGAGAAAACATTTGGCATTTGGATTTTTGAAATTGGCTTACTTCACTTAGCATTATATTCTCCAACTTCATCCATTTACCTGTGAATTCAATTATTTTATTCTCTTTAATTGCTGAGTAATATTCCATTGTGTATATATACCACATTTTCTTTATCCACTCATCTACTGAGGGACATCTAGGTTGGTTTCACAGTTTAGCTATTGTGAATTGTGCTGCTATAAACATTGATGTGGCTGTGTCCCTGTAGTATGCTGCTTTTAGGTCCTTTGGGAATAGACACAGGTGTGGGATGGCTGAGTCATAAAGAGGATCCATTCCCAATTTTCCAAGGAATCTCCATACTGCTTTCCATAATGGCTGCACCATTTTGCAGTCCTACCAGCAATGTATGAGTGTGCCTTTTTCCCTACATTCTCTCCAACATTTATTATTGTTTGTGTTCTTAATAGCTGCCATTCTGACTAGAGTGAAATGAAATCTTAGAGTAGTTTTGATTTGCATTTCTCTAATTGTCAGAGATGTTGAGCATTTTTTCATGTATTTGTTGATTGATTGTGTTTCTTCTTCTGAGAAGTGTCTTTTCAGTTCCTTGTCCCATTTATTGATTGGGTTATTTGTTTGTCTGTTTGTTTGTTTGTTTTTTTGGTGTTAAGATTTTTGAGTTCTTTATATATTCTAGAGATTAGTGCTCTATCTGATGTGCATGTGGTAAAAATTTGTTCCCAATTAGTTGGTTCTCTATTTACCTCACTGATTGTTTCTTTTGCTGAGAAAAAGCTATTTAGCTATCCCATTTATTGATTCTTGATATTAATTCTTGTGCTACCGGAGTCTTGTTAAGGAATTTGGGGCCTAATCCAACATGTTGGAGATTAGAGTTTACTTTTTCTTCTATTAGGCGTAGTTTTTCTGGTCTAATACCTACATCCCTGATCCACTTTGAGTTGAGTTTTGTGCATGGTGAGAGATAGGGGTTTAATTTCATTTTGCTACATATGGATTTCAAGTTTTCTCAGCACCATTTGTTGAAGAGGCTATCTTTTCTCCAATGTGCATTTTTGGCAACTTTGTCTCATATAAGATAACTGAAATTATATGTATTAGTCTCTATGTCCTCAATTCTGTACCATTGGTCTACCAGTCTATCTTGATGCCAACACCATGCAGTTTTTGTTACTATTGCTCTGTAGTATAATTTAAGGTCTGGTATAGTGATACCACCTGCTTCACTTTTCTTGCTAAGGATTGCTTTAGCTATTCTGGGTCTCTTATTTTTCCAGATGAATTTCATGACTGCTTTTTCTATTTCAATGAGGAATGTCATTGGGATTTTGTTTGGAATTGCATTAAATTTATATAGTGCTTTTGGTAGTATGGTCATTTTGACAATATTAATTCTGCCTATCCAAGAACAAGGTAGGACTTTCCATCTTCTAAGGTATTCTATAATTTCTTTCTTTAGTGTTCTGTAGTTTTCATTATAGAGGTCTTTCACAAACTCTTTCATTAAGTAGATTCCCAGGTATTTTTTTATGCTATTGTAAATGGGGTAGTTTTCATCATTTCCCTTTCAGAGGATTTGTCACTGATGTACATAAATGCCTTTGAGTTATGGGTATTGATTTTGTATCCTGATACTTTGCCAAATTTATTTACTAGTTGTAAAAGTTTTCTGGTAGAGTTTTTTGGGCATTCTAGGTATATTATCATATCACCAGAAATTAGTGCTAATTTAGTTCTTCTTTTCCTAGCTGGATCCCTTTAATTTCTTTTGTCTGTCTAATTGTTCTGGCCAGGGTTTCAAGTACTATGTTAAATAATAGTGGTGAAAGTGGTGACTTGTTCCTGTTTTTAGAGGGAATGCTTTCAATTTTTCTCCATTTAAGATGATGTTAGCCTGTGGTTTTACATAAATAGCTTGTATAATGTTGAGATATGTTCCTGTTATCCCTAGCTTTTCTAGTTTTTTTTTTAACATAAAGGGGTGCTGTATTTTTTTCAAATGCTTTTTCTGCATCTATTGAGATGATTGTATGTTTTTTTCTTCAAGTCTATTGATGTAATGTATTATGTTTATTGATTGCCGTATGTTCAACCAACCTTGCATACCTAGTATAAATCCTACTTGATCATGGTGCACTATCTTTTTGATATGTTTTTGTATTCGATTTGGCAGAATTTTGTTGAGGATTTTTGCATCTATATTAATTAGAAATATTGGCCTGAAGTTTTCTTTTTTGGCTGTGTCTTTACCTGGCTTTGGAATTAGTGTAATGTTGGCCTCATAGAGAGAGTGTGGAAGAGCTCCCTCTTTTTCTATTTCCTGAAATAAGTTGAAGAGTATTGTTATTAGTTCTTCTTTGAAGTTCTTGTAGAACTCGGCTGTGAACCCGTCCAGTCCTGGGCTTTCTTTGGTTGGTAGCTTTTTGATGGCATCTTCTATTTCCTCTCTTGAGATTGATCTGTTTAAATTGTGTATAGCCTCCAGATCCAGTTTGGGCAGTTCATATGACTCCAGAAATCTGTCAATGCCTTTGATATTTTCTATTTTGTTAGAGTATAAGTTTTCAAAGTAATTTCTAATTATCTTCTGTATTTCTGAGGTGTTTGTTTTGATATTTCCTTTTTCATCACAGATGCTAGTAATTTGAGTTTTTTCTCTCCTTTTCTTCATTAGCATCGCTAAGGGTCTGTCAATTTTATTTATTCTTTCAAAGAACCAACTTTTAGTTTTGTCAATTCTTTCAATTGTTTCTTTAGTCGCAATTTCATTAATTTCAGCTCTGATTTTAATTATTTCCTGTCTTCTACTGCTGTTAGTGTTGATCTGTTCTTCTTTTTCTAAAGCTTTGAGGTGTGATGTTAAGTCATTTATTAGTTGTTGTTGTTGTTTTTTTTTTCTTTTAAGGAATGAATTCAATGCAATGAATTTTCCTCTTAATACCGCCTTCATAGTGTTCCAGAGATTTCTGTACAATGTATTTGTGTTCTCATTCACCTCTAGGAATTTTTTAATCTCCTACTTGATGTCTTCTGCAACCCCTTGTTCATTCAGTAGCATGTTGTTTAGTTTCCAGGTGTTAGAGTAGCTTTTTTTATTTCTTGTTTTATCATTGATTTCCAATTTCATTCCATTATGGTCTGATAGAATGCAGGGTAGTATCTCTGCTTTTTTATATTTGCTGAGAGTTGCTTTGTGGAATAATATATGGTCTATTTTAGACAGGGAGCATGTGCTGCTGAGAAGAAAATGTATTTGTTCACTGAGGGATGAAATATTCTATATATGTCCATTATGTCTGTTATTAATTGTATTAATTAGCTCTTCTATATATATTCATTATGTCTGTTATTAATTGAGCATTGCTTTTGAGCTGTGAAATCTTTTAACTTTTGTTTGTCGTGGACGGTTTTTATTTCACCTTCAAATCTAAAGCTTACCTTTTATGGTATAAGATTCTTGTTGACATCCCTTTTCTTTCAGAGCTTGAAATATGTTGTTCCAGGATCTTCTAGCTTTTAAGGTCTGGGTTGAAATATCTGCACATAATCTAGTTGGTTCCCCCCATATGTAATCTGATTCCTTTCTCTCGTGGCTTTTAATATTCTCTCCTTGTTCAGTATATTAGGCATTTTCATTATAATGTGACTTGGAAAAGGGAAATATGGCTCTAATATTCAGGCCATCATGATTACTGCTCCATCCATGTCCCCATTGCAAACTTGGGAGTCTCTCTATTAGGAAGTTCCTGTCTTGGAGGTCACAGATACAGCTTATAACTTTTTGTTAAACAAAGGTATGCCTATGTTGGGCTAATACAGCAACCCAGCATCAAGGGCTGTCCATATTACTCTCCTTTGTAACATGGAGTAAAAATCTCCCTCTTCCTTATATATCTCTCAAAGATATGCCCTTTTCAATTCCACTGCCTACAAATCATGCTGCCACATAGTCTCATAATGATCTTCTATAAGGAAAGAGCAATGAATGTCACACATCTTCTGATTTGGGGCTGAAAAAAATTCCTATATATAATATATGCTAGGACCAGGCTCCTGCATGGGGGAAAAAAAGAGAGAAATATACAGAAGGAAAAGCAAAATAATAATAATAATAATAATACTATTTAAAACTGTGACTTGGTCATGTGCCTACATATTCAACATAGGAGTTACCTCTACTTTGAGGCAATGATTCTATGGTTTAAAATAACTTTGAAAACCATTGTTGTAGGCCTTCATACTCCTGAGGAAGAGGAAGAAGAAAGGAATTTCCAGGAAATTGTAATGACTGACCAAAGGTGTCACAAAATTTGGGATACAGCTGGACCCAGCCCAAATCCCCTCACCACCATGCCAGCAATGGACCTTAAGTATCTTCTAATGCCCTGCCTGGGATGGCTTCTGAACATCTCCAGACATGAGATAAGCTGATCTTTGCTCAGAAACCTCCCTTGAGAGAAAGTCTCTGGGCCCTACTGCAGCTGCTCAGTCACAGGTTTTCAAGGCACCTTCCTCTGGTAAATGCAAACCACCCAGAGGCAAAAACGAGTGGATTCAAATGTCAAATGAAAAATGTGTCTGATAAGGTTAACTACATAGATAAATATGAAAGCTAGTATTGTATTTTTGGTCTTTGATCATCTTTCTTCCTACATAATTTTTTAAAAATGCATAAATTCAAAGCTACTCTAGATTTCATTTCACTCCAGTCAGAATGGCAGCTATTAAGAACACAAACAACAATAAATGTTGGAGAGAATGTGGAGAAAAGGCACACTCATACATTGCTGGTGGGACTGCAAAATGGTGCATCCAATATGGAAAGCTGTATGGAGATTCCTTTGAAAACTGGCAATGGAACCACCTTATGACCCAGCCATCCCACTCCTCAGTCTATACCCAAAGCACTTAAGAACAGCACACTACAAGGACACAGCCACATCAATGTTTATAGCAGCACAATTCACAATAGCTAACCTGTGGAACCAAACTAGATGCCCTTCAGTAGATGACTGGATAAAGAAAATGAGGTATATATGTATATATACAATGGAATATTACTCAGCAATAAAAGAGAATAAAATAATGGCATTCACAGGTAAATGGATGAAGTTGGAGAATATAATGCTAAGTGAAGTTAGCCAATCCCAAAAATCCAAGTGCCAAATGTTTTCTCTGATATAATGAGGCAGATTTATAGTGGGGTTTGGATGGGGAGCATAGGAGGATTAGAGGAACTCTAGAAAGGTCAATGGGTAGGCAGGGGAAGGGATGGGGCAAGGGGGTTAAAAAAACAAAGATGGTGGAATGAGATGAACACCTTTACCCTAAGTGCATGTATGAAGACACAAATGGTGTGAATGTACTTTGTATACAAACAGAGATATGTAAAAAGGACCATTATATGGGTAATATGATGCATTCTGCTGTCATATATAACAACTTGGAATTAAAAAACTCTAAAAATGCATAAAATAATGTTAATTGACACACAAACTACTAGTACATAATTTGTGATGATAACAAACAGGGGTATGAATTTGGATAGCACCAGAATTAATGTGTGTTGTTGAAGCTACATTGGTATTATTCCAAACAACATCAGTATAAGTGTAGGATAATCATTGTACACCCTGTAGTAATAATTAAGAAAGTAACTTAAAAATATACTCAGAAAAGTAAACAAAGGATTCAAAATTGTACATTAGAAAAAACAATCCACAAAAGAGAGCAATATTGGTTGAATTGAGGAGCAAAAATATATGACATAAAAAACACACAGAAAATGGCAGAAATAAGTTTTTCATTATCAATAATCAATTAAGAGCAAATGGACTAAACTCACCAATTGAAAGTCAGGGATTGAAAAATGGATTAAAACTATGATCTAACTATATGCTTCTTTTAAGACTTACCTTAGATCCTGCTATATAACAAGGGTGAAAATGAAAGAACAGGAAAAGTAATTCCATGAAAATAGTAATCAAAAGAGAGCTGGGTTAGCTACCACAGACAAAATAGACTGTGCAATAAAGCATATTAAATGACACAAAGAACACTGTATATTGAATAAAAGTCAAAACCTAAGAAAACAATATATATGCAAATTTCACAGACATATATGCACCAAACTTCAGCTCTCTAGAAAGATGAAGCAAACATTGTCAGAGTTAAAGAAAGAAATTGACATTTCCAAAAAAATCTGTGGGAGCTTTAATACCTTGCTGTAATAGTGGATAGAATATCTAGACAGAAGACCAGCAAGGATACACAATTCTTGAATAACATCATAAACCATCTAGACTCTCTGACAGCAACTAAATGCACAATTCTCTCAATGTATATAAAACATTCTGCAGAATAGACAATATGTTGTGCCATAAACCAATTTTCAGTATGTTCAAAATGATTGAAATAATTCAAATTCTTTTCTCTAGGCACAGTAGAAGAAGCTAGAAATCAATAACAGAAGGAAATAAAAGTTCACAAACTTGGAAATTGATATACCCACTTAAATAATCAATGGGTCAAAAAAGAAATCACAAGAAAAACTAGGAAATTCTTTGAGATGAAAGGAAATAAAACAAAATGGATGGGATACAGACAAATCAGTGCTAATAGGAAAATGTATAACTGCAAACATGTACATAAAAGGAAAGATCTCAATCAACATCATAACTTTACACCTAAAAGAACTAATGAAAGATCAAATAACTCAACCCAGTCAAAGGAAGAAAATTATAAAGATTAGAGAGAGATAGGTAATATGAAAAGAAATAAAACCACACAAGTGGTTTCTTTCAAAAGATGAACAAAATTGAAAAACTTGTAGCTAGATCAACTCAGAATAAAATGACTCATACTACTAAAGGCAGAAATGGAAGTATAGACATTCTATCCATGAAACAGATTATAAAAGAACAAGTGAAGCCAGGAAAATTGGATAATCTACATGGAATGGACAAATTCCTGGAAATCCAGAAATTATCACAACTGACTGAAGAAAAATGAGAAAACTGACCAGACCTATAATCAGTAAAGAGTTTCAGTCAGTAATCAAAAAATCTCCCAGTAAAGAAAACCTCAGGACCAGAGAGCTTCACTGGCAATTTCTACCAAACATTTACCTAAGAATATCACCAAATTCTTCTTTCAAAAAAAAAAAAAAAAAACTGAAGAGGAGACAACACTTCCTGACGTTCAAAAAGGCCAAAACACAGATACAAAAGCCAAGTAATTATGTCCAAAGAAAAGAAAATTACACACCAAAATTCCTTATGAATATACATGCAAAACTCTTAACAAAATTATAGTAAATCAAAGCTGACTGCACAATAAAAGAATTATACATCCATGACTAAGTGAGATTTATTCCAGGAATGCAGGGTATGGTTCAACATAAGGAAATAATCAAAGTGATATACTATATTAAGAGAATGGAGAAGGAAGGAAATATAACCATCAAATTAGATGCATAAAAAAATTAGAAAAATTCAAAACCCCTTCATAATTTACAAATTCAGCAAACTAGGGAAAAGATAAATTCTTTAATATTATAAAGGATGTTTATCAAAAACACAAAGCTATCATCATATACAGTGTTGGAAAACTGAAGCTTCCCCCTAGCTTGAGGAATAAGATGTATATATAAAACACTAGAAAAACTAGGGATAGCCGGGCGCGGTGGCTCACGCCTGTAATCCCAGCACTTGGGAGGCTGAGGCAGGAGGATTGCAAGTTCAAAGCCAGCCTCAGCAATGGTGAGGCACTTAGCAACTCAGTAAGACCTTGTCTCTAAATATATACAAAAAAAGGGCTGGGGATGTGACCCAGTGGTCAAGTGCCCCTGAGTTCAATCCCTGGTACCACAAAAAAAAAAAAAAAAAAAAAAAAAAAAAAAGAAAGAAAAACTAGGGATAGCAGGAACATACCTCAACATTGTAAAAGCTATCTATGCTAAACCCAAGGCCAACCTCAATCTAAATGGAGAAAAATTGGAAGCACTCCCTATAAAAACTGGAACAAGACAGGGATGCCCTCTTTTACCATCTCTATTACATAATCCTCTTTCACCATATCTACATAATTCTCAAAACTCTAGCCAGAGCAATTAGACAGATGAAAAAAATTAAAGGGATATGAATAGGAAAAGAAGAACTCAAACTATCCCTATTTGCCAATGATTCTATATTTATAGGATCCAAAAAATTCCTCCAGAAAACTTTTTTTTGAGGCTATTGTGAATGGGGTAGTTTTCCTAATTTCTCTTTCAGAAGCTTCCTCACTGATATATGGAAATGCATTTGATTTATGGGTATTGATTTTACATCCTGCTACTTTGCTGAATTCATTTATTAATTCAGAAGTTTTCTGGAGGAACTTTTTGGATCCTCTAAATATAGAATCATGTCATCTGCAAATAGTGATAGTTTGAGTTTTTCTTTTCCTATTATATCTCTTTACTTTCTTTCACCTGTCTAATTGCTCTGGCTAGAGTTACTTGAAATGTAAAAATTCAGCTTGCACATTACAAGCAACAATAAATGTTGGCGAGGACTTGGGGGAAAAGGTACACTCATACATTACTGGTGGGACTGCAAATTGGTGCAACCATTATGCAAAGCGATATAGAGATTTCTCAGAAAACTTGGGATGGAACCACCATTTCACCTGGCTATCCCACTCCTTGGTTTATACCCAAAGGGCTTAAAATCAGAATACTACAGTGATGCAGCCACATCAGTGTTTATAGCAGGTCAACTCACAATAGCTAAATTAGGGAAGCAACCTAGAAGTCCTTCAAAGATGAATGGATAAAGAAAACATGGTATATATCCAGCTGAATATCACTTGGCCTTAAAGAAGTATGAAATGATGGCTTTTGCTGGTAAATGGAGGGAGCTAGAGATAGCATGTTAAGCAAATAAGCCAATCCTGAAAGACCCAAATCAGAATGATTTCTCTGATTTGTGGATGATAATTCACATAAGTGTGTGTGTAGGGGGAGGCTAGGGAAGAATAGAGTTACTTTATATATGACTGAGGGGAGTGAAGGCAGCGGGGAGATTTGGAGCTAAGGAGAGTAGAATGAACAAGACATTATTGCCCCATGTGCATATAGTTCTACATGACCAGTGTGATTTTTTACATCATGTCCAATCAGAAGAATGAGAAGTTATACTCCATTTCTATGATGTGTTAAACTGCATTCTATTGTCATATATAACTAATTAGAACAAACTAAGATAAAAAAAAAAAAAAGAAAGAAAAAATGTGTACGAATTCAGTGACATTCCATGCATTCAAAATGTGTAAGCACAACCTCTCTTTAATTCCAAGATTTTCATCACCCAGGACACTCTAGCCTTTCAGTCACTCCACTTTCCTCTTTACACTACCATCCCCCACACTGCCCCTGACAACCACTACTCTTTCAGTCTCTATGGATTTGCATATTCTGGATATTTCATAGAATTGAATTCATGTATGTATCTGTGGGGTCTGGCTTCTTTCACTTAGAATAGTGTTCTGAGATCCATCCAAGTCATAGCATGTGTTGGTGTTCATTCTGTTCTATGACCATTGTGTTACACCACAATTTACTCATTCATCTCTTGATGAGCATTCTTATTGTTTCTACATTTTGGCTGTTACGGCTAAGGCAGTGACAAACATTTGTTTACAAATTTCTGTTGCCCAACATGTTTTCATTTCTTCCTCTTAGACACATAACTAGGAATGGAATTTCTGGGTATTAAGGTAATCCAATGTCAACCTTTTTGAGGAACCAAAGCATTATCCACACTAGCTGTGCCATTTTACATTCCAACCCAAAATGTTTCAGGGTTCCTATTTCTCCACATGCTTGCCAACACTTACTTTTTTTTTATTGTTGTTATACTTGTTGTAGTGGTGTGAAGTGGGGTGACACTGTGGTTTTGATTTGCATTTCCTTCATGACTAATAATGTTGAGCATCTTTTTGAGTGTTCATTTGAATATCTTCTTTGGAAAGATGTTAACTCAAGCCCTTTGCCTATTTAAAAAATCAGTTTTGCATTTGCATTGTTGAGTTCCTCATGTTACGGGTACCAAACTCTTTTAAGATATGTGATTTTTAAGCATTTTCTGCCTTTCTGCTGGTTTTCTTTTCATTTTCACACTACTGTCATTTAGTACGCAAGATTGTTTGTGAAGTCCAACTTATTTATTTCATGGTTTGTATGTTCTTTTGGTATCAAATCAGAAGGGCATGAAGATTTACCTGATGTTTTCTTCTAAGAGTTTTATGTTTTTAACTATTACATAAGCTGTTGATTATTTTGAAGTGATTGTTGTGCATGGAGTGAGGTGGAGTGCCACCATATTCTTTTGCCTGTGGTTGTTCAGTTGTCCCAGTTCTATGATCTAACACATTTTTTTTCTCATGTAATATGTTCATTTTTTAAATTAAAAAGAAATTTGCCAAGCATTGGCTATGACCTTTAAAAAACATTTAGGTTTGGAGCTGGAGGTGTAGCTCAGTGGTAAATTGCTTGCTTAGCACTTTACTTGACCACTTTCATTAAAAATCAATTGGCTATAAATGTGAGGTAATTTATGAACTCTCAGTTTCATTCTATTGGTCCCTGTGTCTATCTTTATGCTAGTACCACCATGTTTTGATTACTGTAACTTGTAGCATGTTTTGAAATTGAGAAATGGAAGTCCTTTATTTTTTTCTTTTTTAATACTGTTTTTGCTTTTGGGGGATTCTTTATTTTTATTTTTATTTGTAGTTCTAGATGGACAGAATGCCTTTATTTTGTTTATTTTTTATGTGGTACTGATGATCGAACCCAGAGACTTGGGCATGCTAGGCAAGCACATTGCCTGAGCTACAGCTACAGCTCTTTTGGGGGATCCTTGAAATTCCACTGCTTTGTCTTTTCCATTTCAGAAAACAAAAAGATGCTGGAATTTTGATAGTGTATTGAATCTGGAAAGTATTTCCATTTAGCAATATTGACTTCCAGTCTGTGAACATAGACTGTATTTCCTTTTAATTACGTCTTTTTTATTTCAGAAATGCCTTCTAGTTTTCAGTGCACAATTTTTCATTTCCTTTGTGAAATTTAGTGTGAGGTGTTTTGTTTTTTTGCATGTTCTCATAAATGGAATTGTTTTCTTAATTTTCCTTTTCTATCATACACATTGTTGGTATATAGAAACACAACTAATCATGTATCTTGCAAATTGCTGAATTCATTTACTAAACTATATCTGTTTTTTTGTTTAGATCTTTTATATTGTCTTTATATACTGTCTTTTATTAACTTTAAAATTTGTTCTAATTAGTTATACATGACAGCAGAATGCATTTGAATTTATTGTACACAAATGGAGCATGGTTTTTCATTTCTCTGATTGTACATGATGTTGAATTGCACCATTCATGCAATGTTACGTGTACCTAGGGCAATGATGTCTGTCTCATTCCACCATATTTCCTGCCCTGTACCCAGTCCCCTCCTCATTCTCTCCTTTGCCTGGTCCAAAGTTTCTCCATTCTTTCTGTTCCACCCTCCCCCCACCCCATTATAGATCAGCGTCCACGTACAGAGAAAACATTTGGCCTTTGTTTTTACTGAGATTGGTTTACTTCGCTTAGCATGATAGCCTCCAACTCCATCCATATACCTGCAAATGCCATAACTTTATTCTCTTTTAATGCTGAGTAATATATACTACAGTTTCTTTATCCATTGTTCTATGGGTTGCAAGTGTTGGCAAGCATATGGCGAAATAGGAATCCCCATACATTGTGGGTTGGAATGTAAAATGGTACAGCTAGTGTGGATAATGCTTTGGTTCCTCAAAAAGATTGACATTGGATTACCTTAATACCCAGAAATTCCATTCCTAGTTATGTGTCTAAGAGGAAGAAATGAAAACATGTTGGGCAACAGAAATTTGTAAACAAATGTTTGTCACTGCCTTAGCCGTAACAGCCAAAATGTAGAAACAATAAGAATGCTCATCAAGAGATGAATGAGTAAATTGTGGTGTAACACAATGGTCATAGAACAGAATGAACACCAACACATGCTATGACTTGGATGGATCTCAGAACACTATTCTAAGTGAAAGAAGCCAGACCCCACAGATACATACATGAATTCAATTCTATGAAATATCCAGAATATGCAAATCCATAGAGACTGAAAGAGTAGTGGTTGTCAGGGGCAGTGTGGGGGATGGTAGTGTAAAGAGGAAAGTGGAGTGACTGAAAGGCTACAGAGTATCCTGGTGATGAAAATCTTGGAATTAAAGAGAGGTTGTGCTTACACATTTTGAATGCATGGAATGTCACTGAATTCGTACACATTTTTTCTTTCTTTTTTTTTTTTATCTTAGTTTGTTCTAATTAGTTATATATGACAATAGAATGCAGTTTAACACATCATAGAAATGGAGTATAACTTCTCATTCTTCTGATTGGACATTATGTAAAAAATCACACTGGTCATGTAGAACTATATGCACATAGGGCAATAATGTCTGGTTCATTCTACTCTCCTTCTTAGCCCCGTATCTCCCCCTCCCTTTATTCCCCTCTGTCTTATACAAAGTAACTCTATTCTTCCAGAGTGCTCTCTCTCTCTCTCTCTCTCTCTCTCTCTCTCTCTCACACACACACACACACACACACACACACACATACACACACACACTTATTGTGAATTATCATCCACATATCAGAAAAACATTCTGATTTGGGTGTTTTAGGATTGGCTTATTTTGCTTAACATGCTATCTCTAGCTCCCTCCATTTACCAGCAAAAGCCATCATTTCATACTTCTTTAAGGCCAAGTGATATTCAGCTGGATATATACCATGTTTTCTTTATCCATTCATCTATTGAAGGATAGATAGGTTGGTTCTATAGGTAAGCTTGCATGAGTTGAGATGGTGTAAACACTGATGTGGTTGCATTACTGTAGTATCCTGATTTTAAGCCCTTTGGGTATAAACCAAGGAGTGGCGTAGCCAGGTGAAATGGTGGTTCCATCCCAAGTTTTCTGAGGAATCTCCATATTGCTTTCAATAATGGATCTGCAGTCCCACCAGTAATGTATGAGTGTACATTTTCCCCCACATCCTTTTTGCCAACATTTATTGTTGTTTGTAATATGCAGGTTGAATTTGTACACTTTTAAGTAATTCAATGTATATTATATGAATTTCACCTCAATCTTTATTTATTTTTCTGCAGTGCTGGGAATCAAAGTCAGGGCTTCACATACGCTAGGCAAGCACTTTACCACTGAGCTATACCTCAAACTCCAAACCTAATTGTTTTTTAAATAGGCCATATCCAATGCTTAGCAAGTTTCTTTTAAATTTAAAAGTAAAGATATGACATAAGAAAACATGTGTTAGCTCATAGAAGACATTAAAGGTAATTAGCAATGCATGGTAATCAGGTAATTTTAATTCATTTTGCTCAAGTTATTTATAAATCTTACAACACTAAGAATTAAATGCATATTATTTTTTGATAACTAGGAAAAAGATACTATGGAAATATTAACTGGTTTCTGTGTTATTTTGTTGTTGTTGTTTTTGTTTTTTGGTTTTGTTGTTTGTTTGTTTTGCAGTACTACGGATTGAACTCAGGGCTCTGCATTTACACAGACTCTTCCTATGAGCTACATCTCTAGTCCTGTTTATTTTGAGAGAGGATCTCAGTATGTTGCCCAGGCTGTCCTCAGTATTTATAATCCTCCTGCCTCAACCTCCCATGTAGCTGAAACTGAGAGATTCTTTTAAAGCATGAAGATAATGTTTAAGCTGCATGGTTGAGGATAAAAGGAAATTGCATTACATGTACAGTATTGTCCCAAGTATTTAAAATACACTGCTTAAGTTTAAAACTTTGTCTGTGGGAGACAGGAAAATATGTGTTACTTTTACTTTCACCTTTCTAAATTTTCTTATTGATATATAATAACCATAAACAGAAAGGTAATTTATTTTTATAATGCTTACTGTGGGGCACATTTTTTTAAAGCAGAGCTTAATAAATGTAGATGGTTTGCAATTGACAAGGAGGAATTACTTCACTGGAATTACTCATTTTGAAACTTAATCTTCACCCTAGAAAGTTTGCAAAATACACAGAACACAAAGATGAAAACTTCAGTCACCAGAAAATAACTATTTTGAGACATAGTTGACCTTTGAACAACATGGGTTTGAACTAGATAGGTCCACTTATATGTGGATTTTGGCAGGCAGGTGGATTAGTGAAATTTTTGAAAAGGAAAAAGGAACCTAGAATATTGAAAAAATTAAGAACAGGATATATCATAAATGCATAATATATATGCAAATAATAGTCTATTTTACCATTTGGTACTATTTAATATGCATGAATCTATTATAAAACTATTAATTTATCAAAATTTACACACACAACCACAGATCATACACGATACCACTCAGTGGATTTAAATGGAAACAAACTTGAAGAGGCAGCATTAAATCTTGACTTCATGAATGAACTGCAGCACATCCTGGACCACTGTCGTAATTTCATAGCCACCTCCTGTTGCTATTTCAGCAAATTCACTTGTTGTAACACTTTAAAAGCCCCCATGATGCTGATCATCTCCAACTGAACCCCACACTTCCAAAGGTGGACCGTGTTTCAGTGTACTTGTAATCGAACTGAGAGTGGGCCCAGCTAGAAACATTCCTTCACTTCCAATGGAGTATGAAAACCAGCATTACCAGTGTTTACTGTGAGCCTTCTTTCAAGAGTGTGCCTTTCTGGCCAAACGTAGGGAGGACTAAAAGGACAATTATTGTCCTTTGGGTGCCTGGCATGTTTTCTCATATCACAGGATATTACTGACCTGACTATCCTTTGGGACCACAGCCCTCTCCCATTCTTAGTTCAGGTGGTATGAATGGGAATTACCCCCAGTCTACACATAAAAGTAGGAGTGACCTGGCTCAAGTCAATCAGAGGATTGAACTCCTGTGGCCTCAGGAACTTTTAGTTTAGGCCATGGAATGTTCAGTGTGAGAATTTTGCTTAAAACATTGAGTAGAGAGGTGGAGTCTATCACACTGAGTTTTGGTAATTAAATGAAAGATGTATAAAATCCCCCTGGGAAGAAGCCATGATGATGAAGAGTTGCCAGTAGGATTAGTGGATGGTGGACATGCCTCATTACTGGCTGTATATTGCTCTACAATGGTCCTCCCCAAACTGTGCCCTGCTCATAGGTATATATGTCTCTTCTACCAGAAGGTCAGGTCTCTAGGGGAAGGAGACACATCTACAGCATGCTTGGTCCTAGCATAAGAGATGGAGGCACAGCTGCTAAAAGCATGTCTTCTTTAGAAATTATCCTAATGAGCTTAGATGCATGTTGTATCACTGGGAACCCAGAATACCTCACTGGCCAATACCACATCCCACAGTCTCCACCTTATGCTCTTGGGTTCCTGTACTGAGCTGGAACAGGTGGTGTACTCTGAGTCATCAGCACCAGTACTGCTGTGGTCACTGCATGATTCTCACACAAACACTCAGAAGACGTCATCAGGCCAGGAAGTGGGGGTAGGGAGCTTTCATACAAAGCCTCCTATGATGAAGTGCCTTAAAAACAGACAGGAACACAAGATCACAGAGCCCACTCCTCCTTCTTCTGCCCTTGGGGTCTAAAAGAGAGCAAGGTTGAAACTCCAGACGCTCTGCCTGGGGCAGCCCTCCTAGGAAGATGCATTGGCTCCTGCTCCTGTTGGCCTTCTTTCTGCCTCCCAAGGCAAAGGCAGGTGAGTGGCCACCCCCGCCCTCAGAGGTCCAACCCTAACCCACAGCTGGCACAGAACTCCTGTCCCTTCTGCACACCCCTGATCCAGCCTTCTACCCAGGGCACTCTGAATCTCAGTTCCAGCCCCACTGCAGAACCCCAAGAGAGACACTGGGTAAGCTGGCAACAGGAACAGAGAGGGAAGAAGTCTGTTTGGAAGAAGAGGCAGTGGATGTAGTTCCCTGCCTAGACCCTACCCTGGTCACCTGGAAAGTGGGGCTTGGCTAGAAGTGCACACCAGAGTGTGGGAAGGGAGGAAATGTTCAATTCTCCTGGCAAGGACAGAGTGGGTGTGGCACCTGTGTCTTGAGTGAGACAGGTGCAGCCCTTGCCAAATGCTTAGAAGAGAAGCCTAGAGCCCAGGTGACGCCAGAAATGGTGGAATCACTGTCCCCTGAACACTTCCTTTGCTCAGTCCCAAGCCACTCCATCCCTTTTGTCAACTCTGTTTTTTCTTCCCAGACCTCTGGTGACTCCCCTATTTCCTAGTATCAGCCACTGTGGCAGACACTGACTTCTCTGCTTTGCAAATCCCACCAGCACTGCCCTGCCAACCCTCACCCAGAGACACACCAGAGGCATCCGTCATACATCCCATAAACTTCATGTCAGGCACTCGGAAATAGGACACAGCAACATCTAGTGTGACCTGAAGTCCTGGCCATTAGCAAACCGCCTTTGTCCTAGACATCACAGGACTCAGGAGGGCCTTGGAGATTTCTGGAAGCAGAAAGCTCCTCTGGGATTTCATTGTCCCTAGGAAGGTATGCTCAACCCCCTATGTAAGGAAGAAAAATTCATAGATCAACACCTGCTTTCCTTCCCTTTTTGTCAAGTGGAAGTTGAGGCCACTTCCCTCAGCCCCTGCCCAGACCCAGGTCACCCAAGGTTCCCAAAGGCCCTGCAGTTCTGGAGGCATGGAATGGATGCCCAGCTGGAGGACTTAATGGGTACACTGAGTGATGGGGTGATTTTCCTTCAGGGGAGATCATCGGGGGACATGAGGCCAAGCCCCATTCCCGCCCCTACATGGCCTATCTTCGATCTGTTGATCAAGACTCACAGAAGAAGTGTGGTGGCTTCCTGATACGAGAGGACTTTGTGCTGACGGCTGCTCACTGCAAAGGGAGGTGAGGAGCAGGAAACATCCCAGACCCCTGGAAACATTCCAGAGAGACCCCTGCCTCCTTCTCAATGTTAGCACAAAAGGACCCTGCTGGACCCAATCTTCACAGATCAGCAAAGGCCTATATTCAGGAACAGAGTCACGCCTCTGATGGACACATGTTCCTGGTGGAAAATGAGCCACTGGCCAAAGTGGGAGTTTATGCTTATATAGGTTACACTAAGAGGTGACTTTAATTAAGGAGCCTGTCAGTTTGGGTATTCAGGAATTTGAGATCTGTTCTTAAATGGGCAAAGGTGGGGGATGATGTCTGGGGTTGTGGTCAGTATTTGGGATTTACCATTACTGACCAGATGGAGGGTCTGAGCTAGGATTTGTTTTGGGGACATTCAATTCTTTGACCTCTTCCCAGAGACTGTCATCCCAGGCTTAATAAAATCTCCTCCCTGGGAATGAATGTATTGGGAAAGGATCCATATATTGCCTTCTCCCTCATCCCTTTTCCCCAGGCCATGCTATTTTGGGTATGTTGTTTTCAATATCCTATACTCAGTACACACACAGACCCCTGGGACAACATGTGCAGGGGATGCCTTCAGGGGTGGGACAGAGGTTGGGACAAGTCTTGTGGGGGGCAAGGCAGGGCTGACTCCAAAGGCACTGCTGACTAGGAAAGACCAGAGTGGCCAACATTGCCATATTAAGAACTAGGAGCATGCTTTGCCATGACAATGCTAACTAAAAAAATTTACATGTGTTTTCCTAGACATAACTGAGTGCTGAGGACCTATGGTTCAGTTACCAATGGCTCCAGAAATCTACCTCAATTGCTAAGAAGCAGTGGCACTCTTACTTAGCCCAAGGCTTCCTGTCCTCTCTGTTTCCCCTCAGCTACAGCTCTACCCTGCCCCAGCTCTAGCCTGCCCTTCACAGCTCCTGAATGTATCCTCTATGACTCCTTGTCACTCAAGGCCACTCCACTCTCTGTGCAGCAAAATGAATGTCACCCTGGGGGCACACAACATTGAGAAGCCAGAGAAGACCCAGCAGGTCATCCCAGTGAAAAGAACCATCCCCCACCCAGACTATGATGCTGATCACTTTTACAATGACATCATGTTACTGCAGGTAATGTCCCCCTCCCTGCTGCCTCTGCCTTCCCTACTGCAGGTGCTAAGCTCCCACCATGACCCTGCCCCTTTATTCACTTCCACCCTGGCTACCATGGGTTTCAGGCCCAGAGGCCATTGTCTGAACTAGACTCTTTTTCTTCTTCCCCACAGCTAGAGAAAAAAGCCAAGCTGAATCAAAAGGTGAAGACGATCCCACTGCCCAGGACCAAGGACAACGTGAAGCCTGGGAAGGTGTGCCTTGTAGCTGGCTGGGGGAGAACGGCCCCAGGGGGCAAAGTCTCTGACACACTGCAGGAGGTGGAGCTGACATTGCAAGAGGACAGGGTGTGCAAGAACTCCTACAACAGTTACAACAGTACCATACAGATTTGTGTGGGGGACCCAAAGAAAAAATATGCTTCCTTTCAGGTGAGAATGAGCGTCTGTCTCTCTTGGCTCTGTGGGGAGAGGGATATTTGAGGTAAGATCTGGGAACTGAATAACCAGGAGCATGAGCCTCCTTCACCCAGTTGGCTGTGATTTCTCCCTGGAAAGAGAAGAAGGAAGCAGCTGGGAAGTAGCTAGCCCCTGCACTGAATGATGCCTGCCTGGAAACCTGAGCTTCAATGTTCTTCACTACCTCAGCTCACAGGCATCAGAGACCTATGTTCCTTGTGTGTCAGTTGTCTCATGAGGTGGCTCCTCAGTACTGCACCCAGCCTGGTCCACAGGCTCTACCTCCATGCTGGTGTCTGTACCACCATCCTGCTTACACACCCTTAAACAAGTGGTCCCACACACTTTCATAGGGAGACGATCCCAGAACCTGGGGAGGAGGACAGAGGCTGACCCCAGCAGGGAGGTGAAGTAATACCAATGTCCACAGTCAGAACATATCAGATGAGGCCCCCAGGGTGCTGCCTAGACCTCTGAATGCAGACTCTATAGGTCATCCTAGTTTGAGAAGGGGCCTGAGATGGCAGGGAGAATCCAACCAGGAGGAGCACAGATTCAGTCCTCCTTCTTCTCTCTTCACAGGGGGACTCCGGAGGCCCTCTTGTGTGTGACGAAGTGGCCCAAGGAATTGTCTCTTATGGAAAAAAAAATGGGAAACCTCCCCGCGTCTACACCAAAGTCTCCATATTCCTACAGTGGATAAAGGAAACCATGAAAAGCCACCAACTGCAGCAGACAGACTAAGGCACCTTCTGGGGACTAACCTTCTCTCCCAGAACTGAGTCTAGAACACCCTGGAGGAGGTGCCCACAACTGAATAAATGTCTCTTAGCCAAGTGGAAAGGCTGGTTTCTTCTTTATTCATTGGCCTTTGTTCACAGGGTCTACGTACCAGGCAGCAAAATGACACAGTTCTGCTGTTTTCTGCTTTTCTCTCCTCTTTCTCCATCAACACCTCCCCAAACCCCATGCCAAGCTGTGACCCAGCTCCTTCCCACCCACTCCAGTCTCTCCAGGGCTTGCCCTTCAGCCAGTGTTGGAGCTGGCACCACCAGGAGAAATTTTGGATGGCTCTTGTTCTGGGCTCAGGGTGAGCTTTCTACCTCCTTCCATGTGTTAGGTCCCAGAGAGGAAGGGGAGAGCACCATGGGTCCTGGAGGCCAAGGAGGCACAGCTGAGGTCACTGCTCAAGACAGAGCCCCAGCCCTGGGCACAGGAAGGGCCCTCCTAAACAGGATATTTCTCTCATACAGCTTTAGTGTTAAAGTGGAGAGTCCTTGGATAGCCCCTCATTCTCACCTGGAATTAGATTCCTTCCCTGCCAGCCTAAGCCTATTTCAGCCAGTCCCTCTTGGTCACTGCTGGCCTGTAGGCTGAGACTCCCTGATAGTCATCTAGGCTTTATTGGTTGTTTAAGTTCCATAAAAGAGCACCTCTCTGCAGAAGGACTGGGAAACACAGCTTTTTCCATCAGTCAGACTCATTGAGCACTTAATAACTTCCAGAATTGGATATACAATTTATATATCCAATTGGGGATATACAGTTAACACAGTAACAGACCCAGGTGGAATGAACAGTGTTGGGGATTTCTTAATTGTCCTTCTCCATCCTCCCTATCAGTCCATAGGGCATAGATCTATGTGAGAAATCCATTAGAACTAAGAATTCATATCTTAGTTTTATTTCCAGTTACAGGTAATATGAATACAATACTCTAGGACACAGATTATGAAATTTGGTAGTGACTTTCATCATTTAATTTGAGGACGTGAAGCTACTGAACTATTTATCAGAGCATCCTTTTCAGGAGAGAGGGCAACAAATATGGATGAAGATTACCAGGTCAACCTTAATTTCATTTCTTTTAAAAGTAACAGATATAAACACCAGGGTACAGATTCACATTGTAGGAGACACACACATCCAGTTGGACTGCTCAGAAACATAATCCCTGTCATTACTGCAACTCCTGTCATACAAAACCAACATGAATTAGGGAGACTCTTGTGGCCTGGGAAAATGGAAACTTGGCTCTAATATTCAGGCCATTGTTTTTACTGCTCCATCCATGTCCCCATTGCGACCTGGGAGTCTCTTTGTTAGGAATTTCTTGTCTTGGAGGTCACAGATACAGTATAACTTTTTCTATAACTTTTTGTTAAATAAATAAAGCCTATGTTGGGCTCACCCAGCAGCCCTCAATCAGGGTCTGTCCATTAATATGGGACACTAGAAGTTTAGCACAAGTTCTAGCTCTAGATTAATGCCCCTTTGTCCCAAACACACACCATTTTACTCTCCTTTGTAACATGGAGTAAAATCTCCCTATTCCATTATGTAACTCTCAAAGGTATGCCCTTTTCCATCCCATGTGTACAATTTATGCTGCCACACAATCTCATAAAGGTCTTCTATAAGGAAAGAGCAATAGATGTCATACAGCTTCTGACATAGGGATAAAAAAATTCCTGTATCTAAGACATGCTAGAACCAGACCCTGCATTAGAAAAAAAAAAAAAAAAAGCAATATACAGATTGAAAAGCAAAAAAATAGTATTTTAAAAAGTGACTTGGTCATGTGCCTACATATTCAATTTAGGAGTTACATCTACTTTGAGGAAATAATTCTGTGGCTTAAAATAACTTTGAAAACCATTGTTGTAGGCCTTCATCCTCCTCAGGAAGACGAAGTAGAAAGGAATGTCCAGGAAAGGGTAACAACTGACCAAAGGTGTCACAAAAGTTGGGATAGACCTGGACCCAGCCCAGGTCCCTCACCACCATGCCAGCAACAGACTTTAAGTGTCTTCTAAGACCCAATCTGGGATGGCTTCCCATCAACTCCAGACATGAGATGAGCTGCTTTCTGCTCTGAAGCCACCCTAGAGAGAAAGTCTCTGGGCCCTCCTGCAGCTACTCAGTGACAGATTTTCAAGACACCTTCCTCTGGTAAGTGGAAACCACCCAGAGGCACAAGATATTGGATTCAAATGTCAAATGAAAAATGTGTCTGGTAAAGTTAACTACATACATAAATATGAAAGCTAGCATTGTTGTATTTTTGAAGTTTACATCCTCTTTTGTTTCCTACATGATTTTTTTTAAAAATGCATAAAATAAAAACTACTCTAGATTTCATTTCACTCCAGTCAGAATGGCAGCTATTAAGAACACAAATAACAATAAATGTTGGAGAGGATGTGGGTGAAAAGACACACCCATACATTTCTGGTGGGACTGCAAAATGGTGCTGCCAATATGGAAAGCAGTATGGAGATTTCTTGGAAACTGAGAATGGAATCACTTTTTGTCCCAGCTATCCCACTCTTCGGTCTATACCAAAAGGACTTAAAAACAGCATACTTCAAGAACACAGCCACAATAATGTTTATAGCAGCACAATTCACAATAGCTAAACTGTGGAACCAACCTAGATGCCCTTCAGTAAATTGAATGGATAAAAAAAATGTGGTATATATACACAAAGGAGTATTACTCATCAATAAAAGAGAATAAAATAATGGCATTCGCAGGTAAATGGATGAAGTTGGAGAATATAATGCTAAGTGAAGTTAGTCAATCCTAAAAATCCAAATGCCAAATGTTTTCTCCGATATAAGGAGGCTGGTTCTTGGCGGGGTTGAGATGGGGAGCATAGGAGGATTAGAGGAACTCTAGAAATGGGGAAGGAGGTGAAGGGAGGGGACAAGGGGGTAAAAAAAAATGATGTTGGAATGAGATGGACAGCATTACCCTAAGTGCATGTATGAAGACATGAATGGTGTGAATATACTTTGTATACAACCAGAGATATGTAAAAATGTGCTCTATATGTGTAATATGAATTGTAATGCATTCTTCTGTCATATAACAACATAGAATTTAAAAAATCTTTAAAAATGCATAAAATAATATTAATTGGCACACAATATACTAGTACATATTTTGTGATAAAAATATTAATTGGCACACTATATACTAGTACATAATTTGTGATAATATCAAAGAAGGGAATGGATTTGTATAGGAGCAGAGTTAATGTGTGTTGTTGAAGCTACATTTGTATTAATTCAAACAACATCAGTATAAAAGCAGGATAATCACTGTATAGCCTATAGTAAAGAAAGTAACTTAAAAATATACTCAGGAAAGTAAACAAAGGATTCAAAATTTTACAGTAGAAAAAAAATCAACTAAAAAAGACAGCAATATTGGATGAATTAAGGAGCAAAAAAATATGACATAAAAAACACACAGAAAAATGGCAGAAATAAGTTTTTTCATTATCAATAATCACTTCAGTGTAAATGGACAAAACTAACCAATTGAAAGTCAGGGATTGGAAAAATGGACTAAAACTATGATCTAACTATATGCTACTTTTAAGACTTACCATAGATCCTACTATATAACAAGGGTAAAAATGAAAGAATAGAAAAAGTAATTCCATGCAAATACTAATCAAAACAGAGCTGGGGTGGCTATGTTAACAGACAAAATAGACTGTAAAATAAAAGATATTAAAAGACACAAAGAACACTGCATATTGTATAAAAGTCAAAACCTCAAGAAGACAATATGTATGTAAACTTCACAGACATATATGCACCAAACTTCAGCTCTCCGGAAAAATGAAGCAAACATTGGCAGAGTTGAAGGAAGAAATTGACAATTCCATAAAAATCCTTGGGAGTTTCAATACATTGTTGTAATAGTGGATAGAATATCTACACAGAAGATCAACAAGGATACACAATTCTTAAACAACATTATAAGCCATCTAGACTCTCTGAGAGCAACAGAATGCATATTACTGTCAGGTGCACATAAAACAATCTGCAGAATAGACAATATGTTGTGCCCTAAACCAATTTTCAGTATGTTCAATGAAGATTGAAATAATTCAAATTCTTTACTCTAATCACAGTAGAAGAAGCTAGAAATCAATAACAGAGGGAAAATAAAAGTTCACAAACTTGGAAATTGAAATACCCACTTAAATAATCAATGGGTCAAAGAAGAAATCACAAGAGAAATTAGAAAATTCTTTCAGATGAAAGGAAATAAAACATAACAAAATGGATGGGATACAGACAAATCAGTACTCAGATGAAATGTATAACTGGAGACACATACATAAAAGGAAAGATCTTAATTCAACATCATAACTTTACACCTGAAAGAAATAATAAAAGGTCAAATAACCCAACCAAGCCAAAGGAAGAAAATTATAAAGATTAGAAAGAAATAAACAAATGGAAATAAATAAAACCACAAGTGGTTTCTTTCAAAAGATGAATAAAATTGACAAACTTGTAGCTAGATCAACTCAGAATAAAATGACTCATATTACTAAAGGCAGAAATGAAAGTAGAGAAATTCTACCCATGAAACAGATTATAAAAGAACAATTGAACCCAGCAAAATTGGATAATCTACATGGAATGGGAAAATTCCTAGAAATCCAGAAATTATCACAACTGACTGAAGAAAAATGAGAAAACTGACCAGACCTATAATCAGTAAAGAGTTTGAGATAGTAAACAAAAAAAATTCCCACTAAAGAAAACCTCAGAACCAGAGAGCTTCACTGGCAAATTCTACCAAACATTTGCCTAAGAATATCACCAAATTCTTCTTCAAAATAAAATTGAAGAGGAGGCAACACTTCCTGACATTCAAAGAGGCCAAAACACAGATACAAAAGTCAAGTAATTATGTCCAAAGAAAAGAATATTTCATACCAATACTCCTTATGAATGTACATGCAAAAATCTTAACAAAAATTATAGTAAATCAAAGCCAACTGCACAATAAAAGGATTATACATCCATGATTAAATGAGATTTATTCCAGAAATGCAGGGTATGGTTCAACATAAGGAAATGATCAAGATGATATACGATATTGAGAGAACGGAGAACCAAGGCCATATGATCATCTAAATAGATGCAGAAAAAATTAGAAAAATTCAAAACTCCTTCACAATTCACAAATTCAGCAAACTAGGGAAAAGAGAAATTCTTTAACATTACAAAGGATGTTTATCAAAAACCCAAAGCTACCATCATACACAGTGTTGGAAGACTGAAGCTTCTCCCTAGCTTGAGGAACAAGATGTATATATAAAACACTAGAAAAACTAGGGATAGCAGGAAGATACTCAACATTGTAAAAAGCTATCTATGCTAATCCCAAGGCCAACATCAATCTAAATGCAGATAAATTGGAAACACTCCCTGTAAAAACTGGAGCAAGACAGGGATGCCCTCTTTCACCACTTCTACATAATCCTCTTTCACCACTTCTACATAACCCTTGAAACTCTAGCCAGAGCAATTAGACAGATGAAAGAAGTTAAAGGGATATGAATAGGAAAAGAAGAACTCAAACTATCACTATTTGCTGATGATATGATTCTATATTTGGAGGATCCAAAAAATTCCTCCAGAAAACTTCTGGAATTAATAAATGAACTTAGCAAAGTAGCAGGATATAAAATCAATACCCAGAAATCAAATGCATTTCCATATATCAGTGATGAAGCCTCTGAAAGAGAAATTAAGAAAACTACCCCCATTCACAATAGCCTCAAAAAAAAATAAAATAAAATACTTGGGATCAACTTAACAGAAGAGGTGAAAGACCTATACAATGAAAACTACAGAACACTAAAGAAAAAATTCAAGAAGACCTTACAAGATGAAAAGATCTCCCTTGTTCTTGGATAGGCAGCATTAATTTTGTCAAAATAGCCATACTACAATGCACTATACCGATTCAATGCAATTCCAGTTAAAATCCCAATGACATTCCTCATAGAAATAGAAAAAGCAATCATGAAATTCATTTGGAAAAATAAGAGACACAGAATAGCCAAAGCAATCCTTGGCAAGAAGATTGAAGCAGGTGGCATCACAAAACCAGACATTAAACTATACTACAAAGCTATGGTAACAAAAATGGCATGGTATTGGCACTAAAATACCCATGTGGACCAATGGTACACAATAGAAGACACAGAGACAAACCCACATAAATACAGTTATTCCATACTAGACAAAGGCACCAAAAAACATACATTGGACAAAGATAGCTTCTTTAACAAATAGTGCTGGAAAAACTGAAGATCCATAGGCAATATGATGAAAATAAAACCTTATCTCTCACCATGCATAAGACTCAACCCTATGTGGATCAAGGACCTAGGAATTAGACCAGAGATCCTGTGTCTAATAGAAGAAAAAGCAAGCCCAAATCTTTATCTTGTCAGATCAGGCACCAACTTCCTTAACAACATTCCTAAAGTGCAAAAAATAAAATCAAGAATCAATAAATGGGATGGATTCAAACTAAAAATCTTCTTCTCAGCAAGAAAAACAATCAATGAGGTAAAGACAGAGCCTACAGAGTGGGAGAATATCTTTACCACATACACATCAGATAGATCACTAATCTCCTGGATATACAAAGAACTCAAAAAACATAACACACACTAAAGAAACACACACACATAGTAAAAAAAATAATAATAATAATAACCCAATCAATAAATGGCCTAAGGAACTGAACAGGACACTTTGCAGAAGAAGATATATTAACAATCAACAAATATATAAAAAAGTGATCAACATCATCTAGCAATTAGAAAATACAATTCAAAACTACTCTAAGAATTCATCTCACTCCAGAGAATGGGAATTATCAAGAATACAAGCCATAATAAGTGTTGGTATGGATGTGGGGGGAAAAGTACATTCTTACATTTCTGGTGGTACTACAAATTGGTACAACCATTCTGGAAAGCAGTATGGAGATTCCTTAGAAAACTTGGAATAGAACCACCATTTGACCCAGCTATCCCATTCCTGGGTCTATACTCAAAAGACTTAAAATCAGCATACTATAGTGACTCAGCCACATCCATGTTTATAGCACCTGAATTCACAACAGCTAAACTGTGGAACCAACCAAGATGCCCACTAATAGAAGAATGGTTAAAGAAACTGTAGTATATATACACAATGAATTGTTCCTCAGCATTAAAAGAGAATAAAGTTATGGCATTTGCAGATAAATGGATGGAGTTGGAGACTATCATGCTAAGCGAAGTAAACCAATCTCAAAAAAATCAAAGGCCGAATGTTTTCTCTATAAGTGGATGCTAATCCATAATGTGGGGGGAACAGGAACAATGGAGAAACTTTGTACCAAGAAAAGGAGAGGATGAGGAAGGAAGTGGGCACAGGGCAGGAAAGATGGTGGAATGAGACAGACATCATTACCTTAGGTACACATAAATTGCATGAATGGTGCAACTCAACATCATGTACAATCAGAGAAATGAAAAGCTGTGCTCCATTTGTATACAATGAATTCAAATGCATACTGCTGTCATGTATAACTAATTATAACAAACTTTTTAAAAAAATTTAAAAAACTGTATATAAAGAAAATATCAATGACCCAAACAAAAAACAGATATAGTTTAGTAAATGAATTCAGCAATTTGAAAGATACAAGATTAGTTGTGTTTCTATAAACCAGCAATGTGTATAATAGAAAAAGGAAATTAAGATAACAATCCCATTTATGAAAACATCCAAAAGAATAAAACACCTACAACTAAATTTCAACAAGGTAATGAAAAATTGTACACTGAAAACTAGAAGGCATTGCTGAAATAAAGTACAGAAGACCTAATTAAAAGAAAAGACACTTCTAAGTTCACAGACTGGAAGACAATATTGGTAAATGGCAATACTTCCCAGATTCAATAAACAACCAAAATTCCAGTGGCTTTTTGTTTTCTGACAAGGAAAAGACAACAATGAAAAGGTAAACAATATAATTTTTTAAATGGGAAAATGGCTTCAGTTAACATCTTTCCAAAGAAGATATGCAAATGAATATTCAAAAAGATGCTCAACATTATTAGTCATGAAAGAAATGCAAATCAAAACACAGTGTCACCCCACTTCACACCACTACAACAAGTATAATAACAATAATAAAAAAGTAAGTGTTGGCAAGCATGTGGAGAAATAGGAACCTGTAGGAGCCCTAATTAAGGAGATAGCTAAGATTGCGGTTAGTTGTGAGCCATAAAGCATTACCACCTTCCATGATCTCGCGAGACTTGGCCGGGGACATTGCGGACAGGGTCAGCACCATTTGGTGGTGTGGTTGGAGGAGTGTGGATGGCGTGTTGGAGTTGTTGTTGGAGCTGGCGAGAGAAGCTAGCAGAATAAAGAGCCTGTTTGTTTCCAGTCCACCTCTGAACTTATTCCCGCGGCGTCGTTGCTCCAAGCGGCAATCGCTTCAGGCAGCAACAGGTGGTGGCCCATACGGGGAATTCAGCCGGCAGGTAAGAACTGAAAATGGGAGCGAAAATAACAAAAGGTCAGATATTAAAAGCCATGGATGAGTTTTTCGATATCGCGGACTCAGTGGATAATGAGGAAAGTGATCAAGAAAGCATAGCCTCTGAGTCAGTTAATACCAGTGAGAAGAGTAGTGGTGTAAATTCAAAAGTAAGAGCTGCAAAAGCCAGTAGAAACTTATTGAAATTAGCCAAAGAATATGTACTCTCCTTAGAAGCTGAAATTCAGGATACCAGTAAAAGTGATAGTAGTGAAGAGGAATCAAAAAGTGATTCTGGGAGCACAGTCTCCAGTAAAAAGAACAACAAGAAATTAGGAGAAAGGACCATCAAGAAGAGGAACCACTTGTGTCCTCTACTCCCCCATGGATGGAATCCATTACAGAAAATATGAAAGGTATTACTAGGCGTTTGCATACCCTAGAAATAGAAATAAAAAGTCTTTCTGAGCGCTTATGCGCTCTCGAGGGTAACTCACAGATACATTGGGAACTGCCAGTATTTGAAAATGAAAATGGACAGAGGGTCCATCAGTCAGTAGATTTCAAAACAATAAAAAATCTCAAAGAGGCAGTAATGATGTATGGGCCCCAAGCTCCTTTCATATTGAGTATGCTGGAGTCCCTTAAGACCTTTAACTTAACCCCCTCAGACTGGAAAAGTCTATGTAAAGCAGAATTAAGTGGGGGCCAATACTTGGTTTGGCGATCGCAATTTCAAGACCTTTGTATAGAAACGGATAAACGAAACGCAGCTGCAGGGTTTGGAGACCACGATATAGAAAAGCTCACAGGAGAAGGGCAGTTCGCAGACTTACAGGCTCAAAAATATTATGACCCAGGTGTATATGCTCAGATATATACAGCTGCCTTAAAGGCATGGAAAACTTTACAAGGGCCTGGGGATCTACAAGGTAGCTTGTCAAAAGTGATTCAAGGACCTAATGAGCCATATGCTGACTTTGCTGATCAACTTTTGAGAACTGCAGGTAGAGTGTTTGGGGATGTTGATCAAGCTATGCCATTAGTTGTTCAGTTAGCAAATGAAAATGCTAATAAATACTGCCAGGAAGCCATCAGGCCATGGAGAAATAAAAAGGATCTTTCCATATATATACAACTATGTAAAGATATAAATGATGCCTTTGTCACAGGAAATCTGATTGCAGCCTCAATGAGAGGTGCATCCCCCCAAAATTTCACAAGGGCTCAACCTAGACATTATAATCAATCAGGATATTCCAGGCAAAATTATCATAATCAATCAGGCTATTTTAGGCAAAATCTCCAAAGAGAAATAAGACCAAACTCATACCGTGCCCCAGGCCACTGCCCCAGGTGTAAAAAGGGAAATCATTGGGTCAATAAATGCCATTCAAAATTTGACATCTATGGAAATCATTTGTTCAGGAATTCAAAAAAAGGGGAAAGGGGCCGAATGCCCCGGGGCCCACAAATATACGAGGCATTGGAGGAGGAGTATCCTCAAGCATCCACTCAGATGCTTCCCCAACACAACCCCTACTACCCATCCACTCCCTCGCCAGAGGAACAGGTGGAAATGCAGGATTAGACCTCTGTTCCACTGCCCGAATAGTGTTAACACCTGAAATGGGCGTTCAACTGATTCCCACAGGAGTCAGGGGACCTCTTCCCACAGGGACTGTAGGACTTATTCTCGGGAGAAGTCCTGAAAGCTTATTAGGTTTGCAAGTGACCCCAGGTGTAATAAACTCAGACTACAAAGGGGAAATAAAAATAATGCTTAGCTCACCCCAAAGTATAAGTTCTGTTAATCAAGGAGATAGAATTGCTCAGCTGCTTCTCCTTCCAAATTTACATAATTCATTTAAAATGAGTATGCCTCAAAAAAGGAACAACAGAGGATTTTGTTCCACTGACTCAGGATTCATGGCTTGCTGGGTTCGGGATTGTTCAAGGAGGCCTATGTGTAAAATAAAAATCCAAGGAATAGAGATGGAGGGACTGATAGATACTGGAGCTGATGCTTCCATCATTAATCTACAGCAATGGTCCAAGCACTGGCCTCTGCAAAAAGCTTCAACCAGTATAAGAGGCTTGGGATATAATAACCTCCCAGAGAAAAGTGCGGTAATTTTAAAACGGGAGGATGATGAAGGGCATAAAGGAACATTTCAGCCTTATGTTTTACCTAACCTACCGGTTACTTTATGGGGAAGAGATCTTTTGCAACAAATGGGAGTACACCTTGCAACCAAGCCTGCAGATGTTAAATGTGAAAATCTACAGGGTAATCTTAACCCTAAAAGAAATCATTATCAAAAAGTAGAGGGTAATCTTAAGCCTAAAAGAAATCATTATCAAAAGGTACAGGGTAATGCAGCCAGAGCCCTGTTTGGGGATTGGCTTGAATTGCGGTTGACTATGAGCCGTGGAGATTTGGGCATTGTCGCCTCCCGTAGTCTCACGGGACTTGTTGCGGGATCTCGAGTGACTTGGCCGAAATTGCTGATCGGGTCAGCGCCATTTTTTTGGTGTGTGTGGCGTGTGTTAGTCGTTGTTAGAACCAGAGAGAAAAGTTATCAGAATAAAAAGCTGTTTGTCTCCAGTTTGCCTCTGAAGTTCTTCCCGCGGCTCCGTTGCTCCAAGCGCTTCAGGCGGCAACAGGGTAATCTTAACCCTAAAAGTAATCATTATCATAAAGAAAAAGATATTTTTTGGGGGGGGCCACTGAGAAAATAATTTTGAAAATACCATGGCTTTCTGATAAGCCAATGTGGGTCCCTCAGTGGCCCCTATCTAAAGAGAAATTACAAGCGGTCCACCTACTAGTTCAGGAACAACTAGAAGCAGGACATATAGAACCTTCCACCTCTCCCTGGAATTCCCCCATATTTGTGATCAAGAAAAAATCAGGAAAATGGTGGTTATTACACGATCTTAGAGAAATTAATAAAACCATGCAAATCATGGGCCCTACTCAACCTGGACTTCCTAATCCTGTAGCCATTCCAAAAAATTTTCATCTTATTACTTTTGATATAAAGGATTGTTTCTTTTCTATTCCTCTACACCCTCTGGATACCCCCAGGTTTGCTTTTTCAGTTCCTTCTATTAACAATAATGGCCTTGATCAGAGATATCAATGGAAAGTTTTGCCGCAGGGAATGGCTAATAGCCCCACTATGTGTCAAATCTATGTAGATAAAGTTATTCAGCCTATCAAAAATAAATACCCAGAGCTTATGTGCTTCCATTATATGGATGATGTTTTGCTTGCTCATCCTAATCAAGAAGTCTTATTCACCATATTTATTGATATATCAGAAAACTTGAAATGATATGGACTAAACATTGCTAAGGAAAAGGTTCAAATTAGATCTCCAATATTATATCTAGGATTCCAAATTAATTAGGCCTCAAAAAATATTAATTAATAAGGAGCATTTGGCCACTCTCAATGACTTTCAAAAATTGCTAGGAGATATTAATTGGCTTCGCCCTACACTAAACCTCACTACTGGCCAACTAAAACCTTTATTTGACATCCTTTGCGGGGACCCTGATCCATCTTCACCGCAAACATTGACTCCTGATGCTAGGAAAGCCTTAAAGTTAGTAGAAAAAGCCATCGAAGGAGCTCATTGTGATAGATTTGATTTAACTCAACCACTGATATTGATTATTATTTCTTCACAATATATACCCACAGGAGTATTTTGGCAACAAGGGCCTTTATTATGGATACATTTGCCCGTCTCTCCTAAAAGTATAATTGAGTCTTATACCTCCATGGTGGCTAAACTTATTCTTCAAGGACTTAAGACTTCTACTAAAATATTTGGCATTCACCCTGCTACTATTATTACTCCCTATTCATTGTCACAGATTGAATATTTATGCTTCAATGATAATGATTGGGCTATAGCTAGATGCTCTACTTCTGCAAATTTTGATAATCATCTTCCTAAGTCTCCTATATTATCTTTTTGTATCAATCATCCTATTATATTTCCACAAGTAATAAAAAATCAACCTATTCCTAAGGCATTAAATGTATTCACAGATGGGTCCTCAAATGGTACTGCTGCAGTAGTCACTAAAAAAGAAAATATAACTTACATAACTGCACACAAATCAGCTCAACTAGTGAAACTGGAAGCTGTGGCAAGAGCTCTGGAAAATTTTAGAGAGCAGCCCATGAACATTTTTTCAGATAGCCACTATATTGTACATGCTGTCCCAAAATTAGAGCTAGCAGGACCAATAGCACCTCATACTCCAGCCTTTAAATTGTTTTATCAAATACAAAAACTTTTGTGGGCAAGAAAAGAACCTCTATTCATAGGGCATATTAGAGCACATACCAATTTGCCTGGTCCCCTCCATGAAGGTAATCAAAAGGCTGATGCCCTTACCCAAACAATCTTTATACTTTCAGCGCTCCAGCAAGCTACTTTATTTCACTCCCAGTTTCATGTCAATAGCACCACCTTGCAGCGTAGGTTTAAAATCACAAAGGAGCAAGCCAGAACAATTGTAAAAGATTGTAAATCTTGTATGGACACATTTGCCCAATCCTCATATGGTGTTAACCCTAGAGGATTAATGCCCAATCATTTGTGGCAGATGGATGTTACTCATGAGCCAAGTTTTGGAAAATTGTGATTTATTCATGTGACCATAGATACATGCTCAGGCATGAGTTTTGCTTCCTTACATTCTGGAGAAAAACTTAAATATGTTACATCTCAATGTTTGCAAGCTTTTGCTGCATTGGGCATCCCGAAAATGCTTAAAACAGATAATGGCCCTGCATATACGTCCTCATCTTTCAAACAGTTTTGTGCAAAATTCAATATATCCCATAAAACAGGCATCCCATACAATCCTCAGAGTCAGGGCATTATTGAAAGAGCAAACCACACACTGAAAATTATGTTATTAAAACAAAAAGAAGGAAATTGGAAAAATCCTAGGGACAGATTGGCAGTTGCCCTGTTTACCTTAAATTTTTTAACTTTAGACTCTGATGGTTATTCTGCTGGAGACAGACATTGGAACCCACACCAACAACATAAACCTTTGGTTTACTGGAAGGATGTTCTTTCAGGTACATGGAAGGGTCCAGATCCAGTATTAATTTGGGGGAGAGGATCTGTTTGTGTTTTTCCAAAGCACAAATCCTCTCCAATATGGATACCATCTAGATTAATAAAGCAGGTACCAAATCATAAGGATCAAGATGAAGTTTTTGAGGAATCAAGTTTAATAAAAAAGGTACAAAATCAAGAGGACCAAGATGAAGGTATGGAATGTTTCCCTTAAAAGAGTCCTCCAAAATATTTCACAACTTAAGTGTCATTCCTCCCGGCCGGGACAAGGAGATCTCTCTTTAGTGTGCACATATTTGTATTTTTTTTTCTTTTTATATATGTCTTTATGTCTGTGCATTTGTCTAAATTTCATGTAAATGTGACATCACAAATATATGTTTGTAGGTTTGTACATCTGTCCAGTGTGACGTCACAAATAACAAAGCGCTTATGAAAAAAAAATATATATATACATATATATATAATGTATATGGATCCAAATAACTTTAATTCATTCAAGTTTAAGAGTATTCAATTTGGGAAATAATTTAATAAGTGAAGGTACCTTCAATTTTGATTTATAGGTGTCCCAGGGATTTCTCTTTAGCGAAGAATATGACTAGTGCTGTATAACCTGATATTTTGGTGTTTTGACATAGGAATGTTTATTTGTAATTAACTTTATTTGTTTTATAGCTGATTAATTTGAGTTATTTCAACAGATAATTTCATGGAAGGTTACAGAGACTCAAGGGTCCAGCTAACAAATTATTTCTCCAAAGTGCCTTTAGCTTTTCTTTACTCTATCTTTAATGCAGTAAATACCCTCAGTCTTTCTTTGTTTTGTTCTGAATATGATATTTTGCCAGCTTATGTTTGTGGGAGCTCAAGCAGCAATGGGTGTGAGCAGAAATCAACTTTAATTTTCTAATCTAATAATTCTATTTTTTTAGTTTGACAACTTGCCTCTTGACTCAGTGCTGGAATAGCACTGCCTTTCCTTTAATAATTGATGCTTGAGTTTCTAGGTAGCGGGCCCTGAAGATTTGCCGGTGGCATTGTCTAGACATAAAAAAGATGGCTGCTGCCGGGCGCGGTGGCGCACGCCTGTAATCCCAGCACTTTGGGAGTCTGAGACAGGAGGATCACGAGTTCAAAGCCAGCCTCAGCAATGGCGAGGCACTTAGCAACTCAGTGAGACCCTGTCTCTAAATAAAAAAATACAAAAAAGGGCTGGGGATGTGTCCCAGTGGTCAAGTGGCCCTGAGTTCAATCCCCGGTACCACAAAAAAAAAAAAAAAAAAAAAAAAAATGGCTGCTGCTACAGCTGCAGGGATCGTGGTCACTGCAAGCATCCCTGCTGCTCAAGCATCAAATAACCTCACCAGCAGTGTGGCCTCTGCTCTGCATGGGGCCTCCTAGATCAACGTGTTATAACAAATGGACATTTTGATCTTTCATTATTTGGGACTTTACAGGACAATGCCTTGCAGTTATTTGTCTAGAGAACTCAATGTGTTACTTGATAGAACTCAGGGCAGCTGATTTGTTTAAAGAATTTGATATGCTATGCAACTTGGCTCGTCAGCAGAAGGCTTGTCACTTTAAAGCCGCAGCATCTCCTCACAATTGGACGGCTGTTAGTCATCATACACAGTCGATCCCGAAGGGCTTGATTGGATGGCTGGTAGCCAATGATGGGTAAGATCCCCAAAGGGAGACAACCTGAGACAGGCACAGTCACACATGACAGTCTCATGTGGCCGACATATCAACCTAAGACAGGAGTCAAGGGTACAGCCTTGATTATCCGATGACGGGTAAGAATGTTGGTTGCACATGGACGTCCTAGAGCATCCCCTCTTTTAAAACTAAAGGGGGGAAATATAGGAGCCCTAATTAAGGAGATAGCTAAGATTGCGGTTAGCTGTGAGCCATAAAGCATTACCACCTTCCATGATCTCACGAGACTTGGCCCGGGACATTGCGGATGAGGTCGGCGCCATTTGCATGATCTCACAAGACTTGGCTCAGGACATTGCGGACGGGGTCGGCGCCATTTGGTGGTGTGGTTGGAGGAGTGTGGATGGCATGTTGGAGTTGTTGTTGGAGCCGGAGAGAGAAGCTAGCAGAATAAAGAGCCTGTTTGTTTCCAGTCCACCTCTGAACTTATCCCCGCGGCGTCGTTGCTCCAAGCGCAATCGCTTCAGGCAGCAACAGGGGGAATTCAGCCGGCAGGTAAGAAACTGAAAATGGGAGCGAAAATAACAAAAGGTCAGATATTAAAAGCCATGGATGAGTTTTTCGATATCGCGGACTCAGTGGATAATGAGGAAAGTGATCAAGAAAGCATAGCCTCTGAGTCAGTTAATACCAGTGAGAAGAGTAGTGGTGTAAAATTCAAAAGTAAGAGCTGCAAAAGCCAGTAGAAACTTATTGAAATTAGCCAAAGAATATGTACTCTCCTTAGAAGCTGAAATTCAGGATACCAGTAAAAGTGATAGTAGTGAAGAGGAATCAAAAAGTGATTCTGGGAGCACAGTCTCCAGTAAAAAGAACAACAAGAAATTTAGGAGAAAGGACCATCAAGAAGAGGAACCACTTGTGTCCTCTACTCCCCCATGGATGGAATCCATTACAGAAAATATGAAAGGTATTACTAGGCGTTTGCATACCCTAGAAATAGAAATAAAAAGTCTTTCTGAGCGCTTATGCGCTCTCGAGGGTAACTCACAGATACATTGGGAACTGCCAGTATTTGAAAATGAAAAATGGACAGAGGGTCCATCAGTCAGTAGATTTCAAAACAATAAAAAATCTCAAAGAGGCAGTAATGATGTATGGGCCCCAAGCTCCTTTCATATTGAGTATGCTGGAGTCCCTTAAGACCTTTAACTTAACCCCCTCAGACTGGAAAAGTCTATGTAAAGCAGAATTAAGTGGGGCCAATACTTGGTTTGGCGATCGCAATTTCAAGACCTTTGTATAGAAACGGATAAACGAAACGCAGCTGCAGGGTTTGGAGACCACGATATAGAAAAGCTCACAGGAGAAGGGCAGTTCGCAGACTTACAGGCTCAAAAATATTATGACCCAGGTGTATATGCTCAGATATATACAGCTGCCTTAAAGGCATGGAAAACTTTACAAGGGCCTGGGGATCTACAAGGTAGCTTGTCAAAAGTGATTCAAGGACCTAATGAGCCATATGCTGACTTTGCTGATCAACTTTTGAGAACTGCAGGTAGAGTGTTTGGGGATGTTGATCAAGCTATGCCATTAGTTGTTCAGTTAGCAAATGAAAAATGCTAATAAATACTGCCAGGAAGCCATCAGGCCATGGAGAAATAAAAAGGATCTTTCCATATATATACAACTATGTAAAGATATAAATGATGCCTTTGTCACAGGAAATCTGATTGCAGCCTCAATGAGAGGTGCATCCCCCCAAAATTTCACAAGGGCTCAACCTAGACATTATAATCAATCAGGATATTCCAGGCAAAATTATCATAATCAATCAGGCTATTTTAGGCAAAATCTCCAAAGAGAAATAAGACCAAACTCATACCGTGCCCCAGGCCACTGCCCCAGGTGTAAAAAGGGAAATCATTGGGTCAATAAATGCCATTCAAAATTTGACATCTATGGAAATCATTTGTTCAGGAATTCAAAAAAAGGGGAAAGGGGCCGAATGCCCCGGGGCCCACAAATATACGAGGCATTGGAGGAGGAGTATCCTCAAGCATCCACTCAGATGCTTCCCCAACACAACCCCTACTACCCATCCACTCCCTCGCCAGAGGAACAGGTGGAAATGCAGGATTAGACCTCTGTTCCACTGCCCGAATAGTGTTAACACCTGAAATGGGCGTTCAACTGATTCCCACAGGAGTCAGGGGACCTCTTCCCACAGGGACTGTAGGACTTATTCTCGGGAGAAGTCCTGAAAGCTTATTAGGTTTGCAAGTGACCCCAGGTGTAATAAACTCAGACTACAAAGGGGAAATAAAAATAATGCTTAGCTCACCCCAAAGTATAAGTTCTGTTAATCAAGGAGATAGAATTGCTCAGCTGCTTCTCCTTCCAAATTTACATAATTCATTTAAAATGAGTATGCCTCAAAAAAGGAACAACAGAGGATTTTGTTCCACTGACTCAGGATTCATGGCTTGCTGGGTTCGGGATTGTTCAAGGAGGCCTATGTGTAAAATAAAAATCCAAGGAATAGAGATGGAGGGACTGATAGATACTGGAGCTGATGCTTCCATCATTAATCTACAGCAATGGTCCAAGCACTGGCCTCTGCAAAAAGCTTCAACCAGTATAAGAGGCTTGGGATATAATAACCTCCCAGAGAAAAGTGCGGTAATTTTAAAACGGGGAGGATGATGAAGGGCATAAAGGAACATTTCAGCCTTATGTTTTACCTAACCTACCGGTTACTTTATGGGGAAGAGATCTTTTGCAACAAATGGGAGTACACCTTGCAACCAAGCCTGCAGATGTTAAATGTGAAAATCTACAGGGTAATCTTAACCCTAAAAGAAATCATTATCAAAAAGTAGAGGGTAATCTTAAGCCTAAAAGAAATCATTATCAAAAGGTACAGGGTAATGCAGGAGCCCTGTTTGGGGATTGGCTTGAATTGCGGTTGACTATGAGCCGTGGAGATTTGGGCATTGTCGCCTCCCGTAGTCTCACGGGACTTGTTGCGGGATCTCGAGTGACTTGGCCGAAATTGCTGATCGGGTCAGCGCCATTTTTTTGGTGTGTGTGGCGTGTGTTAGTCGTTGTTAGAACCAGAGAGAAAAGTTATCAGAATAAAAAGCTGTTTGTCTCCAGTTTGCCTCTGAAGTTCTTCCCGCCGGCTCCGTTGCTCCAAGCGCTTCAGGCGGCAACAGGGTAATCTTAACCCTAAAAGTAATCATTATCATAAAGAAAAAAGATATTTTTTTGGGGGGGGCCACTGAGAAAATAATTTTGAAAATACCATGGCTTTCTGATAAGCCAATGTGGGTCCCTCAGTGGCCCCTATCTAAAGAGAAATTACAAGCGGTCCACCTACTAGTTCAGGAACAACTAGAAGCAGGACATATAGAACCTTCCACCTCTCCCTGGAATTCCCCCATATTTGTGATCAAGAAAAAATCAGGAAAATGGTGGTTATTACACGATCTTAGAGAAATTAATAAAACCATGCAAATCATGGGCCCTACTCAACCTGGACTTCCTAATCCTGTAGCCATTCCAAAAAATTTTCATCTTATTACTTTTGATATAAAGGATTGTTTCTTTTCTATTCCTCTACACCCTCTGGATACCCCCAGGTTTGCTTTTTCAGTTCCTTCTATTAACAATAATGGCCTTGATCAGAGATATCAATGGAAAGTTTTGCCGCAGGGAATGGCTAATAGCCCCACTATGTGTCAAATCTATGTAGATAAAGTTATTCAGCCTATCAAAAATAAATACCCAGAGCTTATGTGCTTCCATTATATGGATGATGTTTTGCTTGCTCATCCTAATCAAGAAGTCTTATTCACCATATTTATTGATATATCAGAAAACTTGAAATGATATGGACTAAACATTGCTAAGGAAAAGGTTCAAATTAGATCTCCAATATTATATCTAGGATTCCAAATTAATTAGGCCTCAAAAAATATTAATTAATAAGGAGCATTTGGCCACTCTCAATGACTTTCAAAAATTGCTAGGAGATATTAATTGGCTTCGCCCTACACTAAACCTCACTACTGGCCAACTAAAACCTTTATTTGACATCCTTTGCGGGGACCCTGATCCATCTTCACCGCAAACATTGACTCCTGATGCTAGGAAAGCCTTAAAGTTAGTAGAAAAAGCCATCGAAGGAGCTCATTGTGATAGATTTGATTTAACTCAACCACTGATATTGATTATTATTTCTTCACAATATATACCCACAGGAGTATTTTGGCAACAAGGGCCTTTATTATGGATACATTTGCCCGTCTCTCCTAAAAGTATAATTGAGTCTTATACCTCCATGGTGGCTAAACTTATTCTTCAAGGACTTAAGACTTCTACTAAAATATTTTGGCATTCACCCTGCTACTATTATTACTCCCTATTCATTGTCACAGATTGAATATTTATGCTTCAATGATAATGATTGGGCTATAGCTAGATGCTCTACTTCTGCAAAATTTTGATAATCATCTTCCTAAGTCTCCTATATTATCTTTTTGTATCAATCATCCTATTATATTTCCACAAGTAATAAAAAATCAACCTATTCCTAAGGCATTAAATGTATTCACAGATGGGTCCTCAAATGGTACTGCTGCAGTAGTCACTAAAAAAGAAAATATAACTTACATAACTGCACACAAATCAGCTCAACTAGTGAAACTGGAAGCTGTGGCAAGAGCTCTGGAAAATTTTAGAGAGCAGCCCATGAACATTTTTTCAGATAGCCACTATATTGTACATGCTGTCCCAAAATTAGAGCTAGCAGGACCAATAGCACCTCATACTCCAGCCTTTAAATTGTTTTTATCAAATACAAAAACTTTTGTGGGCAAGAAAAGAACCTCTATTCATAGGGCATATTAGAGCACATACCAATTTGCCTGGTCCCCTCCATGAAGGTAATCAAAAGGCTGATGCCCTTACCCAAACAATCTTTATACTTTCAGCGCTCCAGCAAGCTACTTTATTTCACTCCCAGTTTCATGTCAATAGCACCACCTTGCAGCGTAGGTTTAAAATCACAAAGGAGCAAGCCAGAACAATTGTAAAAGATTGTAAATCTTGTATGGCACATTTGCCCAATCCTCATATGGTGTTAACCCTAGAGGATTAATGCCCAATCATTTGTGGCAGATGGATGTTACTCATGAGCCAAGTTTTGGAAAATTGTGATTTATTCATGTGACCATAGATACATGCTCAGGCATGAGTTTTTTGCTTCCTTACATTCTGGAGAAAAACTTAAATATGTTACATCTCAATGTTTGCAAGCTTTTGCTGCATTGGGCATCCCGAAAATGCTTAAAACAGATAATGGCCCTGCATATACGTCCTCATCTTTCAAACAGTTTTGTGCAAAATTCAATATATCCCATAAAACAGGCATCCCATACAATCCTCAGAGTCAGGGCATTATTGAAAGAGCAAACCACACACTGAAAATTATGTTATTAAAACAAAAAGAAGGAAATTGGAAAAATCCTAGGGACAGATTGGCAGTTGCCCTGTTTACCTTAAAATTTTTTAACTTTAGACTCTGATGGTTATTCTGCTGGAGACAGACATTGGAACCCACACCAACAACATAAACCTTTGGTTTACTGGAAGGATGTTCTTTCAGGTACATGGAAGGGTCCAGATCCAGTATTAATTTGGGGGAGAGGATCTGTTTGTGTTTTTCCAAAGCACAAATCCTCTCCAATATGGATACCATCTAGATTAATAAAGCAGGTACCAAATCATAAGGATCAAGATGAAGTTTTTGAGGAATCAAGTTTAATAAAAAAGGTACAAAATCAAGAGGACCAAGATGAAGGTATGGAATGTTTCCCTTAAAAGAGTCCTCCAAAATATTTCACAACTTAAGTGTCATTCCTCCCGGCCGGGACAAGGAGATCTCTCTTTAGTGTGCACATATTTGTATTTTTTTTTTTTTTTTATATATGTCTTTATGTCTGTGCATTTGTCTAAATTTCATGTAAATGTGACATCACAAATATATGTTTGTAGGTTTGTACATCTGTCCAGTGTGACGTCACAAATAACAAAGCGCTTATGAAAAAAAAATATATATATACTATATATATATATAATGTATATGGATCCAAATAACTTTAATTCATTCAAGTTTAAGAGTATTCAATTTGGGAAATAATTTAATAAGTGAAGGTACCTTCAATTTTGATTTATAGGTGTCCCAGGGATTTCTCTTTAGCGAAGAATATGACTAGTGCTGTATAACCTGATATTTTGGTGTTTTGACATAGGAATGTTTATTTGTAATTAACTTTATTTGTTTTATAGCTGATTAATTTGAGTTATTTCAACAGATAATTTCATGGAAGGTTACAGAGACTCAAGGGTCCAGCTAACAAATTATTTCTCCAAAGTGCCTTTAGCTTTTCTTTACTCTATCTTTAATGCAGTAAATACCCTCAGTCTTTCTTTGTTTTGTTCTGAATATGATATTTTGCCAGCTTATGTTTGTGGGAGCTCAAGCAGCAATGGGTGTGAGCAGAAATCAACTTTAATTTTCTAATCTAATAATTCTATTTTTTAGTTTGACAACTTGCCTCTTGACTCAGTGCTGAATAGCACTGCCTTTCCTTTAATAATTGATGCTTGAGTTTCTAGGTAGCGGGCCCTGAAGATTTGCCGGTGGCATTGTCTAGACATAAAAAAGATGGCTGCTGCCGGGCGCGGTGGCGCACGCCTGTAATCCCAGCACTTTGGGAGTCTGAGACAGGAGGATCACGAGTTCAAAGCCAGCCTCAGCAATGGCGAGGCACTTAGCAACTCAGTGAGACCCTGTCTCTAAATAAAAAAATACAAAAAAGGGCTGGGGATGTGTCCCAGTGGTCAAGTGGCCCTGAGTTCAATCCCCGGTACCACACAAAAAAAAAAAAAAAAAAAAAAAAAAAAATGGCTGCTGCTACAGCTGCAGGGATCGTGGTCACTGCAAGCATCCCTGCTGCTCAAGCATCAAATAACCTCACCAGCAGTGTGGCCTCTGCTCTGCATGGGGCCTCCTAGATCAACGTGTTATAACAAATGGACATTTTGATCTTTCATTATTTGGGACTTTACAGGACAATGCCTTGCAGTTATTTGTCTAGAGAACTCAATGTGTTACTTGATAGAACTCAGGGCAGCTGATTTGTTTAAAGAATTTGATATGCTATGCAACTTGGCTCGTCAGCAGAAGGCTTGTCACTTTAAAGCCGCAGCATCTCCTCACAATTGGACGGCTGTTAGTCATCATACACAGTCGATCCCGAAGGGCTTGATTGGATGGCTGGTAGCCAATGATGGGTAAGATTCCCAAAGGGAGACAACCTGAGACAGGCACAGTCACACATGACAGTCTCATGTGGCCGACATATCAACCTAAGACAGGAGTCAAGGGTACAGCCTTGATTATCCGATGACGGGTAAGAATGTTGGTTGCACATGGACGTCCTAGAGCATCCCCTCTTTTAAAACTAAAGGGGGGAAATATAGGAGCCCTAATTAATGAGATAGCTAAGATTGCTGTTAGCTGTGAGCCATAAAGCATTACCACCTTCCATGATCTCACGAGACTTGGCCCGGGACATTGCGGATGAGGTCGGCGCCATTTGCATGATCTCACAAGACTTGGCTCAGGACATTGCGGACGGGGTCGGCGCCATTTGGTGGTGTGGTTGGAGGAGTGTGGATGGCATGTTGGAGTTGTTGTTGGAGCCGGAGAGAGAAGCTAGCAGAATAAAAAGCCTGTTTGTTTCCAGTCCACCTCTGAACTTATCCCCGCGGCGTTGTTGCTCCAAGCGCCAATCGCTTCAGGAAGCAATAGGAACCTCCATACATTTTGGGTTGAAATATAAAATGGCGCAGCTACTGTGGATAATATTTTGATTTCTCAAAAAGGTTGACATTGGATTACCACATGACCCAGAATTTCCATTCCTAGGTATGTATCCAAGAGACAGAAATGAAAACATGTTGGGCAACAGAAATTTGTAAACAAATGTGTATTGCTGCATTAGCCATAACAGCCAACATGTAGAGATAATAGGAATGCTCATCAAGAGATGAATGAATAAATTGTGGTGTAACACAATGGTCATAGAACGGAATGAATACCAATATATACTGCAACTTGGCTGAATCTCAGAACACTATTCTAAGTGAAAGAAGCCAGACCCAGTAGATACACACATGAATTCAATTCTATGAAATATCCAGAATATGCAAATCCATAGAGACTGAAAGAGTAGTGGTTGCCAAGGGCAGTGTGGGGGATGGTAGTGTAAAGAGGAAAGTGAAGTGACTGAAAGTTTACAGAGTGTCCTGGGTGATGAGAATCTTGGAATTACAGAGAGGTTGTGCTTGCACATTTTGAATGCATAAATGCCACTGAAACCATACACATTTTTTCTCTCTCTCTCTTTTTTAAATGTTTTCTAATTAGTTATACATGACAACAGAATGAACTTTAACACATCATACATAAATGGAGTACAACTTCTCATTCTTATTAGACATGATGTAAAAAATCACACTGGTCTTGTAGACCTATATGCACAGTGGGTAATAATGTCTGGTTCATTCTACTATCCTTCTTAACCCCATATCTCCCCCTCCCTTCATTCCCCTCTGGCTTATACAAAGTAACTCTATTCTTCCCTAGCTCCCCCCACCACACACACACTTATTGTAAGTTACCAACCACAAATCAGATAAAACATTCTGTTTTGGTTCTCTTAGGATTGGCTTATTTTGCTTAGCATGATCTTCTCTAGCTCCATCCATTTACCAGCAAATGCCATAATTTCATTCTTCTTTTGGGTGAGTAATATTCTACTGGATGGATGGATATATATATATATATATATATATATATATATATATATATATATATAAACTTTTTTTTATCCATTCATCTGTTGAAGGACATCTAGGTTGGTTCCAGTTTAGCTATTTTGAGTTGATCTACTATAAACACTGATGTGGCTGCATCACTGTAGTATTCTGATTTTAAGCCCTTTGGGTATAAACCAAGGAATGAGATATAAATATAAACCAGGTCAAATGGTGATTCCATCCCAAGTTTTCTGAGGAATTTCCATACTGCTTTCCATAATAGTTGCACCAATTTTCAGTCCCTCTAATAATGTATGAGTGTACCTTTTTCCCCACATCCTCACCAACATTTATTGTTGCTTATAATGTGCAAGTTGAAATTGTACACTTTAAAGTAATTAATTGTATATCATATGAATTTCACCTAATATTTATTTATTTTTCTGTAGTGCAGGGAATCAAAGCCAGGGCTTCACACATGCTAAGCAAGCATTTTACCACTGAGTTACACCTCCAGCTCCAAACCTAAATGTTTTTTTAAATAGGCCTTATCCAATACTTAGCAAATTTCTTTTTAATTTAAAAAATGAAGATATGACATGAGAAAACGTGTTATATCATAGAAAACATTAATGGTACTTATCAATGCATGGTAAGAAATCAGGTAATTTTAATTCATTTTGCTCTCAAGTTATTTTATTAATCTTACAACATTAAGAATTAAATGGATATCAATTTTTAATAACTAGGAAAAAGATATATGGAAATATTAACTTTTTGTTTTCTTTTTTTGCAGTACTAGGGACTGAATGCAGGGCCTTGCATTTGCACAGACCCTTCCATTGAGCTACATGTCTTGCCCTATTTATTTTGAGACAGGATCTCACTAAGTTGCCCAGGCTTTCCTCAATACTTACAATCCTCCTGCCTTGGCCTCCCATGTAGCTGGACTAAGAGATTTTTTTTAAAGCATAAAGAGAATGTTTAAGCTGTAGGGTTGAGGATAAAAGGAAATTGCATTACATGTATGGTATTTTCCTAAGTATTTAGAATACACTACTGAAATTTAAACATCTGTCTGTGGGAGACAGGCAAATATGTGTTACTTTTCCTTTCTATTTCTAAATGTTCTTTTTTATATACTTTTTTATTTTAACTTTTTATACATGTTTACAGAGTACATTTCATTTCATATTAAATATAAAGAACACAATTTCTCAAGTTGCTGGTTTTATATAAAGTATTTTTACAACAATTGTGTCTTCATACATGTATTTAGGGTAGTCATGAATAACTCAGTCTGCCATTATTCCTATCCCCTTGCCCCCTTCTTTCTCCCCCCCCCCTTTGTTCTATTTAAAGGTTTTTCATTCTTCTCATCCCCACTCCTTGCCTTTATAAGTTAGTATCTTCATATCAAAGAGATCATTCGACCTTTGGTTTTTTTTGGGATTGGCTAACTTCACTTAGCATTATTTTCTCCAACTCCATCCATTTACTTGCAAATGCCATGTTTTTATTATTTTTTAGTGCTGAGTAGTGTTCCATTGTGTATATATGCCAAAGTTTCCCTGTCCATTCATCCACTGATGGGCATCGGGGTTAGTTCCACAGTCTAGCTATTGTGGATTGTGCTGCTATAAACATTGATGTGGCTGTGTCCCTGTAATAAGCTGTTTTTAAGTCCTTTGGGAATAGACCAAAGAGTGGGATAGCTGGGTCAAATGGTGGTTCTATTCCAAGTTTTCCTAGGAATCTCCATACTGCTTTCCAGATTGGCTTCACCAATTTGCAGGCCCACCAGCAATGTAGGAGTGTGCCTTTTTCTCCACACCCTCACCAGCATTTATTGTTGGTTGTGTTTTTTTTTTTTTTTTTTGATAGCTGCCATTATGACTGGAGTAAGATGAAATCTTAGAGTAGTTTTGATTTGCATTTCTCTAATTGCTATAGATGTTGAACATTTTTTCATATATTTGTTGATTATTTGCATATCATCTTCTGAGAAGTGTCTGTTTAGTTCCTTAGCCCATTTATTGATTGGAGTATTTGTTTTGTTTGTTTGGTTGGTTGGTTTTAAGGCTTTTGAGAGCTTTATAAATCCTTGAGGTTAGTGTTCTATCAGATGAGACCCCTATAGCCCAAGAATTAAAACAAAGAATCAATAAATGGGACGGATTTAAACAAAAATGCTTCTTCTCAGCAAAATAAACAATCAGTAAGGTGAATAGAGAACCTACAGAATGGGAGCAAATCTTTACCGCAAGCACATCTGATAGAACACTAACCTCTAAATTTTCTTAATGAGACAAATTAACCACAATCAGAAAGGTAATTTATTTTTAAAATGCTTTCTGTTGGGCACATTACATTTTTTTAAAGTACAGCATTAATAAATGTAGATGGTTTGTTATTGACAAGGAGAAATTACTACACCAGAATTACTCATTTCGAAACTTAATAGTCCCCTAGAAAGATTGTGAAATACAGAGAACACAAAGACAAAAACTTTAATCACCAGAATCTAAATGTATCAAGACATAGTTGACCTTTGGACAACGTGGGTTTGAGCTGGATAGGTCTACTCATATGTGGATTTTGGTGGGCATGTGGATTTGTGAAAATTTTGAAAAAGAAAAAGGAACCTCATAGGCTAGGAGAGTCTATTTTAGCATTTTCTATCATTAAATATGCATGAATCTATTATAAAAGTTATAATTTATCAAAACTTACATACACAAACACAGATCATACATGATGCCACTCAGTGGAGAGAAGTGCAAACGTGAAGAGGCAGTGTTAAATCTTGACTGTATGAATGAACTGCAGCACATCCTGTTGCTGTTGCAGTGAACTCACCTGTTGTAACCCTTTAAAAGCCCCATTGGTGCTGATCATTTCCAGGTGAGCCCCACATTTTCAAAGATGGCCTGTCTTTAGTTGTACTGGTAACAGAACTGAGAATGGGCTCAGCTAGAAGCATTCCTTCACTTTCAGTGGAGTATGAAAACCAGCATTACCAGTGTTTACTGTGAGCCTTCTCTCAAGAGTGTGCCTTTCTGGCCAAACATAGGGAGGACTAAAAGGACAATTATTGTAGTTTGGCTGCCTGGCATGCTTTTCTCATATCATAGGATATTACTGACCTGACTATCCTTTGGGACCACAGCCCTCTCCCATCCTTAGTTCAAGTGGTTTGGATGGGACTTACCCCCAGTCTACACATAGAAGTAGGAGTGACCTGGCTCAGGTCATTCAGAGGATTCAACTCCTGGAAACTCAGCAAATTTAGTTTAGTTAGGAATGTTCATTGTGAGAATTTTGCTTAAAACATTGAGTTGAGAGGTGGAGTCTATCACACTGAATTTTGGTAATTAAAAAAGAGATGTATAAAATCCCCCCTGGAAGAAGCCATGATGATGAAGAGTTGCCAGTAGGATTAGTGAATCCAGGACATGCCTTGTTACTGGCTGTATGTCGCTCTACCATGGCCCTCCCCAAACTGTGCCCTGCTCATTGGTATATAAGTCTCTTCTACCAAAAGGTCAGTTCTCTAAGAGAAGGAGACACATCTCCAACATGCTTGGTCCTAGCACAAGAGATGGAGGCACAGCTGCTAAATGCATGTCTTCTTTAGAAATTATCCTAATGAGCTTAGATGCATGTTGTATCACTGGGAACCCAGAATACCTCACTGGCCAATATCACATTCTACAGTCTCCACCTTATGCTCTTGGGTTCCTGTACTGAGCTGGAACAGGTGGTGCACTCTGAGTCATCAGCACCAGTACTGCTGTGGTCACTGCGTGATTCTCACACAACCATTCAGAAGAACGTCATCAGGCCAGGCAGTGGGGGTAGGGAGCTTTCATAGAAAGCCTCCTATGATGAAGCACCTTAAAAGCAGAAAGGAACACAAGATGACAGAGCCCACTCCTCCTTCTTCTGCCCCTGGGGACTAAGAGAGATCAAGGACAAAGCTCCAGACGCTCTGCCTAGGGCAGCCCTCCTAGGAAGATGCATTGGCTCCTGCTCCTGTTGGCCTTCTTTCTGCCTCCCAAGGCAAAGGCAGGTGAGTGACCACCCCCCTCCCTCAGAGGTCCAACCCTAACCCACAGCTGGCACAGAACTCCTGTCCCTTCTGCACACCCCTGATCCAGCCTTCTACCCAGGCCCTCTGAATCCCAGTTTCAGCCCCACTGCAGAACCCCAAGTGAGACACTGGGTAAGCTGGCAACAGGAACAGAGGGGGAAGAAGTCTGTTTGGAAGAAGAGCCAGTGGATGTAGTTTCCTGCCTAGCCCCTACCCTGGTCATATGGAAAGTGGAGCTTGGCTAGAAGTGCGCACCAGAGTGTGGGAAGAGAGGAAATGTCCAATTCTCCTGGCAAGGACAGAGTGGGTGTGGCACCTGTGTCTTGAGTGAGACAGGTGCAGCCCATGCCAAATGCTTAGCAGAAATGTCTAGAGCCCGCCCGCTGGAAGGAGAGACCCAGCCACCAGTTTGCCTGGCCGCCTGGGCCCAGAGTAGCAGCTCCTGGCTGCTGCACGCAGGGCCAGACCTGGGGAAGGGCTTCCTCCATTATCGGGAAGAGTGCGACCTGCCCATTTGCGACCAGAGCAAGAGGTAGACTCCCGCCCGCTGGAAGGAGAGACCCAGCCACCAGTTTGCCTGGTATTCGGGGCCCAGAGTAGCATCTCCCGGCTGCTGCACACAGGGCCAGACCTGGTGAAGTGCTTCCTCCACTCCCTGGGGGAGTGCGACCTGCCCAGCTGCAACCAGAGCAAGAGGTAGGCACCTGCCCGCTGGAAGGAGAGAACCCTCCGCCAGTTTGCCTGGCCTCCAAGGCCCATAGTAGCATCTCCCTACTGCTGTAAGCAGGGCCCAGCCTGAGGATAAGTCCCTTCCACTATTCCACTGTGCCACTCTGCAACGGACCAAAGGTGCAGCCTTGACTCCACTAACAGGGTTGCTGACTGTACACGATCTGGGTCAGGTGGCTTAAACTGGAAGGGAAAAAAGAAGGGCTTCCAAGGGTCCACTTTGTTTGAGACTTGTTCTTGGGTTCAACGTTTTTGTTTTTATTTGCTTGTTTGTTTGTTTTGTTGTTTCTTGGGAGTTTTTTGTTTGTTTTTGTTTTGATTGACAGTGTATTTGTGTGCTTCTGCTCCTCTTTTCTTTCTTTTCTTCCTTCTCACTTTTATATTTTTTCTTCTTCCTTCATCTTCCCTATTTACACCCTGCCATTGCATTCTCAACAGAGGCAAAAACAAGTTATACGCACAAATTGAGATTTCTAGAACGTGTACAATTGAAATATATAGCAAAGTGGTGTTATATATGGTTTATTCTCTATTTTCTAGACTTATTCTCTCTCTCCTATCTCTTACACTAATTACTACTCCTTGGTTATTATTTTTTTCTCTTCTTTTTTTTTTTTTTTCTTTTCCATCTTTCTTTATTTCTCCTCTCAACCGCAGCATAAGTTAGGTTTATATGTAAATCGGTCTTTCCATCTATTCATTCACTCCATTCTCTTTCCTCTCTCGTCGGCTGATACTAAACCACTTCCATAGAACTCTCTTTTCATACTTTCTAAGAAAGAACAAATCAATACACTCACTTCCTTCTTCCTAAACATATTACCTCTCTGTCCATTACTTGAAACTTTAAAACCCCATCAGAAGCATACAGAGTAAATTGGAAACAACATCTGGTTTAACTAAATCTGTACATTGTGATCAAACTGGGATTCTCTGAATAGAAAGTGTTTGATTTTAAAGTGTAAAAGGAAATATAAGGGGAGCTGATAGCATTGTACTACAGGAGCAACATAAGGTTTTAAGGTAAAATCAAAGTAGACAAGGTCCCACAGTGCAGGTAGAATAGACGCACAAGCAATATGAAGAAACAAGGGAAGAAAGTGACACAAACAAATCAATATACCTCCTCAGTAGATTCCATACCATGCACAGTTGGTGCAATGCCAGAGATGGAATTCAGAAATTACATATTCCAAATGTTAGCAGAACTTAAGAATGAACTCAAAAATGAGATGAGGGAGCAAATACAGGAGGTGAAAGATCATTTTGACAAAGAACTCCATAAACAAATACAGGAAGTAAAAGATTACTTCAATAGGGAGATAGAAGCTCTAAAGAGAAACCAAACAGAAATTCCAGAAATGAAAGAAGCAATAAATCAAAATAAAAGCTCAATCGAAAGTATCACCAACAGAGTAGATCACTTGGAAGAAAGAACCTCAGACAATGAAGACAAAATATATATCCTAGAGAGAAAAATCTAGATTACACAGCAAAAATGGTAAGAAACCAAGAACAGAACATTCAAGAATTATGGGACAACATAAAAAGACCAAACATAAGAGTGATTGGGGTAGAGGAGGGGGCAGAGTTTCAAGCCAAAGGAATGAGTAATTTATTTAATGAAATAATTACAGAAAATTTTCCAAACTTGAGGAATGAAGGGGAAAACCAAGTTCAAGAGGCCTACCGAACACCAAACATACAAAATCACAACAGATCCACACCAAGACACATTATAATGAAAATGCCTAATATACTGAGCAAGGAGAGAATATTAAAAGCCACAAGAGAAAGGAAGCAGATTACATATAGGGGGAAACCAATCAGACTTTGTTCAGATTTTTCTACCCAGACCTTAAAAGCAAGAAGATCCTGGAATAGCATATTTCAAGCTCTGAAGGAAAAGGGATGTCAACCAAGAATCTTATATCCAGCAAAATTGAGCTTTAGATTTGAAGATGAAATAAAAACCTTCCACGACAAGCAAAAGTTAAAAGATTTCACATCTCGAAAGCCAGCACTTCTGAACATCCTGGGCAAAATTTTCCATGAAGAAGAAGAGAAAAATAACAATGAAAATCAACAAAGGGAGATATTAAACTAAGGGAAATACCAACCAGAAGAGAAACCAAATCAAGCTAAAGATCATCATACAAATAAAAATGGATGGGAATAAAAATCACATCTCAATAATAACCCTGAATGTTAACGGCCTAAACTCGCCATTCAAAGACACAGATTATCTGAATGGATTAAAAGAAATGACCCAACAATCTGCTGTCTCCAAGAAACACACCTCATAGAAAAAGACATCAATAGACTGAAGGTAAAAGGCTGGGAAAAGTCTTATCACTCACATGGCCTGCGGAAGCAAGCAGGGGTTTCCATTCTCATTTCAAATAAGGTAGACTTCAAGCCAAAGTTAATCAAAAGGGACAAAGATGGATATTTCTTACTACTTAAGGGAACCATTCATCAAGAGGATATAACAATCATAAATCTATATGCCCCAAATAATGGAGCACCTACATTCATCAAACAAATGCTTCTCAAGTTCAAGAGTAAAATTGACCACAACACAGTTATTCTAGGGGATTTCAACACACCTCTCTCACCAATGGATAGATCATCCAAACAAAAACTAAACAAAGAAACCTTAGGCCTCCTTAAAACAATTAATAACTTAGATCTAACGGACATATATAGAATATTTCATCCCTCAGTAAATGAATACACTTTTTTTCTCAGCAGCACATGGCTCCTTCTCCAAAATAGATCATATATTATGTCACAAGGCAAATCTCAGCAAATATAAAAAAATAGAAATACTACCCTGCATGCTATCAGACCATAAAGGGATGAAATTGGAAATCAATGACAAAACAAGGAATAAGAAAAACTACTCCAACAACTGGAAGTTAAGCAACATGCTACTGAATGAACAAGGGGTTGAAGAAGACATCAAAGAGGAGATTAAAAAATTCCTAGAGGTAAATGAGAACACAGATACATCATATAGAAATCTCTGGGACACTATGAAGGCAGTAATAAGAGGAAAATTCATTGCACTGAGTTCATTCTTTAAAAGGAAGAAAAACCAACAAATAAACGACTTAACATCACACCTCCAAGCACTAGAAAAAGAAGAACAGATCAACACCAAGAGCAGCAGAAGACAGGAAATAATTAAAATCAGAGCAGAAATTAATGAAATTGAGACTAAGGAAACAATTCAAAGAATTGACAAAACTAAAAGTTGGTTCTTTGAAAAAATAAACAAAATTGACAGACCCTTAGCAATGCTAATGAAAAGAAGAAGAGAAAAAACTCAAATCACTAACATTTGTGATGAAAAAGGGAATATCACAACAAACACCTCGGATATACAGAAGATAATTAGAAATTACTTTGAAAACTTGTACTCTAATAAAACAGAAAATGCTGAATGCATTGACAGATTTCTAGAGTCATATGATTTGCCTAAACTGGATCTGGAGGCTATACACAATTTAAACAGATCGATTACAAGCAAAGAAATAGAAGATGTCATCAAAAAGCTACCAACAAGGAAAAGTCCAGGACCTGATGGGTTTACAGCAGAGTTCTACAAGACTTTCAAAGAAGAACTAATACCAATGCTCTTCAAACTATTTCAAGAAATAGAAAAAGAGGGAGCTCTTCCAGACTCTTTTTATGAGGCCAATATTACATTAATTCCAAAGCCAGGCAAAGACACATCCAAAAAAGAAAACTTTAGGCCAATATCCTTAATGAACATAGATGCAAAAATCCTCAACAAAATTCTGGCAAATCGGATACAAAAACATATCAAAAAGATAGTGCACCATGACCAAGTGGGGTTTATTCCAGGGATGCAAGGCTGGTTCAACATTCGGAAATCAATAAACATAATACATCACATCAATAGACTTAAAGATAAAAATCATATGATTATCTCAATAGATGCAGAAAAAGCATTTGACAAAATACAGCACCCCTTTATGTTCAAAACACTGGAAAAACTAGGAATATCAGGGACATATCTCAACATTATAAAAGCTATTTATGCAAGGCCCAGAGCTAACATTATCTTAAATGGAGAAAAATTGAAAGCATTCCCTCTAAAAACTGGAACAAGACAGGGATGCCCCCTCTCACCACTGCTATTTAACATAGTACTGGAAACTCTGGCAAGAGCAATTAGACAGACGAAAGAAATTAAAGGGATCCAGATAGGAAAAGAAGAGCTCAAATTAGCACTATTTGCTGATGACATGATAATCTACCTAGAAGACCCAAAAAACTCTACCAGAAAACTTTTACAACTAGTAAATGAATTTGGCAAAGTAGCAGGATACAAAATCAATACCCATAAGTCAAAGGCATTTTTGTACATCAGTGACAAAGCCTCTGAAAGGGAAATGATGAAAACTACGCCATTTACAATAGCACCAAAAAAAATAAAATACCTGGGAATCAACTTAACGAAAGAGGTGAAAGAGCTCTATAAGGAAAATTATAGAACACTAAAGAAAGAAATCATAGAAGAACTCAGAAGATGGAAAGACCTACCTTGCTCTTGGATAGGTAGAATCAATATTGTCAAAATGTCCATACTACCAAAAACATTATACAGATTTAATGCAATTCCAATCAAAATCCCAATGTCATTCTTCAAAGAAATAGAAAAAGCAGTCATGAAATTCATCTGGAGAAATAAGAGACCCAGAATAGCCAAAGCAATCCTGAGCAAGAAAAGTGAAGCAGGTGGCATCACCATACCGGACTTTAAATTATACTATAGAGCAATAGTAACAAAAACAGCATGGTATTGGCACCAAAACAGACTGGTGGACCAATGGTACAGAATTGAGGACACAGAGACTAATACATATAATTTCAGCTATCTTATATTAGACAAAGGTGCCAAAAATGTACAGTGGAGAAAGGATAGCCTCTTCAACAAATGGTGCTGGGAAAACTGGAAATCCATATGCAACAAAATGAAATTAAACCCTTGTCTCTCACCATGCACAAAATTCAATTCAAAGTGGATCAAGGACCTAGGAATTAGACCAGAGACAATACGCATAATAGAAGAAAAAGTAAGCTCCAATTTCCAACATGTCGGATTAGGCCCCAAGTTCCTTAATAAGAATCCTGTAGCACAAGAACTATTACCAAGAATTAATGAATGGGATAGATTTAAACTGAAAAGCTTCTTCTCAGCAAAAGAAACAATCAGTGAGGTGAATAGAGAGCCAACTAATTGGGAACAAATATTTAATACATGCACATCAGATAGAGCACTAATTTCTAGAATGTATATAGAACTAAAAAAACTTAACACCAAAAAAGCAAATAACCCAATCAATAAATGGGCTAAGGAATTGAAAAGACACTTCTCAGAAGAAGATACACGATTAATCAACAAATACATGAAAAAATGCTCAACAACTCTGGCAATTAGAGAAATGCAAATCAAAACTACTCTAAGATTTCATTTCACTCCAGTCAGAATGGCAGCTATCAAGAACACAAACAACAATAAATGTTGGAGAGGATGTGGGGAAAAAGGCACACTCATACATTGCTGGTGGGACTGCAAAATGGTGCAACCGCTATGGAAAGCAGTATGGAGATTTCTTGGGAAAATGGGAATGGAACCACCCTATGACCCAGCCATCCCACTCCTGGGTCTATTCCCAAAAGACTTAAAAACAGCATATTACAGTGACACAGCCACTTCAATGTTTATAGCAGCACAATTCACAATAGCTAGGTTATGGAACCAACCTAGATGCCCCTCAGTAGATGAGTGGATAAAGAAAATATGGTATATATATACAAAATGGAATTTTACTCAGCAATAAGAGAGAATAAAATAATGGCATTTGCAGGTAAATGGATGAAGTTGGAGAATATAATGCTAAGTGAAATTAGTCAATCTCAAAAATCCAAGTACCGAATGTTTTCTCTGATATAAGGAGGCTGGTTCACAGAGTTGTTGGAAGGGGGTACATAGGATCAGAGGAACACTAGAATGGTCAACGGAAAGGGAGGGGAGGGAGGGAGTAAGGGGGGGGTTGGAAAAAAATTGGTGGTTGAATGAGATGGATATCATTATCCTAAATGCATGATTAAAGATCTGAATGGTACTTATATACTTTGTATACAAGCAGTTGTATGTAAAAAGATACTATACTTGTGCATGATGAATAAGTAAATAAATAAAAAAAAAAAAAAAAAGAAATGTCTAGAGCCCAGGTGACCCAAGACATGGTAGAATCACTGTCCCCTGAACACTTCCTTTGCTTTCCACTCCCAAGCCACTCATCCCTTTTGTCAACTCAGTTTTTCTTCCCAGACCTCTGGTGACTCCCCTATTTCTAGTTTCAGTCACTTGGGAAGACACTAATTTCTCTGCTTTGCAGAATCCCACCAGCACTGCCCTGCCAACCCTCACCCAGAAACACACTGGAGGCATTCCTTCATGCATCCCATGAACTGAATTTCAGGCACTAGGAAATAGGACATAACAATGTCTAGCATAACCTGAAGTCCTGGCCATTAGCAAGCATCCACTGTCCTAGACATCACAGGACTCAGGAGGGCCTTGGAGATTTCTGGAAGCAGAAAAACTCATCTGGGATTTTATTGTCCCTAGAAAGGTATGCTCAACCCCACCTATGTAAGGAAGAAAAGTTCATAGATCAATGCCTGCTTTCCTTCCCTTTTTGAGAAGAGGAAGTTGAGGCCCCTTCCCTCAGCCCCTGCCCAGATCCAGGTCATCTAAGGTTCCCAAAGGCCCCGCAGTTCTGGAGACATGGAACAGATGCACACCTGCTGGACTCAATGGGTTCACTGAGTGATTGGGTAACTTTCCTTTCAGGGGAGATCATCGGGGGACATGAGGCCGAGCCCCACTCCCGCCCTTACATAGCCTATCTTCAGTTTGATGATCAAGGTTCACGGAAGAAGTGTGGTGGCTTCCTGATACGAGAAGACTTTGTGCTGACTGCTGCTCACTGCTCAGGGAGGTGAGGAGTAGGAAACATCCCAGACCCACCTGGAGATATTCCTCAGAGACCCCTGTGTCCTTCTCAGACATTCAGTCTCCTGGGAGAACATGTGCAGGAGATGCCTTCAGGGGTGAGAAAGAAAGAGGGTGGGACAAGTCTTGTGTGGAGCAAGGCAGGCTGACTCCAGAGGCACTGCTCAGTAAGAAAGACCAGAGTGGCCAACACTGCCGTATTAAGAACTAAGAGCATGCTTTGCCATGACAATGCAAACTAAAATATTTGCATGTGTTTTCCCGGACATGACTGAGTCCTGAGAAACTATGGTTCACTTACCAATGGCTAAAGAAATCTACCTCAACTGCTAAGAAGCAGAGGGCAGTGTCACTCAGCTCAAGGCCTCCTGGCCTCTCTGTTTCCCCTCAGCTACAGCTCTACCCTGCCCCTGCTATAGGCTGCTCATCACAGCTCCTGGGTATATCCTCTGACTCCATGTCACTCATGACCACTCCACTCTTTATGCAGGCCAGTGAATGTCACCCTGGGGGCACACAACATTGAAGAGCCAGAGAAGACCCAGCAGGTCATCCCAGTGAAAAGAACCATCCGCCACCCAGACTATGATGCTAAAAACATTTACAATGACATCATGTTACTGCAGGTAATGTCCCCCTCCCTGATGCCTCTGCCCTCCCCAGTGCAGGTGCTACCCTCCCAACATGACCCTGCCCCTTTACTCACTTCCACCCTGGCCAAAATGGGATCCAGGCCCAGAGGCCATTGTGTGAACTGGACTTTTTTCTCCTTCCCCATAGCTAGAGAAAAAAGCCAAGTTGAATCCAGCAGTGAAGGTCATCAAGCTGCCCAGGGCCAAGGACAATGTGAAGCCAGGGAAGTTGTGCCTTGTGGCTGGCTGGGGGAAAATGGCCCCAAATGGCAGATACCCCAACACACTGCAGGAGGTAAAGCTGAGAGTGCAGAAAGACGAGGTATGCGAGCATGAGGAATTCTTAAACAAGTACTACAATAGTACCATCGAGATATGTGTGGGGGATCCAAAGGAAAAAAATGCTTCCTTTCAGGTGAGACTGAGCATCTATTTCCCTTGGCTTCATGGAGAGGGGTGTTTAGGAGAAGATCTGAGACCTAAATACCCAGGCAGCATGAGCCTCCTCCACCCACTTGCCGTGATTTCTCCCTGGAAAGAGAAGAAGGGAGCAGCTGGGAAGTGGCTAGGCCCTGGACTGAATGATGCCTGCCTGGAAACCTGAGCTTCAATGCTCCACACTGCCTCCACTCACAGCCATTAGAGACCTGTGTTCCTTGTGTGTGGTTGCTCTCACGAGGTGGCTCCTCAGCACTGGCACCCAGCCTGATCCACAATCTCTACCTCCATGCTGGTGTCTGTACCACCATCCTGCTTACACACCCTTAACCAACACAACAGTGGTCCCACACACTTTCATAGGGAGATGATCCCAGAACCTGGGGAGGAGGACAGAGGCTGACCCCAACAGGGAGGTGAAGTAATACCAATGTCCACAGTAAGAACATACCAGCTGAGGGCCCCCAGGGTCCTGCCTAGACCTCTGAATGCAGACTCTACAGGTCATCCTTGTCTGAGAGGGGACCTGAGATGGCAGGGAGAATCCAACCAGGAGGAGCACAGACTCAGTCCTCCTTCTTCTCTCTTCACAGGGGGACTCTGGAGGCCCTCTTGTGTGTAACAAAGTGGCCCAAGGAATTGTCTCTTATGGAAAAAAAAAATGGGACACCTCCCCGCGTCTACACCAAAGTCTCCAAATTCCTACAGTGGATAAAGGAAACCATGAAAAGACACCAACTGCAGCAGACAGATTAAGGCACCTCTGGGACTAACCTTCTCTCCCAGAACTGAGTCTAGAATTGTAGGAGCCCTAATTGAGGAGATAGCTAAGATTGCAGTTAGCTGAGAGCCATAAAAGATGTTCAAGTTTCACCTGATATTCATACATTTATCTAAGAATCTTTTTATGCCTGTGAACACTGTGTGACGCACCTGTAAGCTCGAGCTGTATGCACTTGTCCTTGTTAAGGCAAAATGTATTTAACCGGGTGAGGTTAGTGAGAGGGGGTTGGTGTGGTTGGAGTTAGAGTGGTTGGAGTTGGAGAGGTTGTTGGAGCTGGAGAGAGAAGTTAGAAGAGAGAAGAATAAAAGAACTTTTTCATTCCCATCCTGCCTCCAAATTTTCTCCCACTGCGTCGTAGCTGTAAGCGGCAGCTGTAGTCGCCGGAAAGGGATTGCAGCCTGGAACGGCAGCGCCGTGGGAAGGAGTCCGGAGACAGGATGGAGACGAAAAAATTCTTTAATCTTTCTGTCTCTGTCTCTTGTAATTTCTAACACTACATACACACTCTCACAAGAAACCAAGCACGTACTCTTACAAGAAACTACAATGTATCTATACAATAGCGATAACCCTGTCCTTTCACTCTCACAAGAAACCAAGCCATGTACTCTTACAAGAAACTACAATGTATCTATACAATAGCGATAACCCTGTCCTTTCTCTCTCTGGTCTCATCCCATGCGCCCGAGCAGGAATGGTGCTTGCTCGATCTGCCGAGTCACTCCTCAAATCTCTCGAGATCTTGGGCCAAGTCCCGTGAGACTACGGAAGGCGACAATGCCCAAAAATGTCAATCTGCTGAGTCATTGCTCAAATCTCTCGAGATCCTGGGCCAAGTCCCGTGAGACTACGGAAGGCGACAATGCCCAAAAATGTCTATGGCCCATAGTCATCCGCAATCTTAGCTATCTCCCCAAACAGGGCTCCTGCATTTCCCCCTTTTGTTTTAAAAGAGGGGATGCTCTAGGACGTCTATGTGCAACCAACATTCTTACCCGTCATTGGATAATCAAGGCTGTGCCCTTGACTCCTGTCTTAGGTTGATATGTCGGCCACATGAGACTGTCCCGTGCGACTGTGCCTGTCTTAGGTTGTCCCCCTCTGGGGATCTTACCCGTCATTGGCTAACCAGCCATCCAATGGAGCCCTTTAGGATCGACTGTGTAAGATGACTAACAGCCGTCCAATTGGGAGGAGATGCTGCGGCTTTAAGGCGACAAGCCTTTTGGTGACAAGTCAAATTGCATAGCATATCAAATTCTTTAAAACAAATCAGCTGCCCTAAGTTCTATCAAGTAACACAGTGAGTTCTCTAAACAAATACCCGCAAGGTACTGTCCCATGAAGTCCCAAACAATGAAAGATCAAAATGTCCACTTGTTTATAACACGTAGATCTAGGAGGCCCCATGCATGCAGAGCAGAGGCCACACTGCTGGTGAGGTTGTTTGACATTTGAGCAGCAGGGATGCTTGCAGCGACCGCGATCCCTGCAGCTGTAGAAGCAGCCGTCTTTTTTATGTCTAGACGATGCCACCGGCAAATCTTCAGGGCCCGCTATCTAGAGACTGAAGCATCAATTGTTAAAGGAAAGGCAGTGCTATTCCAGCACTGAGTCAAGAGGCGAGTTGTCAGACTAAATAATAGAATTATTAGATTGGAAAAATAAGTTGATTTCTGCTCACACACATTGCAGCCTGAGCTCCCACAAACATAAGCTGGCAAAATATCATATTTAGAACAAAACAAAGAAAGACTGAGGGTAATTACTGCATTAAAGATAGATTAAAGAAAAACTAAAAGCACTTTGGAGAAATAATTTGTTAGCTGGAACTCTCGAGTTTCTGCATACACAGCAGTCCTTTACCTGTTGAAATAATTGAAATTAATCATTTATTAAACAAATGAAGTTAATAACAAATAAGCAACCTCATGTCAAAACACCAAAATATCAGGTTATATAGCCCTAGTCATATTTTTTGCTAAAGAGAAGTCCCTGGGACACCTATAAAACAAAATTGAAGGTACCTTCACTTATTAAATTATTTACCCATTTTGAATACTCTTAAACTTAAATGAATTAGAGTTATTTGGATCCATATATATATATTCACAAGCGCTTTGTTATTTTTGATGTCACACTGGACAGACACACATACAAACATATATTTGTGACGTCACATTAACATGAAATTTAGACAAATACACAAATAAACACATATATAAAAAGTAAAAAATATATATATATAATTGTGTGCACACTAAAGAGAGATCTCTTCATCCCAGCTGGGAGGAATGACACTTAAGTTGTGACATATTTTGAAGGACTCTTTTAAGGGAATCATTCCATATCTTCATCATGGTCCTCTTGATTTTGTACCTTTTTTATTAATCTTGATTCCTCAACAACTTCATCTTGATCCTTTTGATGTGGTACCTGCTTTATTAATCTAGATGGTATCCATATTGGAGAGGATTCATGCTTTGGAAAGACACAAACAGATCCTCTCCCCCAAATTAATACTGGATCCGGACCCTTCCATGTACCTGAAAGAACATCCTTCCAGTAAACCAAAGGTTTATGTTGTTGATGTGGGTTCCAATGTCTGTCTCCAGCAGAATAACCATCAGAGTCTAAAGTTAAAAAATTTAAAGTAAACAGGGCAACTGCCAATCTGTCCTTAGGATTTTTCCAGTTTCCTTCTTTCTGTTTTAACAACATAACTTTTAGTGTGCGGTTTGCTCTTTCAATAATGCCTTGACCCTGAGGATTGTATGGGATGCCTGTTTTATGGGATATGTTGAATTTTGCGCAAAACTGTTTGAAAGATGAGGACATATAAGCGGGACCATTATCTGTTTTAAGCATTTTGGGGATGCCCAATGCAGCAAAAGCTTGTAAACAATGAGATGTGACATCTTTAACTTTTTCTCCGGAATGTAAGGAAGCAAAAATCATGCCTGAGCATGTATCTATGGTTACATGAATAAATTGCAATTTTCCAAAGCTTGGCTCATGAGTAACATCCATCTGCCACAAATGATTGGGCATTAATCCTCTAGGGTTAACACCAAAATGAGGATTGGGCAAATGTGTTATACAAGATTTACAATCTTTTACAATTGTTCTGGCTTGCTCCTTTGTGATTTTAAACCTACGTTGCAAGGTGGTGCTGTTGACGTGAAACTGGGAATGAAATAAAGTAGCTTGTTGTAGTGCTGAAAGTATAAATATTGTTTTTGTAAGTTCATCTGCCTTTTGATTACCTTCATGGAGGGGGCCAGGCAAATTAGTATGTGCTCTAATATGGCCTACGAATAGAGGTTCTTTTCTTGCCCACAAAAGTTTTTGTATCTGATAAAACAATTTAAAGGCTGGAGTATGAGGTGCTATTGGTCCTGCTAACTCTAATTTTGGGACGGCTTGTACAATATAGTGGCTATCTGAAAAAATGTTTATGGGCTGGTCTCTAAAATTTTCCAGAGCTCTTACCACAGCTTCCAATTCCACTAGTTGAGCTGATTTGTGTGCAGTTATGTAAGTCATATTTTCTTTTGTAGTGACTACTGCAGCAGTACCATTTGAGGACCCATCTGTAAATACATTAAATGCCTTAGGAATAGGTTGATTTTTTATTACCTGTGGAAATATAATAGGATGATTAATACAAAAAGATAATATAGGAGACTTAGGAAGGTGACAATGCCCAAAAATGTCAATCTGCTGAGTCATTGCTCAAATCTCTCGAGATCCTGGGCCAAGTCCCGTGAGACTACGGAAGGCGACAATGCCCAAAAATGTCTATGGCCCATAGTCAACCGCAATCTTAGCTATCTCCCCAAACAGGGCTCCTGCAGGCAGCCGCAGGCAGCAACATAGAATCACCCTGGAGGAGGTGTCCACCACTGAATAAATGTCTCTTAGCCAAGTGGAAAGGCTGGTTTCTTCTCTATTCATTGGCCTTCATTCACAGGGTCTATGTGCCAGGCAGCAAAATGACACAGTTCTGCTGTTTTCTGCTTTTCTCTCCTCTTTCTCCCATCAACACCTCCCCAAACCCCATGCCAAGCTGTGACCCAGCTCCTTCCCACCCACTCCAGTCTCTCCAGGGCTTGCCTTCAGCCAGTGTTGGAGCTGGCACCACCAGGAGAAATTTTGGATGGCTCTTGTTCTGGGCTCAGGGTGAGCTTTCTACCTCCTTCCATGTGTTAGGTCCCAGAGAGGAAGGGGAGAGCACCATGGGTCCTGGAGGCCAAGGAGGCACAGCTGAGGTCACTGCTCAAGGACAGAGCCCCAGCCCTGGGCACAGGAAGGGCCCTCCTAAACAGGATATTACTCTCCTACAGCTTTAGTGTTGAGGTGGAGAGTCCTTGAATACCCCTCATTCTCACCTGGAATTAGATTCCTTCCCTGCCAGCCTAAGCATCTTTCAGCTGGTCCCTCTTGGTCACTGCTGGCCTGTAGGCTGAGACTCCCTGATAATCATCTAGGCTTTATTGGTTGTTTAAGTTCCATAAAAGAGCGCCTCTTGCAGAAGTACTGTGAAACACAGCCTCTTCCATCAATCAGACTCATTCAGCACTTAATAATTGCCATAATTGGATATAAAATTTGCATATCCAATTGGGGATATACAGTTAACACAGTAATAGACCCAAGTGGAATGGACAGTGTTGGAGACTTTCCAAATTGTCCTTTTCCATCAGTCCATAAGGTATGGATTTATATGAGAAATCCATTAGAACTAAGAATTTATATTTTACTTTTATTTTCAGTTACAGGTAATATGAATACAAAATCACATGATATCTTGGACAAAGACTATGAAATTTGGAAGTGACTTTCATCATTTAGTTTGTGGATGTGAAGCTGCTGAACTATTCACTAGAGCATCCTTTTTAGGAGAGAGGGCAGCAAAAAACGGGAAGATTACCAAGGAAACCTTACTTTCATTTGTTTTAAAAGTAGCAGATATAAACGTCAGTGTACAGATTCACATTGTAGGAGACACACACATCCAGTTGGACTGCTCAGAAACATAATCCCTGTCATTACTGCAACTCCTGTCATCCAGAACCAACATGAATTAGAAAGGCTTGTGGCCTGGGAAAATGGAAACTTGGCTCTAATATTCAGGCCATCGTTATTACTGCTCCATCCATGTCCCCATTGCAACCTGGGAGTCTCTTTATTAGGAAGTTCTTGTCTTATAAGTCACAGATACAGTGTGTAACTTTTTGTTAAATAAAGGTGTGCCTATGTTGGGCTTACACAGCAGCCCTGCACCAAGGGCTGTCCATTAATATGTGGCACTGGAAGTTTAGCACAAGTTCTAGCCCTAGATTAATGCCCCCTCATCCCAAACACAAATCATATTACTCTCCTTTGTAACATGTAGTAAAAATTTTCTCTTCCATTATGTATCTCTGAAAGGCATGCTGTTTTCCATCCATTGTGTACAAATCATGCTGTCACATAGTCTCATAATGATCTTCTATAAGGAAAGAACAATGGATGTCACACAGCTTCTGATTTGGAGCTGAAAGAAATTCCTACATATAAAACATGCTAGGACCAGGCTCCTGCATTGAGTGGTGGGGAGAGGAATATACAGAAGTAAAAGCAAAAAAAAAAAAAAAAAAAATAGTATTTAAAAATGTGACTTGGTCATGTGCCTACATATTCAACTTAGGAGTTACTTCCACTTTGATTAAATGATTCTATGGTTTAAAATAACTTTGAAAACCATTGTTGGGGCCTTCATCCTCCTCCAGTAGAGGAAGAAGAAATTTCCAGGAAATTGTAATGACTAACCAAAGGTGTCACAAAAGTTGGGATAGACCTGGACCCAACCCAAGTCCCCTCACAACCATGCCAGCAATGGACCTTAAGTGCCTTCTAACGCCCTGCCTGGGATGGCTTCCCAGCATCTCCAGACATGAGATAAGCTGATCTTTGCTCAGAAACCTCCCTTAAGAGAAAGTCTCTGGGCCATACGGCAGGTGCTCAGTCACAGGTTTTCAAGGCACCTTCCTCTGGTAAATGGAAACCATCCAGAGGCATAAGTGAGTGGATTCAAATATCAAATGAAAAATGTGTCTGATAAAGTTAACTATATAGATAAATATGAAAGCTAGTATTGTTGTATTTTTGGTCTTAAGATCCTCTAGTTTCCTACATGATTTTTTAAAAATGCATAAATGCAAAGCTACTCTAGATTTCATTTCACTCCAGGCAGAATGGCAGCTATTAAGAACACAAACAACAATAAATTTCAGAGAGAATGTGGAGAAAAGGCACACTCATACATTGCTGGTGGGACTGCAAAATGGTGCATCCAATATGGAAAGCAGTATGGAGATTCCTTTGAAAACTGGGAATGGAACCACCTTATGACACAGCTATCCCACTCCTCAGTCTATAGCCAAAGCACTTAAGAACAGCACACTACAGGACACAGCCACATCAATGTTTATTGCAGCACAATTCACAATAGCTAACCTGTGGAACCAACCTAGATGCCCTTCAGTAGATGAATGGATAAAGAAAATGTGGTATATATACACAATGGAATATTACTTAGCAATAAAATAGAATAAAATAATGCCATTATAATGGCAGGTAAATAGATGAAGTTGGAGAATATAATGGTAAGTGAAGTTAGCCAATCCCAAAAAGCCAAATGCTGAATGTTTTCTCTGATATAAGGAGGCTGATTCATAGTGGGGTTCGGACAAGTTGCATAGGAGGATTAGAGAAACTCTAGAAAGGCAAATGGGTAGGCAGGGTAAGGGATGGGAAAAGTGGGTTAAAGAAAAAAGATGGTGGACTGAGATAACACCTTTACCCTAAGTGCATGTATGAAGACACAGTGGTGTGAATATACTTTGTATGCAACCAGAGATATGTAAAAAGGAGCACTAAATGGGTAATATGAATTGTAATACATTCAGCTGTCATATATAATAACTTGGAATAAAAAAACTAAAAATGCATAAAATAATGTTAATTGACACACAAATTACTAGTATATAATTTGTGATGATAACAAAGAGGGATATGAATTTGATAGGACCAGAGTTAATGTGTGTTGTTGAAGCTACACTGGTATTATTTAAACAACATCAGTATAAATGTAGGATAATCACTGTACACCCTGTAGTAACCATTAAGAAAGTAACTTAAAAATATACTCATAAAAGAAAACAAAGGATTCAAAATTGTATATTAGAAAAAACCATCAACAATAGACAGCAATATTGGATAAATTGAGGATCAAAAATATATGACATAAATAACACAGAGAAAAATGGCAGAAATAAGTTTCTCATTATCAAGAATCACTTTAGTGTAAATGGACTAAACTCACCAATTAAAAGTCAGTGATTGGAAAGTGGATTAAAACTAGGATCTAACTATATGCTGCTTTTAAGACTTACCTTAGATACTACTATATAACAAGGGTGAAAACAAAGAATAAGAAAAGTAATTTCATGCAAATTGTAATCAAAAGAGAGCTGGGGTGGGTATGTTAACATCAGACAAAATAGAATGTAAAATAAAATATATTAAAAGACACAAAGAACATTGCATATTGAATAAAACTCAATACCTCAAGAAGACAATATATATATGTAAACTTCAGAGACATATGCACCAAACTTCAGCTCTCCATCTTCTTCAAAGGTGAAGCAAACATTGGTAGGGCTAAAAATCCTTGGGCACTTCAATACATTGCTTTAATAGTGGATATAATATCTAGACAGAAGATCAACAAGGATACACAATTCTTGAACAACACCATAAGCCATCTAGATTTTCTGACAGCATCAGAATGCACATTTCTCTCAAGTACATATAAAACATTCTGCAGAATAGACAATATCTTGAGCCATAAACCAATTTTCAGTATGTTCAAAAATGATTGAAATAATTCAAATTCTTTTCTCTAGTCACAGTAGAAAAAGCTAGAAATCAATAACAGAAGGAAATAAAAGTTCACAAACTTGGATACTGAAATATCCACTTAAATAATCAATGGGTCAAAGAAGAAATCACCAGAGAAATTAGAAAATTCTTTCAGTAAAAGGAAATAAAACATAACAAAATGGATGGGATACAGACAAATCAGTGCTCAGATGAAATGTATAACTGGAGACACATACATAAAAGGAAAGATCTTAACTCAACATCATAACTTTACACCTGAAAGAAATAATAAAAGATCAAATAACTCAACCCATCCAAAGGAAGAAAATTATAAAGATTAGAGAGAAATAAACAATATGGAAAGAAATAAAACCACAAATGGTTTCTTTCAAAAGACGAACAAAATTGACAAACTTGTAGATAGATCAACTCAGAATAAAATGACTCATATTACTAAAGGCAGAAATGAAAGTAGAGACATTCTACCCATGAAACAGATTATAAAAGAACAATTGAACCCAGCAAAATTGGATACTCTACATGGAATGGACAAATTCCTAGAAATCCAGAAATTTTCACAACTGACTGGAGAAAACTGACCAGACCTATAACCAGTAAAGAGCTTGAGTCAGTAATCAAAAAATCTCCCTACAAAGAGAAGCTCAGGACCAGAGAGCTTCACTGGCAATTTCTACCAAACATTTACCTAAGAATATCACCAAATTCTTCTTTCAAAAAAAATTGAAGAAGAGGCAACACTTCCTGACGTTCAAAGATGCCAAAACACAGATACAAAAGCCAAGTAATTATGTCCAAAGCAAAGAAAATTACACACCAATATTCCTCATGAATATAACATGCAAAATTCTTAACAAAATTATAGTAAACCAGAGCGGTTTGCACAATGAAATAATTATACGCCCATGACTAAGTGAAATTTATTCCAGGAATGCAACGCATGGTTCAACATAAGGAAATAATCAAAGTGATACACTATATTGAGAGAATGGAGAAGCAAGGCCATATAACCATCAAATCAGATGTATAAAAAAACATTAGAAAAATTAAAAACTCCTTCAAAATTTACAAATTCAGCAAACTAGGGAAAAGATAAATTCTTTAACATTATAAAGGATGCTTATCAAAAAAGAAGCTATCTATCATCATACACAGTGTTGAAGACTTAATCTTCCCCCAAGCTTGAGGAACAAGATGTATATATAAAACACTAGAAAAACTAGGGATAGCAGGAACATACCTTAACATTGTAAAAGCTATCTATGCTAAACCCAAGGCCAACATCATTCTAAGTGGAGAAAAATTGGAAGCACTCCCTATAAAAACTGGAACAAGACAGGGATGTCCTCTTTCACCATTTCTATTACAAAATCCTCTTTCACCATATCTATATAATCCTAGAAACTCTATCCAGAGCAATTAGACAGATAAAAGAAATTAAAGGGATATGAATAGGAAAAGAAGAACTCGAAATATCACTATTTGCTGATGATATGATTCTATATTTAGAGGATCCAAAAAATTCCTCCAGAAAACTTCTGGAATTAATAAGTGAATTTAGCAAAGTAGCAGGATATAAAATCAATACCCAGAAATCAAATGCATTTCCATATCTCAGTGATGAAGCCTCTGAAAGAGAAATTAGGAAAATTACCCCATTCACAATAGCCTCAAAAAAAAAAAAAAAAAAACTTGGGAATCAACAGAAGAGGTGAAAGACCTCTACAATGAAAAATACAGAACACTAAAGAAAGAAATTCAAGAAGACCTTACAAGATGAAAAAAAGATCTCCCTTGTTCTTGGATAGGCAGCATTAATTTTGTCAAAATAGCCATACTACCAAAAGCACTATACCGATTCAATGCAATTCCAGCTAAAATCCCAATGACATTCCTTGTAGAAATAGTAAAAGCAATCATGAAATTTATTTGGAAAAATAAGATACACAGAATAGCCAAAGAAATCCATGGCAAGAAGAGTGAAGCAGGTGGCATCACAACACCAGACCTTAAACTATACTACAAAGCTATAGTAACAAAAACGGCATTGCATTGACACCAAAATAGACATGTAGATGAATGGCACACAATAGAAGACACAGAGATGAACCCACATAAATACAGTTATTCCATACTACACAAAGACACCAACAAACATACATTGAACAAAGATAGCCTCTTTAACAAATAGTGTAGGGAAAACTGGAGATCCATATGCACCAAGATGAAAATAAACCTTATCTCTCACCATGCATAAGACCCAACTCTATGTGGATCAAGAACCTAGGAATTAGACCAGAGACCCTGCGTCTAATAGAAGACTAAAAGGCCCTAATCTTTATCATGTCCTAAAGTGCAAAAAATAAAATCAAGGATCAATAAATGGGATGGATTCAAACTAAATAGCTTCTTCTCAGCAAAGGAATCAATCAATGAGGTGAAGAAGGAGCCTACAGAGTGGGAGAATATCTTTACCACAGGCACATCAGATAGGTCACTAATTTCCAGAATATATAAATAACTCAAAAAGCTTAACACACACACACACACACACACACACACACACACACACACACACAAATCAATAACCCAATCAATAAATGGTCTAAGGAACTTAATAGACACTATGAAGAAAAAGATATATAAGCAATCATCAAATATATGAAAAAACATTCAACATCATCTAGCAATTAGAAAAATGCAAATCAAAGCTATTCTAACATTTCATCTCATTCCAGTCAGAATGGCAGTTATCAAGAATACAAGCCATGATAAGTGTTGGTATGGATGTTGGGGAAAAGGTACACTCTTACATTTCTGGTGGGACTACAGATTGGTACAACCATTCTGGAAAGCACTATGGAGATTCCTTAGAAAACTTGGAATAGAACCACCATTTGACCCAGCTATCCCATTCCTGGGTCTATACCCAAAAGACTTAAAATCAGCATATGATAGTGAGTCTACCACATCCATGTTTATAGAACCTGAATTCACAATAGCTAAACTGTGGCACCAACCTAGATGGCAAATAATAGAACAATAAAGAAAGAAACTGTAGTATATATACACACAATGAATTATTACTCAGCATTGAAAGAGAATAAAGTTATGGCTTTGGCAGATAAATAGATGGAGTTGGAAACTATCATGCTAAGCGAAGTAAACCAATCTCAGTAAAAACAAAGGCCAAATGTTTTCTCTGTAAGTAGATGCTGATCCATAATGTGGGGGAACAGAAAGAATGGAGAAACTTTGGACCAGATAAAGCAGAGAATGAGGAGGGGACTGGGTACAGAGCAGGAAAGATGGTGGAATGAGACAGACATCATTACCCTAGGTACACATAAGATTGCATGAATGGTGCAATTCAACATCGTGTACAATCAGAGGAATAAAAAGCTGTGCTCCGAATGTGTACAAGGAATTCAAATGCATTCTGCTGTCATGTATAACTAAGTAGAACAAATTTTAAAGTTAAAAAAAGACTGTATATGAAGAAAATATCAAAGATCCAAACAAAAAACAGATATAGTTTAACAAATGAATTCAACAATTTGCAAGATACATGATTAGTTGTGTTTCTATATACCAAAAATGTGTATTATAGAAAAAGAAATCAAGAAAACAATTCCATTTATGGGAACATGCAAAAGAACAAAATACCTAACACTAAATTTCACCAAGGAAATGAAAAATTGTGCACTGAAAACTAGAAGGTGTTGCTGAAGTAAAGAAGACATAATGAAAAGGAAAGACAGTCTATGTTCACAGCCTGGAAGACAATACTGGTAAATGGAAACTCTTCCCAGATTCAATACACTATCAAAATTCCATAGGCTTTTTCTTTTCTGAAATGGAAAAGACAATGCAGTGGAATTTCAAGGATTCCAAAAAAGAGCTGGAGCTTTACCTCACTGGCAATGTGCTTGCCTAGCATGACTGAGTCACTGGGTTTGATCCTCAGTACCACATAAAAATAAACAAAATAAAGGCATTCTGTCCATCTACAACTAAAAAATAAAATTAAAACAAAGAATCCCTCAATAGCAAAAACAGTATTAAAAAAGAAAAAAATAAAGGACTTCCATTTCTCAATTTCAAAACATACTACAAGTTACAGTAATCAAAACATGGTGGTACTAGCATAAAGATAGACACAGGGACCAATAGAATGAAAAGGAGAGTTCAAAAATTACCTAACATTTATAGCCAATTGATTTTTTAATAAAAGTGGTCAAGTAAAGTACTAAGCAAGCGATTTACCACTGAGCTACACCAACAGCTCCAAACCTAAATGTTTTTTAATAGGTCATATCCAATGCTTAGCAAATTTCTTTTTAATTTACAAAATGAAGATATGTCTGTTAAATCATAGAACTGGGACAACTGAACAACCACAGGCAAAAGAATATGGTGGCACTCCACCTCACTCCATGCACAATAATCACTTCAAAACAATCAACATCCTATGTAATAGTTAAAAACATAAAACTCTTAGAAGAAAATATTAGGTAAATCTTCATGTCCTTCTGATTTGACACCAAAACAACACACAAACCATGAAATAAATAAGTTGGACTTCACAAAATTCTTGTGTATTAAATGACAGTGGTGAGAAAATGAAAAGACAATCAGCAGAAAGACAGAAAATGCTTAAAAATCACATATCTTAAAAAAGTTTGGTATCCATAACATGAGGAACTCAACAATGAAGAGGCAAACAATGTGATTTTTTTAAATGGGCAAAGGACTTCAGTTAAAATCTTTCCAAAGAAGATATGCAAATGAACACTCAAAAAGATGCTCAACATTACTAGTCATGAAGAAAATGCAAATCAAAACCACAGTGTCACCCCACTTCACACCACTACAACAAGTATAACAACAATAACAAAAAAGTGTTGGCAATCATGTGGAGAAATAGGAACCCCCATACATTGTGGGTTGGAATGTAAAATGGCGCAGCTAGTGTGGATAATGCTTTGGTTCCTCAAAAAGGTTGACATTGGATTACCTTAATACCCAGAAATTCCATTCCTAGTTATGTGTCCAAGAGGAAGAAATGAAAACATGTTGGGCAACAGAAATTTGTAAACAAATGTTTATCACTGCCTTAGCCATAACAGCCAAAATGTAGAAATAATAGGAATGCTCATCAAGGGATGAATGAGTAAATGAACACCAACACATGCTATGACTTGGATGGATCTCAGAACACTATTCTACATGAAAGAAGCCAGACCCCACAGATACATACATGAATTCAATTCTATGAAATATCCAGAATATGCATTTCCATAGAGACTGAAAGAGTAGTGGTTGTCAGGGGCAGTGTGGGGGATGGTAGTGTAAAGAGGAAAGTGGAGTGACTGAAAGGCTACAGAGTGTCCTGGATGATGAAAATCTTGGAATTACAGAGAAGTTGTGCTTACACATTTTGAATGCATGGAATGCCACAGAAATCGTACACATTTTTTTTAAAATTTGTTCTAATTAGTCATATATGACAATAGAATGCAGTTTAATACATCATATATAAATGGAATTTAGAATCTCATTCTTCTGATTGTACATGATGTAAAAAATCACACTGGTCATGTAGAACTATATGCATATAGGGCAATAATGTCCGGTTCATTCTACTCTCCTTCTTAGCTCCGTATCTCCGTCCCTTCATTCCCCTTCTGCCTTATACAAAGTAATTCTAATCTTTCTGAGCTCTCTCTCTCTCTCTCTCTCTCTCTCTCTCTCTCTCTCTCTCTCTCTCACACACACACACACACACACACTATTGTGAATTATCATCCACAAATCAGAAAAACATTCTGATTTGCATCTTTTAGGATTGGCTTATTTTGCTTAGCATGATATTCTCTAGCTCCATCCATTTGCCAGCAAATGCCATTATTTCATTCTTCTTTAAGGCCGAGTGATATTCCACTGGATATATAATCACATTTTCTTTATCCATTCATCTATTGAAGGACATCTAGGTTGGTTCCAAAGGTTAGCTATCGTGAGTTGAGATGCTATAAACACTAATGTGGCTGCATCACTGTAGTATTCTGATCTAAAGCCCTTTGGGTATAAACCAAGGAGTGGGATAGCCAGGACAAATGGTAGTTCCATCCAAGTTTTCTGAGGAATCTCCATACTGCTTTGTATAATGGTTGCACCAATTTGCAGTCCTACAAGTAATGTATGAGTGTACCTTTTTCCCCACATCCTCACCAATATTTATTGTTGTTTGTAATGTGCAGGTTGAATTTGTACACTTTTAAGTAATTCATTGTATATTATATGAATTTCACCTCAATCCTTATTTATTTTTCTGCAGTGCTGGGAATCAAAGCCAGGGCTTCACAGACGCTAGGCAAGCACTTTACCACTGAGCTACACCTCAGACTCCAAACCCAATTTTTTTTTTAAATAGGCCACATTCAATGCTTACCAAATTTCTTTTTAATTTAAAAAATGAAAATATGACATGAGGAAACATGTGTTAGCTCACAGAAGACATTAAAGGTAATTATCAATGCATGGTAATAAATCAGGTAATTTTAATTCATTTTGCTCAAGTTATTTATAAATCTTACAACACTAAGAATTAAATGCATGTGAATTTTTAATAACAAGGAAAAAGATACTATGGAAATATTAATTTTGTTGTTGTTGTTTGTTTGTTTGTTTGTTTTGCAGTACTATGGATTGAACTCAGGGCTCTGCATTTACACAGACTCCTCCTATGAGCTACATCTCTAGCCCTGTTTATTTTGAGAGAGGATCTCACTATATTTCCCAGGCTGTCCTCAGTACTTATGATCCTCCTGCCTTAACCTCCCATGTAGCTGAGACTAAAAGATTCTTTTAAAGCCTGAAGAGAATGTTTAATCTGTATGGTTGAGGAAAAAGGAAATTGCATTACATGTACAGTATTGCCCCAAGAGTTTAGAATATACTGCTTAAGTTTAAACATCTGTCTGTGTGAGACAGGAAAATATGTGTTACTTTTACTTTCACCTTTCTAAATTTTCTTATTGATACATAATAACCATAAACCGAAAGTAATTTATTTTTAAAGTGATTCCCGTGGAGCACATTTTTTTTAAAGCAGAGCTTAATAAATATAGATGGTTTTAAATTGACAAGGAGGAATTACTACACTGGAATTACTCATTTTGAAACTTAATCTTCACCCTAGAAAGTTTATAAAATACACAGAACACAAAGATGAAAACTTCAGTCACCAGAATCTAACTATTTTGTCCTTTGAACAACATGGGTTTGAACTAGATAGATCCAGTTATATGTGGATTTTGGCAGGCAGGTGTATTTGTGAAAATTTTGAAAAAGAAAAAGAAACCTAGAATATTGAAAAAATTAAGAAAAGGGTATGTCATAAATGCATAAAATATATGCACATAATAGTCTATTTTACCATTTGCTATGGTTCAATATACATGAGTCTATTATAAAAGTCATAATTTATCAAAACTTACACACAAACACAGATCATACACAAGGCCACTCAGTGGAGAGAAATGCAAACAAACATGAAGAGGCAGGATTCGATCTTGACTGCATGAATGAACAACAGCACATCCTGGACCACTGTTGTAATTTCATAGCCATCTCCTGCTGCTGTGGCACTAGAAGTTTAGCACAAGTTCTACCCCTAGATTAATGCCCCCTTGTCCAAAACACACACCATTTTTTCTCCTTTGTAACATGTAGTAAAGTTTCCCTCTTCCAGTATGTATCTCACAAAGGTATGCCCTATTCAATCCCACTGTGTACAAATCATGCTGTCACATAGTCTCATAATGATCTTCTATTAAGGAAAGATCAGTGGATGTCACACAGCTTCTGATTTGGGGCTGAAAGAAATTCCTGCATGTAAGACATGCTAGGACCAGGCTCCTATATTGGGGGGAAAAAAGAGGAATGTAAAGAAGGAAAAGCAAAAAATAATATTTAATATCGTGACTTGGTCATGTGCCTACATATTCAACTTAGGTGTTACCTCTACTTTGAGGTAATGATTCTATGGTTTAAAATAACTTTGAAAACCATTGCTTTAGGCCTTTATCCTCCTCAGGGAGAGGAAGGAGAAAGGAATTTCCAGGAAATTGTAATGACTTACCAAATGTGTCACAAAATTTGGGATACACCTGGACCCAACCCAAGTCCACTCACCACCATGCCAGCAATGATCATTAAGTATCTTCTAATGCCCTGCCTGGGATGGCTTCCCAGCATCTCCAGCCATGAGATGAGCTCATCTTTGCTCAGGAACCTCTCTTGAGAGAAAGTCTCTGGGCCCTACTGCAGCTGCTCAGTCACAGGTTTTCAAGGCACCTTCCTCTGGTAAATGGAAACCACCCAGAAGGAAAAGTGAGTGGATTCAAATGTCAAATGAAAAATGTGTCTGATAAAGTTAACTACATAGATAAATATAAAAGCTAGTACTGTTGTATTTTTGGTCTTTAGATCCTCTTATTTCCTACATGACTTTTAAAAAATGCATGAATTCAAAGCTACTCTAGATTTCATTTCACTCCAGTCAGAATGGCAGCTATTAAGAACACAAACAACAATAAATGTTGGAGAGAATGTGGAGAAAAAGGCACACTCATACATTTCTGGTGGGACTGCAAAATGGTGCATCCAATATGGAAAACAGTATGGAGATTCCTTTGAAAACTGGGAATGGAACCGCCTTATGACACAGCTATCCCACTCCTCAGTCTATACCCAAAGCACTTAAGAACAGCACACTACAAGGACACAGCCACATCAATGTTTATTGCAGCACAATTCACAATAGCTAAACTGTGGAACCAACATAGATGCCCTTCAGTAGATGAATGGATAAAGAAAATGTGGCATTTATACACAATGGAATATTACTCAGTAATAAAAGAGAATAAAACAATGTCATTCACAGGTAAATAGATGAAGTTGGAGAATATAATGGTAAGTGAAGTTAGCCAATCCCAAAAATCCAAATGCCAAATGTTTTCTCTGATATAAGGAGGCTGATTCATAGTGGGGTTTGGACGGGGAGCATAGGAGGATTAGAGGAACTCTACAAAGGTCAATAGGGAGAGAAGGTAAGGGAGGGGACAAAGGGATAAAAAAAAAAAGATGGTGGAATGAGATAACACTTTTAACCTAAGCACATGTATGAAGACATAAATGGTGTGAATATACTTTGAATACAACCAGAGATATGTAAAAGGGAGCACTATATGGGTAATATGAATTGTAATACATTCAATGTCATATATAACAACTTGGAATTAAAAAAACTCTAAAAATGCATAAGATAATGTTAATTGACACACGAATTACTAGTACATAATTTGTGATGATAACAAAGAGGGGTATGAATTTGGATAGGAGCAGAGTTAATGTGTGTTGTTGAAGCTACACTGGTATTATTTCAAACAACATCAGTATGAATGTAGGATAATCACTGTATGCCCTGTAGTAACCATTAAGAAAGTAACTTAAAAATATACTCAGAAAAGTAAACAAAGGATTCAAAATTGTACATTAGAAAAAACAATCCACAAAAGAGAGCAATATTGGATGAATTGAGGAGCAAAAATATATGACATTAAAAAAAAACACATAAAAATGGCAGAAATAAGTTTCTTATAATCAATAATCACTTTAGAGTAAATGGACTAAACTCACCAATTGCAAGTCAGGGATTGGAAAATGGATTAAAACTATGATCTAACTATATGCTGCGTTTAAGACTTACCTTACATCCTACTATATAACAAGGTGAAAATGAAAAAACAGGAAAAGTAATTCCATGCAAATTGTAATCAAAAGAGAGCTGGGTTAGCTATGTTAACCACAGACAAAATAGACTGTGAAATAAAGCATATTAAAAGACACAAAGATCATTCCATATTGAATAAAAGTCAAAACCTCAAAAAGACAAGATATATGTAAACTTCACAGACATATATGCACCAAACTTCAGCTCTCCAGAAAGATGAAGCAAACATTGGCAGAGTTGAAGGGAGAAATTGACAGTTCCGAAAAAATCCATGGGAGCTTCAATACCTTGTTGTAATAGTGGATAGAATATTTACACAGAAGATCAACAAGAATACACAATTCTTGAACAACACTATAAGCCATCTAGACTCTTTGACAGCAACAGAATGCATGTTTCTCTCAAGTGCATATAAAACATTCTGCAGATTAGACAATATGTTGTGCCATAAACCAATTTTCAGTATGTTCAATGAAGATTGAAATAATTCAAATTATTTTCTCTAGTCACAGTATAAGAAGCTAGAAAACAATAACAGAAGAAATAAAAGTTCACAAACTTGGAAATTGAAATACCCACTTAATAATCAATGGGTCAAAGAAGAAATCACCAGAGAAATTAGAAAGTTCATTCAGATGAAAGGAAATAAAACATAACAAAATGGATGGGATACAGACAAATCAGTGCTCAGATGAAATGTATAACTTGGAGCACATACATAAAAGGAAAGATCTTAACATCATAACTTTATACCTGAAAGAACTAATAAAAGATCAAATAACTCAACCCATCCAAAGGAAGAAAATTATAAAGATTAGAGAGAAATAAGCAATATGGAAAGAAATAAAACCACAAGTGGTTTCTTTCAAAAGATGAACAAAATTGACAAACTTGTAGCTAGATCATCTCAGAATAAAATGACTCATATTACTAAAGGCAGAAATGAAAGTAGAGACATTCTACCCATGAAACAGATTATAAAAAAGAACAATTGAACCCAGCAAAATTGGATGCTCTACATGGAATGGACAAATTCCTAGAAATCCAGAAATTTTCACAACTGACTGGAGAAAAATGACAAAACTGACCAGACCTATAATTGACAAAGAGTTTGAGTCAATAATCAAAAAATCTCCCTACAAAGAGAACCTCAGGACCAGAGAGCTTCACTGGCAAATTCTACCAAACATTTCCCTAAGAATATCACCAAATTCTTCTTTCAAAAAAAATTGAAAGGAGGCAACAATTCCTGATATTCAAAGAGGCCAAAACACAGATACAAAAGTCAAGTAATTATGTCCAAAGAAAAGAAAATTACACACCAATATTCCTCATGAATATACATGCAAAACTCTTAACAAAAATTATAGTAAACCAAAGCTGACTGCATGATAAAAGGATTATACATCCATGACTAAGTGAGATTTATCCCAGGAATGCAGGGCATGGTTCAACATAAGGAAATAATCAAGGTGACATACTATATTGAGAGAATGGAGAAACAAGATCACATAATCATCCAATTAGATGCAGAAAAATACATTAGAACAAATTCAATACTCCTTCATGATTTACAAAATTCAGCAAATTAGGAAACGAGAAATCTTTAACATTATAAAAGATATTTATCAAAAACCCAAAGCTATCATCATACACAGTGTTGGAAGACTTAATCTTCCCCCTAGCTTGAGGAACAAGACGTATATATAAAACCCTAGAAAAACTAGGGATAGCAGGAACAAACCTCAACATTGTAAAAGCTATCTATGCTAAACGCAAGGCCAAAATCATTCTAAATGGAGAAAAATTGCAAGCACTCCCTCTAAAAACTGGAACAAGACAGGGATGCCTTCTTTCACCTCGTCTACATAATCCTCTTTCACCACTTCTACATAACCCTTGAAACTCTAGCCAGAGCAATTAGACAGATGAGAGAAATTACAGGGATATGAATAGGAAAAGAACTCAAACTATCACTATTTGCCAATGACATGATTCTATATTTAGAGGACCAAAAAAATTCCTCCAGAAAACTTCTGGAATTAATAAGTGAATTTAGCAAAGTAGCAGGATATAAAATCAATACCTATAAATCAAATGCATTTCCATATATCAGTGATGAAGCCTCTGAAAGAGAAATTAGGAAAACTACCCCATTCACAATAGCTTCAAAAAAATATAAATAAAATACTTGGGAATCAACAGAAGAGGTGAAAGACCTCTACAATGAAAACTACAGAACACTAAAGAAAGAAATTCAAGAAGACCTTACAAGATGGAAAGATCTACCTTGTTCTTGGATAGGCAGAATTATTATTGTCAAAATGGCCATACTACCAAAAGCACTATACAGATTCAATGCAATTCCATAAAAATCCCAATGACATTCCTCATAGAAATAGAAAAAGCAATCATGAAATTCATTTGGAAAAATAAGAGACACAGAATAGCCAAAGCAATCCTTGGCAAGAAGATTGAAGCAGGTGGCATCACAAAACCAGACATTAAACTATACTACAAAGCTATAGTAACAAAAATGGCATGGTATTGGCACCAAAATAGACATGTAGATGAATGGTACACAATAGAAGACACAGAGACAAACCCACATAAATACAGTTATCCCATACTACACAAAGGCACCAACAAACATACATTGAACAAAGATAGCCTCAAATGGTGCTGGGAAAACTGGAGATCCATATACACCAAGATGAAAATAAACCCCTATCTCTCACCATGCATAAGACTCAACTCCATGTGGATCAAGGACCTAGGAAATTAGACCAGTGACCCTGTGTCTAATAGAAGAAAAAGAAGGTCCTAATTTTTATCATGTCAGATTAGGCTACAATTTCCTTAACAAGACTTCTAAAGTGCAAAAAATAAAATCAAGAATCAAAAATGGGTTGTGGCTCAGCAGTAGAGCGCTCGCCTAGCATATGCGTGGCCCAGGTTCGATCCTCAGCACCATGTAAAAATAAACACATTGTGTACTGTAAGGAAATTACAGTAGGGGCTGAGGTTTCTAGCTCTCCATAGACCTGGAATGGACCTTCTTTCTCCAGAAAAGAAGGCTAGGGGAGCGTACCTCAGCGATGAGACGAGACTGGGAAGGTAGCGGTCACTGGTGCCCCCTCCTCCGCCTTCAAAAGACTCAGGGACACACCAGGGAGCCCAATCAGGTAGCAGCCTTGGAACTCAGGTTTATTGAGGAAGGTGGACAGTCTTATAGTGGACATGAGCCAATCAGCAAAGAGATTATAGAGACAGGTAAAGAACACGGGCACATCCTATTGGCAGAGTCCCCTACCCTATCCTTAGGGTGGTTTCGGTTCTCACAATATGTCAGAGGAACGCCCCCTGTTTAGGTCAGGTCCATAACAGGGCGTGGAAAGCAGCCAGAAAGTTAGAGTTCTTTACCCTTTTGGCTGACGTGTTCTAAAGGCCCCAACAGTGTACAACTAAAGCAAATAAATAAATATTTTTTTAAAAAAGAATAAGAAATGAGATAGATTCAAACTAAAGAGCTTCTCAGAAAAAAGAAAAACAATCAATGAGGTGAAGAGGGAGCCTACAGAGTAGGAGAATATCTTTACCACATGCACATCAGATAGATCACTAATTTCCAGGATATATAAATAACTCAAAAAGCTTAAGCCGGGCGCGGTGGCGCACACCTGTAATCCCAGCACTTTGGGAGGCTGAGGCAGGAGGATCGCAAGTTCAAAGCCAGCCTCAGCAATGGCGAGGCACTTAGTAACTCAGTGAGACCCTGCTTCTAATAAAAATACAAAAAAGGGCTGGGGATGTGGCCCAGTGGTCAAGTGCCCCTGAGTTCAATCCCCGGTACCAAAAAAAAAAAAGCTTAACATACCACACACACACACACACACACACACACTAAAAATAACCCAATCAATAAATGGTCTAAGGAACTGAATAGACACTTTGCAGAAGAATATATATAAGCAATCAACAAATATATGACAAAATATTCAACATCATCTAGCAATTAGAGAAATGCAAATCAAAACTACTCTAAGATTTCATCTCATTCCAGTCAGAATGGCAGTTATCAAAAATACAAGCCATAATAAGTGTTGGTATGGATGTTGGGGAAAAGGTACATTCTTACATTTCTGGTAGGACTACAAATTGGTACAACCATTCTGGAAAGCACTATGGAGATTCCTTAGAAAACTTGGAATGGAACCACCATTTGACCCAGCTATCCCATTCCTTTTTCTATACCCAAAAGACTTAAAATCAGCATACTATAGTGACTCAGACACATCCATGTTTATAGCAGCTGAATTCACAATAGCTAAACTGTGGAACCAACCTATATGGCAACCAATACAACAATGGATAAAGAAACTGCAGTATATATACACAATGAATTATTACTCATCATTTAAAGAGAATAAAGTTATGGCTTTTGCAGGTAAATGGATGGAGTTGGAGACTATCATGCTAAGCAAAGTAAACCAATCTCAGTAAAAACAAAGGTCAAATGTTTTCTCTGTTAGTGGATGCTGACTCATAATGGGGGGGAACGGAAAGAATGGAGAAACTTTTGACCAGGTAAAACAGAGAATGAGGAGGGGAGTGGGTACAAGGCAGGAAAAAATGGTGGAATGAGACGGACATCATTACCCTAGGTACACGTAACATTGCACAAATGGTGCAACTCAACATGTGTGTACAATCAGAGAAATGAAAAGCCGTGCTCCATTGTGTACAATGAATTGAAATGCATTCTGCTGTCATGTATAACTAATTAGAACAAACTTCAAAAAGTTAAAAAAAAAAAGACTGTACATAAAGAAAATATCAAAGATCAAAAAAAACATAATTTAGTAAATTAATTCAGTAATTTGAAAGATACAAGATTAGTTGTGTTTCTATAAACCAGCAATGTGTATGGTAGAAAAAGGAAATTAAGAAAACAATTCCATTTATAAGAATATCCAAAAGAACAAAATACCTAACACTAAATTTCACCAGGGAAATAAAAAATTGTGCACTGAAAACTAGAAGGCATTGCTGAAATAAAGTAAAGAAGACATAATTAAAAGGAAAGACAGTCTATGTTCAAAGACTGGAAGACAATACAGGTAAATGGCAATACTTCCCAGATTCAATACGCTATCAAAATTCTATTGGCTTCTTGTTTTCTGAAATGCAGTGGAATTTCAAGGATCCCCAAAAAGAGCTCACTGGCAATCCTCAAACCACATAAAAATAAACAAATAAAATAAAGGCATTCTGTCCATCTACAACTACAAAAAAAAGAAGAAGAAGAAGAAGAAGAAGAAGAAGAAGAAGAAGAAGAAGAAGAAAAAAATAGAATCTCAAAAAGCAAAAACAGTATTAAAAAACAAAAATGTTAAAGGACTTCTATTTCTCAATTTCAAAATTTATTACAATTTACAGTAATCAAAACATTGTGATACTGGCATAAAGATAGACACAAGGACCAATGGAATAAAATTGTGAGTTCAGATATAACCCAATGTTTATAGCCAATTGATTTTTAATAAATGTGGTCAAGGAAAGTACTAAGCAAGCACTTTACCACTGAGCTACACCTCCAGCTCCAAACCTAAATGTTTATTAATAGGCCATATCCAATGCTTAGCAAATTTCTTTTTAATTTAAAAAATGAATATATTACATGAGAAAAAATGTGTTAGATCATAGAACTGGGATAACTGGACAACCATAGGCAAAAGAAAATGGTGACTATATAGACCACATTTTCTTTATCCATTCATCTATTGAAGGACATCTAGGTTGATTGAGCTGCTATAAACACTGATGTGGCTGCATCACTGTAGTATTCTGATTTTAAGCCCTTTGGGTATAAACCGAGGAGTGGGACAGCCAGGTCAAATGGTGGTTTCATTTCAAGTTTTCTGAGGAATGTCCACATCCCTTTTCATAATGGTTCCATAATTTGCAGTTCCACCATTAACGTATGAGTGTACCTTTTGACGACATCCTTGCCAACATTTATTGCTTCTTGTAATGTGCAGGTTGAATTTGTACACTTTTAAGTAATTATTGTATATTATATGAATTTCACCTCAATATTTATTTATTTTTCTGCAGTGCTTGGAATCAAAGCCAGGGCTTTACACACACTAGGCAAGCACTTTACCACTGAGTTACACTTCCAACTACAAACATAAATGTTTTTTAAATATGCCATATCCAATGCTTAGCAAGTTTCTTTTTAATTTAAAAAATGAAGATATGACATGAGAAAACGTGTTAGCTCATAGAAGACATTAAAGGTAATTATCAATGCATGGTAAGAAATCAGATAATTTTAATTCATTTTGCTCAAGTTATTTTATAAATCTTACAACATCAAGAATTAAATGCATTATATTTTTGATAACTAGGGAAAAGATACGATGGAAATATTAACTGTTTTTTTTTTTTTTTTTTTTCTTCAGTATTAGGGATTGAACTCAGGGCACTGCATTTACACAGACTCTTCCAATGAGCTACATCTCTAGCCCTGTTTATTTTGAGACAGGGTCTGACTAAGTTGCCTAGGCTGTCCTCAATACTTATAATCCTCCTGCCTCAGCCTCCCATGTAGCTGAGAATAAGAGATTTTTTTAAAGCATAAAGAGAATGTTTAAGTTGTAGGGTTGAGGATAAAAGGAAATTGCATTACATGTACAGTATTGCCCCAAGTCTTTGAAATACACTGCTTAAGTTTAAACATCTGTCTGTCAGAGACAGGAAAATACGTGTCACTTTTCCTTTCTACTTTCTAAATTTTCTTAATGAGACAAATTAACCACAATCAAAAAGGTAATTTATTTTTGAAATGCTTACTGTTGGGCACATTACATTCTTTTAAAAGTAGAGCTTTAATAAATGTAGATGGTTTCCTATTGACAAGGAGGATGCCTACACTGGAATTACTCATTTTGAAACATAATGTTCACCCTAGAATGACTGTAAAATACACAGAACAGAAGATAAAAACTTCAGTCACCAGAATCTAACTATTTCGAGACATAGTTGACCTTTGAACTGGATAGGTCCACTTCTATGTGGATTTTGGCAGGCACGTGGATTTGCGAAAATTTTGAAAAAGAAAAAGGAACCGAATAGCCTAGAATAGTCTATTTTACCATTTTCTATCATTAAATATGCATTAATTTATTATAAAAGTTAAAATTTATCAAAACTTACACACACAAACACAGATCATACACGATGCCACTCAGTGGAGAGAAATACAAACCAACGTGAAGAGGTTGCATTAAATCTTGAATGAAGAATGAAATGCAGCACATCCTGGACCACTGTCGAAATTTCATAGCCATCTCCTGTTGTTGTTGCAGTGAGCTCACATGTTGTAACACTTTAAAAGACCCCTTGATGCTGATCATCTCCACCTGGGCCCCACACTTTCAAAGGTGGACCATCTTTAGTTGTTCTCATAACAGAACTGAGCATGGGCTCAGCTAAAAGCATTCCTTCACTTCTAGTGGAGTATGAACATCAGCATTATCAGTGTTTATTGTGAGGCTTCTGTGAAGAGTGTGCCTCTCTGGCCAAACATAGGGATAACTAAAAGGACAATTATTGTCATTTGGCTACCCAGCATGCTTTCTCTTGTCACATGGTATTAGTGACTGATTATCCTTTGGGATACCAGCCCTCTCCCATCCTTAGTTCAAGTGGTTTGGGTGGGACCTACCCCAGTCTATGCATAGAAGTAGGACTGACCTGGCTCAGGTCAATCAGAGGATTCAACTCCTGAGAACTCAGCAACTTGTTAGTTTAGGCCAGGGAATGTTCAGTGTGAGAATTTTGCTTAAAACATTGAGACGAGAGGTGGACTCTATCACACTGAGTTTTGGTAATTAAATAAGACATATATAAAATCCCCCTAGGTAGAAGCCATGATGATGATTGCTAGTAGGATTAGTGGATGGTGGACATGCCTTGTTACTGCGGTACATCACTCTACCATGGCCCTCCCAGAGTGTGCCCTGCCCATTGGTATATATGTCTCTTCTACCAGAAGGTCAGCTCTCTAAGGGAAGGAGACACATCTCCAACATGCTTGGTCCTAGCACAAGAGATGGAGGCACAGCTGCCAAATGCATGTTGATTGCATAAATTATCCTAATGAGCTTAGCAGCATAGCATAGAGGCCATGGATGGTTGTATCACTGGGAACCCAGAATACCTCACTGGCCAATACCACATCCTACAGTCTCCACCTTATGCTCTTGGGTTCCTGTACTGAGCTGGAACAGGTGGTGCACTCTGAATCATCAGTACCGGGTACTGCTGTGGTCACTGCGTGATTCTCACACAACCACCCAGAAGACGTCATCAGGCCAGGCAGTGGGGGTAGGGAGCTTTCATAGAAAGCCTCCTATGATTAAGGGCCTTAAAAACAGACAGGAACACAAGATCACAGAGCCCACTCCTCCTTCTTCTGCCCCTGGGGTCTAAAAGAGAGCACCGACGAAGCTCCAGAAGCTCTGCCTGGGGCAGCCCTCCTAGGAAGATGCATTGGCTCCTGCTCCTGTTGGCCTTCTTTCTGCCTCCCAAGGCAAAGGCAGGTGAGTGACCACCCCCTCCCTCAGAGGTCCAACCCTAACCCACAGCTGGCACAGAACTCCTGTCCCTTCTGCACACCCCTGATCCAGCCTTCTACCCAGGGCCCTCTGAATCCCAGTTCCAGCCCCAATGCAGAACCCCAAGAGAGACACTGGGTAAGCTGGCAACAGGAACAGAGGGGGAAGAAGTCTGTTTGGAAGAAGAGCCAGTGGATGTAGTTCCCTGCCTAGCCCCTACCCTGATCACCTGGAAAGTGGGGCTTGGTAGAAGTACGCACCAGAGTGTGGGAAGGGAGGAAATGTCCAATTCTCCTGGCAAGGACAGAGTGGGTGTGGCACCTGTGTCTTGAGTGAGACAGGTGCAGCCCATGCCAAATGTTTAGCAGAAATGTCTAGAGCCCAGGTGACCCAAGACATGGTGGAATCACTGTCCCTTGAATATTTCCTTTGCTCAGTCCCAAGCCACTCCATCCCTTTTGTCAACTCTATTTTTCTTCCCAGACCTCTGGTGACTCCCCTATTTCCTAGTATCAGCCACTGTGGCAGACACTGACTTCTCTGCTTTGCAGAATCCCACCAGCACTGCCCTGCCAACCCTCACCCAGAGACACACCGGAGGCATCCGTCATACATCCCATAAACTTCATGTCAGGTACTAGAAAATAGGACATGACAACATCTAGAGTAACATAAAGTCCTGGCCATTAGCAAGCAGCCTCTGTCCTAGACATTACAGAATTCAGGAGGGCCTTAGAGATTTCTGGAAGCAGAAAGCTCCTTTGGGATTTCATTGTCCCTAGAAAGGTATACTCAACCTCACCCATGTAAGGAAGAAAAGTTCATAGACCAACACCTGCTTTCCTTCCCTTTTTGAGAAAAGGAAATTGAGGCCCCTTCCCTTAGCCCCTGCCCAGATTCAGGTAAACCAAGGTTCCCAAAGGCCCCACAGTTCTGGAGGCATGTAATGGATGCCCACCTGCTGCACTCAGTGGGTACACTGAGTGATGGGGTGACTTTTCCTTCAGGGGAGATCATCGGGGGACATGAGGCCAAGCCCCATTCCCGCCCCTACATGGCCTATCTTCAATTCGTGGCTCAGGATTCATTGAGCACTTGTGGTGGCTTCCTGATACGAGAAGACTTTGTGCTGACTGCTGCTCACTGCTTAGGGAGGTGAGGAGCAGGAAACATCCCAGACCCCCCTGGAGACATTCCAGAGAGACCCCTGCCTCCTTCTCAATGTTAGCACAAAAGGACCCTGTTGGACGCAATCTTCACAGATCAGCAAAGGCCTATATTCAGGAACAGAGTCACGCCTCTGGTGGACACACTTTCTTGGTGGAAAATGAGCCACTGGCCAAAGTGGAGTTTATGCTTATATAGGTTACACTGAGAAGTGACTTTAATTAATGAGCATGTCAGTATGGGCACTCAGGAATTTAAAATCTGTTCTTAACTGGTTGAGGGTGGGCAATGATAGTGATCGTCAGGAGTCAGTGGTCAGTATTTTGGATTTATCTTTATTGGGTCAGATAGAGAGTCTGGGCTATGATTTGTTTTGGGAAGGATCAATGCTTTGGCCTTTTCCCAGAGACTATCATTCCAGGCTTGATAAATATCTCCTCCCTGGGAAAGAATGTACTGGGAAAGGATCAATTTATTGCCTTCTCCCTCAACCCCTTTCCCCAGGCCATGCTATTCTGCTATTTTGGGGTGTTTTTTTTTCCTTGATTATCTAATACTCAGTGGACAAACAGACCCCTGGAAGAACATGTGCAGGAAAGGCTTCAGGGGTGGGAAGGAGGGTGGGACAAGTCTTGTGGGGGGCAAGGCAGGCTGACTCCAGAGGCACTGCTGAGTAGGAAAGACCAGAGTGGCCAACATTGCCATATTAAGAACTAGGAGCATGCTTTGCCATGACAATGTTAACTAAAAAGAAAAAATTGCACGTATTTTCCTGGGCATGACATATTCCTGAGAACCTATGGTTCAGTTACCAATGGCTCCAGAAATCTACCTCAATTGCTAAGAAGCAGAGGGCACTGTCATTCAGCCCAAGGCTTCCTGTCCTCTCTGTTTCCCCTCAGCTACAGCTCTACCCTGCCCCAGCTGTAGCCTGCTCTTCAGAGCTCCTGGACGTATCCTCTATGACTCCATGTCACTCAAGGCCACTCCATTCTCTGTGCAGGCCAATGAATGTCACCCTGGGGGCACACAACATTAAGAATCCAGAGAAGATCCAGCAGGTCATCCCAGTGAAAAGTACCCTCCTCCACCCAGACTATGCTGCTGATCACTTTTACAATGACATCATGTTACTGCAGGTAATGTCCCCCTCCCTGCTGCCTCTGCCCTCCCTACTGCAGGTGCTACCCTCCCACCATGACCCTGCCCCTTTATTCACTTCCCCCTGGCCACCATGTGTTCCAGGCCCAGAGGCCATTGTCTGAACTGGACATTTTTTTTTTTTTCTTCCCCATAGCTAGAGAAAAAAGCCAAGTTGAATCCAGCTGTGAAGCTCATCAAGCTGCCCAGGGCCAAGGACAAGGTGAAACCTGGGAAGGTGTGCCATGTGGCTGGCTGGGGGAAAATGTCCCCGAAGGGCAGATACTCCAACACACTGCAGGAGGTGGAGGTGACATTGCAGGAGGACTGGGTGTGCAAGAACTCCTACGGCAGTTACAACAGTACCATACAGATTTGTGCGGGGGACCCAAAGAAAAAATATGCTTCCTTTAAGGTGAGAATGAGCGTCTGTCTCTCTTGGCTCTGTGGGGAGAGGGATATTTGAGGTAAGATCTGGGAACTGAATAACCAGGAGCATGAGCTTCCTTCACCCAGTTGGCTGTGATTTCTCCCTGGAAAGAGAAGAAGGAAGCAGCTGGGAAGTAGCTAGCCCCTGCACTAAATGATGCCTGCCTGGAAACCTGAGCTTCAATGCTCCACACTACCTCAGCTCACAGGCATTAGAGACCTGTGCTCCTGTGTGTGCAGTTGCTCTCTCCTCAGCACTGCACCCACCCTGGTCCATGGGATCTTCCTCCATGCTGGTGTCTGTGCCACCATCCTGCTTCCACAGTCTTAAACAATGCAACAGTGATCTCACACACTTTCATTATCCCAGAACCTGAGGAGAAAGACAGAGGCTGACCCCAGCAGGGAGGTGAAATAATACCAATGTCCACAGTCAGAACATATCAGCTGAGGGCCCCCAGGGTCCTGCCTAGACCTCTGTATGCAGACTCTACAGGTCATCCTAGTCTGAGAAGGGGCCTGAGATGGCAGAAAGGATCCAACCAGGAGGAGCACAGGCTCAGGCCTCCTTCTTCTCTCTTCACAGGGGGACTCTGGAGGCCCTCTTGTGTGTAACAAAGTGGCCCAAGGAATTGTCTCTTATGGAAAAAAAAATGGGAAACCTCCAGGCGTTTACACCAAAGTCTCCAGATTCATACAGTGGATAAAGGAAACCATGAAAAGCCACCAACTGCAGCAGACAGACTAACGCACCTCTGGGACTAACCTTTTTTCCCAGAACTGAGTCTAGAACCACCCTGGAGGAGGTGCCCACCACTGAATAAATGTCTCTAGCCACATGGAAAGGCTGTTTTCTTTTTTATTCATTGGCTTTCATTCACAGGGTCTATGTGCCAGGCATCAAAATGACACAGTTCTGCTGTTTTCTGCTTTTCTCTCCTCTGTCTCCCATCAACACCTCCCCAAACCCCATGCCAAGCTGTGACCCAGCTCCTTCCTACCCACTCCAATCTCTCCAGGGCTTGCCCTTCAGCCAGTGTTGGAGCTGGCACCACCAGGAGAAATTTTGGATGGCTCTTGTTCTGGTCTCAGGGTGAGCTTTCTACCTCCTTCCATGTGTTAGGTCCCGGAGAGGAAGGGGAGAGCACCATGGGTCCTGGAGGCCAAGGAGGCACAGCTGAGGTCACTGCTCAAGGACAGAGCCCCAGCCCTGGGCACAGGAAGGGCCCTCCTAAACAGGATATTTCTCTCATACAGCTTTAGTGTTAAAGTGGAGAGTCCTTGGATAGCCCCTCATTCTCACCTGGAATTAGATTCCTTCCCTGCCTCCCTCTTTGTCTAGGGTCAACCTTGAGTTCCAACCTCATGGCTGCCTGTTCTTCTCCATCCTGCTCAGAGTCCTCAGATTCTATCAACTCTTCTCCAGACCACACTGATCTGGGCTGCTCCCTTACTCCAATCCATCCACCTAGGACTCCCAGATCCCCATGGGGTTCCATCAGGCCTCACCACTGGGGTGCCAGCCCAGCTCATGCCCTGGCAGAGAGGGGACCTCTTAAGACCAGGGCACTGCTGACACTGTGCAGGTCCGTGGAGGACTTGGCTGGCAGGATCTCTCCAGAACACTTGGTCCTTCTTTCATTTGTACAGAGCTAAAGCAACCCCTCCTGTTCACCTCAGTGTCCTCCCATGTGCTCAGGGTCCACTTGCCACCTGATCACTCAGTAGCCCAAGCCTCTTTTAGCCTGTCCCTCTTGGTCACTGCTGGCCTGCAGGATGAGACTCCTGATAGTCATCTAGGCTATATCAGCTGTTTAAGTTCCATAAAAGAGCACCTCTCTGCAGAAGGACTGGGAAACACAGCTTTTCCCATCAATCAGACTCATTGAGCACTTAATAACTCCCAGAATTGGGTATACAATTTTTATAACCAATTGGGGATGCACAGTTAACACAGTAACAGACCCAAGCGGAATGGACAGTATTGGCGACTTTCCAAATTGTCCTTCTCCACCCTCCTATCAGTCCATAAGGCATAGAGCTATGTGAGAAATCCGTTAGAACTAAGAATTCACATCTTAGTTTTATTTCCAGTTACAGGTCATATGAATACAATATAGCATGATACTCTAAGACAAAGAGTATGAAATTTGGAAGTGACTTTCATCATTTAGTTTGAGGATGTAAGCTGCTGAAATATTCACCAGTGTATCCTTTTTAGGAGAGAGGGCAACAAAAATTACCAGGGCAAACTTACTTTCATAAAGTAGCAGATATAAATCTCAGTGTACAGATTCACACTGTAGGAGACACACACATGAAGTTTGATTGCTCAGAAACATAATCCCTGTCATTACTACAGCTCTTGTTATACAGAACCAACATGAATTAGAGAGGTTCCTGTGGCCTGGGAAAATGGAAATTTGGCTCTAATATTCAGGCCAACGCGGTTACTGCTCCATCCATGTCCCCATTGCAACCTGGGCGTCTCTTTGTTAGGAATTTCTTGTCTTGGATGTCACAAATACAGTGTGTAACTTTTTGTTAAATAAAGGTATGCCTATGTTGGGCTAAATCAGCAGCCCTGCATCAAGGACTGTCCATTAATATGGGGAACTGGAAGTTTAGCACAAGTTCTAGCCTTAGCTTAATGCCCCTCATCCCAAACACACGCCATTTTACTCTCCTTTTTAACATGGAGTAAAATCTCTCTCTTCCATTATGTAACTCTCAAAGGTATGCCCTTTTCCATCCCATTGTGTACAGATCATGCTGCCACACAGTATCATAATGATCTTGAGCACTTTTACAAGGAAAGAGCAACGGATGTCACACAGCTTCTGATTTGGCGCTGAAAGAAATTCCTGCATCTAAGACATGCTAGGACCAGGCTCCTGCATTGGGGTGGAGGGGTGGGGGAGGGAGGAAAATATAGAAGGAAAAGCAAACAAAATATATTATTTTAAAAAGTGACCCCCATCATGTGCTTACAGATTCAATTTAGGAGTTACATCTACTTTGAGGAAATGATTCTGTGGTTTAAAATGACTTTGAAAACCATTGTTGTAGGCCTTCATCCTCCTCAGGAAGAGAAAAAAGAAAGGAATTTCCAGGAAAAGGTAACGACTGACCAAAGGTGTCACAAAAGTTGGGATAGACCTGGACCCAGCCCAGGTCTCCTCACCACCATGCCAGCAATGGACCTTAAGTGTCTTCTAAAACCCAGTGTGGGATGGCTTCCCAGCATCTCCAGACATGAGATGAGCTGCTTTCTGCTCTGAAACCTCCCTAGAGAGAAAGTCTCTGGGCCTCCTGCAGCTGCCCTGTGAAAGGTTTTCACAGCACCTTCCTCTGGTGAATGAAAACCACCCAAAGGTACACGTGAGTGGCTTCAGAGGCAGGTAAGCACCTTAAACAGCCTACTCCTTCCCCTCTCCCGGGTCTGAGGAAGAAGCCCTAATCCT